>CM032450.1:873273-903722 GCA_019049505.1 Pachyrhynchus sulphureomaculatus
TTTTTTTCTCTTAACGCTAATCTGATAGCTTCTCTTATAGCAAGTAATTCAGATGTATAAACGGTAGAGATAACCTTAAGTTTAAATTTGTGAATAGTATCCGGTGCGATTACTGCGGCACCCACTCCCAGGTCTGCTTTTGATCCATCCGTGTAATAGTGTATATAGTTTTGGTATTTATCATGTATAAGTTGTAAAAACGATAATTTTATTTAAGAAGAGAGGGTTGATTCTTTGTTGTATTTAGTCAAGCTGATATCGATTATCGGAGAGGGGGCGGTCCAAGGAGGCAATAATGGGAATTTTGATGAATCTGGTGAGGTGAAGGAAAATTCATGAGTAGATAAGAAGTAATAAGGAGTGTTAAAATCTCGAATAATTATTGGAGAATGATAACTGCAAAAGCAGT
Source organism: Pachyrhynchus sulphureomaculatus (assembly GCA_019049505.1). Classification (NCBI taxonomy): domain Eukaryota; kingdom Metazoa; phylum Arthropoda; class Insecta; order Coleoptera; family Curculionidae; genus Pachyrhynchus; species Pachyrhynchus sulphureomaculatus. Next base: position 873,683 of record CM032450.1, read on the forward strand.
GTATCTTCCAAAATATCCCATTGAAATTTATGTGTTAAGGAATGACTACAGATGGAAAGGTCGATATTAGAAAAGGTGCCAGAGGAGGAGCATAGAAAGGTGGGTGAAGGTTGATTCAGAATTGATAAGTTGTGTTCTACTATCAAATTTTCAATGATTTGTCCTCTTGGAGAGGAATGATGTGAACCCCACATGGGACGGTGTGCGTTAAAATCGCCTAGGATTAGGAAGGGGAGAGGGAGGGATAAAATCAAGTTTGTTAAACTTAAGGGAAAGACTGTTTGAGATGGAGATAGATAGAGGCTACAGTTTGTCATGGAGGAGTCCATGTGAATGTTTACAGCGCAAGCTTCTAATTCGGTATCTAGTTCTATTTCAGTGCAATCAATTGTATTGTGCATAAATATTGCAACTCCTCCTGATGCTTTATCTGGATCAATTCTGTCTTTACGAGTTACTGAGTAGTTTTTTAAAGTTATTTGTGAAGTATGTCTGGTGTTCATTTCTTGCAAGCAGACTATCGATGGTTTATAATGTGCAACAATTATTTGCAGATTCTCTTTTCTAGTATTAAAACTATTTAAATTCCATTGAAGTAATAGATTGAATGTTATTTTTTTTGAAAGGTTAAGACTTTTTCTTGCTGCTCTTTGATGCTGATTTGTTTCGATCTTGATTATTGAGGGATTCTATCGACATGTTGTCTGATAGAGATTCCTTGGAAGATTTTGATGATTTACTTGATTGCTTGTTTTGTCTGTGTGAAGATTGGTTAGCTGAATGTTTTGGTGGGGAAGTATTGTCTAAGGTTTTATTTTTTGTGTGTTGTGAGTACAGACTCACAACATACAAAAAATACAGATTGTGTTTTTTTGAGTTGGTTATCGGGGGTTTTTTGTTCTTTATGTTAGATAAATCAACTTTTAGAAGTGGAGGGGAAGAGGTTGGAGTAAGAGATGTAGGAATAGGAGGTTTGAGAGATGTATGATGATGTGGGTTAGGGAATGGGGGATTCGAAGGAAGTGTTGTTGAGATGGTCTTTGGATTGGGGGAGAGTGGGATGTAAGAATGATGTGGGAGGTAAGATGGTTTGGGTAATGTCGAATTGAATAGCGATGGAAGAGTGATTTTTCTTTTAGATACCGCTGAGCTGTATTAGATACTAGACGTTGAATTGAGAGAAATAAACTTTCGTTTGGCTTCTGGATATGATAATTTGTCTTCGACTCTTTTGGAATTGAAATTCTTGTTGAAAGATTGGACAACCCTTGTAACGTGGAGAATGATTTCCTTTACAATTTATACAAGTGGATGGTGTGATACATGGAGCATTTTCATGAAAATCATGACCACAGGATGGGCATAGTTGTGAGAAGGTGCATTTCTCAGCCAGATGTCCAAAGCGTTGACACTTAAAACATCTAAGTGGGTTAGGGATGTATTTTCTAACCCGAATGTTATACCGTCCTGCTTTAATTGAGGAAGGTAGTAAGTGAGTTTTAAAGGATAAGATAAACGTGGCAGATGGTCGTGACGGATTTTTTTTACTAGTAGGCAGTCTGTGTACTTTCACAACACCTTGATCACTCAAGTTCTTAAGAATTTCTCCATCCGAGTAATTATTGAGGTCAGAACAGGTAATTACTCCCTTTACAACATTGAGATTAGGATGCGAGGATGTTACTACTTCAAGGTTATTTAGTTTATCTAGTTTTTCTGCAAGCAAAGACTGTCTTTCGGTTTTTACCTCGATTAAGAGTGAACCATCGGACAATTTTTTTGTATCTGACAATGTTCCAAAATATGAATCCAAGCACCTATGAATCAGAAAGGGGGATATTTCTTTAAATAAGCCTGTTATAAGTCTAATTTGAAAAAATCTGTCAAAGGTGGGTTGAATTAGGGGGGGTGACTCAATTCTGGGCCTCTGGACCCGTTTAATGAAGGAAAATTAAAATTGTTCGCCATATATGGTCCCACGAGTAGCCTTGGAAATATTCGGTCAACCACAGCCGAGCCAGGATACTGAGGTAAGGCTAGGGTACATCCTGAGGGCGCCCGGTATCAGGACGGAGCCGTTTGCGACCACTTAAGCAGGGCCATTCGTCCCATAGGCACGGCTTCCACACCGTAGGATTGCTATATTGACACGAGACAAAGACTTTAAAACGAAGGAAAGACATGACTAAGGAACCTCGGGAGCGTCAATCCCGTAGTCTGTCAAACCACAGACCCCCCTGAGGGAAAAAAAAAAAAACGTGAGAAAAACTCGTCATAATCCTCTCTGGGAAATATAATATGCTTTTACTTCATTTTGTTAGTATGGTAAGAAAAATTGTGTGTTTCTAAAGTGATTTTTTTGTTATGTTTTCTTGTCATTTTGCTGAGGGCAGTGTATTTCTGTCTCTTGGTTAAGTTGTCGTTAATGTATATTTGAAAGTAGAATGACATTTTGTTTGATTGTTATGAAACTGGAGAGTTAGTAAAAATCAGTAAGATTATTATTACAGAGATACGTCAGATATGTTGTAAGAGTTTTCATTTTGACTGCCCGTTTTTAATAGATTGGAGAAAATTAAACTCAGACTTCAATGTTATTTTCTTTATTGATCGAGTTAGGTTCAAGGTGGATCTTCACCATCTCCCTAAAGATTCTCCTGCCGAGATTTCTCTCTTTACATAGGATTTTGATTTCAGCAAAATCAAATTCATGTGAAAATTGGCTACTATGTTGGGCAAGCGCACAAGAGTTTTTTTTTTAATCTGCAATCGCTTTTGTGGGAAGTGATTCTGTCTTTTAGGATCCTAGATGTTTGTCCTATACAGATCTTTTCACATTGAGAGCAAGGGATGCTGTAAACTACTTCTGAAACTTTTGTGATTTCATCTTTGTCTTTTAGATAACTGAAAATATTGCTGATAGTGTTTTTGTGTTTAAAGGCAATCCAGCTACAGCTTTGCAGATGACAGTACACTTATCTCTTCATTCACTTTGAACGCTCGGACATCTGCTGCTCAGACGAATATCCGCAGAGAGCAGGAAGTAATTCAACTTAACAAAGACCTGGAAGAAATTTTATCTTGGGGTGACAGTAATCAAGTGTAATTTAACGCTACAAAAACCCAGGCGGCAGTTTTTTCTAAAAAAGTTAACGTTGCTGAACCCGACATAGTTATGCCGGGGCACTCCATTTCTCTAACATCGTCACTCAATTTGTTGGGCGTTAATTTGGGAGCAAATATGTCATGGCATGAATATGTTGCAGGCATAGCAAGGAGAGCGTCTCAAAAGTTGGGAATATTTTTTCGAGCCAGAAAGCTTTACACTCCACAACAACTGTTAACTACTTTACAAAGTTCAAATTCGACCAACTATGGAATACTGCTTCCAGGTTTGGAGCTCCGCTCCCAAACACACACTGCGTTTGTTAGATTCTATTCAGAGAAGAGCTGTTCGTCTGATTGGAGACCCGGAACTGACCGGCGGCCTTGATTCGCTGGAACATCGAAGAACGGTTGGCGACTTGAGCCTAATCTACAAGGATTTTCATGGAAAGTGCTCGAAGGATGTGGCTGGCCTAATTCCTCCCAGAGTGCTGCGTGTTACAAGTACACGTCGCGCTAATACTTCGCATCCGTATGAGTTTTTATAGAATAGTTATTAACTTTTTTTCGATGTTCCAATTAATCACGATTTCAAGTAAATTTTAGATGCACAATCAGCTGAACAGCACCCCTCGTATGGATAATTCTGGATCCATTGATAACCATGATTCATTTATGTAATTATTCAAAAGTGTTAGCTTCTAAGCTTTTATGTAAGTTCCCATAAACTATGTGCAGAACAGTATGTAGATCTATGGAACATACTACTAAAAAATATTTAATGAACTCCATATATTTACGTAAAATTCTTAAAATGTAGAATTATTTTCTAAATCATAATCACATAATATAGGCTATTGAAAAAGTAAGTATTAAACCTGCTTATTTAAGCAGATCTTCTGATACCAGTGAAAAACCTGGCTTATTTGTTACCAGCCATAACTGTGATAAAAAAATATATAGGACAGACTTCCAGTTGTTTAAAGGATAGACTGGCATCACAATAAAGTGACATCAGACTGAGACCAGATGCTTGTGCCTTGTCTCAATATACAAATAATACACTTGCCTGATTTTAAAAAACGAAAAAACAATAGATTTGAAAAAAAAACTACTTTAAAAGAAATTTTCTTGAAATAGTTTACCTCAATAACCAGAAAAATTGCATGAACAAAAGATCAGATGTTCAAAATTTAAACGTAATTTACTCTAACCTACTTCAAATTAGTAATAGGGAAGTGAGATGCCCTCAGCTACCCCAAACTTAGTATAAAATAAAAAAATAAAAAAAATAAAAACGAACACACCATGCGTTGCTTTGATAAAAGCACAAGTCCTGACAAAGAAACCACTGAGAAGGGAATCACTCGCCGCCTAGACCCACCACCATCAATCCCAAACGCAACCGACGAAGTATTTAATCAAAAACTCCCGCAACGACAAAGAAATCCCAACAGCACAAAACCAAAATTCAAACGGCAAATAAGAATAGAAAACCAAATCAACAACATCAGGAGATATCTAGGACACCTTACCCAGTTTATCAACGGGAATGTGTCCAAACGAGTCACGCAGAGTATAAACAAGGTCAAGTCCGGGTCTCCCCACAGAACACTGCCAGAAATCCTGGATACTCTGAAACAAAAATTATCCGTATATGCCGCAAGACTTCGCAGATATAAAGAACCAAATGAGAGGAAAGATACCAACAACCTCTTCCGAAGAAGCCAAACACAGTTCTACCGGAAAACTATGCACAGCAAACAGACAGCGGTGACCGAACCATCAAACAAACAAGAACTCGCAGATCATTGGAAAAGTATCTGGTCAGAACCCAAACTACCCAATAATAACACCCCCCCTGGATCAAAGCCAAAGAAGGCAAAGATAAACATGTGACAGAACAGGAAAATTCCACATTAACTACTGTGGGACCAAATAGCATGATGAGGCGCCTGGATGCAAGAAGTTCCGGAGGTAGAATGGCCCCCCGTTCGGATCTCCGGGTAGGGGCTGGTTCGGAGGCGTCGACTTGCAGACATCATAATTTTAAGATAAATTTTTGCAACATACGAGGTATAAACTCGAACATAAATTCAGTGCATCAACACCTGCAATCAGATAAACCCCATGTACTCGCTCTATGTGAAACCAAGGTCAGTCCATCGACCAGCACGGTCAACTATCTTTATCCTGGGTACGACTTCTATTCCCGATTTAGGCGTAACTTTGGAATCTGTCTTTTTGTCAGAAGTGACCTCTCTTGTCAACGAGAAGAAGCTCTGGAGCCCCCAAACTTTGATGTTATGTGGTTAAAAATAACGACTCAACAAACCACAAGGTTCATCTGTATCCTGTATCGACCACCAAGTGATACCAATTTTCGAACACTTTTCGCTTCTCTTGCAGACACCATCGATCATTTACAAAGTAACTATCCAAGTGCCGAAATTGCCATCCTGGGCGACTTTAATGTCCACAATATCAACTGGCTCAAATATTCAAATACTACCGACGAACAAGGTCGTGAAGCTGAGTCATTCTCAATCAGTTATGGCTTAACTCAGCTTATTGACGAACCAACACGGATCCCTGATCGAGACGGGGAGTTCGCCAGTCTTCTTGATCTGTTTTTAACCACCAATCCGGAGATTTACACGGTCACCGTAAATCCGCCGTTAGGTTCTTCCGACCATAAACTGCTTTCGACATCGAGTATCCTGCCAATCAGTGACAGAGAGGCGCCTAGGCCGCGCAAGATTTGGCACTACAAATCTGCTAAATGGGAAGATCTCATGGAATACTTTCGAACTTTCCCTTGGATGGACGTTTGTTTTCGATCCGATAATCCATCTAACTGCGCCAGGGAGGTCTCCGATGTTATTTTGGCTGGTATGGAAGCTTACATCCCTTTTTCGAAGAAATGCTCCTCCAACGGCAAGCCTTAGTTCGACCGAAAATGCAAAGAAGCTGTTGCTTCTAAACATATTGCCTACCGACAATGGCGTGAAAATCCTAACACCTTAAATCGAAACATCTTTGTTCATGCCCGGAACAGATGCAAGGGAATTATCGACGAAACCAAGGAGGCACACAATCAACGAATTAGAAACAAACTTCTGGCTTGTCCCAACAATTCCAGGTCCTTTTGGGCAGTCGCTAAGGCAGTTAGTCAAAACTTTACCAAATCCACGATACCACCACTCACACGGCCAGATAATTCCACTGCAACCACACCTGTTGAGAGAGCGAACTTGTTGGCTGAACTCTTTGCTTCACATTCTACTGTCGATTTCCAAGGAAAAACACCACCTACTATTCCCATATTGCAGTCAAGGATGCTCGATGTAGTCTTCAGACAGCGCATCATAAAGCGTATTTTAATGAAGCTAGACACCAAGAAGGCTTCTGGCGCTGACGGAATACCTGCCATAGTTCTCAAAAACTGTGCAAGGGAACTAACACCAGTTTTCTGTAGACTTTTTAACCTATCCTACAGAAAGGGAATATTTCCGTCCTGCTGGAAATGTGCCACGGTTCAGCCGATACCTAAAAAAGGTAAGAAGACCTTGCCAAATAACTACCGATCAGTTGCACTGCTTTCAATAATATCGAAAGTCATGGAAAACGTTATCAATGAGCATCTTCTAAAATATCTTGAACGATTCAATATTATTAGCGATCACCAATATGGTTTTCGTAAACATAGATCAACAGGAGATCTTCTGACTTATGTAACACATGTTTGGAACAACGCAATTGAACACTTTGGAGAATCTCGAGCGGTTGCTCTTGACATATCCAAGGCATTCGACCGTGTTTGGCACGATGGACTGTTGGCTAAGTTGCGCTCTTATGGTATGTCTGAAAGGTTCTGTTTGTGGCTCTCATGTTTCCTCAGAGAGCGTTCTTTACGAGTGGCGGTCGACGGATTTCTTTCTAACACCCTCACTATCAACGCCGGTGTGCCCCAGGGCTCCATATTGTCTCCTACTCTCTTTCTCATTTACATTAACGATCTGCTGGAAAAGACCGGGAATCCAATCTATAGCTTTGCAGATGACAGTACGCTTGTCTCTTCATTCACCTTGAACGCTCGGACATCGGCTGCTCAGGCGAATATCCGCAGACAGCAGGAGGTCGTTCAACTTAACAAAGACCTGGAAGAAATTCTATCTTGGGGTGACAGTAACCAAGTGGAATTTAACGCTACAAAAACCCAAGCGGCAGATTTTTCTAAAAAAGTTAACGTTGCTGAACCCGACATAGTTATGTCGGGGCACTCCATTCCCCTAGCATCGTCGCTCAATTTGTTGGGCGTTAGTTTGGGAGCAAATATGTCTTGGCATGAACATGTTGCAGGCATAGCAAGGAGAGCTTCTCAAAAATTGGGAATATTATTTAGAACCAGAAAGCTTTACACCCCACAGCAACTGTTAATTCTTTACAAAGCCCAAATTCGACCAACTATGGAATACTGCTCCCACGTTTGGGGCTCCGCTCCCAAACATACACTGCATTTGTTGGATTCTGTTCAGAGAAGAGCGGTCCGTCTGATTGGGGACCCGGAATTGACCGGCGGCCTTGATTCGCTGGAACATCGAAGAACGGTTGGCGACTTGAGTCTGTTCTACAAGTATTTTCATGGAAAGTGTTCGAAGGATGTAGCCCGCTTAATTCCTCCCAAAGCGGTGCATGTTAGAAATACACGTCGCGCTGGTGCTTCGCATCCATATGAGGTTCAGCTTGTTACTCCGCGTACGACGCTTTTCAAGCAATCTTTTATATGGAGAACGTCATCCCTTTGGAATAATTTGCCCAGCGCTGTGTTTCCCACCTAGTACAATTTACAGCGATTCAAGAACAACGTGAATCGCTTTTTTCCGCACTCGTGCCGCTCCTGGAGCGCTTTAGGGAATTCCCTGCAGCACGTGTGCTAGACCAATAAAAAAAAAAAAAAAAAAAAAAATATATATATAAATTTTCCCCTTTTTTCTTTTCTTCATCTTCTCACTGTGTGTGTAATTAATTTCATTCTTCTTATATATATTTTCGAAAATAAAAGATGGACATCCTATTACACAATATAAATTATAATTAATTTCAAAATAAACCGTATATCCTTCATCTTTTGCTAAAGAGAAATGCCTAAATCTAACAAACATCTCCCAAAAAGGTGCATATTTACGACGACTGGCAGTGCTGTACCGCTCTCTGTGCGTCCTGAGTATATACATGTATTATGGTGTTACCTTTCGAATATTTTGAACTAATAACCGTTTTTCCTTTTTAAATGTTTTTTACTGTTTACAAGTACACTGTGTCGTGAAAAAAAGAGTTTTTTTCTTTGAAAAGGCAAGAATGTTGGAAGAGCCTAGTTTATGTTTGTAACCTCACTTACAGTAGGTTTTTTAATAATTGTTTCCTTTTTTTAAAAAAAAAAAAAAAACCTGAACTAACCTGAACTAAATATTGACTTTTACTAACATTAATTTCACTTTTCTTTAAAACTTAATAAACTTATGCTTTTCTAAATTAATGCTGTTTTATTTATGTCAAATAAATAGGTAATTGATTGGATAATATAAAAATAAAAAACAAATCAATTTAGAATAATAAAACGGTACAATATCACTCGGTAATTAATATTTTACATGAAATCTTGCAGTGCGTCTAATAATTTGGCCAGGGACTGTACATATATATATATATATATATATATATATATATATATATATATATATATATATATATATATATGTATATATATATATATATATATATATATATATATATATATATATATATATATATATATATATATATATATATATATATATATATATATAAAAAATACACCCTGTGTATTATTATTTTTGTGATAAATTTTACAAAACCCTCCAACTTTTATTAGGTACGTCATACTCCTATTTCTAATAGTTTTCGATTTATTTTGAATTTTTCAGTTTTTACCCTTGTTTTTAATACACTTCCGCTAATGTGAAAACATAAACAAATAGTTAATAATAATTTTAATACAGTTTAACTTATCTAATGATTAATTATTATGCCCCTCTACTTGAATAAACTTGTTTCGTCGTTTTACTATATTTTTCTTCATTGTCCTTAGCATAAAGGGCGTTATTGTTCTGCACACATCCCGTATCTTATTTTCCATATCTACTGGTGTTGTAGGAGGATTCACATAAACACGATCTTTATTGTAGCCCCACAAAAAGAAGTCTAAGTCTGTTAAGTCACATGATAGAGGAGGCCACTGAATGAATCCATCCCTACCGATCCATTTTTGTGGGTAACGATCGTTTAAAAATTCCCGAACTTCCCGGTGGTAACGAGCAAGAGTTCCGTTTTATTAAATCCACATTTGTTCTTTTTTAAAGTCATCAACTTCTTCAAGCAGCTGGGGTTATTCGTTTTGCAAAAAATTTAGATATCTAGGCCCGTCGAGCGGTTCGCGGAAAAAATATAGATCAATAATTCGAAAATTTAACATTCCACACCATACATTAAGCGACCAATGGTTTTGGTTTTGAACTTCCCGGACCCAAAATGGATTAACTGTTGAATAATGACGCACGTTATGGCTGTTAACTGCTCCATTACTGCGAAAAGTAGCTCCATCAGAAAACATTATTTTGGATAAAAAAATTTGGATCGGCCTCTATTGCTCCATTCATTGTGGTACAAAAGTTTACTCGTCATTCAAACTCACAGTATTGAAGTTCTTGGTGTAGTTCCATATGAAAGGGATGATACTTATATTTTCTCGGGGTGCGATTAGCCGTAGATTGGGATGTGTCAGATAAGTCAGCTAGTTGACGGCTGCTAACCTGGGGATTATATTCAACATAAAGTAAAATCTCCATTTGTTTTTCCTCACTGGTAGCATTCTGGTTTACTACTTTCCGTTTTGTATACTCAACGCTACCACTTCCATCAAATCGTTCCATTACGCACTGAAAAGATTTTCTACATGGTATACGTCTATTAGGGTACTCCGCTCCGTAAAGCCTTACTGCCAAAAGACAATTTTTTCCCGCCTCGCCCATTATATAAACCAGAGGTTCCCAAACTTTTTTTTCTCGTAGACCACTTTCAAAATTTTACTGGTTTCGGTAGACCCCCTGCTGCTACATTTCTACCATATTCCCAAAACTCGTCAAAAAATGTGAAGATTAGATCTAACGATGGAAATTTGCGTCGTGGCTGAGTTCCAACCCTAAATTCGGAGTGGTAAAAATAAAAAGAAAAATAATATATTTTCTTGTGTTCTATTTATTAAAATAATATGATTACAGACTTAATAGATTTAAAATTAAACATTAATAACGTACCGTAACTTCAACAATGCAAATCAACAATTACTTGATGGATTGGCTTCAGTTTTGTAAAGAATAAACACAAATCTCCCCGTTCGGTGATGTTCAATCTGCCCCTTTTTTTGTTAATAGGTTTGTAATGACACTAAAACTTTTTTCGACAAGGTATGACGAGGGAAACGCTAACAAAAGTTTTCTCGCAATTTCCTACAGCCCAGGATATTTTTCGGGTATTTCTGCCTGCAGCCAAAATGTTTGATAGCCTTTTTTAAATTTTCACCTTCAGCTCCTCATTGGTGCTAAGCTCGAGTAGCTCCTCTTGTAATACCACATTCGCCACTTCCGTTTCATCAAATGGATTTATGATCCATGGTGGTATTTCCATCGTCAGAATATCTTCAAATCTATTTTTGAAGTCATCATGCAGGGCATTTAAATGTTGAACGTATGTCTGAATATCCTACCTGTGACAAGTTTGGAAATTGGGAGAATTCGCGCCGACTAATATTTTGCTTCATAAATTTCAATTTTCCAAGAAAAGCCGAAATTACACCCTTTGTTTTTATTAAATTTAGGCTGTCCCCTTGTAACTGCAAGTTAATGTCATTAAATTTTTTGAACAAATCTGTCAAATACGCCATGTCTGCTTTCAATTTGATCAGGTTTTCTTTTAAATCTGGATCTTTACTTTCCAGAAACTCTAAAACTGAATCAAAAAGTGAGTAAAATCTTGTTAAACATGCACCTTTCAACAACCAGCGTACTTCAGTATGTAAAAGCAATCGTTGGAAGTCTTCATCATTTTCGTCGCACAATTGTGCAAATAAACGGGTATTCAACGCATTGCTTCTTATTTTGTTAACTGCTTTAATCACAAATTGAAGCGATTGGTGCAATCTATCACTCAAATATTTCGCTACCAGGTGTTGACGGTGGATAACACAGTGAGTTGCAGTTACTCCTGGTATGATTCCTTTAAGATGGCTTATAAACCCACGATATCGCCCGAAGATGGCAAGAGCTCCATCTGCTGCCACTGAAATAATGTTTGTAAATGGAATCGATTTTTCCTTTAAAAAATCACTCAGGACATTAAATATTGATTCGCCTTTAGTGTCCATCTCCAAAGTTTTCGTGAATAGCAGCTCTTCATGGATTTCTTCGTCCATAACAAATCGAACATATGCCAATAATAATGCTTCATTACCAGGTAAAGTTGACTCGTCCAGTTGAATAGAAAAATGAGTTGTTTGCAGATAATTACACAAGAAGCTTTCAATATCAGAGCTCATTTCATCAATACGTCTTTGTTCAGTGTTGTTACTCAAATGAATTCTTTTGAGTACGTCAAATGGAGGTTTGTGCAGAACAGTTTTTAAAACTTCTTCAACAGCGGGTAAAATTAACTGTTCTCCGATGGTGTGTGGTTTTCCAGATTTCGCTATAAGCAATGAGATATTGTAAGATGCCCGCAAGCCATCATCGTTACTTTGAGACGTTGAAGCGAACATACTGTGCACGGTGGGTCTCTTCTCATATTTTTCCTTCAATGTTTTGTATTTTAAATCTTTACCTATTTTATCAGGATGACACCTTCTTAGATGATCTTCGAGCTTCGATGGTTTCATAGAGTCATTGCTCAAAACTTTGTTGCATAAAAGGCATATGGGCAATCGTCTGCCTTTGATGGAAGAAAACCAAATTTCAAATAATCAACACTGTACTGTCGACATTTCTTCTTAGATTCAGCCATGCTTCGTATCAGTTACCTACCTGTAAAGAAAAAAATGTTTGTTTTAGTAATCTTAAGGCGACTTTAACAGGATATGGCTAGTTTAACAGAATAAAACAGGATTAATTAATTATTGCAATGAAAAAACCAAAATGCCGGCGGCAAAACTGATTTTAATTATTAAAAGCAATAAACTGCTAAGACCCATATAGAGGTTTTCACAAAAAGGCTGAACCTATTTTAATGTAATATAAAATATTTTTTGATTAATTATATTTTGATACATTTCTGTAAATTCCAGAGAAAATATTTTTAAAGAATATTTTGACATCAAAACTACGCGATTTTAATGATTTATTTATTACTTTGATGTACGTTACGAGTGGTACATAAAGACACGTACAATTTATGAAAATATTTTTAGTCATTTAGCATTAGCAACTACGAGGGCACTGAAATATGTACAAACATGCAGGTCAATCATATATCTCTCCTTTAGTGAATCACCACAGTCGGGTAAATAAATAACTTTATAATAAAAAGTACTAAAAGTTCAATCTTTCTCGGCTTTCTGTTCTTTTATAGAAGTATCGAATAATGGCCCTGTTCAGTATTTAATTTTTATTACGTACCTACTACACGCAAACATAACAAATATAATATTATTAAAATATAAAATAAAAGTATGAATAACAAATAGGCAGGTACTTACTTTTTCCGGCACTAGAAAACACTGACATCGATTCACTCACACTTTTCTTTTCAAAATTCCGGAAACAAATGAGTAACGTTTGTCCTTGGCATTCGTATTTATATTGGTGAAGAATCAAACAAGTTCATGCAAGATTGCAAGCACAGCACAAGTCGTATTTCGTCCCTTTGCACGTCTGAACGGGTTGCGTTGCGGGCGGCGCTTTGCAAGTCTCGACGCACGTTGTACTGAATATCGAATATGCAAGTTTTTACAAGTAACAGTCGCTGACCTTCTTAAAATAGACTACTCAAAAAAATTAAGGGAGGTTTTAAAACAAGGACATTAATGCTAAATAAACAGGCTATCTGATCCATATGCCGGCCTAACTGAAAAAATTTTTTTTCAAGCCCGTCGACCAAAAAAAAGCAAAATATTTGCAATATTATTTTTTCGCGCTATCTGTTCGGATTGCATGAGAACCGTAGCTCCTAAAAAATTTTAGCCAAAAAGTCTGAAAATTAGAATCTTAAAACTTCAAAATGCTTTTTTTTTAAGTCTCAATACGACCATTTTTCACCGAAATACAGTCTGTCAAAAATCACCGAAAAATTTGGAATTTTTTTGCTCCCTTAATTTTTTTGGGTAGTGTATTATCTGCCTACATTGATAGGTAAAGCCAAGCCAACATTTTTGTTCTTTACTATCGAAACTAGATAAATTTTCGTGGACCCCCACTTACAACTCGTGAACCCCCATTTTTTTTTCACGAAAACGTAGACCCCCGTCGAGTCTTCCGTGGATCCCTGGGGGTCCACCTGAACCACTTTCGGAATCACTGATATAGACCATATCAATTAATTCATTTTTAGGAAAATCCATAACTATTACCTTTAGACGTCGCTTAACAACAAAATATTTTGAACACTCTGTAGCATCTAACTCAAATTTCTTTACATATACATATACTCTTTTTCATCTCTATAGAACGCAAGGTACCAGTTATGAGTATTCCACCTTCAGAAACAATGGCACTACTGGCAATTTTTTACAAAACTGAAAATTAGTATTTTTTTTTTTAAATGAAATATTAAAGAAACTACTAGCTTTAGGTATATAACATTATTAATAAAAAAGTTATAAAATTTTACCCAGAATTTAAAAATAAATTAGAAAATAGGATGTTCCATTTAAAAAAAACATATCTTATATCTGCTACACTTTTTTAAAGTACCCTGTATACTCAAAAATAATTTTAAACTCTGCACCTTACCATTCTCTAAAAGTATTGTATTTAACATTTTTTCATCATTCCTGAAACAAATGAGATAATGAACTTTACCGTTGACTCACCCTGTACGTTGCAAATATGGGATTCGATTTGTTGATACTGCTTATGAATGTCCTCTAGAAAGTATTTCAACAAATCCAACAGATAGAACCATATCAGCAGCAAACATACGCAATATGATAAAATTTAAATTGTAATATGTACCTATTGTACAGTAAAATGCACTCCAGTCTATACACTTTGAACTTTGTGCTGTTCTTATCCTAAACATACGTATAAAATATATGTAACCTACTTTTAAATTAATTGTCATTTTATTATAATAAAAATGTAAAACGTACCGGCTTCTATTTTTTGGTGTGACCACAAGTTACCCCAAGCACTTGAAAATATTATTCTACTGATTTCTTCCCATTTTTGTTTTCAAATTTATGCCTGAATACTCCTTCAATTTTTTGTTGAAAAGTGCTGGTCTTCTTTCCACTTTTTCTATAAACACATCATTATCGATATTGTCTTCGTGCACATTGTACGTTTTGCGAAGACGTTGACCATGTTTGCGTGTCGATAGTCGGAGCGCAAATGGGTAGCGGGAACGCAGGGTGTGCGCGGAGAGTGACAATTTTGTCACCCGTGCGGTGCGGTGATAGTTTAGTCACGGGCTTGTCGGAGCACAAAAGCGTCCCTCGGTTATCACGTCGTACCTTAATACATATCCACGGACTGGATAACAGTGACGAAACAGTCGCGGTAACAAAAATTACTCGTGCGCGCTAGGCCTTAATTCTGAAATATATCCGTTCGTGTGTTGATAAAAGGTTCAACAAAATAGACGCTTTACGAGTTCATTATCATCCAAAATGTTTCCGTATACGGTCAGAGCTACAACACCAACGACGACGCCTGAACGGCCGTTCTGCGGTAGTTAGCAAGCCAGGCGGCAGAGTTCTATGAAAATGGAACACACAAGCTAATCTTACGATACGACAAATACCATAATATAGGTGGAAATTAGGGTGAACAATTAGTTAAGGTCCGGGTATTCGTATAACAATAAAATTGTTAAAAAAAAATTTGATTGTTTCCCTGTTGGTACAGAAAAAAACACGTAAAATTTTGGAGAGAGGTTGCTTTCAATATGTTATTTCATAGGAAACGTCTTAACTTTCTTTATTTTTAATAAATATTATATTTATTAAATAGAACTCGTTATTTGCCCCTTATGTATATCTTAATTTTTGGGAATGGATTGAGTGGATATTAATACTGGAGGAACTAAAAAAATTAGATATAAGGCTAGCTCATTTTGTTTGGAGAGATTATGGATAAGAGATAATTTTTGTACGTCTTTTGAAAATAGTCTCTATAGTTGTTTAAAATTTTGGTTGTACAGATTTTGGGCACCATTCATTTTAAAATCAAAAGGATCTAACTTCAGCTCAAAAAAATGAAAAAATATTGAAGAGTTATGTAGTTGTAGTTTTTTACGTATGACCTATACGTCCTGAAAGATAAAGCGGGTAGTTCAAGTAAAACGCTACACATTGAATAAAGAAAAGGTTATATTAATATCAAAATAAAAATTTCTAACTTCATTACACTCTTAAAAATTACTTCTCCTAAATAAAACCCCTTAACCTAGACAAATGTACTATTAGATAGAGTCTTTAAATCTGCCATAGATCTCAAAAGATGTGCGAGGGAAATAACACCAGTTTTCTGTAGACTTTTCCACCTATCCTACAGAAAAGGAATATTTCCTTCCTGCTGGAAATGTGTCACAGTTCAGCTGATACCTAAAAAAGGCAAGAAGACCTTGCCAAATAACTACCGACCAATCGCACTGCTTTCAATAATATCGAAACTCATGGAAAAGGCTATCAATCAGCAATCTAAAATATCTTGAAGGATTCAACATTATTAGCGATCATCAATATGGCTTTCGTCAAAATAGATCGACAGGAGATCTTCTGACTTATGTAACACACGTTTTGAAAAACGCAATTGAACACTTTGGAGAATCTCGAGCGGTTGCTCTTGACATATCTAAGGCATTCGACCGTGTTTGGCACGATGGGCTGTTGGCTAAGCTACGCTCTTATGATATGTCTGAAAAGTTCTGTTTGTGGCTCTCTTTACGAGTGGCAGTCGACGGATTTCTTTTTAACGCCTTCACTATCAACGCCGGTGTACCTCAAGGCTCCATACTGTCTCCTACTCTTTTTCTCATTTACATTAACGACCTGCTGGAAAAGACCGAGAATCCAATCTACAGCTTTGCACATGACAGTACGCTTATCTCTTCATTCACTTTGAACGCTCGGACATCGGCTACTCAGACGAATATCGGCAGACAGCAGGAAGTCATTCAACTTAACAAAGACCTGGAAGAAATTTTATCTTGGTGTGACAGTAACCAAGTGGAATTTAACGGTACAAAAACCCAGGCGGCAGTTTTTTCTAAAAAAGTTAACTTTGCTGAACCCAACATAGTTATGTCGGGGCACTCTATTCCTTTAACAACGTCACTCAATTTGTTGGGCGTTAATTTGAGAGCAAATATGTCCTGGCATGAACATGTTGCAGGCATGGCAAGGAGAGCTTCTCAAAAGTTGGGAATATTATTTCGAACCAGAAAGCTTTACACTCCACAACAACTGTTAATTCTTTACAAAGCTCAAATTCGACCAACTATGGAATACTGCTCCCATGTTTGGGGCTCCGCTCCCAAACATACCATGCATTTGTTGGATTCTATACAGAGAAGAGCTGTTCGTCTGATTGGAGACCCGGAACTGACCGGCGGCCTTGATTCGCTGGAACATCGAAGAACGGTTGGCAACTTGAGCCTATTCTACAGGTATTTTCATGGAAAGTGTTCGAACGATGTGGTCTGCTTAATTCCTCCCAGAGCGGTGCATGTTAGAAGTACACGTCGCGCTAATACTTCACATCCGTATGAGGTTCCGCTTGTTACTCCTCGTACAACGCTTTTCAGGCAGTCTTTTATATGGAGAACATCATCCCTTTGGAATAATTTGCCCAGGACTGTGTTTACCACCGAGTACAATTTACAGCGACTCAAGAACAACGTGAATCGCTTTTTCCGCACACGTGTAGCTCCTATAGCGCTTTAGGGACTTCTTCCCTGCAGCACGTGTGCTAGACCCATAAAAAAGTCTTTAAATCAGAATTACTAAGTTTTTAATGAAAGGCTTAACAAAATATGATATTAAAAGTTTGTGAAATTTACTCCGCGAGTTATACGTGTTGAGTAGTGGGTGGAAACGTACTTATAGAGAAGAAGTTAGATTTTTAGACTGGTGTGCTTATGACTTACGGATTGGTTTCTCTACGTGGGTTTTTCATAAGTTACTCGGCCTCTTCTGGTGAGATTCTCATACAAATATTATCTCAGCCATTACCATCCTAGTTTCATTTGGGTTGCTAAACACTTTTTGACCCGAAATGCCTGAGGATGAGCAGGATATTTCAAGCAAGGAAAAGGCCTTAAACTTGTAACGTGTGAAAAAATGTTGCCCCAAGCTTGAGCACAATTTTCTTGCAGCCCCGCTTTAATTTCTGCTAATGAATTGAGTGGATCCTGATTTTTAAAAGAACTAAAGAAATTAAACAAACACTAGCTCAGTTTTCCTTGGTAGAGAAATATGGGTAAGAGATAATTGTCTTACGTCTTTTTTGGAATTCATTTCTATTTTTTAAAAGGCTTTAGCTGTACGAAATTTTGGGCACCATCCATTTTAAAATAGAAAGGATCTAACTTCAGCTAAAAAAATGGAAAAATGCTGAAGGGTTTTATGGGTATTACTAAAAAGAATTAGTCTAGTACAACTTATCCTGAAAAGAAAAATAAGTATTCAGTGAGACACTAGCTTTAATCAACTAAAAGAAAATTTATTCACGTTTTTAAAATGAAAAGTTCTAACCTTTACAGTTTTACCTAACAAATTCTAGCCTAACTAGTAGTTGTTACATTAAAATTTTAGACTATTATAACCCCCGAAGACGAGAAATCGTGCTTTACACTTCACTTTTTAGTCTGTTTTACATTGCAGTTAAGGCACTACTCTCGAATAAGTCTATTGAAGGGAGTTTTGTTGACTTACTGTTTTTTATTCCTGCTGTGATCGACTACGCCCGATTTCACACTTTTTCTTAACAAACACTTAGAAAGCCCACTACGGCTTTTATTGAAGACACTGGTGCTTTTACTTAGCGGCTCTGATGAAAATTAGCCTACTTCGGCTAGATGGAATATAGCCTCTCGGCTAGACGGTACTGCCTGGCTGCGGCTAGATGGAAAACAGCCCGGCAGCGGCTTGATGGTACTGCCTGGTTGCGGCTAGATGGAAAACAACCTCGATTTACGGTCTGCGGAGCCTTAAATAATCGTGCGACTTTTGCCAGTAATATCACGACGCTCCAATCAAAACTGCCGATCAAACATTCCACCAATCGCGGCGTAGCGAGAGGTTCGGTCAGGAACCCGCACAACTCACTATATACCGAACGTCTGGGAATCCCTGTTTAATATACCGTTCGGAACAAAAATGAAAATAAGTACAATTTGAAATGGAAAAATCAGTAACATTACATGGTCTTAAAATCTAGGAAAAAATGAATGTTACATTTACCCCCTTCCAAAAAGAAATAGACTACACTAGTCTATTAAACTTAGGCTACTTATGAAAAGGTACAAAGTGGTACACTATCACTTAATACTAAGGTCAGAACTTAAAACAAAATTACAAACTTCGGACCTTACTACTAGACTTAATTCAATTAAGCACTAATATTAAGTACAATGGAAACCAAATGAAAATCTTTGCAAGTACACAAGAATCTTATAACTAGACCTAACTTAATTAAGCACTAAGGTTAAGTACATCAAAAAGTAAATAAAAATCCTCGCATGAACATAAGAAATACCTGTTCAAAGTAACAATCGCGGTCTTCTTATATAAAAGAATCAGCTCTGTTATTGTTACCAAAACAAAAAAAAATATAACTTTGTCTAGACTCTTGTCTAAACCAAAAAAAAATGAACTGAAACAAAGTATGAACACCCCCCTTAAAATATTTTAAGGATTGTCTGAAAATTTTCTATTTCAGCAAAAGAAATTTATAAAAATTCTTAAATAAAAAAAATAAAAAAATGATTCTAGTGCAAACACTTACACTAAAAAGAAAAAGTCTTGTCAGACCATTTAGCACAAGGCCAAAAAAAATATCTGGATAAATATCCAGGCAAACGCTCGGGAAAAATCGCTATCAATGCTCTAGCTCATCGCTAAGAGAACATTCCAAATCTAGTATCACTACTAGTCGCATTCGGAAAATAATCGCATTCTATAACGCAATGTCGACGTCCTAAGACATCTAGACATGCTAAAATCGCCAGGGAAAACGCTCTGGTTGATCGCCAGAAAACACGTCAGCTCATCGCCAACAAAACACTCTGGTATATCGCCAGAAAAAACTCGGCTCCTCGCCAAGAACACTCTGTAAGTAGTCCTCGACTACACAAAGTCTGCGTTCTAAAAGAACAATCTCGCCATTAACATAGTGAGCAGCTATAAAAGCTAACAATATCACTATAAGCACAGTGAATAGCTACAAAAGCTAAAATTCACCCTAAACACAGTGAATAGCTATAAAAGCTAAAATTCACCAAACTGAATGATCCTGCTTCAAAAAGCAATGTTCACTAAGAACAGAATGATTAGTCCGCGCGCAACTAACATTCAAGGAAACATTCCCAGATATAACTATATGAGACAGCAAGTCTCGAAATAGGACCTCCCTAAAGTCATAATCCTATATATGGGAGTCCATAAACAAAACGACTCAAAATCTCGCATTTTGAGCACATGCCCTCAGGCAACCAACATACACTGAAATATATACAGAAATATATACAGAAATATATACAGAAATATATACAGAAATACATACAGGAGTTCAAATCCCAAACTCTTGGTTATTATAACTCCATACTGAGCTTGGTGAAAGCTCTTAGCAAAAGCTAATCAAATCTTCGGCACATCGCACCAAAGTGACAAATCTGACTAGAAACATGAGCCAGAAAAAAACGCCTTCCGTCATTCTTCAGGGTGGCTACTCTGAGATATAAAACTTAACCAGCATTGCGCCTCTTCAAGTTGAATGAAGAACCCTAGTGTACTGGTCTCGTCCTAGAACAACAACGAAAAACATTCAATCCATCCCACATAACAGGAGACAAACACCTCACCACGATATACTGAATGGTGGAGACAATAAAATACAGAATTGGTGACCCTGGTGTCCACCAACAAAAGGGAGTAGATTATAGCATCCACTAAACTGAAACGGTGTCTACCACACCACCATAAGTCAAAAAAATTAATCATTAGGGTGTTCCGAAACACACTACTGCCAACAGCCTGTCACCACTAATAGGCTAATTGGAGCTGAGGTCGACTACAGTAGCTAGGCTCTCCTTTGGTTCAAATAGAAATAACCATTGGATAACAAAACCCCTAAAGGTCCCAAAGGTCAAACGTTCACCCCCCATAGACTACCCTTCCAATCAGTCTGTTCCTCAGGAAGACTAACTCCCTGCCAAACGTCGTAACGGCATCTGTTAGCACCCGGTGCATCACAGCCTGTAAAAACAAATAACTCATGGGATACAACCTAAAAGGTTTACAAGGTTGACTTAACCAAGCTTCTAATGAAATTTTAAAAAAAACGAAAATGAGCTTAAAAAGCTACATGAAGCAAAAATTTCTCAAATTTTTGGTGGCGACGCAACAAAACTTTTGAAGACGACAAGAGCTTTTCCAGCTTAATCAGAAACAAGAAGAAAACATCGTCGACAGCTAAAATATTCGACCATGGTGTTAATCGTCTCCCTAGACAATAGCCTCTAGAAGAAACTGCTACAGGTATCAGGCATAACCATTTTCTGTCAGCCCAAACTTCTAGATTACCTCTTGGAAATCTAAAAATTCGGTTAGGAATCTTCCTTCACTGCGCCTAGCCTCTCTTGACAAGGTTCTCATCTCGGTATCAGATTTTGATCGTAGCTTTGTGAAACGACTGTCTTACTCTGCTCTCATCTCCTGTAAATGATCAGCCTTTAGTTCTCCTGCAGAACTTCAATTTTCTATCAATCTGATAGTAGACCGAAAAAACTCAACATACGCCTATGAGTCCATGCAAAAAAAAATTTTAAAAAATTAGTGACTCAAAGGTAACGTTTAAACGGCTCTGAAAAGAAAAAAGTATACCCTCAGTTTGTCAATTCAGAAGATCTAAATCAAAATAATCCAAGTCTTAGACTTACTGGATAAACCAAAATCAATTTACTCTTAATTGCACCCAACATATACCATTAAGGTAATAAAAATACACCCACTCGGGTAACAAACTTTGAAATTGCTCATAAAAATTTTGACTCTACATCACACTACACGAGCTACATCTTGCGCTTGTCCTAACTCAAGATCACCTTGGATTGCCTCTAATCAAAATTTCGCTTCCAAGTGTCAAGAACTGGATATTATTTGGGGTCATAAGCAAATTAAATCCCGCGACCACCGACATACCAGTCTTATGATAAATCCTGAGTGTGACTCTTTCGCAAGCTCGCAACAGCTGAGTCGATGCTAAACATCAACCACAATCAACCTAAGTTTGGGATATGGCCAATACCCAAAACCTTAGCATTAAACAATAAAAGTAAGCTATTCTCTGCTCAACTTTTATAACAGTCAAAAAAACGAGGTCGTCACCTCTACAGAGCAACATCAAAAAAAATAAAGTAAAGCAATTAAGATAATGTAAATATAAATTATTCTTCTTCTGACAAACTTTCATTAGGGTTAGGTTCATTGAATGGTTTTAAGTCTTTAATATGCCATCGTCCTATTTTAGTCCCATCTAAATTAACTAAACCATAAACTAAGTCTGAAATCTTTTCTCTTATCACGCAATGCACATACTTAGGTACCAACTTAGATGTGAATTTATCTGCTGCACTGGAAAGAATTTTATTTTTTCGCCAAACGTGGTCACCTATCTTAAAGGAAAAATCTCTTTTTCTAAGGTTTTAAGACTTACTGTTCCGTTCATAAGCCTTATGTATCTTACTACGCACGTCGGTGAAAATATCTTTTAAACCCTTTAAATTTTCGGCGTACGCACCCCTGTTACTCGGAATTATTTCGCTGTCAACATTGACATCCAAATCTAAATTTTTATAATACGATCCAGATAGAGGTATCTGTCTGCCGTAAACTAAGAAAGACGGTGTAAACCCGGTTACTTCGTGTTTGAATCTTTGAAATTCCTTTATCCCGAATTATCACGTGAATCAACGAATATTATTTTGAACGAAATTATATAGTAGAGGGCACACGGGATTGAAACGTATGTTAAAACTATATGTCTCACTTAAGCTCTTAAGACACTCAGAAGTAAACTGAGTACCGTTATCGCATATCGAAAGCGATGAAACTCCGTGGATTAGAAAAATATCGTTTTCTAAAATTTTCAAAAAGCATTCGGCTTTAGAGCTTTTCAAAGGAAATAACACGGTATACTTTGTTAACCAGCAAGAAATTGCGAAAAGTCATTTATTTCCCTTTTTTGAACGTGGAAATGGGCCTACTAGATCAGCTGCTATGACTTGAAAAGGGTAATTAACCGTTTTCTCTTTTCCCATCAGTCCCATAGGTAGTGCATTTGGAGGTTTCTGCGCTCCACATACTTCACAAGTCCTCACAAACTTTACGATGTCAAAACGCATTTTTGGCCAAATTAAATTAAATGTATGTTGTCTCAGCCTAATCACCCAACGCGCTAGTTTGCCACTAGGGTTTTTAATAGAATTAAGCCACAATAAACTATAATGATCTGTTATGACCGTGAAAGGAACACCTTCGATGTAAGGTCGAAATTTTTCGACGTTAAAGAGTACTGCTAAACATTCTTTTTCAACAACCGAGTAGTTACGTTCAGCCTTTGATAAAGTTCTACTGGCATACGCTATCACTCTTTCCTCACCATTGATTTTCTGTGTTAGGACGCCCCCTAAACCGGTATTAGAAGCATCACTAGAAATATAAAACTGTTGGAAAAAGTCTGGTTGGGATAAAATGGGAGCTGAAACCAATAGCTCTTTAATCTTTATAAAAGATCTTTCTGCTGCGTTTGTCGAATCTATTGATTGTCCTTTTTTTCGTCCTTTCAAAAGGTCATTAATAGGCGACAACAGGGTAGAAAAATTCTCGATAAAACGTCTGTACCACGAACACATTCCTACGAAGCGCTTAACTTCCGTAGTATTAGTAGGTCTCGCATAATTAACCATGCTTGCTACTTTATCCGGATCGGTACGCAAGGAATTTGAGCCTACAATACAGCCTAAAAACTTTAGAGAAGTTTTGAAAAAATCACATTTGCTCAAATTTATCGTCAGTCCGGCCTCTTTCAATTTATCTTTTACTTCTTTAAGTAAGCGAATATGCGATTCGAAGTCTTCCGATGTTACTAAAATATCATCGAGATAGGTGAAAATATGTGGCTCATATTTCGGACCAAATATAGCGTCCACTAAACGTTGCTGAGTTTGAGCAGCGTTCTTTAGACCAAACGGCATAGTGACGAACTGAAATAGACCTCGGCCTACTACTGCAAAAGCGGTCTTTTCTTTAGAGGATTTGTCTAAAGGAATTTGCCAGAAAGCCTTTCTAAGATCTATCGAAGATACATACTTAGCATTCCTGAGTGATGTCAAAATTCTGGCGATGTTCGGTAATGGGTAGTTATCAAATTTGCTGACCTCGTTGAGCTTTCTTCCGTCAAAGCACAGACGATACCACTCCGAGTTTCAAACATTTCGTCTAACTCCTTACAAAATTCTGTCGACCTAACCTATCTTTACTACTTATTTCATTGAAAGAGCTTATTACGTTTTCTGCTTTTAAGCGTTCCGTCCGCGAGAGATCATCTAGGGTACATAGACGCGAGAAAAGGTTTTCAAAAGAACTTTCTGAATAACAATCTTTAAAACTTGTTTGAGAGTTGACTTCTAGGGACTGTGGATACCACGAATTATCTTTAAAATTTACAAAAATTCCGAATTTTTGTGCAAAATCACATCCTAAAACCAAAGTATGTGATAGAGAAGGTACTACTAGAGCAGAAATTACTCAACAATGACCATTGCAGACTAGCGGCAACTCAACCGTACCTAAAACTTTTAGACGGCTGCCATCTGCAGTGGTAACACTTCTATTTTTGACGTGGCATATTTTTATACTTAAACGACTTAAAATCTTAATACCATTCTGACCTACAACGGAGGCATTTGCACCAGAGTCAAATAAAGCCGAGAAA
Source organism: Pachyrhynchus sulphureomaculatus (assembly GCA_019049505.1). Taxonomy (NCBI): domain Eukaryota; kingdom Metazoa; phylum Arthropoda; class Insecta; order Coleoptera; family Curculionidae; genus Pachyrhynchus; species Pachyrhynchus sulphureomaculatus. The sequence continues at coordinate 898,249 of CM032450.1, forward strand.
TGGGCACCTAATAGATTTATCTCGATATGCGGTCTGTTATCTGAATATTTATGCACGAATAAAGGAGACATGTGACCATTTGGAGAAGCAGGAGTTTTAACTTGAGAAGGAGAATTTTTATTAGACTTAAAAAAATCAGAAACTTTTTGTAACCATTTAGTCCAATCTGATCTACTGGAATATTTTTGTTCGTCTGTGTTGCTAGAACGTTTTGGATTAGGGGCTTTACTGCGAACGTGAGCTTGTGACTTAGCCGAATGATTAGAGGCTTTTTTGTTGGACTTAGGATATCCGCCTCGGTAATATACCGTCCTTACTCGTTTTTTGTACATTTGGGGCATGATGTTAGTCTCACACCTGTTGTCCCACATTTGAAACAAAATACCCTCTTTGGTGCTGTACAATTTTGGTAAGTGTGATTCGGGCCTGTGCAATTCCAACACGTGAAAATTGCCTTAGGTGAAACCGGCTTGTCGTTCACTTTAGCTGCAGTGTCGCTAATTTTAGAGTCATTATCTTTTCCTTTACCCGTTTTCTGGTTACTCCTAGGGTTCCGATTTACATTCCCAGCTTTATTTGTCGAGACTCCACTTCGGCCATTTGGATTATACTCTACTTGATGTATATTAGTTTCGCTTTTTGGTCTGCTCTTTTCCAACAAATAATCGGACTCTTCAAGTTTTCTACATAACCCGGCGAGTTCGGTTACCGAATTAATATCTAGTAGAGCTAACCGATTGACGAAACTAGGCAAAATATTCCTCCGTATAAATTTAACTTTGGTACTTTCCGAAGGCTTGGTGGATAATCTACCAAATAAAGATTCCATGTGGGCAATAAAAATCACAGTGGACTCATTCTTCCTTTGTCGCCTCCTCTTTATTTCCGACCACAATTCTTCATCATCATCACAGTGCAAGAAGTCCTTCTTTAGCCTATCTACCAAGGAATGCCAGTCGTTGACACTTGATTTTATGCTTCTAAACCAAATGAAAGCATCGCCAGTGAAAAATTCAACAGCAGAGCTGAAAAGTTCATCTTCCGATACTTTCCTAGCTTGTGCTATTTCAGTCAGCCTCTCCAAAAAAGGATAGAGTCTCTTTGAGTCTCCATTAAATTTCAATTGCCATTCGCTGACAGGAATATTTCTGGCTGCGCAATTCACGATTGGAGCTGGTACGTTTATGACTGGGGTGGTAATAGGCAACTGTGGTAACTCATGGCCAGGAGCTATCTTTTCGGCAAGATTGGCTTCCATGAGTACACACGTAGCTATTGTTTCTTGAACATATTTGGAAAGCTTCGACGCTTCCTCTTCGTCATCCGGCATGGGAATTCTTTGTACGCGACCCGCTACATGCGATAAACGTGATTTAACCCGGTGTACAAGTGAATCATTTGGATCGCCGTCATAACTATCGATTAAGTTTTGGATAGAATTTAAACTCTTTTCGATACCAGCCGTTTCTTCTGTATTATCCAGAGTGTCATCCCCTATTTTTATCATTTTTCCCGGCTCATTAATTTCTTTACTTAAGATCCTCGTTAGAATCTTTCTTTTATCCGCGACCAGACGTTCTGAGAAAGTACGACGGATTTTCAGTTCATAGTCTAATTCATATTCCAGTAGGTGATTGACTTTAAAATTGAAGGCTTCCATGATAAATGAATAAAATTTAAAAGAACTGTTTTAAAAAAATCGTAAAAATATTTTCTCCTGTGCTCCCAATAGTCTAAATAAAAAATACGTAAAGGCACTTAAAATATGTAAACTTCTTTATCAAACATTTAAAAAATCTTCGACAATTTCAAAAAAAATTTCTAAGTATTGCCTTCTATTAAAATTCTTTTACTAATATCTTAAGAATTTCCTATAAAAAATCTCCAAATATCGTTTCGTCTATCAGCAAAGTATTTTTAATATTCATGCAAAATATAGGTGAGAAAAAAGAACAGTTTTTTTGTTCGGTTAACCGCAAAATCTAACACTGCCAAAAAATTAAAGTAAACCAGCACATCTGCTAATCTGAACTATAAAGCTAGCTGTTAAGAAAAAAGTAGGAATCTCTTATCTTAGAGTCAACAACAAAATTCAAATATCTATATCAGATAAATTGAAACAAAAAAATTCTACAAATTTCCTGCTTTTGTCTTACTGCTATTGTGTAGTTTCGTTTAATAAATGTTATGAAATAAAAATATCTGCAAAGTTAGAGCTTTTACTTTGTTCGAAAGCTAGTACACTGAACCCTTTAAAAAATAAAATTCCAAAAGCCCCGCGTTGACAGCGCTATTTTGTAACGTGTGAAAAAATGTTGCCCCAAGCTTGAGCACAATTTTCTTGCAGCCCCGCTTTAATTTCTGCTAATGAATTGAGTGGATCCTGATTTTTAAAAGAACTAAAGAAATTAAACAAACACTAGCTCAGTTTTCCTTGGTAGAGAAATATGGGTAAGAGATAATTGTCTTACGTCTTTTTTGGAATTCATTTCTATTTTTTAAAAGGCTTTAGCTGTACGAAATTTTGGGCACCATCCATTTTAAAATAGAAAGGATCTAACTTCAGCTAAAAAAATGGAAAAATGCTGAAGGGTTTTATGGGTATTACTAAAAAGAATTAGTCTAGTACAACTTATCCTGAAAAGAAAAATAAGTATTCAGTGAGACACTAGCTTTAATCAACTAAAAGAAAATTTATTCACGTTTTTAAAATGAAAAGTTCTAACCTTTACAGTTTTACCTAACAAATTCTAGCCTAACTAGTAGTTGTTACATTAAAATTTTAGACTATTATAACCCCCGAAGACGAGAAATCGTGCTTTACACTTCACTTTTTAGTCTGTTTTACATTGCAGTTAAGGCACTACTCTCGAATAAGTCTATTGAAGGGAGTTTTGTTGACTTACTGTTTTTTATTCCTGCTGTGATCGACTACGCCCGATTTCACACTTTTTCTTAACAAACACTTAGAAAGCCCACTACGGCTTTTATTGAAGACACTGGTGCTTTTACTTAGCGGCTCTGATGAAAATTAGCCTACTTCGGCTAGATGGAATATAGCCTCTCGGCTAGACGGTACTGCCTGGCTGCGGCTAGATGGAAAACAGCCCGGCAGCGGCTTGATGGTACTGCCTGGTTGCGGCTAGATGGAAAACAACCTCGATTTACGGTCTGCGGAGCCTTAAATAATCGTGCGACTTTTGCCAGTAATATCACGACGCTCCAATCAAAACTGCCGATCAAACATTCCACCAATCGCGGCGTAGCGAGAGGTTCGGTCAGGAACCCGCACAACTCACTATATACCGAACGTCTGGGAATCCCTGTTTAATATACCGTTCGGAACAAAAATGAAAATAAGTACAATTTGAAATGGAAAAATCAGTAACATTACATGGTCTTAAAATCTAGGAAAAAATGAATGTTACAAACTTGAGGGCTAGAAACCGTTACCGCACTACTACATCACTAAAAAACACTCTCTCTGGCGTGCTGAAGAAGAAAGCCACTACGGCCTACTGGCGGAACAAAGCCGTTACTGCTTCATCGAAAAAAAAGCCCCCACAGCTTCATGGTGGAAAAAGCCACTACCACTTCATAGTGAAAAAAACGGCTCTAAAAATTCCATCTGGTCGCTTAAATATCTGTCTCCTTTTTTTAAAGTGACGTCTTTATAATGGCTCACTTCCGGGATACAAATCTTTAACGAATCAGACGCATTCGATGTAAATTAGATAAGTCAAGTCGCCAACCCGCATTACACACTCTGCCGGTTTAAATTAAACTGCTCAAAAATTTAAAACACTGTTTTAAGTCACACTGTTCAAAAATTGAAATCACTGCAATAAATATAAAAATGTAATAAAATGTAAATTATAGGGAGAAAAAACAGTGTCGTAACATGATCTTAAAATCTAGGAAAAAATGAATGTTACAATAGTTTTTAGAGTTGAGAAATTTGAAAACTGTTTTTTTCTCCATTATTTTCTATCTTTTCTAAATATTATGTAAAGAAGTGCGGGCGTATTTAATCTACAACTTGTATAATCAGTCTATTTATATTTTCGAACTGATAAAGATAAAACTTTACATTTATAGAGTCATTTTTAGTTACGTACATGAATTTTCAAAATATATTGGGTTATAAGAGGTGTTCTATAAAAATAACCGGTCAAGTGCAAGTTGAACTTGCACAATGAGTGTTCCGTACGTTGATTGCTTTTAAAATAAAAAAAAAAATGTTACGGTGGTATAAAATGATCAGTGACTTCTCAAAACACATCTCAAAGGAGTTTTCAACAAAGTTTGTTTCCAATCTTTACTGAAAATTGATGACCTTGAATTTTTTTTTTTATATACCAAATAGGTTATTAAAGGTAATGCACTCTTGATAATTTTCGTTCAATCTACACCCCGTGCGATCAGTACTTTTCGAGATACGGCGGGGGGAAAAGTGCGCGCAAGTATTATATTATATATATATTTTTTACTCGTGTTTTCACAAGCTTTCATTTGACACCACACTCGATTACCTAGTAAAAAAATTTCACCCCCCAAAACTAACCCCTTAAGTCAAAATTTAACTTTCAAAACTACATGGCTCTGATGAGGCCATCAATTCCTATATTACTACCAAATTTCAACTTTCTATGACAAATAGTTTCGGAGAAAATCGGGTGTGACAGACAGACAGACGGACAGACCCCGAAGTGATCTTATAAGTGTTCCGTACGGAACACTAAAAATGTGTTCATGACTTTAAAAAAGCTACACCTCCTCTCGCAGAGTCTAGGATACAAAAGTATTACATTATATATATATATATGTTAGTCGTGTTTTCACAAGCTTTCATTTTACATCACACTCGATGACACAGTAAAAAATTTTTTTTTTGCGAACTAACATTTTAAGTTAAAAATGAAACTTTTGACTATATTATAAAAAACTAAAGTAATAAATAACCCATTAAGTAGCTGTGCTCCAAAATACTTTGTTTTGGAAGTGATCTTTAGTTGCAAATATGTCTAAAACCTTTTTTTAGTATTCAGTACATAATACCCTTAAGATCACTTCGGTGTCTGTCCGTCTGTCATACCCAATTTTCTCCGAAACTATTTGAAGGAGAAAGTGGAAATTTGGAACGAATGTGGGAATTGATGGCCCCATTAGAGCTGTGTAAACTATTGAAATACCATCAGAAAAATCGAAAGAAGCATTTTTTGAAATACCTTTGAAGAGATTCAAAACTTCGAAAATATATAAACACAGTTGTAGAACAAGAAATTCTCGATAAAAAAGGTCTCTACAAAAATTTTCATAAAACTCATATTTTACAAGATATTTTGGATACAAACGAACTATTCTAAAACTGCTCGCGAGAAACACGAAATAGGAGATTTCACCGAGCGGCTTGACTAACATGCCTGTTACTTACTTTATACGCTATGTATCCAAATAACCCAGGAACCATTTTA
>CM032450.1:903822-955736 GCA_019049505.1 Pachyrhynchus sulphureomaculatus
TACAAACAGTACATACGGCCGGTGCTCACATATGCTGCTCCTATTTGGTGCAGTATATCGAGCAGCCAGTACAACAGACTACAAATATTACAGAATAAAATACTCCGAAAGACGATAAACGCAGACCGTTACACAAGAATTACCGACTTACATGACATGACTAAAGCGGAAATGATAGAGAGTCTAATTATTACTAGACAATCTATCATTTTCTACAGACATCGAATTAAACAATCTCAATTAACTAGACACATCACAGACGTGCGTTTTGACGACGGTGTAAAACACACACCCTTATACAGTAGACTACCCATATTTTACGAAGACGTTAATATTGACATCGGCTTAGGCCCGCCTTAAACGGGCCATGATAATTAAATAAATACACAATAAATAAAAATATTGCAACCTTTGACACGTGAATAAACGCATAAACATTTGTACATCAGTATAAGTAAAAAACATTTAATAACTACATTTACAAACACCTTTAAATTTATATAAAAAATTTATAAATATAAATAAAAAGTCAACTTTAAACCTAAATATATCTCAATAATAAATACTTCTGAAAAGCCACCCAAACTAAACTTAATAAAAAACAAAGTAAATCATTAAATACCAATATGTGCCTATATCCTCGAAGTAATAAACAACAAATCAGTAATAAACTACCAAAAAATACCATTAAAAATTACAACATATTTTAAATAAAAAACAAAAATTTATCCATATAATACATACTTTATGTAAATTTATCCCTACATTTTAAAACAGGACCGCTAGCGCTCCGGCCGCAGTGGGGTCCACATAAGATGCTCACCGTGCACACGACAGTCGGATTCTCGCGGCGGTAGGGGCATGTCGCCTGCCGCTGCGGGACCACCGACGCCCGGCGTCTAACACATCGCTGAAAAAGAGACGTAAACTGGCGGTGGAGTGTGTACGGTGAGCATTTTAATACAAATTTAACATAGGACTTAAAAACTTCCAGAGGATATACGGTACATCAACGTCACCAGCACCGACTTAGGAATGCGATGCCCGTATCGGCACGAGACCGGGCGAGTGGCGTGGCTCAGCCAACATAACTTATAAATAATAACTAAATAAATTTATTAAACAAACACGTTTTAAAACCACGCGCGCTAGTACCTGTATTATCCAGCTGGGTTTTTTTCTTTTTAGCTTATTTTCCCAGCAATAATATGCCGAAAACTGTTTCAATTATATATTTTCAATTCAATAATTTTATCGCTTAGATATATAGACTCGTAATGGCTGGTAAAGGTTCACGGGACCGGTCTTTATATAACTAACAGAAAGCCATGTAGTCTTTACGGCAGAACAACGCCGCAGTGGAGCTCTGGCTCCCTGAGCTGATGTCAAACACCTGTTGCTTACAACCGAGTTGACATAACTTAATTTATAATTTATTTGTTGTGTGTTTTATTTTATGATATGTAGTATTAGTTGTTGGTCATATTATGTATTATATTTTACTATACACAATACATATTGCATAACTTTAGACTATAAGGCAAACTATGTAAAAATTAGTATGAATAAAGAGATTGTAAAGAGAAAAGAGAGAGTTCTCGTCCGATCACTTAAGTCAATCTACGTTGGGCGTGGTTAGTACTTGGATGGGTGACCGCTTGGGAATACCACGTGCTGTTGCCTTTTTTTTGGTGTTTTTTTGTACAAACAGTATTAATAATAAGAATGTAATGTTATGACAAAATAAATAAAGATTCTGTTCTAAATTCAATTTTTTTTTTATTATTTTGAACAGAATCATTTTTAAATGGTTTTGTAGCTATATGCTTTATCAGGCAGTATTTAATTTTATTCGATCTCAAAATATGAGTTTTTCACGGACGAAAAACACTTCTTAGTAATGGAAGTAAAAAAAATTTAAGCACTTTTAGTAAAGGTAAAATAATATTTGTTACCTTTTCTTTCACTTCCATCTTTATTATTATCTGATAACACTCCCTCCCTTCAAAAAGCGGAAAGAGAGATATCGAGTATATTACATAAGGATATGAAGAATCTCCTACGATGTTTGGACCAAGAGCCTTGAAAGAGCAGGATCCTTGAAAGTGCAAGATAGATAATACGTTCTACCCTTCTTCGACGTTGCAATCTAAAATATAATAATTTAGTGATTAATAAGAAAATCACGAACAAAATAAATACTCGTAGAAGATAGAACAAAGTAAAAATATAAGTCACCTAATCAGGCAATCGCGGCAAACAATATATCAAAAATTTCACGATCTACCATTTCCGAAAAACTTTATTAAATAGGAACTTGTATGCTATGACGTTCTAAGCACCACCAAAAATAAAAAAAAATGAATTTTAAAGAGTCGTTATTTATTTAGTATTCTTAATATTATAACATTCTTATTATTAATGATGCTTGTACAAAAAACACTAAAAAATAGGCAACAGCACGTGGTATTCCCAAGCGGTCACCCATCCAAGTACTAACCACGCCCAACGTAGATTGACTTAAGTGATCGGACGAGAACTCTCTCTAAAAATCTTTATTCACATAAATATATATTGACATTTCACCCTATGAACTATACAATATATCTACATATATACATATATAAGCACTTAAAATTAAGATACATCAGTACCCCGCATTCAGCACCCACCCACATATACATACAGACATATTTAAGTAAGTATATCAAAACATTATACATGGAAATATAATTTATCTTTGATATTTAATCAGGGCCAGGAAACCACTGTGGCAGTTGTTTTGCCAATGTTGTTATAGGATGTTTGTATTTGATTTGACAAGACGGTTCCGTCTACCTTACCCGTCTCTAAACAGTTTAGTGTATCATTTTGATAAGGAGTATTTTATTAAAGTTTTTATTTCTGTAAATAGTGTGCGAAATTTTACTGGGAAAAGCAAGTCGAAAAACCCAGCTTGATTTTATTTGTTAAAACTTATCCGTCAGGTACATGTAGCATTATCTTGTGATTTATTCACAAGTTTTTTAAATGTTGATCAGCTTTCTTGAAAGCTTCTGAGTATATTATCCGCATGTTCAGACATTGAATTTGAATCAGTATGTAAGATACCTTGAAGATTTTTTTTTCTTTTTATTCTTCCTCATCCGAGGGATCCACAAAATAGATAGGGAGTCTGTGGTATAAAGGTTTGTGTGTGACATTGTGAGTATGTCTTGTTTTTGTTATCTGTTTTGTATCGTCTATTTGTTTAGTATGATGTTGATAGAATTTTAATGCTAATTTGGTTATGAAATCTATAATACGTTCTGTCTGTGTCATGTCGTGTAAGTCTAGTATTTTTATCCATCTGTCGGCGCTTATAGTTTTTCTTAGTATTTTATTTTGGTAAATTTGTAGTCTGTTTATTTGTGTGTCGCTAATGCCACACCATATAGGTGCTGCATATGTAAGTACAGGTCTTAAGTAGTATTTGTATATGGTCAGCTTATTTTGTGGACTTAGGCTTGCTCTTTCAGAAAGTAGCGAGTATAGATTTTGTGTAGCCCCAAAAACTTTATGTAGGGTGCAAGTAATATGCTTCACGAAGTTCAATCTCGAGTCTAGAGTTAAACCTAAGTAATTTATTTGTTTATTTGGTAATATTTGTTTATTATTAATTGTAACGGGTTCAATTATCTTTGTGTTGTTTACTTTTCTCGTGAGGACTATACATTCGCATTTATTTTTGTTTATTTTTTGTTTCCAGAGATCAAGCCATGGAAGAATTTTTGTTAAGTGATTTTTGACTTTTTTGCAGGCAACATTGGCGTTGAATGAGCTAGCATAGAGAAGTGCGTCGTCCGCATATAAGGCTAGATTAGAGTTGGGAAAGGTGGGAAAGTCCGCTGTGTACAAATTGTATAGTTTTGGTGATAAAATGGACCCTTGAGGCACTCCGGTTCTAATCGCTTTAACACTAGAGAACTTACCCTCGACTCTAACTTTGAACTTGCGTGTTAACATGTATGAATGCAGTAATGTAACTATATATAGTGGTAAGTTGTGGAGAGTTAAATTTTTATAGGTTAATCCGTTATGCCAAACCGAGTCGAAAGCTTGTTTAATATCTAATGTCAGTAATACAGTGCTTTGTTTATCATTGAATTTTTCGATAGCTTGTGATAATACTTTGGCTAATAAGAGCACTGTATTATGTTTAGTTTTAAATCCATACTGTTCTCTTGGAAATTTGTGTTCAATGTCAAAGGTGTTGTTAATTTTGTTATATATGGCCCTTTCTGCTACCTTCGACATTGAGTTTAACAATGATATCGGACGATATGATTCCACTTTATTTTTATCTTTTCCCGGTTTCAAAATTGGCACTACTATGGCTTCTTTCCACTGTTTTGGATAATGTTGTAGTAACATTATTGCATTTGTTATGTACATAAGCTGTATTTTGGTCTTTTTAGGCAAGTTCTTCAAAGCTAAATCCGGGATACCGTCTTCTCCAGGTGCTTTGTTTTTGGGAAGTTTCTTAAGAATGACATCGATGTCTTTAGGTGTAATTATCATTTTGGCCCATTGTACTGGGGGAATTGGGTATTTTTTATATGCAAATCTTCCCACCGTTTCTGTGATTTCTTTTTGTTTCGGCATAGAGTTTGGGGTTCCCATATGTATGTTCTCTAGGTATTGGGCTATTGTTTCAGCTTTTTGCTCATTTGTTTGGACTGTGTTGGTTTTTAGTGAAGGAATTTTGTTGAATTTGTTTTTAATCCTGCCAATTAGGCGCCACAATGACCCATCTTTTTTGGAAAGGTCGCTGAGGACATCTGCCCAAACTTTGTTTTTATGCTCTACGATTTTATTCTTTATGGTGTTTTGTAATACTCCTATTCTATGCCAATCGTTTGGATTCCGTCTTCTCTGCCATATTTTCCTAATTTTGTTTTTAAAAGCTATAAGCTTAACTATTTCTTCAGGGAGTTTATCTTCAGGTGTCTTTGTTTTTACTTTAGTTTTTGAAATTTTGTTTATTGCAAATTGAAGGTTTTCCGTTAAATTTTGGACTTCTTGTTCTAATGTTTCCACGGTCTCTATCTTATTATTTATTATGGTTTTATTTGTCATTATTTCGCGGAAAATTCTCCAATTTGCATTTTTGAAGGATCTATGTTCGGTCACTCCTTCTTCGGTGCCGTCGGCCAGTTGGCATACGAGGGGAACATGATCCGACGATAATTCATTTAATATTTCTACATCTGAGAGATTCGTTATGTTTTTATTTATTATTATGTCTATATATGTGGGAGCGAAATTTCTGTTAACGGGGTAATGCGTTGGGGATCTGGTAGCCAATACAGCTATTTTTTGCCGCATGGCATAATTGTACAAATTTATGCCATGTCTATTATTATGAGGATTATTCCATGCGATATGTTTGGCATTCAGATCTCCTATTAGCATTACCCTATTGCCCAAATTGAAAAATTCGTCCAGGTCATTATCGTTAAAATGAACATAAGGCTTGGCGTAGCCACCAGCTAATATGGTATTATTTTTTAATTTAATTATCACGTTTTCGATTTTGTTATTACCAAGTGAAGGAATCCGTATATGTTCTATACTATATCTTATTAGCATGGCCACGCCTCCGCCACGTGCTGTCCTGTCCGCACGGTATATCCAATAATTTTTTACTTTCAGTTTATCAGCCTGAGTCAACTTTGTTTCGTTAATTATCATTATATGAATATCATGTTTGTTTAAAAAATGAATTAGTTCCCCCAACTTATTTCGCACACCATTCGCATTCCATAGGCTAATATTTATTTTAAAGGATTTATTATTGAATTTAAAAATTATACTTGTCTAAGTTTTGCATAATATTAAATAGAGCAAAAGCTCTGTCTTCTTTTTTTGTTTTGTTAAAAATGAGTAAAAAATCCTTTAAAAATCTTATTGCCTCTGTAATATTATTCCCTAATACACTAAATTGTTTAGAGATATTGAAAAGATCACTTACATTTTCGTCGTCATTCTTGATGTTTTTAGGGGTTTCCTGTCTCTGATTTACACGATTTCTGGGGAAAGCTGCTGCGCCTTCCTCTTCTTCTTCATCTTCGGTATGAACGCCGTCGTAGTTTCTATTAGCTTCCTGCAGCTTTTCCTTTCTGATATTCCAGATGTTCTCCGTAGGTATGGGGGCTTCAATGTATCTACTAGCCTTTAATCTTTGTTGGTTACCCTGTTGTTGTTTCCTGATTTTATCAATTCTGTATTTATAGACGTTACAATTTAGGTCTGTTGCCATGTGATTTTCAGCACAGTTAGCACATTTCTTCGGTTTTCCGCATGGCTCTTCTGCTGGCGGATGGTTTCCTCCACAATTTGGACACCTAGGTGCTCTATAACAATTTGTCTTAGCGTGTCCCCATCTGTAACACTTTTTGCACTGAATAATATCAGTATATTGTCTTCTTAACTCCCAGGTTACATCTACGTGATTTATGTACTTGATTTTCTTTAGGGTGTTTAAGGTTATATTAGCGGGTGTTATGACTAGGTATAGTGGCCTATAGTTAGTTTTCATCGGATATATATTTATTATGTCGATATTGTGATCTTCTTTCAATTCTGCCATAAGGTCTTCCTTGTTTGGCTCGTTGTCCAATCCTTTTAAAATAAAGGCGTGAGTTTTGTCGTCTTGTGTTGCGTAAGTGTGCCATTCTATGTCTTTTTCTTTCATTAGTTTGGCCTTATATTGTTTATACTGTTCCATATCCTCTGCATGTATCATAACGTTGTTTTTTGTATATTTGATGCTGTAGCCTTTGGACAAGGAATAACATAGCTGTTTCTGCACTTCTACAAAACTATTTTTATTTATTGAGCCCTGGATTATTAGCGGTGGTGGTTTATTTTTTTTGTTGGTTTTTTTATTTACCATTGGGTTTCGTGTCTTACTGCCAGTTGTTGTTCTTTTATCGGGAGGCGTGGTTTTTGACCTTTTGTTTATTGATGGTGAATTTTCAATGTTTTCCACATCTTCGTTCCCTTCTTCTGTTTCGTTGTCAGTAAGGGGTTGATATTTGTTTTGAGTAATTATACTTTGTTTGTTTGGTATAAAATTTCTCTTCCTAGACAGGTGCTTCGCTAGTTGAAAGCCGTCGTTATTTGTGGCACTTGCATCTTTCTCTACGTCCATAAGGACTTCCCCGTGGGGAGGTAATGGGGGGAAGTTATTTTCACTTAAGTTGTCTTGAGATGTAACTCACTGTTTGAAAGAAATTATGACCGTCGTTGTCCCAGGTAGGTTCATTTTCAGGTGTGGGCGGAGCTAATGCTTTATCGGCTGCAAAGTGATCGGAATTCAGATGCTCGATTGCTGTTTCTTTGGTATTAACTCTGAATTTCTCGTTTAGTAAACCGGAAATCATTTTCCTGCATATAAGGCAATTTAACTTGTTGTTATTGAGATTTTTGTAGATCGACTTTTCGGTTTTACTTAGGGTGGCCATTATTAATTGGGTTTGCTTTTTGCCGGTTTCTTTCTTTATTGTATTTGTTGTTTTTGGTATTGCACCAGTTTTTATTTGTCCTAGTGTGTTTATGAAAGGGGTACTATCATTATTTTTAGACTGATTTTCTTCTCGGTTTTCAGGAGAATTAGTTTGAGAGCTTCGATTTTCTTCATTCCCTTGGGAAGAATTTTTCATTAGTAGAAAGAACAAGGACGGGCTTATAAGCCCGCTCACTTACTCGGTGTTCGCACTAACTTTCGCGCGCGTTTGTTTTTATCACTTGTTTGTTTAAAATACACTATTTTTTGCTTGGTATGTTTTTTGAAGTACGACGGAATGCGTTTTTTGCGATCGACTACACCGTACGGCTTATCGATGAGAACTGGGACGAGAACTTGTCTTTTGCTACGTGGTATGGCCGTTGCCGGCAAATAATATTTTAATTTGTGTCATAACAAACTCAAATCAAAATTGAGGATATTTCTACTTACATTTCAAAATATAAAATACCACTTGGATGGGTGACCGCTTGGGAATACCACGTGCTGTTGCCTTTTTTTTTTGGTGGTTTTTGTACAAACAGTAATAATATTAAAAATACAATCAAGAGCATTAACAATATAACGGTTAAAAACATAAACAATATGCTGGTTGGTCTTTGGAGTACTCGGAATATAGCCGTAGAATGATTTTCTTTACTAGTAATTTTAATTTGTTTGCTATGACATAGATTAAAATACTTTTTTTTTATCGACAACGGCCACACCACGTAGCAAAAGACAAGTTCTCGTCCCAAGTTGCCATCCATGTTCCGAGACAGACGGTCGACGCTGTTCCCGGGATTTTGCGACATAAAATCGAGCGCTTAACCATTGGCGGAATTAAGTGTTTAATTATAAATAATAAAACGGACAACTTTTGTGCGAAATGCTAAATAAATAAATCGGACATACTAACTGTGTTAAATTTTTCTTATCGGACTATAGATAAGGAAAATAAATCGTTTAACAAAATCAGGTGTAAATATATATTAATAATAGTGTTTAAAACTTAAAACAGACTCTCAAAAATAGCAAATGAGCGGAAATGGGGGTGCCATGGGCACCCCAAAAAAGACTAAAAGTCCCAAGGGTAATAATGAGGTACCCATTTTAAATATTAATTCGAGTGACGAAGAATCCATTCGTCCAAAAATTAAATCGTCACAAAAAGCCGAATCCAAACTGATCCTGGACTACCTAGGAAGTAATAAAACAAAATGTAATAGATGTAAAGATCTACATAAGAATTATAGCGGAAGTGATAAGATAAATCGACTAAGATACAGATCCATGGTACTGAAACACCTACGCACTATGCACAAGATCCAACCAGACATACCGGAAACTCCATCACCAGTCATTCAGTCGACTAGTACGAATACTTTAATATGGGAGAGTGACATGGAGCTCCCATTAGAACCTGAAACATTAATCACAAATCCAGTCGATCAAGCTCAACAAGATCCGATCGTGCCATCTTTAAATAATGAAGAAAATGTGAATCATCACGATGATGAAGATAATAACTACGGAAATTTCTCACAGTATTTTACAAAACGTAAAAACGTGAACGTTCCGCAAGTAGCGGTTAGAAACAGATTCGATCCATTGCAACAAGAGGAAAACGACGATATGGATATAGGAATTGAAGATGAAACAACAAATAATCAAGCAGAAAACGCGTCAAAAGACGCAAGTATAAATGCAAATAATACGCAAAGAACAAATGGGACAAACAATAATTCGCCAATCGAAACAGCAAAGAATAAAAATCAAAAACCCCCACCGATAATTATATCAGGGGTGGTGCAGAACAGGAATAATTTCGAACAGATGACCAAAACTCTATCCAAAGTATTAACCAAAGGTTATAACCTCAAGTATACTAAAAACAACACGGTCATAAATGCTAAGGACATGTCAGAATATAAAAAATATAAGAAGATACTAGAAGAATCAGAAACTGAGTGGCATACATACGCAACAGTGGAAGAGAAAACTCACGCTTTCGTTATTAAGGGACTCGACCATCAGCCAAGTATAGAGGACATAAAATATGAGCTTATGCAAACGCACAACGTAAGTGTTAAAGAAATATACATCATGGAAACCAGGTACAGGCCGCTGTACCTGGTAATAACGAGCGTTGAACATAAATTATTGAATTTGAGAAGTAAAATCAGACTACTAAACAACACTGCTGTCCAATGGGAAAGAAGGAGACAGGCAAATGATATTCTGCAATGCAGAAGGTGCAACATGTGGGGTCATGCGACCTCACATTGTCACCGTGTAGATAGATGTGCCAAATGCGCAGGATCCCATAAAACAGATTTTAAAAACTGTAACTTACCTGAAAAATGCTCTAATTGTAATGGCAATCATAAGGCCAACGACAGGACATGCCCTGTATATTTATACCAAGTCAGCCAGAAAAAAGCTAACCAAACACAAATCCAAAGAACCTATAAAGACGCACCTCCACCAGAAACGAATGCATGGGAAACAAGAAGAAGAGCAACCCAAATGGAGCAGCACCAGCAACGGCAACAAGAATGGCAGCAGCAGCAGCAGCATGCTGAAGAACTAACGAACAACCAACAGCAGCAGCAACAAAATCACTCAGCAGAAAAGAGAAGTAAAAGAATAGGTACTAATAGTAATAATAATTCTAACAATGTAAATATAAACGACCTAGGTCAAGCTATGTATAATTTGAGCCAATCGCTAAATTTAAGTGAAATGATTAGGTTAATTAATGATCTTGCTGTGGCAACGCAGAATTGTCGCACAAAACAAGAAAAAGTAAGTGCAGTTTTAGCATTTTATATGAACATAGAAGACTATGACATATAAATACAATTCGCTAAAAACTTAAGAATAACATTGTGGAACGCCAATGGTGTTCATAATAAATTAGGCGAATTAATATACTTTTTAAATAAATATAAAATCGATATCATGATTATCACTGAAACAAAATTAAATCCAGATAGGACACTTAAAATAAGGAACTATAGTTGTCACAGAAAAGATCGTAACATACAAGGGGGGGGGGGCGTAGCAATCCTTGTAAAACTCAACATTAGTCATTGCCTAATGAGCGAAAATAAATCAAATATTGCAATAAAGCTGAGCAATGGAGTAATTATTAATGGTTGCTACGCCCGCCCAAGTTTAAAATTGCAGCCTCAAGACTTATCCCAGATCTTCAACCAGGGTAATAAAATGTTAACCATGGGGGACCTGAACGCAAGACATACTGCATGGAACAATCGAAGCAATAATCGTCATGGACATACAGTCCATGACTATGCCATAACAAACAACATCCAAATCCTAGCAACGTCATCTCCTTCTCACTACCCTATCAGTAACCAAACGCCATCTTACATAGATTTGGTTCTAAATAAAAACCTGTTGAATATACCAGATCCGGCAGTGCTAAACGAACTGTCCTCTGACCATCTCCCCTTGTTATTAGACTGGCAAGTCAATATAGCAAGGGAGGATGGCGGAAGAGTCTGGTCATACGCAAGAGCAAATTGGAGACTGTTCAGACAAACTCTAAACAATAAAACAAAAATAAACAGTCAAATTACAGATATCGAAATTCTAGAAAACGAAGTAAAAGAACTAACGAACAACCTGCAGATGGCTCGCGACAAAATAGCAAAAAAGATAAAAATAAAACCAAAGGAAGATAAGCTTCCAATGGATATAATAAATATTATCAAATTTAAAAACAGAGTGAGAAGGAGATGGCAAGCTAACAGAAACATAAATGACAGGCATAGAGTCCAACAACTACAACAGACAATACGGACAAAAATCAACGAGTATAAAAACCAAGCATGGAACGACGTTCTGAGGGAGTTGTCTACACAAGACAACTCTCTTTGGCGACTTACTAAAAGACTAAAGAAAAAATACAATAACATACCTACGTTACTACCAAACGTAACACAGACAGACCATGACAAAGCTAACATACTAGCAGACTACGTACAACAGACATACAGTGGAAAAGCGAACTCTATGCCTGCCCAAGAAATGATAACTGACATGGCAGGAAAGACAGTGCACAAAAAATACCCCATACCACCCGGAGTATGGAAAAAACTATATACAAGCCCTGCGGAAATAAAAGCACTAATAAAAACGCTACCAAATAATAAAGCGCCCGGGAAAGATGAGATCTCTGCCTTACTACTCAAGAACGTTCCAAATAAAACACTAATACAAATAACTCACATAATCAATGCAATATTAAAATTAAAACATTTTCCAAAGGAGTGGAAGGGGTCTGTTATAGTTCCCCTCTTGAAATCGGCTAAAAACCCGGGGAGGGCAGACTCATACAGGCCTATTTCACTTTTAAGCGTCATATCTAAACTTGCCGAAAAGGTCATATTAAATAAACTAGCCAGCGTGTACGAAATAGACACCAAATACCAAGAAGAGCAATTTGGTTTTCGAAATGGTCGCAGCACTGTTCTGTCTGTTGCTAGAGTACTACAAGAGGTGCTCAATAAAATAACCAACAGACAGAACACTGTAGCGATCGCTCTAGACGTGGAAAAGGCCTTTGACAAGGTCTGGATCAATGGTCTTATGTATAAATTATTAGTAATACACAATTTCCCACCTTATATAGTATCACTATTATACTCATATATGTCAGGTAGAACCTTTAACGTTAGAGTAGGGAACTCACTTTTCACATCTCGCAATATAAAATCAGGCGTACCGCAGGGCTCGGTACTAGCTCCGAAGCTATTCAACTTATACATATCTGACTTTCCTACATACCCGTTCACAAAAATAAACCTATTTGCCGATGACGCACTAATCTATGCACACTCGTTCTATGCAAATGCAGCAAGAACGCACATTTGTAACCACTTGCTCAGGATACTCCCATGGATGGAAAATTGGAAAATTAATATAAACCCATCTAAGTGTGAAGGCATCATCTTCACTAGAAAATTCACAAATAATAAAATTAATATACCCATCAAAATAAAAGATACTCAAATCAAATTCAGCAATAAGCTGAAATATTTGGGTGTAAATCTGGATGACAGACTAAAATTCCATCACCACGTTTCATGCATAGTACAAAGAGCGTTTGCAGCAATGCAAAGCCTGTACTCACTATTGTCATTAAATTCCCAAGTGGATCCAAAAAATAAATTAATAATTTATAAGCAAATAATCAGACCGACATTGACATATGCTGCACCAGTTTGGTGCAGCATTACTGACACACAAATGTACCGAATACAACGCATGCAGAACAAGATACTTAGGTGTGTTGTTTCTGCAGGCCGCTATACCAGAATAAACGATTTACACAACATGACAAACACACAGACGATAAGACAATTCGTAGAACATGTCTCGGACAAGTTTTATAGACACAAAATACAAAACTCGACGCTAACAGAAAACTTGACGCAGACAAGAGAAACAGACAGACCCGTGCATAAGCCATTGTATCATAGATTAGCAATATATTATGATCCGCAATAGACATTGCATCATATTGTTATTGATTTGAAAAGCTCGGATACTATACAAATAAAAATGTATATATTGTACATTTAATAAAACTAATCTTAAGCTTTCATGTAAAGTGTAAATCCAATACCGTGTAAATAAAGTGCGTGGGTGATATAAATACAATTCCAGTGCAGTGTACTATGTAAAAAGCACATATTGTAAATAGCTGTAAATATATGTAAAAATAAGAAACACGTAGTCACAAGCTAGGTTAAGTAAAAGAATGAACGAGGTTTTGTACAGGAATGAATGAGCAGTATGCATGAGTGAGAACGAAAGAGAGAGGGAATGCGATAAAAACTCAAATAAACAAATAGCCAAAATTCGTAAAGCTACATTGTACCTGAACATAAACTTCAAAGTGGGTTTTTTGTGATCTATAATTTTTCCCACTAAATACAAAAAGCAAATAACCGAATATATAAACTGAACATGTCAAAAATCTCTCTAAAAATAGATAACAAACATATAACTATTGTAAAAGCGTCAGCGGAGACGATAAAGCCAATTCAAACGTACACAAGGTAGTATTACCTGTAAAGGCCAACCCAACATCGTTTTGGCCGGCCGTAAGGCTTATTATGCCTTAAATGAATATCACTAAGGTGATATTGTATTTATAGGACTAGAATAAGAAAAATGTAATCATATCTTGTAAATGTCAAATTATCAATAGTAAATAAATTTTTTGAGTTTGAGTTTGAAGTTCTCGTCCGATCACTTAAGTCAATCTACGTTGGGCGTGGTTAGTACTTGGATGGGTGACCGCCTGAGAATACCACGTGCTGTTGACTTTTTTTGGTGCTTTTTTATATGTTTGTCAATGTTACGATAATATTTAGAATATTAAATAAATAACGACTTTTCTCTAAATTCAATTTTTTTTTGCTTTGAACAGAGTTATTTTTAACTGGTTCTGTTGCTATATGATACCTTATCCGACAGCATTTATTTTTATTTTACCTCATAATCCATAGAGATTAGAAATTTGACGTTTAAGGGTATAAACAATAGTAAGTATGTAAACGAATATAGCACCTTGCCACAATTAAATCTTGATCAGTGAGGGAGAGGTGATGTTTTCTTTAATCTTCGCCCTAAATCAGCTACTGGACCTTATGGTGACATCTAAGTAACCACAAAAATGTATAAGCATAAGAATTAACCGGTCAAGTGCAAGTTTGACTTGCGCAATTAGTGTTCCATACGTTCACTGCTTTTAAAATAAAAAATTTTGTTACGGAGGTATAAAATAATCAATGACTTCACAAAACACATCCCAAATGAGTTTTCGATAAAATTTTTTTCCGATCTTTGCTGAAAACTGATGACCTTAAATTTTTTTTTTATATATACTAGATCAATTATTAAAGGTCTCTTACTCGTGATAATTTTCGTTCAATCTACACTCTACACCCAATGGAGAATTTTTTCAAAATTTTTTGATCAGTACTTTTCGAGATAAGGAGGGGACAACGATTTTTTGCAATTTTTTAAAAATAATAAAAAAAGATCTACAAAAAAATATATCATAACTAGACAGCTTACCAAAATAGATTGGATTCACGCCATTAAAAGTATTTGGGGCAACATTACCATCACCGACCTGCACTGGGAAGGAGTACTTGTGGAAGAAGTATGGATGCATTGAACAAGGTGAAGTGCACCATGTGGTAATACGGTGTATCGTATGCCAAACATTTCTAAAACAAAAAGAAACATATGTTTGAAAAATGGCACTAAAGGTAAAAGACTGAGGGTGAATTTTGACCATATCCAATAGGATTATCAGATACCTATATAATTACAAGTAAAAAATAACCGGCCAAGTGTAAGTCAGACTTGCGCAATTAGTGTTCTGTACGTTGATTGCTTTTAAGAG
Source organism: Pachyrhynchus sulphureomaculatus (assembly GCA_019049505.1). Lineage (NCBI taxonomy): Eukaryota > Metazoa > Arthropoda > Insecta > Coleoptera > Curculionidae > Pachyrhynchus > Pachyrhynchus sulphureomaculatus. The sequence continues at coordinate 918,822 of CM032450.1, forward strand.
GTTACATGCATCTGGAATTTTTAAAAATTGGATTTTTTTTTACGTAAAATAAGACACAATTCCATTCCATTACAAAGTTATAGCATTAAATGTGATCAGGCGTCGGATTGGGAACGCTACCTATCTCAATGCACTGTGCTATATTACTGTCAATTTTTAATATTTTTTTAACGTTTTTTTTTTTAAATAAATCCTTTTGTACAAAGTATCTAGAGGTTTGTTAAATTTTTCTAATAGACAATTTTTTATAAATAATTAAACATAATTTTTTTGGTCGAAAATTGCATACTAAAATTTGAAACAACGTAATCTTTTTAAATCTTTAAAAAAAAACTCTTCAACAATTTTTAACTATTACATTATTTTACAAGATTAATTTTTATTTTCGCAGATTGGATTATTTTTTATGAAGTTATCCTGTAGACAAGGAGGCGCCATAGTTTTCATCAGTAGTCCATTTAACCTGATAAAATATAATGTTAGCATTTAAAACCTATTTAAAAAAAAAAAAATTCTTATAATTTAAAGTAGAATGAAAATATATAACCGTCATTCTTTTGTATTATTCACTTAATAACTATTAAAATATTTTTTTTAAATATACATACTTTTTGAAGCTTCGTTCAATCTATACCCTGTGGAGAATATTTCAAAATTTTTTCAAAATTTTCTGATCAGTACTTTTCGAGATAAGGGGGAGACAGCGATTTTTCACAATTTTTAAAAAATAATATAAAGAAAGGTGTGTGTGCAAGTATTACATTATATATATTTTTGAACTCGTGTTTTTACAAGCTTTCATTTGACACCCCACTCGATGACATGCTAAAATTTTTTTTTTCATTTCCCATTTCACGCTCCGAAACTAACCCCCTTAAGTCAAAATTTAACTTTCAAAACTACATTGTTCTGAAGAGGCCATGAAATTCCTATATTAGTGCCAAATTTCAACTTTTTATGTCAAATAGTTTCGGAGAAAATCGGGCGTAACAGATGGACAGACAGACACCGATGTGATCTTATAAGTGTTCTGTACGGAACATTAAAAATCATGATAGAATGGCAAAATAGATAAAAGTAGTAATACATCTTTAACTCAGATCTATCAAGAAATTCTAAACAATTATTTATGTAATAAAAATAATCAGTGTTTGAACAATCACCATTTGTTTTGAAAAAGTGACTTGGCAGCAGTTAGTAATCGATATAAATAGAGGCAAAAGTAACATGAACTAACCTTAACCAACACATCCATTTTGAGAAAGCAATTAGAAAGAAGTAAGAATGCACTGAACAAAGTGATGAACATCATGTGGTAATTCCGTGTGAAAAAATACCTAAAACAAAAGCACGTCAAAAAAATGGCAACAAGAGTACACTATGTACATAACAAAAAGAAGCGTTAGTACATTAATTATTTGTTTGAAAATGTGAACGGCAGCTACTAATTGATATGTATGGAGACCTGAGCAACCATTGATAGATTTTTTTTGTTTGTTTACTGAGCAAAAATTCACATTAAGGGAGGTTATTAACTCCCCTTTATCAAGTGCTAAAAGTCATGAATCATACACTAAACTGTAAAAAAGTTAAAAATTTGGCCATCAGATTAAAATTATTGCGGCCACGAAGAATATAAGACATGTGGATACTCAACACTCAGACAAATAAATCGTAAAAATAAAAAATAATCACATAAGATTGCTTTCAATAACATTAAAAAAACTGAAACCTAACCGAACTTTAAATAATTCAAATAGACATGTAAAACTGACTGCCATCTAGTAGCAGCGAACAAAAATAACACAAAGTGTTAAAACAACGGCGCGATTTTCAACATTTCAGTCAGTTATAAAAAGCATTTTTTGTACATTCTCTTCAAAAATCACATTCTAATCTAATTTCAAAATTGAAAATGTTTATCCTATACAAGAGCGGTAAATACATTTTTTCGTAAGTTTTCAGTAAACCAATAAAAATAACGATTTAAAATAGAAAAATCTTGCACTAGGTAACCTTTGTTTTTATCAGAACGCCGCCAGTAAAACTGCAATTTTCCCAATAAAAATTCAGCCACACGTGTTCGACATGTTCCAATTATGTAACTGCAAACCGGTGTTATAAAAATTGACCCCTCATAACACTTAACCCCTAAGATGATTAGGTTCCCTACTAAGGTGGTGGACCCCCGTTCCACATTACAAGATCTTAAAACGCCTCAGCCTCGCCGTAAGAAGCCCGAACTAGGAAACCGTGTCTGCTTGCCTAGACCTACGTTGCGTAAATGTCCATCAAAAATTTTACAGGGAAGAAAACGAAATACTTAATTAACCCCCTCCCCCTTCTTTAATGACTACTTACGACCTTATTACTTCAATAAAAAATAAAGAAGAAAATACATACCACTGACGTAAAAGGTAATTGAATTAACAAGCATACCAACTACACCACACAACTTTGAACCATATATTAAAGAGAATTAGAACGAATAGGAAATAAAGTCTAAAGCTGGACTATTTGTCCGCCACTAAAAAAAATTACAAAAACTAGTGAATCATGCATTTTTTTATTGCGTTGAGGGTATATGATATTGAAAATTAAAAAAAAAAACAAGGATAATTTAGGCGTGCTACAAAGACATGTTTTTGCAATTGTTTGACCCAATTTTCACTTCGCGAAAGAATATTCTAAACTTATGAAACCAAAGTTATTGCTTGCTAAATAGACAAAAAAAAACTGCTAGTTAAACTAGTGTGACCAAGGCTAGTTCAGGCTTACAAGAGTACATACCTACATAGACTATGGGTGTACAGGGTTACTGACTATATTTTCACCTTTCCTTTATTTTGTCCATTTAAAGAAACAGAAAAGCCTACAGGATTATTCTTTATGGGCGCAGACGACGCCCTGCAGAGAAATCCCTTCAAGGACAGATGCGTGGTATTAATGCCACATGTATTTTTGGCATGCACCACTTTGAGAGGAACCGAGTCGGCCATATCCAACGGACGAAAAAATTCTTATTTTATATTTACATTAAGGGAGGCAAAATAAAATAAATCAATTTTTAAGATATTTTTCTTAAGTGAATGTTGTTTCATGTAACATTAATGGGATTTCCTGTAGGATTTCTTACTTAAGACTAAAATTAATACATGTTTAAAAAAAATATATACTGAAAAATGACAGAGTTAAGTCAGTGCCTTCAGATAAGGTGGTGCGCCGAGTAGTAAAATGGCGTAACCTCTAACTTCTACTGTATCGATCTGAAATAAACGATTTTTTTTTTTTATATTATTAATACGGTGTGCGTGAACCTTAAAAAAACTATAAAAAAAAAAAAAATGCAGAAATAGCAGGTTTTAAAAACAAATTAGGTTTTTCATAAAATTTTTAAGTCATTTTGCAATAGTAAAAACTTTTTTTTATGATTTTTAATAATATTTAGGTTCACGTAGAGAGCGATACTATTTTGAGATCAAAATGAAAGTATTACTTTCTACTCGAACCTAAATATTTTTAAAAATCATCAAAAAAATTTATCGCTAAATAACTAAAAAATTTTATGAAAAATTCAAACTTTTTTTTAAAAGCATGCCATTTTCGCAACTTTTATTTTTTATTTTTTTTGATTTTTTTTTTTGTGATTCACGCACACCACATGAATATTAATAAATTAAAAAAAAAACTTTGCTTGTTTTAGATCAGCTAGAAGCTAAAAGTTACGCATGCAAAGAAAAGAGTGTGCAAGTATTACATCATATATATTTTTGAACTCGTGTTTTTATAAGCTTTCATTTCACACTCCACTCGATGACCAGGTAAAAAAAAAAATTTCACTTTCGATTCGATCCCCCAAAACTAATCCCTGTTGTAGCCGACCGTTGTTTTACTGGCTTAGTAAGTCGATCAAAAATAACACTTAATAAAAAACTTCCAGCTCTTTATTAAGAAAATTTTACGACATTTATCATCTCAATATGAGTATAATGCTATCGTTGCTTGCAAAAAATAATATTTAATACTTGGTATTAAATATTATTTATTAAATTCTAGGATATGCTTTGAAAGACTTTTATAATGTTCGTTTAAAACAATTTCCGAAATGTTTATAGTTCTATCTTTAAGCTTATCGCAGTATTCATATGCGATATTAAAAGGTGGGACAAACTCACTAAATGCACTAGATTGTAACACATTACAGCTTGATACAAGTACAACTTGCGGGCTGTATGCCTTGTATTGTTTTCCTATGGTGACACTACCGCTATTTTATAAAACTATATTTTCAGGTTTTTCTTTATTCAGACATGAAATTGTTAGTGTTTCGAGATGAGCGACTGTAAATAACCAGGTGTTACTAGTGGTAAGTTGCAAAAAAATGCCCGTATTTGAATGGATAACACGTTTGTCACAAACATCAAGGATTTTGCTTGACATTTGGCTTAGTGAGACTTCACAATTATTGACAAGGTGAGCAAGAGAAACAGGTTTTTGTTGTTTGCAAATAAATTTGTCTTCTGTTAACTTTAAACAAAAACTGTATTCTGTTTCACCTAATGTAACAAATTGTTTTTTACTTTCGTCAATTGCTACGTATTTAGACGAAGACATTTGGTGTCACTAGTTGGGGAAAAGGCAATACTTTATAGAAATAAAATAACTGTGATTCTACTAGTGGGATATTTATTATATATATTAGGCGTTTGTTTTCGAAGTAAGCCTGTAAATCAATTATATTAAGAAGATTTGCGTGTAAATGATGCAAAAATACAGGATATTCTAAACTATGAGGAATAGCTTCAGCCTACTGTTTTAATACCTTTATTAATTGAATGAGGGTTAAGATTGCTGGGTGTAGTATACCCTTTTTAGCAACTAAAATTGCATTCCCGAGTGTTATAACTTCGAGTTGTATATGGTTAAGCATCATATTTGTTAAGGTTATATGTTCTTCTAAATTTATTTTTAGCTTTAAAAATTGTATGTATATCTTTCTATTCCTTTTTAACTTCGTCCGTTAGTTTTTTTGATTTTTTTTTTATAAAATTTTCATTAAAGTCCAAAGTACCTATGGTATTATTAAAATTTAGTAGTGTTGATTGTACAATGTTTGTTTGCTCTTTTACGAGATTTAATACGGAAGATTCATCTTTCATAAATTCTGAGATTTTCGAATCATAATACTGCGCATCGCCTTCATTTAAAACACCGAAAAGAACTTTTGTGGCTTTACCTATAATATTAAACCATCCCCCTTTTGTTGGATTCGAAAGATTGTAGGCTATCAGTTCATGCAAAACGTTTAGCTCTTTATTATTTTATCAGTGGTATACTTAGCTGATTTTAAAAAAGATCGCATATGTAATAGTGAAATTGAGTATTTTTGTCATTGTACAATTCGTATATAAAAAAAAAACAAAAAATTTCAAAGTCATCAGTTTTCAGTAAAGATCGGAAAAAAACTTTGTTGAAAACTCATTTGTGAAGTCATCGATTATTTTATGCCTCCATAACAAAAATTTGTATTTTAAAAGCTATCAACGTACGGAACACTAATTGCGCAAGTCCAACTTGTACTTGACCGGTTATGTTTTTTTGGTACAAATAAAATTGTTTTTCCTATTTATAATTTTTTTTAGTTTGTCTTTCTATAGCCAAATATACTGTTTAAAGTATAAGTTGTTTACGTTAAGCTTTTGTCGATTGGTGCGACATCTGATAATTGGCAGCTAGACTTGTGGAACATTAGGTTTTTAGCATTCATGACTCAAATTGTAATAAGCCCGGAACTAAATTCAAAAAACCATGCAGTAATAATGCTATACGCAACCAAGAATACATCTTGTTGAATGTTTGGTTGCCAAGATTAATGAAAATTATGAATTACACTTCCCATATATGTTTTTAAGCATATGAAAAAAGGTGGAGTTACCACTCGAAGTATAAATGTTTTTCAAACAATCGTACTTTTTAAATACAAAGAAAGTCTGTGGGGTCGAAGAAACGCACTGTATTAGGAGTAGAAAAATCATAATTCTGCTGCTCTGAATTTGAAAAATTTAAAGAACATTTGGAATTCTGCATTAGGATTACAAAAATGCGAGAATGTATTTGTGGACCATGCTTTTCTACTCTCCTAACACAAAATTTCGATTGGTCATTTTGGAGCGAAAGTTTAGAATGTTTTATTAGGATAACAGAAACGCGAGGAGGAGTTTTATTTTTTGTTTAGGTTCCACTTTTTTCTCTTTTGTAGCGATAGCTATATTTCTGTGGCGTTACGGATGAATTAAACAATAAATCTTTATTACTAGTAAAACACCTATACTATACAGTATATTTACACGTTACAATATAGAGTTAAAAAATAAATAAAGCTGGATAATTGCATTATTATACATACATTTAACTAGAAAATTTAACTAAAAAAAAAAAAAAAAGAATTTTCTTGTAAATAAATATAATACATAATTATATCATTATGACACATAAACAGTAACTACCTAAAAATAAGTAGGAGATTGGACTGATGAACCGTGGGTTCTAACTTTACCGACCATTTGGCATAAATATTGTCTTGGGGAAATAAAAGGGAATTAAAATCGATTCTTTTCCCATGTATTTCCTCAAGACGTACATACAGACTTTCTTTGCACGTATGCGCTTAACTAACTTTTAGATCCTAGAACGAGCAGACTTGAAGGTCCACTTAATGTCAAACATCCACCTACTGGAGACGAGTTAGCTTTAGGGCGTGAAGTCTGTATGCCTAGGCTTTTTAAAATATAAAAATTTTAGAATTACATACGTTACTATGTTACCCCTAAATGTGATCCAGTAGTAATGTTTATTTTGAAATAGCTCTTTTCTAGTAAACTAAAGCAATTTAATTCATTCACTTAGATAAGTTAATTTATAAGATTAATGAAGACATTGGTAGGCTAACATTATAAGTTCTTATTATTATTTATCATGGTCTCACCACACTGCATGCATATATCGTAAGCGGAATATCTATTTTAGTCCATAAAAATTTTGATGTGGTACCTAGTCCTTATGTAATAATAATTGTATTAAATTATCCAGTAATTAGCTGCTTCTCGACAATAGTGACAACGGAAAAATGAGCTTTTACTACCTAGATTTTCGTCGAAGAAACTAAAATATTTGGTAAAATATATTTTCTATAAAGTTTGTTTTCTTTTTGTACTTTCGTTACTCTTGTAGGAAAGCAGCAATGTAATGTGATATAAATATTAACAGTCAATTAACAGCTTGATTGGAGCTTGATTTTTTACTACAGTTTTCTGATTCTTTTCCATGAAAAAAGGTAGTTCAAAAAAAAAAAAAAAGATAAATATAGCGTTATAGGTCAAATTAAACTCTATCTAGATAAGATTTTTAAACAAAAAAAATAGTAGGGAATTTTAAGAATCACATATATAGAAGGTAAACCCAAAAGATGAAGTTTCATCAAAATATTGAATTTAAAACCACTACAAGAACCTATAATAATATTTAAAACCAAACACATGACTCGGTAATAATGAGGCTCCGCAGTCTGGATGTAAAAAGTGAGACAGACAGTGGAAGTGGGGAAGGCGTTAGTAGAGAAAAAAAGTCTACTTTTGAAAAACGGCACACAGAAGGATTCAATGTGGTGCCAGCCATTCGACATGGGGTTGTCCCGCGAACCGATCCATAGCATCCTGACGGTTGTCGTAAGTTGCGTGCGTTCACCTCGCTTTGCTTACGACTACTGGCCTTTCAGCTGGGACTCAGTGACCAAGTTTCTTTATGGTTGACTACGTTCTAGGACTGACCAACCCCGCTCTAGGGAACGAAGGTTGGACCATCGAACTGCAGCCTGAGATGAAATACATAAGGCCTAATACGTACGTATTTGGACCTTGATTAGCCGCCCCTGGCTCCCGGTCCTGTTAGCCGACCATGAAACAGTCGCAAAAAGTTAATTTCCATGTATTTTAGAAATATGACTGTAGCAGGAAAATGAAATATAAAATGAAGAAGAAACCGATAAAATCTGTATGCCAGTATCACATCAGCAGAGGTTTAAATTTTGATGATTCATTTTGGAAGCACGCCAGGCAAACATCTGAGAATATTGTTGTGGAGGAGCTACTAAATTGAATCAAGGAAGAAAGAACTATTTAGAACATAATACAGAAACGCAGAGATTAATCCATTTAATTTTGGAGGAAGTGGCTATGCTTACTATATTACAATCACCAAAGGAAATGAACTCAAAAGTAAAATAAAGCAATCGGTGTAAGCAATAAAAAAGGTGAATAGCACCGTATGGCAATTCGATTTGTGTAGGCCAAAAATATAGAAATTGTCAAACAACTCAATATACATACAGAAAAAAAAAACACAATGTGTGACACGACATAGGACATGAATTGGCACATGACATGGCACATGACATGATACTGACTTTACATACTTGAATGTGCAGGCAATATATGAATGTAGAACTAGAATAATTTATTTAAATTAAATACGTAAGGACATATGAAACTTTGGATATAGATAAATGAAAGTTTTAGCAGGCAATGGCTGAAGATGGAGAGTTGCATCCAACAAATCCAATAGTTCAAAAAATTCAAAAAATAAAAGACCAATATGATAAACGAGGTTAAACCAGAAACGGACAAAAATTACTGTTATCTTAACTAGGAAATAAAACTGATAAAATCATGACATCTAAACAACATTAACAGCAATTATATACATCCTATAACCCAAGAATTTTTGCGAGAATATTTTTTAAAACTGTATGTACTACATATTTATTCGAAACGTCTTAGCGAGTCAGCTAGTTTAAAACAGATTTAATTTGTCTACACTTAGGTTGTTAAGCTATAAAAACGGATTATTTTAATATGGCCCAGAGTATTGATTACATACAATATTATTTAATAATAAATATAGAAATATATGATTTTTTAGCAGTTACAAAATCACAAATCTACAATTAATCTATTACACCTTAGAAAAACTACTGCACAGTACTTTTTAAAGAAATTGATAGTATTAATTAGTGGTGTACCAAAAAAGATTTTTAAAAGAAATTACCTATGCAGTAAGATTTCTATTAATATAGAGGCGAGTAAACATGAAAGACCAACTTTCTATGATAAACATATGAAAGCAGCGCGACTCTTAATATTGATGCGTACTAACTATTGAATCCACATGTAAACAGATGAACAGTACCGACTGAATTTTTTTTCGGCTTTGCAGTCCCTTTAATGAGAAGCGAACCGTTTTTTACATAGACACGTAATATATGGTTTAGAAATAAATTCTCCCCATCTTGTAGTGCCACCTTTTAACTTTATAACAAGGTATCACACAAGAATATAACCTAAAAAATCAGTTGTATAAGCCTATTTCCCATATTTCAACTCTAAAAAAATCGGATGAGGCGAAAAAATGGTTCGATCAGCTTTTGGTGGAAAAACTGTGTTTTGTAGTACGTATTAAAAGTGGTTCTAGCGGTTTTGAACGGAAAATTTCAACCTTCCATATGAAGTCGATTAAAAAAAAAAAGTTGCAGATGGAGAGATGGAGTACATTTTGGATTAGAACTGTTGCAAAACTCAATCGAAACTTATATATACACTCCGAGTGACCCACCAGCCTATTTTACAAGGAACAAAAGCAAAACCAACAATATCGCTGTCTTCTTGTTTTCCAGAGGGTCGTTACTACTTTATAATCCTTAGAGTTGTGGGTCTATTCAGGGCAGCCACCAACGAGCATTGCAAAATCATATATGCAAAAAAAAGTGTTGGAAGCATTTGGTGGCATCGGAGGGCCGTTATACACCACGAGATATTTTGACTCTATCGAATGATCTATGTGAATGACGGACTCGCAAAAAACGAAGGTTTATTATCAGGACAGTAGTACTGCTGCAGAATAACACCCGTTTTAACGCAGCAAAAAAACCTTGCAATTTTGAGATTTGAACTGAGATTTCTCCCCCATGAGGCATATTCCTCAGACTTGATCCCTTTAGTTTATCACCTATTTCAATCCTTGTTCTCTATGCATCTCTCGCATTCAAACAACCATTGTTTTCCGATCTGGAATCCGGCAACTGCCCGAGAGATGATAAAAAAATGTGTAGAAAGCTAAGGAGGTTACTCTGAATTTAGTTTGTATTAGTTTCTTTATAAATAAATGTGAAAACTGATCCTTTAAGGCCGAGCATTAACTTGTCCACATAACATATGAGGAGGCAAGTTACAAAGAATAGAATTTGAAAAAAAAAAAAAATGTTATCTTGAAAATCGATTATTTCTGACGAGCTAAAACTCAATTTGGCTTCAAAACGTACGATCGTTTTAAGATGTAAACCGTATATTCTTTTAGATATTTTTTCAATAATTAAGAATTTTCAAAAATAGCCAAATCATCTAATCTAAAATTTTAATTTTTTATTATTTTGATTTTTAAAATGTTCTAGTTTTTCTCACTACAATTTTCTCTACATTTATTTACATTAAATATAGCTTTTATTTTGTATTGGAATTTTAAATAATTACAGTTTAAACAACTTAAATAACATAAATTATTCTCAAACTGAGTAGTATTCACCAGAAATTGATTTTTTCAAATATATTTAACTGTCATCCTGTTTTTAACCAAAAAATTTAGTAAACAAGCTTTCGCCTTTTATAAATCGGTCAAGAATGAGAAAGTTCAGAAAAGAAGCTCATTTTTCTCCATTTCCTGAAAATTTAACAAAACTTTCAAACTTAACCCCTCAAATCAAAAAACTTATAAAATAACAAATTGTTCGGTTTCCCTAATTCTAGGAACACATGATCGTCACAATGAACTTGTTGACTGATGTCATGATTTTTAATTCTTGTTCTAACCATGAAGTATCTTGCTAACTTATGGTCCGGGCGAAGTCACCAGGGACGACCTACAAAAAATTCAGCACCATTTACATATCACTCATATGTCTTACTAATAATATACTTTTTAACCACTTTCACCTCTCACCTATTTCCCTTGATATTGAAAATAATGAAAAAATAACATAATTTTCGAATTCTTCAACTCTAAGATCCCTAAAAGCGTACAAAAAGATATATTTGAAGCCACCTCTTATATGTCCGACTATAAGTAATACTGCTCAGTGTCTGAACCAAAAAGCAGGAAAAATTCTTATAATACTAGTGACACTGAAATCGCTTAAAAACTCTTAGGATCCATCCCCATTTCAGTATTACTGTTGTGCGAAATTTGAATTCGATATCTCATTTTGTTCGAAAGCTACCGAATTGACAGACCAATGAAAATTCCAAGCCATGTTTTTTGTGATCTAGGGACCTTGAAAGGTGAGAAAAAACTTCGAAGGGTGATTTTTCATGAATATAATACTTCTATTTAATGATGGAAATAAAAAAAAATATGATAAAATAATTTATCTAGTACTTGCCTAGCAGTTCAAAAAAACACGAAATTTAACTTCATCATATTAAAGAATAACAAGTACTAAACTCGACATAACTGATATTTGTATCGAACTAGCTTTTAACACTTACGAGGGTGCTATGTGTTGAAACCGAACATGAAACTTTATTTTTTGATGTCAAGCCAGAATTAAGAACTTCAAAAAACATAGAAATAATAGTTTTGTTCAATAGTAATAAAAATTAAAAACATTTTTTTAATTTAGCGGTTGCACATATTTAGTTCAAACAGCATTTTGTTACGTAACTTAGTTAAAGGTGATGTATGCGTGTTTTTTGTTAAACATGAACACTAAAACCTAATATTAATTTTAAAGTTTTTATGATAAATGTAGGATCAGAACATTTCAAGACGTCTGAAATAATAGTTTTATTCCATAATTTTAATGATTATATAGTTTTACATTATTTATTAAAATGTATTTTTTCAATTTCTGAAAAAACCTCACGGTGGATGTTTTTTTTTTAGGTTTAGCATAAAAAAATACTTAAGTAAACACGTGTCTGACTTAAAAGATTTTTTTTTGTATACCTGTGTTATGGGCCTCAGGGAACAACTGTAATCTGACATTTCTCTCTAAATACTATTTCTGTTAAAAATTGAAACCACGAAAAAATAATATAATTTTCAGATTTCTTTATTACAAAAACTCTAAAAAGGACATTCATAAGATATCTTTGAAATAACCCCCTTTAATCTCTTTCCCACCTCTTTAATTCCTTACGTGTTTAACTGTAGTGATTATGCTTCAAATTTATTACTACCAGCAAAAACTAGTAATATAACTTAGTGGTTTACGCAGTAGTTACTTTATGAAGATGGATTCATAAAAAAAAATTAAGCAGAAGGGCTTCTAACAAAATTGGAAATAATGAAAAAGTTTTCAGATTCTCGAGTCTAAAAACCCTGTAATAGACATATGTATATATTATATTACAATATATACCTACTCACTACTCTAACCTCGCCCACATCCCTTTAACTCCATAATTTTTTTTAATATACATATTTATGAAAAAAACTCTTTCCCATACCTAAGACAAAAACCAGAACAAATTCTCACAGTACTATTGAAATTATACAATATTTAACAGTCTCCGTCCGTTTTAGCCCTCCGCATTTTTAAAATTGGAAACTATTAAAACTGCCAATAAATAATATTTTGTGTCATAATAAACTCGAATTAAAATTAATGATATTTTCATTATATTTCAAAATATAAAACACCACTAATTTTGATTTGTGTTTATGATATAAATTAAATTTACCGGCAACGGCCATACCACGTAGCAAAAGACAAGTTCTCGTCCCAGCTGGGTTTTTTCTTTTTAGCTTATTTTCCCAGCAATAATATGCCGAAAACTGTTTCAATTATATATTTTCAATTCAGTAATTTTATCGCTTAGATATATAGACTCGTAATGGCTGGCAAAGGTTCACGGGACCGGTCTTTATATAACTAACAGAAAGCCATGTAGTCTTTACGGCAGAACAACGCCGCAGTGGAGCTCTGGCTCCCTGAGCTGATGTCAAACACCTGTTGCTTACAACCGAGTTGACATAACTTAATTTATAATTTATTTGTTGTGTGTTTTATTTTATGATATGTAGTATTAGTCGTTGTCATATTATGTATTATATTTTACTATACACAATACATATTGCATAACATTAGACTATAAGGCAAACTATGTAAAAATTAGTATGAATAAAGAGATTGTAAAGAGAGAGAGAGAGAGAGAGAGAGTTCTCGTCCGATCACTTAAGTCAATCTACGTTGGGCGTGGTTAGTACTTGGATGGGTGACCGCTTGGGAATACCACGTGCTGTTGCCTTTTTTTTTTGGCGTTTTTTTGTACAAACAGTATTAATAATAAGAATGTAATGTTATGACAAAATAAATAAAGATTCTGTTCTAAATTCAATTTTTTTTTATTATTTTGAACAGAATCATTTTTAAATGGTTTTGTAGCTATATGCTTTATCAGGCAGTATTTAATTTTATTCGATCTCAAAATATGAGTTTTTCACGGACGAAATACACTTCTTAGTAATGGAAGTAAAAAAAATTTAAGCACTTTTAGTAAAGGTAAAATAATATTTGTTACCTTTTCTTTCACTTCCATCTTTATTATTATCTGATAACACTCCCTCCCTTCAAAAAGCGGAAAGAGAGATATCGAGTATATTACATAAGGATATGAAGAATCTCCTACGATGTTTGGACCAAGAGCCTTGAAAGAGCAGGATCCTTGAAAGTGCAAGATAGATAATACGTTCTACCCTTCTTCGACGTTGCAATCTAAAATATAATAATTTAGTGATTAATAAGAAAATCACGAACAAAATAAATACTCGTAGAAGATAGAACAAAGTAAAAATATAAGTCACCTAATCAGGCAATCGCGGCAAACAATATATCAAAAATTTCACGATCTACCATTTCCGAAAAACTTTATTAAATAGGAACTTGTATGCTATGACGTTCTAAGCACCACCAAAATAAAAAAAAAATGAATTTTAAAGAGTCGTTATTTATTTAGTATTCTTAATATTATAACATTCTTATTATTAATGATGCTTGTACAAAAAACACTAAAAAAAGGCAACAGCACGTGGTATTCCCAAGCGGTCACCCATCCAAGTACTAACCACGCCCAACGTAGATTGACTTAAGTGATCGGACGAGAACTCTCTCTCTCTCTAAAAATCTTTATTCACATAAATATATATTGACATTTCACCCTATGAACTATACAATATATCTACATATATACATATATAAGCACTTAAAATTAAGATACATCAGTACCCCGCATTCAGCACCCACCCACATATACATACAGACATATTTAAGTAAGTATATCAAAACATTATACATGGAAATATAATTTATCTTTGATATTTAATCAGGGCCAGGAAACCACTGTGGCAGTTGTTTTGCCAATGTTGTTATAGGATGTTTGTATTTGATTTGACAAGACGGTTCCGTCTACCTTACCCGTCTCTAAACAGTTTAGTGTATCATTTTGATAAGGAATATTTTATTAAAGTTTTTATTTCTGTAAATAGTGTGCGAAATTTTACTGGGAAAAGCAAGTCGAAAAACCCAGCTTGATTTTATTTGTTAAAACTTATCCGTCAGGTACATGTAGCATTATCTTGTGATTTATTCACAAGTTTTTTAAATGTTGATCAGCTTTCTTGAAAGCTTCTGAGTATATTATCCGCATGTTCAGACATTGAATTTGAATCAGTATGTAAGATACCTTGAAGATTTTTTTTTCTTTTTATTCTTCCTCATCCGAGGGATCCACAAAATAGATAGGGAGTCTGTGGTATAAAGGTTTGTGTGTGACATTGTGAGTATGTCTTGTTTTTGTTATCTGTTTTGTATCGTCTATTTGTTTAGTATGATGTTGATAGAATTTTAATGCTAATTTGGTTATGAAATCTATAATACGTTCTGTCTGTGTCATGTCGTGTAAGTCTAGTATTTTTATCCATCTGTCGGCGCTTATAGTTTTTTTCTTAGTATTTTATTTTGGTAAATTTGTAGTCTGTTTATTTGTGTGTCGCTAATGCCACACCATATAGGTGCTGCATATGTAAGTACAGGTCTTAAGTAGTATTTGTATATGGTCAGCTTATTTTGTGGACTTAGGCTTGCTCTTTCAGAAAGTAGCGAGTATAGATTTTGTGTAGCCCCAAAAACTTTATGTAGGGTGCAAGTAATATGCTTCACGAAGTTCAATCTCGAGTCTAGAGTTAAACCTAAGTAATTTATTTGTTTATTTGGTAATATTTGTTTATTATTAATTGTAACGGGTTCAATTATCTTTGTGTTGTTTACTTTTCTCGTGAGGACTATACATTCGCATTTATTTTTGTTTATTTTTTGTTTCCAGAGATCAAGCCATGGAAGAATTTTTGTTAAGTGATTTTTGACTTTTTTGCAGGCAACATTGGCGTTGAATGAGCTAGCATAGAGAAGTGCGTCGTCCGCATATAAGGCTAGATTAGAGTTGGGAAAGGTGGGAAAGTCCGCTGTGTACAAATTGTATAGTTTTGGTGATAAAATGGACCCTTGAGGCACTCCGGTTCTAATCGCTTTAACACTAGAGAACTTACCCTCGACTCTAGCTTTGAACTTGCGTGTTAACATGTAGGAATGCAGTAATGTAACTATATATAGTGGTAAGTTGTGGAGAGTTAAATTTTTATAGGTTTATCCGTTATGCCAAACCGAGTCGAAAGCTTGTTTAATATCTAATGTCAGTAATACAGTGCTTTGTTTATCATTGAATTTTTCGATAGCTTGTGATAATACTTTGGCTAATAAGAGCACTGTATTATGTTTAGTTTTAAATCCATACTGTTCTCTTGGAAATTTGTGTTCAATGTCAAAGGTGTTGTTAATTTTGTTATATATGGCCCTTTCTGCTACCTTCGACATTGAGTTTAACAATGATATCGGACGATATGATTCCGCTTTATTTTTATCTTTTCCCGGTTTCAAAATTGGCACTACTATGGCTTCTTTCCACTGTTTTGGATAATGTTGTAGTAACATTATTGCATTTGTTATGTACATAAGCTGTATTTTGGTCTTTTTAGGCAAGTTCTTCAAAGCTAAATCCGGGATACCGTCTTCTCCAGGTGCTTTGTTTTTGGGAAGTTTCTTAAGAATGACATCGATGTCTTTAGGTGTAATTATCATTTTGGCCCATTGTACTGGGGGAATTGGGTATTTTTTATATGCAAATCTTCCCACCGTTTCTGTGATTTCTTTTTGTTTCGGCATAGAGTTTGGGGTTCCCATATGTATGTTCTCTAGGTATTGGGCTATTGTTTCAGCTTTTTGCTCATTTGTTTGGACTGTGTTGGTTTTTAGTGAAGGAATTTTGTTGAATTTGTTTTTAATCCTGCCAATTAGGCGCCACAATGACCCATCTTTTTTGGAAAGGTCGCTGAGGACATCTGCCCAAACTTTGTTTTTATGCTCTACGATTTTATTCTTTATGGTGTTTTGTAATACTCCTATTCTATGCCAATCGTTTGGATTCCGTCTTCTCTGCCATATTTTCCTAATTTTGTTTTTAAAAGCTATAAGCTTAACTATTTCTTCAGGGAGTTTATCTTCAGGTGTCTTTGTTTTTACTTTAGTTTTTGAAATTTTGTTTATTGCAAATTGAAGGTTTTCCGTTAAATTTTGGACTTCTTGTTCTAATGTTTCCACGGTCTCTATCTTATTATTTATTATGGTTTTATTTGTCATTATTTCGCGGAAAATTCTCCAATTTGCATTTTTGAAGGATCTATGTTCGGCCACTCCTTCTTCGGTGCCGTCGGCCAGTTGGCATACGAGGGGAACATGATCCGACGATAATTCATTTAATATTTCTACATCTGAGAGATTCGTTATGTTTTTATTTATTATTATGTCTATATATGTGGGAGCGAAATTTCTGTTAACGGGGTAATGCGTCGGGGATCTGGTAGCCAATACAGCTATTTTTTGCCGCATGGCATAATTGTACAAATTTATGCCATGTCTATTATTATGAGGATTATTCCATGCGATATGTTTGGCATTCAGATCTCCTATTAGCATTACCCTATTGCCCAAATTGAAAAATTCGTCCAGATCATTATCGTTAAAATGAACATAAGGCTTGGCGTAGCCACCAGCTAATATGGTATTATTTTTTAATTTAATTATCACGTTTTCGATTTTGTTATTACCAAGTGAAGGAATCCGTATATGTTCAATATTATATCTTATTAGCATGGCCACGCCTCCGCCACGTGCTGTCCTGTCCGCACGGTATATCCAATAATTTTTTACTTTCAGTTTATCAGCCTGAGTCAACTTTGTTTCGTTAATTATCATTATATGAATATCATGTTTGTTTAAAAAATGAATTAGTTCCCCCAACTTATTTCGCACACCATTCGCATTCCATAGGCTAATATTTATTTTAAAGGATTTATTATTGAATTTAAAAATTATACTTGTCTAAGTTTTGCATAATATTAAATAGAGCAAAAGCTCTGTCTTCTTTTTTTGTTTTGTTAAAAATGAGTAAAAAATCCTTTAAAAATCTTATTGCCTCTGTAATATTATTCCCTAATACACTAAATTGTTTAGAGATATTGAAAAGATCGATCGCTTACATTTTCGTCGTCATTCTTGATGTTTTTAGGGGTTTCCTGTCTCTGATTTACACGATTTCTGGGGAAAGCTGCTGCGCCTTCCTCTTCTTCTTCATCTTCGGTATGAACGCCGTCGTAGTTTCTATTAGCTTCCTGCAGCTTTTCCTTTCTGATATTCCAGATGTTCTCCGTAGGTATGGGGGCTTCAATGTATCTGCTAGCCTTTAATCTTTGTTGGTTACCCTGTTGTTGTTTCCTGATTTTATCAATTCTGTATTTATAGACGTTACAATTTAGGTCTGTTGCCATGTGATTTTCAGCACAGTTAGCACATTTCTTCGGTTTTCCGCATGGCTCTTCTGCTGGCGGATGGTTTCCTCCACAATTTGGACACCTAGGTGCTCTATAACAATTTGTCTTAGCGTGTCCCCATCTGTAACACTTTTTGCACTGAATAATATCAGTATATTGTCTTCTTAACTCCCAGGTTACATCTACGTGATTTATGTACTTGATTTTCTTTAGGGTGTTTAAGGTTATATTAGCGGGTGTTATGACTAGGTATAGTGGCCTATAGTTAGTTTTCATCGGATATATATTTATTATGTCGATATTGTGATCTTCTTTCAATTCTGCCATAAGGTCTTCCTTGTTTGGCTCGTTGTCCAATCCTTTTAAAATAAAAGCGTGAGTTTTGTCGTCTTGTGTTGTGTAAGTGTGCCATTCTATGTCTTTTTCTTTCATTAGTTTGGCCTTATATTGTTTATACTGTTCCATATCCTCTGCATGTATCATAACGTTGTTTTTTGTATATTTGATGCTGTAGCCTTTGGACAAGGAATAACATAGCTGTTTCTGCACTTCTACAAAACTATTTTTATTTATTGAGCCCTGGATTATTAGCGGTGGTGGTTTATTTTTTTTGTTGGTTTTTTTATTTACCATTGGGTTTCGTGTCTTACTGTCAGTTGTTCTTTTATCGGGAGGCGTGGTTTTTGACCTTTTGTTTATTGATGGTGAATTTTCAATGTTTTCCACATCTTCGTTCCCTTCTTCTGTTTCGTTGTCAGTAAGGGGTTGATATTTGTTTTGAGTAATTATACTTTGTTTGTTTGGTATAAAATTTCTCTTCCTAGACAGGTGCTTCGCTAGTTGAAAGCCGTCGTTATTTGTGGCACTTGCATCTTTCTCTACGTCCATAAGGACTTCCCCGTGGGGAGGTAATGGGGGGAAGTTATTTTCACTTAAGTTGTCTTGAGATGTAACTCACTGTTTGAAAGAAATTATGACCGTCGTTGTCCCAGGTAGGTTCATTTTCAGGTGTGGGCGGAGCTAATGCTTTATCGGCTGCAAAGTGATCGGAATTCAGATGCTCGATTGCTGTTTCTTTGGTATTAACTCTGAATTTCTCGTTTAGTAAACCGGAAATCATTTTCCTGCATATAAGGCAATTTAACTTGTTGTTATTGAGATTTTTGTAGATCGACTTTTCGGTTTTACTTAGGGTGGCCATTATTAATTGGGTTTGCTTTTTGCCGGTTTCTTTCTTTATTGTATTTGTTGTTTTTGGTATTGCACCAGTTTTTATTTGTCCTAGTGTGTTTATGAAAGGGGAACTATCATTATTTTTAGACTGATTTTCTTCTCGGTTTTCAGGAGAATTAGTTTGAGAGCTTCGATTTTCTTCATTCCCTTGGGAAGAATTTTTCATTAGTAGAAAGAACAAGGACGGGCTTATAAGCCCGCTCACTTACTCGGTGTTCGCACTAACTTTCGCGCGCGTTTGTTTTTATCACTTGTTTGTTTAAAATACACTATTTTTTGCTTGGTATGTTTTTTGAAGTACGACGGAATGCGTTTTTTGCGATCGACTACACCGTACGGCTTATCGATGAGAACTGGGACGAGAACTTGTCTTTTGCTACGTGGTATGGCCGTTGCCGGCAAATAATATTTTAATTTGTGTCATAACAAACTCAAATCAAAATTGAGGATATTTCTACTTACATTTCAAAATATAAAATACCACTTGGATGGGTGACCGCTTGGGAATACCACGTGCTGTTGCCTTTTTTTTTGGTGGTTTTTGTACAAACAGTAATAATATTAAAAATACAATCAAGAGCATTAACAATATAACGGTTAAAAACATAAACAATATGCTGGTTGGTCTTTGGAGTACTCGGAATATGCCGTAGAATGATTTTCTTTACTAGTAATTTTAATTTGTTTGCTATGACATAGATTAAAATACTTTTTTTTTTATCGACAACGGCCACACCACGTAGCAAAAGACAAGTTCTCGTCCCAAGTTGCCATCCATGTTCCGAGACAGACGGTCGACGCTGTTCCCGGGATTTTGCGACATAAAATCGAGCGCTTAACCATTGGCGGAATTAAGTGTTTAATTATAAATAATAAAACGGACAACTTTTGTGCGAAATGCTAAATAAATAAATCGGACATACTAACTGTGTTAAATTTTTCTTATCGGACTATAGATAAGGAAAATAAATCGTTTAACAAAATCAGGTGTAAATATATATTAATAATAGTGTTTAAAACTTAAAACAGACTATCAAAAATAGCAAATGAGCGGAAATGGGGGTGCCATGGGCACCCCAAAAAAGACTAAAAGTCCCAAGGGTAATAATGAGGTACCCATTTTAAATATTAATTCGAGTGACGAAGAATCCATTCGTCCAAAAATTAAATCGTCACAAAAAGCCGAATCCAAACTGATCCTGGACTACCTAGGAAGTAATAAAACAAAATGTAATAGATGTAAAGATCTACATAAGAATTATAGCGGAAGTGATAAGATAAATCGACTAAGATACAGATCCATGGTACTGAAACACCTACGCACTATGCACAAGATCCAACCAGACATACCGGAAACTCCATCACCAGTCATTCAGTCGACTAGTACGAATACTTTAATATGGGAGAGTGACATGGAGCTCCCATTAGAACCTGAAACATTAATCACAAATCCAGTCGATCAAGCTCAACAAGATCCGATCGTGCCATCTTTAAATAATGAAGAAAATGTGAATCATCACGATGATGAAGATAATAACTACGGAAATTTCTCACAGTATTTTACAAAACGTAAAAACGTGAACGTTCCGCAAGTAGCGGTTAGAAACAGATTCGATCCATTGCAACAAGAGGAAAACGACGATATGGATATAGGAATTGAAGATGAAACAACAAATAATCAAGCAGAAAACGCGTCAAAAGACGCAAGTATAAATGCAAATAATACGCAAAGAACAAATGGGACAAACAATAATTCGCCAATCGAAACAGCAAAGAATAAAAATCAAAAACCCCCACCGATAATTATATCAGGGGTGGTGCAGAACAGGAATAATTTCGAACAGATGACCAAAACTCTATCCAAAGTATTAACCAAAGGTTATAACCTCAAGTATACTAAAAACAACACGGTCATAAATGCTAAGGACATGTCAGAATATAAAAAATATAAGAAGATACTAGAAGAATCAGAAACTGAGTGGCATACATACGCAACAGTGGAAGAGAAAACTCACGCTTTCGTTATTAAGGGACTCGACCATCAGCCAAGTATAGAGGACATAAAATATGAGCTTATGCAAACGCACAACGTAAGTGTTAAAGAAATATACATCATGGAAACCAGGTACAGGCCGCTGTACCTGGTAATAACGAGCGTTGAACATAAATTATTGAATTTGAGAAGTAAAATCAGACTACTAAACAACACTGCTGTCCAATGGGAAAGAAGGAGACAGGCAAATGATATTCTGCAATGCAGAAGGTGCAACATGTGGGGTCATGCGACCTCACATTGTCACCGTGTAGATAGATGTGCCAAATGCGCAGGATCCCATAAAACAGATTTTAAAAACTGTAACTTACCTGAAAAATGCTCTAATTGTAATGGCAATCATAAGGCCAACGACAGGACATGCCCTGTATATTTATACCAAGTCAGCCAGAAAAAAGCTAACCAAACACAAATCCAAAGAACCTATAAAGACGCACCTCCACCAGAAACGAATGCATGGGAAACAAGAAGAAGAGCAACCCAAATGGGAGCAGCACCAGCAACGGCAACAAGAATGGCAGCAGCAGCAGCAGCATGCTGAAGAACTAACGAACAACCAACAGCAGCAGCAACAAAATCACTCAGCAGAAAAGAGAAGTAAAAGAATAGGTACTAATAGTAATAATAATTCTAACAATGTAAATATAAACGACCTAGGTCAAGCTATGTATAATTTGAGCCAATCGCTAAATTTAAGTGAAATGATTAGGTTAATTAATGATCTTGCTGTGGCAACGCAGAATTGTCGCACAAAACAAGAAAAAGTAAGTGCAGTTTTAGCATTTTATATGAACATAGAAGACTATGACATATAAATACAATTCGCTAAAAACTTAAGAATAACATTGTGGAACGCCAATGGTGTTCATAATAAATTAGGCGAATTAATATACTTTTTAAATAAATATAAAATCGATATCATGATTATCACTGAAACAAAATTAAATCCAGATAGGACACTTAAAATAAGGAACTATAGTTGTCACAGAAAAGATCGTAACATACAAGGGGGGGGGGGCGTAGCAATCCTTGTAAAACTCAACATTAGTCATTGCCTAATGAGCGAAAATAAATCAAATATTGCAATAAAGCTGAGCAATGGAGTAATTATTAATGGTTGCTACGCCCGCCCAAGTTTAAAATTGCAGCCTCAAGACTTATCCCAGATCTTCAACCAGGGTAATAAAATGTTAACCATGGGGGACCTGAACGCAAGACATACTGCATGGAACAATCGAAGCAATAATCGTCATGGACATACAGTCCATGACTATGCCATAACAAACAACATCCAAATCCTAGCAACGTCATCTCCTTCTCACTACCCTATCAGTAACCAAACGCCATCTTACATAGATTTGGTTCTAAATAAAAACCTGTTGAATATACCAGATCCGGCAGTGCTAAACGAACTGTCCTCTGACCATCTCCCCTTGTTATTAGACTGGCAAGTCAATATAGCAAGGGAGGATGGCGGAAGAGTCTGGTCATACGCAAGAGCAAATTGGAGACTGTTCAGACAAACTCTAAACAATAAAACAAAAATAAACAGTCAAATTACAGATATCGAAATTCTAGAAAACGAAGTAAAAGAACTAACGAACAACCTGCAGATGGCTCGCGACAAAATAGCAAAAAAGATAAAAATAAAACCAAAGGAAGATAAGCTTCCAATGGATATAATAAATATTATCAAATTTAAAAACAGAGTGAGAAGGAGATGGCAAGCTAACAGAAACATAAATGACAGGCATAGAGTCCAACAACTACAACAGACAATACGGACAAAAATCAACGAGTATAAAAACCAAGCATGGAACGACGTTCTGAGGGAGTTGTCTACACAAGACAACTCTCTTTGGCGACTTACTAAAAGACTAAAGAAAAAAAAAATACAATAACATACCTACGTTACTACCAAACGTAACACAGACAGACCAAGACAAAGCTAACATACTAGCAGACTACGTACAACAGACATACAGTGGAAAAGCGAACTCTATGCCTGCCCAAGAAATGATAACTGACATGGCAGGAAAGACAGTGCACAAAAAATACCCCATACCACCCGGAGTATGGAAAAAACTATATACAAGCCCTGCGGAAATAAAAGCACTAATAAAAACGCTACCAAATAATAAAGCGCCCGGGAAAGATGAGATCTCTGCCTTACTACTCAAGAACGTTCCAAATAAAACACTAATACAAATAACTCACATAATCAATGCAATATTAAAATTAAAACATTTTCCAAAGGAGTGGAAGGGGTCTGTTATAGTTCCCCTCTTGAAATCGGCTAAAAACCCGGGAGGGCAGACTCATACAGGCCTATTTCACTTTTAAGCGTCATATCTAAACTTGCCGAAAAGGTCATATTAAATAAACTAGCCAGCGTGTACGAAATAGACACCAAATACCAAGAAGAGCAATTTGGTTTTCGAAATGGTCGCAGCACTGTTCTGTCTGTTGCTAGAGTACTACAAGAGGTGCTCAATAAAATAACCAACAGACAGAACACTGTAGCGATCGCTCTAGACGTGGAAAAGGCCTTTGACAAGGTCTGGATCAATGGTCTTATGTATAAATTATTAGTAATACACAATTTCCCACCTTATATAGTATCACTATTATACTCATATATGTCAGGTAGAACCTTTAACGTTAGAGTAGGGAACTCACTTTTCACATCTCGCAATATAAAATCAGGCGTACCGCAGGGCTCGGTACTAGCTCCGAAGCTATTCAACTTATACATATCTGACTTTCCTACATACCCGTTCACAAAAATAAACCTATTTGCCGATGACGCACTAATCTATGCACACTCGTTCTATGCAAATGCAGCAAGAACGCACATTTGTAACCACTTGCTCAGGATACTCCCATGGATGGAAAATTGGAAAATTAATATAAACCCATCTAAGTGTGAAGGCATCATCTTCACTAGAAAATTCACAAATAATAATAAAATTAATATACCCATCAAAATAAAAGATACTCAAATCAAATTCAGCAATAAGCTGAAATATTTGGGTGTAAATCTGGATGACAGACTAAAATTCCATCACCACGTTTCATGCATAGTACAAAGAGCGTTTGCAGCAATGCAAAGCCTGTACTCACTATTGTCATTAAATTCCCAAGTGGATCCAAAAAATAAATTAATAATTTATAAGCAAATAATCAGACCGACATTGACATATGCTGCACCAGTTTGGTGCAGCATTACTGACACACAAATGTACCGAATACAACGCATGCAGAACAAGATACTTAGGTGTGTTGTTTCTGCAGGCCGCTATACCAGAATAAACGATTTACACAACATGACAAACACACAGACGATTAGACAATTCGTAGAACATGTCTCGGACAAGTTTTATAGACACAAAATACAAAACTCGACGCTAACAGAAAACTTGACGCAGACAAGAGAAACAGACAGACCCGTGCATAAGCCATTGTATCATAGATTAGCAATATATTATGATCCGCAATAGACATTGCATCATATTGTTATTGATTTGAAAAGCTCGGATACTATACAAATAAAAATGTATATATTGTACATTTAATAAAACTAATCTTAAGCTTTCATGTAAAGTGTAAATCCAATACCGTGTAAATAAAGTGCGTGGGTGATATAAATACAATTCCAGTGCAGTGTACTATGTAAAAAGCACATATTGTAAATAGCTGTAAATATATGTAAAAATAAGAAACACGTAGTCACAAGCTAGGTTAAGTAAAAGAATGAACGAGGTTTTGTACAGGAATGAATGAGCAGTATGCATGAGTGAGAACGAAAGAGAGAGGGAATGCGATAAAAACTCAAATAAACAAATAGCCAAAATTCGTAAAGCTACATTGTACCTGAACATAAACTTCAAAGTGGGTTTTTTGTGATCTATAATTTTTCCCACTAAATACAAAAAGCAAATAACCGAATATATAAACTGAACATGTCAAAAATCTCTCTAAAAATAGATAACAAACATATAACTATTGTAAAAGCGTCAGCGGAGACGATAAAGCCAATTCAAACGTACACAAGGTAGTATTACCTGTAAAGGCCAACCCAACATCGTTTTGGCCGGCCGTAAGGCTTATTATGCCTTAAATGAATATCACTAAGGTGATATTGTATTTATAGGACTAGAATAAGAAAAATGTAATCATATCTTGTAAATGTCAAATTATCAATAGTAAATAAATTTTTTGAGTTTGAGTTTGAAGTTCTCGTCCGATCACTTAAGTCAATCTACGTTGGGCGTGGTTAGTACTTGGATGGGTGACCGCCTGAGAATACCACGTGCTGTTGACTTTTTTTGGTGCTTTTTTATATGTTTGTCAATGTTACGATAATATTTAGAATATTAAATAAATAACGACTTTTCTCTAAATTCAATTTTTTTTTGCTTTGAACAGAGTTATTTTTAACTGGTTCTGTTGCTATATGATACCTTATCCGACAGCATTTATTTTTATTTTACCTCATAATCCATAGAGATTAGAAATTTGACGTTTAAGGGTATAAACAATAGTAAGTATGTAAACGAATATAGCACCTTGCCACAATTAAATCTTGATCAGTGAGGGAGAGGTGATGTTTTCTTTAATCTTCGCCCTAAATCAGCTACTGGACCTTATGGTGACATCTAAGTAACCACAAAAATGTATAAGCATAAGAATTAACCGGTCAAGTGCAAGTTTGACTTGCGCAATTAGTGTTCCATACGTTCACTGCTTTTAAAATAAAAAATTTTGTTACGGAGGTATAAAATAATCAATGACTTCACAAAACACATCCCAAATGAGTTTTCGATAAAATTTTTTTTCCGATCTTTGCTGAAAACTGATGACCTTAAATTTTTTTTTTATATATACTAGATCAATTATTAAAGGTCTCTTTACTCGTGATAATTTTCGTTCAATCTACACTCTACACCCAATGGAGAATTTTTTCAAAATTTTTTGATCAGTACTTTTCGAGATAAGGAGGGGACAACGATTTTTTGCAATTTTTTAAAAATAATAAAAAAAGATCTACAAAAAAAAATATATCATAACTAGACAGCTTACCAAAATAGATTGGATTCACGCCATTAAAAGTATTTGGGGCAACATTACCATCACCGACCTGCACTGGGAAGGAGTACTTGTGGAAGAAGTATGGATGCATTGAACAAGGTGAAGTGCACCATGTGGTAATACGGTGTATCGTATGCCAAACATTTCTAAAACAAAAAGAAACATATGTTTAAAAAAATGGCACTAAAGGTAAAAGACTGAGGGTGAATTTTGACCATATCCAATAGGATTATCAGATACCTATATAATTACAAGTAAAAAATAACCGGCCAAGTGTAAGTCAGACTTGCGCAATTAGTGTTCTGTACGTTGATTGCTTTTAAGAGGTTACATGCATCTGGAATTTTTAAAAATTCGATTTTTTTTTACGTAAAATAAGACACAATTCCATTCCATTACAAAGTTATAGCATTAAATGTGATCAGGCGTCGGATTGGGAACGCTACCTATCTCAATGCACTGTGCTATATTACTGTCAATTTTTTTAATATTTTTTTAACGTTTTTTTTTAAATAAATCCTTTTGTACAAAGTATCTAGAGGTTTGTTAAATTTTTCTAATAGACAATTTTTTATAAATAATTAAAAACATAATTTTTTTGGTCGAAAATTGCATACTAAAATTTGAAACAACGTAATCTTTTTAAATCTTTAAAAAAAAAACTCTTCAACAATTTTTAACTATTACATTATTTTACAAGATTAATTTTTATTTTCGCAGATTGGATTATTTTTTATGAAGTTATCCTGTAGACAAGGAGGCGCCATAGTTTTCATCAGTAGTCCATTTAACCTGATAAAATATAATGTTAGCATTTAAAACCTATTTAAAAAAAAAAAAAAATTCTTATAATTTAAAGTAGAATGAAAATATATAACCGTCATTCTTTTGTATTATTCACTTAATAACTATTAAAATATTTTTTTTAAATATACATACTTTTTGAAGCTTCGTTCAATCTATACCCTGTGGAGAATATTTTTTCAATTTTTTTTTTTTTCAAAATTTTCTGATCAGTACTTTTCGAGATAAGGCATGGGGGGGGAGACAGCGATTTTTCACAATTTTTAAAAAATAATATAAAGAAAGGTGTGTGTGCAAGTATTACATTATATATATTTTTGAACTCGTGTTTTTACAAGCTTTCATTTGACACCCCACTCGATGACATGCTAAAATTTTTTTTTTCATTTCCCATTTCACGCTCCGAAACTAACCCCCTTAAGTCAAAATTTAACTTTCAAAACTACATTGTTCTGAAGAGGCCATGAAATTCCTATATTAGTGCCAAATTTCAACTTTTTATGTCAAATAGTTTCGGAGAAAATCGGGCGTAACAGATGGACAGACAGACACCGATGTGATCTTATAAGTGTTCTGTACGGAACATTAAAAATCATGATAGAATGGCAAAATAGATAAAAGTAGTAATACATCTTTAACTCAGATCTATCAAGAAATTCTAAACAATTATTTATGTAATAAAAATAATCAGTGTTTGAACAATCACCATTTGTTTTGAAAAAGTGACTTGGCAGCAGTTAGTAATCGATATAAATAGAGGCAAAAGTAACATGAACTAACCTTAACCAACACATCCATTTTGAGAAAGCAATTAGAAAGAAGTAAGAATGCACTGAACAAAGTGATGAACATCATGTGGTAATTCCGTGTGAAAAAATACCTAAAACAAAAGCACGTCAAAAAAATGGCAACAAGAGTACACTATGTACATAACAAAAAGAAGCGTTAGTACATTAATTATTTGTTTGAAAATGTGAACGGCAGCTACTAATTGATATGTATGGAGACCTGAGCAACCATTGATAGATTTTTTTTGTTTGTTTACTGAGCAAAAATTCACATTAAGGGAGGTTATTAACTCCCCTTTATCAAGTGCTAAAAGTCATGAATCATACACTAAACTGTAAAAAAGTTAAAAATTTGGCCATCAGATTAAAATTATTGCGGCCACGAAGAATATAAGACATGTGGATACTCAACACTCAGACAAATAAATCGTAAAAATAAAAAATAATCACATAAGATTGCTTTCAATAACATTAAAAAAACTGAAACCTAACCGAACTTTAAATAATTCAAATAGACATGTAAAACTGACTGCCATCTAGTAGCAGCGAACAAAAATAACACAAAGTGTTAAAACAACGGCGCGATTTTCAACATTTCAGTCAGTTATAAAAAGCATTTTTTGTACATTCTCTTCAAAAATCACATTCTAATCTAATTTCAAAATTGAAAATGTTTATCCTATACAAGAGCGGTAAATACATTTTTTCGTAAGTTTTCAGTAAACCAATAAAAATAACGATTTAAAATAGAAAAATCTTGCACTAGGTAACCTTTGTTTTTATCAGAACGCCGCCAGTAAAACTGCAATTTTCCCAATAAAAATTCAGCCACACGTGTTCGACATGTTCCAATTATGTAACTGCAAACCGGTGTTATAAAAATTGACCCCTCATAACACTTAACCCCTAAGATGATTAGGTTCCCTACTAAGGTGGTGGACCCCCGTTCCACATTACAAGATCTTAAAACGCCTCAGCCTCGCCGTAAGAAGCCCGAACTAGGAAACCGTGTCTGCTTGCCTAGACCTACGTTGCGTAAATGTCCATCAAAAATTTTACAGGGAAGAAAACGAAATACTTAATTAACCCCCTCCCCCTTCTTTAATGACTACTTACGACCTTATTACTTCAATAAAAAATAAAGAAGAAAATACATACCACTGACGTAAAAGGTAATTGAATTAACAAGCATACCAACTACACCACACAACTTTGAACCATATATTAAAGAGAATTAGAACGAATAGGAAATAAAGTCTAAAGCTGGACTATTTGTCCGCCACTAAAAAAAATTACAAAAACTAGTGAATCATGCATTTTTTTATTGCGTTGAGGGTATATGATATTGAAAATTAAAAAAAAAAACAAGGATAATTTAGGCGTGCTACAAAGACATGTTTTTGCAATTGTTTGACCCAATTTTCACTTCGCGAAAGAATATTCTAAACTTATGAAACCAAAGTTATTGCTTGCTAAATAGACAAAAAAAAACTGCTAGTTAAACTAGTGTGACCAAGGCTAGTTCAGGCTTACAAGAGTACATACCTACATAGACTATGGGTGTACAGGGTTACTGACTATATTTTCACCTTTCCTTTATTTTGTCCATTTAAAGAAACAGAAAAGCCTACAGGATTATTCTTTATGGGCGCAGACGACGCCCTGCAGAGAAATCCCTTCAAGGACAGATGCGTGGTATTAATGCCACATGTATTTTTGGCATGCACCACTTTGAGAGGAACCGAGTCGGCCATATCCAACGGACGAAAAAATTCTTATTTTATATTTACATTAAGGGAGGCAAAATAAAATAAATCAATTTTTAAGATATTTTTCTTAAGTGAATGTTGTTTCATGTAACATTAATGGGATTTCCTGTAGGATTTCTTACTTAAGACTAAAATTAATACATGTTTAAAAAAAATATATACTGAAAAATGACAGAGTTAAGTCAGTGCCTTCAGATAAGGTGGTGCGCCGAGTAGTAAAATGGCGTAACCTCTAACTTCTACTGTATCGATCTGAAATAAACGATTTTTTTTTATATTATTAATACGGTGTGCGTGAACCTTAAAAAAACTATAAAAAAAAAAAATAAAAAATGCAGAAATAGCAGGTTTTAAAAACAAATTAGGTTTTTCATAAAATTTTTAAGTCATTTTGCAATAGTAAAAACTTTTTTTTATGATTTTTAATAATATTTAGGTTCACGTAGAGAGCGATACTATTTTGAGATCAAAATGAAAGTATTACTTTCTACTCGAACCTAAATATTTTTAAAAATCATCAAAAAAATTTATCGCTAAATAACTAAAAAATTTTATGAAAAATTCAAACTTTTTTTTAAAAGCATGCCATTTTCGCAACTTTTATTTTTTATTTTTTTTGATTTTTTTTTTGTGATTCACGCACACCACATGAATATTAATAAATTAAAAAAAAAACTTTGCTTGTTTTAGATCAGCTAGAAGCTAAAAGTTACGCATGCAAAGAAAAGAGTGTGCAAGTATTACATCATATATATTTTTGAACTCGTGTTTTTATAAGCTTTCATTTCACACTCCACTCGATGACCAGGTAAAAAAAAAAATTTCACTTTCGATTCGATCCCCCAAAACTAATCCCTGTTGTAGCCGACCGTTGTTTTACTGGCTTAGTAAGTCGATCAAAAATAACACTTAATAAAAAACTTCCAGCTCTTTATTAAGAAAATTTTACGACATTTATCATCTCAATATGAGTATAATGCTATCGTTGCTTGCAAAAAATAATATTTAATACTTGGTACTTTGTTAATTAATTAATAAATAAGAATGTTACTGTGATAATGTAATACTAATAATCATACTAACAACGATACTAATAATGTCACTAATAATGATAATGTTAATGTCCCCTCTAGCTGACCGCCTATTATTTTATACTTTTGCTCTCTAAAATATACCATAGGCGTACTCTTAAGTTTAACTAACAAATATTTACTTATCATGGTAATGATAAATAAGTTTGGCGACTTCTTGGTGCCATCAAGAAGTTTACAAGGGAAATTATCAATTGAGCCATTAGTAAGTGTACATAGTAGATCTTTTATTGATATTATTGTTAAACTATGACTTGTATTAAACTCATAGGCGTAGCTAAAGGGCAAAACAAAATAATAATAAAAATGGTTGGGTTACAACACCTCCCCATTTGCTAAGAGATTTTATATGATTACAAATTATATAAAATCTCATAAAAATAAAATATATGAAATAAACATGGAACCTTATTAAATATTAGTACCTAACCATACACATATAATCTAATAAACTTATCATTTAACATACTTGGAACTTTATCTTATTGATCGTCTAGCGGGAGTGTAGGCAATTGATCTGCGTTGGGAAGATTCTATGTTTACATTTTCATCTTCGGAGTTACCTACTTCCCTACTTCGAGATATATCCCTACTGTTATAGCCATAACAGTAGGGATATATCTCGAAGTAGGGAAGTAAGTAACTCCGAAGATGAAAATGTAAACATAGAATCTTCCCAACGCAGATCAATTGGCTATACTCCCGCTAGACGATCAATAAGATAAAGTTCCAAGTATGTTAAATGATAAGTTTATTAGATTATATGTGTATGTTTAGGTACTAACATTTAATAAGGTTCCATGTTTATTTCATTTATTTTATTTTTATTACATTGGGTATCAGTTCACAACATGAAGTTTTATTTTTTACATTTGGTGTAAATTTTATATAATAGATACAATACTAGACATATCGCTGAAATGTATGCTATAGCTGAAACAGAAAGTGTATATTATGAGTTCGCATTTTTTTTTTGAATATCATCAGCTATTTTATCAGTGTCTTCTAATTTGTGACTTGCGATATTAAATTCTAGGATATGCTTTGAAAGACTTTTATAATGTTCGTTTTAAAACAATTTCCGAAATGTTTATAGTTCTATCTTTAAGCTTATCGCAGTATTCATATGCGATATTAAAAGGTGGGACAAACTCACTAAATGCACTAGATTGTAACACATTACAGCTTGATACAAGTACAACTTGCGGGCTGTATGCCTTGTATTGTTTTCCTATGGTGACACTACCGCTATTTTATAAAACTATATTTTCAGGTTTTTCTTTATTCAGACATGAAATTGTTAGTGTTTCGAGATGAGCGACTGTAAATAACCAGGTGTTACTAGTGGTAAGTTGCAAAAAAAAATGCCCGTATTTGAATGGATAACACGTTTGTCACAAACATCAAGGATTTTGCTTGACATTTGGCTTAGTGAGACTTCACAATTATTGACAAGGTGAGCAAGAGAAACAGGTTTTTTGTTGTTTGCAAATAAATTTGTCTTCTGTTAACTTTAAACAAAAACTGTATTCTGTTTCACCTAATGTAACAAATTGTTTTTACTTTCGTCAATTGCTACGTATTTAGACGAAGACATTTGGTGTCACTAGTTGGGGAAAAGGCAATACTTTATAGAAATAAAATAACTGTGATTCTACTAGTGGGATATTTATTATATATATTAGGCGTTTGTTTTCGAAGTAAGCCTGTAAATCAATTATATTAAGAAGATTTGCGTGTAAATGATGCAAAAATACAGGATATTCTAAACTATGAGGAATAGCTTCAGCCTACTGTTTTAATACCTTTATTAATTGAATGAGGGTTAAGATTGCTGGGTGTAGTATACCCTTTTTAGCAACTAAAATTGCATTCCCGAGTGTTATAACTTCGAGTTGTATATGGTTAAGCATCATATTTGTTAAGGTTATATGTTCTTCTAAATTTATTTTTAGCTTTAAAAATTGTATGTATATCTTTCTATTCCTTTTTTAACTTCGTCCGTTAGTTTTTTTGATTTTTATTTTTTATAAAATTTTCATTAAAGTCCAAAGTACCTATGGTATTATTAAAATTTAGTAGTGTTGATTGTACAATGTTTGTTTGCTCTTTTACGAGATTTAATACGGAAGATTCATCTTTCATAAATTCTGAGATTTTCGAATCATTTCGAATCGCCTTCATTTAAAAAACACCGAAAAGAACTTTTGTGGCTTTACCTATAATATTAAACCATCCCCCTTTTGTTGGATTCGAAAGATTGTAGGCTATCAGTTCATGCAAAACGTTTAGCTCTTTATTATTTTATCAGTGGTATACTTAGCTGATTTTAAAAAAGATCGCATATGTAATAGTGAAATTGAGTATTTTTGTCATTGTACAATTCGTATATAAAAAAAAAACAAAAAATTTCAAAGTCATCAGTTTTCAGTAAAGATCGGAAAAAAACTTTGTTGAAAACTCATTTGTGAAGTCATCGATTATTTTATGCCTCCATAACAAAAATTTGTATTTTTAAAAGCTATCAACGTACGGAACACTAATTGCGCAAGTCCAACTTGTACTTGACCGGTTATGTTTTTTTGGTACAAATAAAATTGTTTTTCCTATTTATAATTTTTTTTAGTTTGTCTTTCTATAGCCAAATATACTGTTTAAAGTATAAGTTGTTTACGTTAAGCTTTTGTCGATTGGTGCGACATCTGATAATTGGCAGCTAGACTTGTGGAACATTAGGTTTTTAGCATTCATGACTCAAATTGTAATAAGCCCGGAACTAAATTCAAAAAACCATGCAGTAATAATGCTATACGCAACCAAGAATACATCTTGTTGAATGTTTGGTTGCCAAGATTAATGAAAATTATGAATTACACTTCCCATATATGTTTTTAAGCATATGAAAAAAGGTGGAGTTACCACTCGAAGTATAAATGTTTTTCAAACAATCGTACTTTTTAAATACAAAGAAAGTCTGTGGGGTCGAAGAAACGCACTGTATTAGGAGTAGAAAAATCATAATTCTGCTGCTCTGAATTTGAAAAATTTAAAGAACATTTGGAATTCTGCATTAGGATTACAAAAATGCGAGAATGTATTTGTGGACCATGCTTTTCTACTCTCCTAACACAAAATTTCGATTGGTCATTTTGGAGCGAAAGTTTAGAATGTTTTATTAGGATAACAGAAACGCGAGGAGGAGTTTTATTTTTTGTTTAGGTTCCACTTTTTTCTCTTTTGTAGCGATAGCTATATTTCTGTGGCGTTACGGATGAATTAAACAATAAATCTTTATTACTAGTAAAACACCTATACTATACAGTATATTTACACGTTACAATATAGAGTTAAAAAATAAATAAAGCTGGATAATTGCATTATTATACATACATTTAACTAGAAAATTTAACTAAAAAAAAAAAAAAAAGAATTTTCTTGTAAATAAATATAATACATAATTATATCATTATGACACATAAACAGTAACTACCTAAAAATAAGTAGGAGATTGGACTGATGAACCGTGGGTTCTAACTTTACCGACCATTTGGCATAAATATTGTCTTGGGGAAATAAAAGGGAATTAAAATCGATTCTTTTCCCATGTATTTCCTCAAGACGTACATACAGACTTTCTTTGCACGTATGCGCTTAACTAACTTTTAGATCCTAGAACGAGCAGACTTGAAGGTCCACTTAATGTCAAACATCCACCTACTGGAGACGAGTTAGCTTTAGGGCGTGAAGTCTGTATGCCTAGGCTTTTTAAAATATAAAAATTTTAGAATTACATACGTTACTATGTTACCCCTAAATGTGATCCAGTAGTAATGTTTATTTTGAAATAGCTCTTTTCTAGTAAACTAAAGCAATTTAATTCATTCACTTAGATAAGTTAATTTATAAGATTAATGAAGACATTGGTAGGCTAACATTATAAGTTCTTATTATTATTTATCATGGTCTCACCACACTGCATGCATATATCGTAAGCGGAATATCTATTTTAGTCCATAAAAATTTTGATGTGGTACCTAGTCCTTATGTAATAATAATTGTATTAAATTATCCAGTAATTAGCTGCTTCTCGACAATAGTGACAACGGAAAAATGAGCTTTTACTACCTAGATTTTCGTCGAAGAAACTAAAATATTTGGTAAAATATATTTCTATAAAGTTTGTTTTCTTTTTGTACTTTCGTTACTCTTGTAGGAAAGCAGCAATGTAATGTGATATAAATATTAACAGTCAATTAACAGCTTGATTGGAGCTTGATTTTTTACTACAGTTTTCTGATTCTTTTCCATGAAAAAAGGTAGTTCAAAAAAAAAAAAAAGATAAATATATAGCGTTATAGGTCAAATTAAACTCTATCTAGATAAGATTTTTAAACAAAAAAAATAGTAGGGAATTTTAAAGAATCACATATATAGAAGGTAAACCCAAAAGATGAAGTTTCATCAAAATATTGAATTTAAAACCACTACAAGAACCTATAATAATATTTAAAACCAAACACATGACTCGGTAATAATGAGGCTCCGCAGTCTGGATGTAAAAAGTGAGACAGACAGTGGAAGTGGGGAAGGCGTTAGTAGAGAAAAAAAGTCTACTTTTGAAAAAAACGGCACACAGAAGGATTCAATGTGGTGCCAGCCATTCGACATGGGGTTGTCCCGCGAACCGATCCATAGCATCCTGACGGTTGTCGTAAGTTGCGTGCGTTCACCTCGCTTTGCTTACGACTACTGGCCTTTCAGCTGGGGACTCAGTGACCAAGTTTCTTTATGGTTGACTACGTTCTAGGACTGACCAACCCCGCTCTAGGGAACGAAGGTTGGACCATCGAACTGCAGCCTGAGATGAAATACATAAGGCCTAATACGTACGTATTTGGACCTTGATTAGCCGCCCCTGGCTCCCGGTCCTGTTAGCCGACCATGAAACAGTCGCAAAAAGTTAATTTCCATGTATTTTAGAAATATGACTGTAGCAGGAAAATGAAATATAAAATGAAGAAGAAACCGATAAAATCTGTATGCCAGTATCACATCAGCAGAGGTTTAAATTTTGATGATTCATTTTGGAAGCACGCCAGGCAAACATCTGAGAATATTGTTGTGGAGGAGCTACTAAATTGAATCAAGGAAGAAAGAACTATTTAGAACATAATACAGAAACGCAGAGATTAATCCATTTAATTTGGAGGAAGTGGCTATGCTTACTATATTACAATCACCAAAGGAAATGAACTCAAAAGTAAAATAAAGCAATCGGTGTAAGCAATAAAAAAGGTGAATAGCACCGTATGGCAATTCGATTTGTGTAGGCCAAAAAATATAGAAATTGTCAAACAACTCAATATACATACAGAAAAAAAAAACACAATGTGTGACACGACATAGGACATGAATTGGCAACATGACATGGCACATGACATGATACTGACTTTACATACTTGAATGTGCAGGCAATATATGAATGTAGAACTAGAATAATTTATTTAAATTAAATACGTAAGGACATATGAAACTTTGGATATAGATAAATGAAAGTTTTAGCAGGCAATGGCTGAAGATGGAGAGTTGCATCCAACAAATCCAATAGTTTCAAAACCCGGACTTCAAAAAATAAAAGACCAATATGATAAAACGAGGTTAAACCAGAAACGGACAAAAATTACTGTTATCTTAACTAGGAAATAAAACTGATAAAATCATGACATCTAAACAACATTAACAGCAATTATATACATCCTATAACCCAAGAATTTTTGCGAGAATATTTTTTAAAACTGTATGTACTACATATTTATTCGAAAACGTCTTAGCGAGTCAGCTAGTTTAAAAACAGATTTAATTTGTCTACACTTAGGTTGTTAAGCTATAAAAACGGATTATTTTAATATGGCCCAGAGTATTGATTACATACAATATTATTTAATAATAAATATAGAAATATATGATTTTTTAGCAGTTACAAAATCACAAATCTACAATTAATCTATTACACCTTAGAAAAACTACTGCACAGTACTTTTTAAAGAAATTGATAGTATTAATTAGTGGTGTACCAAAAAAGATTTTTAAAAGAAATT
>CM032450.1:955836-992818 GCA_019049505.1 Pachyrhynchus sulphureomaculatus
ATACAAATATCAGTTATGTCGAGTTTAGTACTTGTTATTCTTTAATATGATGAAGTTAAATTTCGTGTTTTTTTGAACTGCTAGGCAAGTACTAGATAAATTATTTTATCATATTTTTTTTTTATTTCCATCATTAAATAGAAGTATTATATTCATGAAAAATCACCCTTCGAAGTTTTTTCTCACCTTTCAAGGTCCCTAGATCACAAAAAACATGGCTTGGAATTTTCATTGGTCTGTCAATTCGGTAGCTTTCGAACAAAATGAGATATCGAATACAAATTTCGCACAACAGTAATACTGAAATGGGGATGGATCCTAATAGTTTTTAAGCGATTTCAGTGTCACTAGTATTATAAGAATTTTTCCTGCTTTTTGGTTCAGACACTGAGCAGTATTACTTATAGTCGGACATATAAGAGGTGGCTTCAAATATATCTTTTTGTACGCTTTTAGGAATCTTAGAGTTGAAGAATTCGAAAATTATGTTATTTTTTCATTATTTTCAATATCAAGGGAAATAGGTGAGAGGTGAAAGTGGTTAAAAAGTATATTATTAGTAAGACATATGAGTGATATGTAAATGGTGCTGAATTTTTTGTAGGTCGTCCCTGGTGACTTCGCCCGGACCATAAGTTAGCAAGATACTTCATGGTTAGAACAAGAATTAAAAATCATGACATCAGTCAACAAGTTCATTGTGACGATCATGTGTTCCTAGAATTAGGGAAACCGAACAATTTGTTATTTTATAAGTTTTTTGATTTGAGGGGTTAAGTTTGAAAGTTTTGTTAAATTTTCAGGAAATGGAGAAAAATGAGCTTCTTTTCTGAACTTTCTCATTCTTGACCGATTTATAAAAGGCGAAAGCTTGTTTACTAAATTTTTTGGTTAAAAACAGGATGACAGTTAAATATATTTGAAAAAATCAATTTCTGGTGAATACTACTCAGTTTGAGAATAATTTATGTTATTTAAGTTGTTTAAACTGTAATTATTTAAAATTCCAATACAAAATAAAAGCTATATTTAATGTAAATAAATGTAGAGAAAATTGTAGTGAGAAAAACTAGAACATTTTAAAAATCAAAATAATAAAAAATTAAAATTTTAGATTAGATGATTTGGCTGTTTTTGAAAATTCTTAATTATTGAAAAAATATCTAAAAGAATATACGGTTTACATCTTAA
This sequence comes from Pachyrhynchus sulphureomaculatus, assembly GCA_019049505.1. Taxonomy (NCBI): domain Eukaryota; kingdom Metazoa; phylum Arthropoda; class Insecta; order Coleoptera; family Curculionidae; genus Pachyrhynchus; species Pachyrhynchus sulphureomaculatus. The sequence continues at coordinate 957,028 of CM032450.1, forward strand.
AACGATCGTACGTTTTGAAGCCAAATTGAGTTTTAGCTCGTCAGAAATAATCGATTTTCAAGATAACATTTTTTTTTTTTTTTTTTTGAAATTCTATTCTTTGTAACTTGCCTCCTCATATGTTATGTGGACAAGTTAATGCTCGGCCTTAAAGGATCAGTTTTCACATTTATTTATAAAGAAACTAATACAAACTAAATTCAGAGTAACCTCCTTAGCTTTCTACACATTTTTTTATCATCTCTCGGGCAGTTGCCGGATTCCAGATCGGAAAACAATGGTTGTTTGAATGCGAGAGATGCATAGAGAACAAGGATTGAAATAGGTGATAAACTAAAGGGATCAAGTCTGAGGAATATGCCTCATGGGGGAGAAATCTCAGTTCAAATCTCAAAATTGCAAGGTTTTTTTGCTGCGTTAAAACGGGTGTTATTCTGCAGCAGTACTACTGTCCTGATAATAAACCTTCGTTTTTTGCGAGTCCGTCATTCACATAGATCATTCGATAGAGTCAAAATATCTCGTGGTGTATAACGGCCCTCCGATGCCACCAAATACTTTTTTTGTGCATATATGATTTTGCAATGCTCGTTGGTGGCTGCCCTGAATAGACCCACAACTCTAAGGATTATAAAGTAGTAACGACCCTCTGGAAAACAAGAAGACAGCGATATTGTTGGTTTTGCTTTTGTTCTTGGTAGCGAGCTTATGAAGGACTCGCCGGAATTCCTTGTAAAATAGGCTGGTGGGTCACTCGGAGTGTATATATAAGTTTCGATTGAGTTTTGCGACAGTTCTAATCCAAAATGTACTCCATCTCTCCATCTGCAACTTTTTTTTTTTTAATCGACTTCATATGGAAGGTTGAAATTTTCCGTTCAAAACCGCTAGAACCACTTTTAATACGTACTACAAAAACACAGTTTTTCCACCAAAAGCTGATCGAACCATTTTTTCTCCTCATCCGATTTTTTTAGAGTTGAAATATGGGAAATAGGCTTATACAACTGATTTTTTAGGTTATATTCTTGTGTGATACCTCGTTATAAAGTTAAAAGGTGGCACTACAAGATGGGGAGAATTTATTTCTAAACCATATATTACGTGTCTATGTAAAAAACGGTTCGCTTCTCATTAAAGGGACTGCAAAGCCGAAAAAAAATTCAGTCGGTACTGTTCATCTGTTTACATGTGGATTCAATAGTTAGTACGCATCAATATTAAGAGTCGCGCTGCTTTCATATGTTTATCATAGAAAGTTGGTCTTTCATGTTTACTCGCCTCTATATTAATAGAAATCTTACTGCATAAGTAATTTCTTTTAAAAATCTTTTTTGGTACACCACTAATTAATACTATCAATTTCTTTAAAAAGTACTGTGCAGTAGTTTTTTCTAAGGTGTAATAGATTAATTGTAGATTTGTGATTTTGTAACGGCTAAAAAATCATATATTTCTATATTTATTATTAAATAATATTGTATGTAATCAATACTCTGGGCCATATTAAAATAATCCGTTTTTATAGCTTAACAACCTAAGTGTAGACAAATTAAATCTGTTTTAAACTAGCTGACTCGCTAAGACGTTTCGAATAAATATGTAGTACATACAGTTTTAAAAAATATTCTCGCAAAAATTCTTGGGTTATAGGATGTATATAATTGCTGTTAATGTTGTTTAGATGTCATGATTTTATCAGTTTTATTTCCTAGTTAAGATAACAGTAATTTTTGTCCGTTTCTGGTTTAACCTCGTTTATCATATTGGTCTTTTATTTTTTGAAGTCTTTAACTATTGGATTTGTTGGATGCAACTCTCCATCTTCAGCCATTGCCTGCTAAAACTTTCATTTATCTATATCCAAAGTTTCATATGTCCTTACGTATTTAATTTAAATAAATTATTCTAGTTCTACATTCATATATTGCCTGCACATTCAAGTATGTAAAGTCAGTATCATGTCATGTGCCATGTCATGTGCCAATTCATGTCCTATGTCGTGTCACACATTGTGTTTTTTTTTTCTGTATGTATATTGAGTTGTTTGACAATTTCTATATTTTTGGCCTACACAAATCGAATTGCCATACGGTGCTATTCACCTTTTTTATTGCTTACACCGATTGCTTTATTTTACTTTTGAGTTCATTTCCTTTGGTGATTGTAATATAGTAAGCATAGCCACTTCCTCCAAAATTAAATGGATTAATCTCTGCGTTTCTGTATTATGTTCTAAATAGTTCTTTCTTCCTTGATTCAATTTAGTAGCTCCTCCACAACAATATTCTCAGATGTTTGCCTGGCGTGCTTCCAAAATGAATCATCAAAATTTAAACCTCTGCTGATGTGATACTGGCATACAGATTTTATCGGTTTCTTCTTCATTTTATATTTCATTTTCCTGCTACAGTCATATTTCTAAAATACATGGAAATTAACTTTTTGCGACTGTTTCATGGTCGGCTAACAGGACCGGGAGCCAGGGGCGGCTAATCAAGGTCCAAATACGTACGTATTAGGCCTTATGTATTTCATCTCAGGCTGCAGTTCGATGGTCCAACCTTCGTTCCCTAGAGCGGGGTTGGTCAGTCCTAGAACGTAGTCAACCATAAAGAAACTTGGTCACTGAGTCCCAGCTGAAAGGCCAGTAGTCGTAAGCAAAGCGAGGTGAACGCACGCAACTTACGACAACCGTCAGGATGCTATGGATCGGTTCGCGGGACAACCCCATGTCGAATGGCTGGCACCACATTGAATCCTTCTGTGTGCCGTTTTTCAAAAGTAGACTTTTTTTCTCTACTAACGCCTTCCCCACTTCCACTGTCTGTCTCACTTTTTACATCCAGACTGCGGAGCCTCATTATTACCGAGTCATGTGTTTGGTTTTAAATATTATTATAGGTTCTTGTAGTGGTTTTAAATTCAATATTTTGATGAAACTTCATCTTTTGGGTTTACCTTCTATATATGTGATTCTTAAAATTCCCTACTATTTTTTTTGTTTAAAAATCTTATCTAGATAGAGTTTAATTTGACCTATAACGCTATATTTATTTTTTTTTTTTTTGAACTACCTTTTTTCATGGAAAAGAATCAGAAAACTGTAGTAAAAAATCAAGCTCCAATCAAGCTGTTAATTGACTGTTAATATTTATATCACATTACATTGCTGCTTTCCTACAAGAGTAACAAAGTACAAAAAGAAAACAAACTTTATAGAAATATATTTTACCAAATATTTTAGTTTCTTCGACGAAAATCTAGGTAGTAAAAGCTCATTTTTCCGTTGTCACTATTGTCGAGAAGCAGCTAATTACTGGATAATTTAATACAATTATTATTACATAAGGACTAGGTACCACATCAAAATTTTTATGGACTAAAATAGATATTCCGCTTACGATATATGCATGCAGTGTGGTGAGACCATGATAAATAATAATAAGAACTTATAATGTTAGCCTACCAATGTCTTCATTAATCTTATAAATTAACTTATCTAAGTGAATGAATTAAATTGCTTTAGTTTACTAGAAAAGAGCTATTTCAAAATAAACATTACTACTGGATCACATTTAGGGGTAACATAGTAACGTATGTAATTCTAAAATTTTTATATTTTAAAAAGCCTAAGCATACAGACTTTACGCCCTAAAGCTAACTCGTCTCCAGTAGGTGGATGTTTGACATTAAGTGGACCTTCAAGTCTGCTCGTTCTAGGATCTAAAAGTTAGTTAAGCGCATACGTGCAAAGAAAGTCTGTATGTACGTCTTGAGGAAATACATGGGAAAAGAATCGATTTTAATTCCCTTTTATTTCCCCAAGACAATATTTATGCCAAATGGTCGATAAAGTTAGAACCCACGGTTCATCAGTCCAATCTCCTACTTATTTTTAGGTAGTTACTGTTTATGTGTCATAATGATATAATTATGTATTATATTTATTTACAAGAAAATTCTTTTTTTTTTTTTTTTTTTTGTAAAATTTTCTGGTTAAATGTATGTATAATAATGCAATTATCCAGCTTTATTTATTTTTTAACTCTATATTGTAACGTGTAAATATACTGTATAGTATAGGTGTTTTACTAGTAATAAAGATTTATTGTTTAATTTATCCGTAACGCCACAGAAATATAGCTATCGCTACAAAAGAGAAAAAAGTGGAACCTAAACAAAAAATAAAACTCCTCCTCGCGTTTCTGTTATCCTAATAAAACATTCTAAACTTTCGCTCCTCCAAAATGACCAATCGAAATTTTGTGTTAGGAGAGTAGAAAAGCATGGTCCACAAATACATTCTCGCATTTTTGTAATCCTAATTAATGCAGAATTCCAAATGTTCTTTAAATCTTTCAAATTCAGGGCAGCAGAATTATGATTTTTCTACTCCTAATACAGTGCGTTTCTTCGACCCCACAGACTTTCTTTGTATTTAAAAAGTACGATTGTTTGAAAAACATTTATACTTCGAGTGGTAACTCCACCTTTTTTTATATGCTTAAAAACATATATGGGAAGTGTAATTCATAATTTTCATTAATCTTGGCAACCAAACATTCAACAAGATGTATTCTTGGTTGCGTATAGCATTATTACTGCATAGTTTTTTGAATTTAGTTCCGGGCTTATTACAATTTGAGTCATGAATGCTAAAAACCTAATGTTCCACAAGTCTAGCTGCCAATTATCAGATGTCGCACCAATCGACAAAAGCTTAACGTAAACAACTTATACTTTAAACAGTATATTTGGCTATAGAAAGACAAACTAAAAAAAATTATAAATAGGAAAAACAATTTTATTTGTACCAAAAAAACATAACCGGTCAAGTACAAGTTGGACTTGCGCAATTAGTGTTCCGTACGTTGATAGCTTTTAAAATACAAATTTTTGTTATGGAGGCATAAAATAATCGATGACTTCACAAATGAGTTTTCAACAAAGTTTTTTTCCGATCTTTACTGAAAACTGATGACTTTGAAATTTTTTGTTTTTTTTTTTTTATATACGAATTGTACAATGACAAAAATACTCAATTTCACTATTACATATGCGATCTTTTTTAAAATCAGCTAATTATACCACTGATAAAATAATAAAGAGCTAAACGTTTTGCATGAACTGATAGCCTACAATCTTTCGAATCCAACAAAAGGGGGATGGTTTAATATTATAGGTAAAGCCACAAAAGTTCTTTTCGGTGTTTTAAATGAAGGCGATGCGCAGTATTATGATTCGAAAATCTCAGAATTTATGAAAGATGAATCTTCCGTATTAAATCTCGTAAAAGAGCAAACAAACATTGTACAATCAACACTACTAAATTTTAATAATACCATAGGTACTTTGGACTTTAATGAAAATTTTATAAAAAATAAAATCAAAAAAACTAACGGACGAAGTTAAAAAGGAATAGAAAGATATACATACAATTTTTAAAGCTAAAAATAAATTTAGAAGAACATATAACCTTAACAAATATGATGCTTAACCATATACAACTCGAAGTTATAACACTCGGGAATGCAATTTTAGTTGCTAAAAAGGGTATACTACACCCAGCAATCTTAACCCTCATTCAATTAATAAAGGTATTAAAACAGTAGGCTGAAGCTATTCCTCATAGTTTAGAATATCCTGTATTTTTGCATCATTTACACGCAAATCTTCTTAATATAATTGATTTACAGGCTTACTTCGAAAACAAACGCCTAATATATATAATAAATATCCCACTAGTAGAATCACAGTTATTTTATTTCTATAAAGTATTGCCTTTTCCCCAACTAGTGACACCAAATGTCTTCGTCTAAATACGTAGCAATTGACGAAAGTAAAAAACAATTTGTTACATTAGGTGAAACAGAATACAGTTTTTGTTTAAAGTTAACAGAAGACAAATTTATTTGCAAACAACAAAAACCTGTTTCTCTTGCTCACCTTGTCAATAATTGTGAAGTCTCACTAAGCCAAATGTCAAGCAAAATCCTTGATGTTTGTGACAAACGTGTTATCCATTCAAATACGGGCATTTTTTTGCAACTTACCACACCTGGTTATTTACAGTCGCTCATCCCGAAACACTAACAATTTCATGTCTGAATAAAGAAAAACCTGAAAATATAGTTTTATAAAATAGCGGTAGTGTCACCATAGGAAAACAATACAAGGCATACAGCCCGCAAGTTGTACTTGTATCAAGCTGTAATGTGTTACAATCTAGTGCATTTAGTGAGTTTGTCCCACCTTTTAATATCGCATATGAATACTGCGATAAGCTTAAAGATAGAACTATAAACATTTCGGAAATTGTTTTAAACGAACATTATAAAAGTCTTTCAAAGCATATCCTAGAATTTAATATCGCAAGTCACAAATTAGAAGACACTGATAAAATAGCTGATGATATTCAAAAAAAATGCGAACTCATAATATACACTTTCTGTTTCAGCTATAGCATACATTTCAGCGATATGTCTAGTATTGTATCTATTATATAAAATTTACACCAAATGTAAAAAATAAAACTTCATGTTGTGAACTGATACCCAATGTAATAAAAATAAAATAAATGAAATAAACATGGAACCTTATTAAATGTTAGTACCTAAACATACACATATAATCTAATAAACTTATCATTTAACATACTTGGAACTTTATCTTATTGATCGTCTAGCGGGAGTATAGCCAATTGATCTGCGTTGGGAAGATTCTATGTTTACATTTTCATCTTCGGAGTTACTTACTTCCCTACTTCGAGATATATCCCTACTGTTATGGCTATAACAGTAGGGATATATCTCGAAGTAGGGAAGTAGGTAACTCCGAAGATGAAAATGTAAACATAGAATCTTCCCAACGCAGATCAATTGCCTACACTCCCGCTAGACGATCAATAAGATAAAGTTCCAAGTATGTTAAATGATAAGTTTATTAGATTATATGTGTATGGTTAGGTACTAATATTTAATAAGGTTCCATGTTTATTTCATATATTTTATTTTTATGAGATTTTATATAATTTGTAATCATATAAAATCTCTTAGCAAATGGGGAGGTGTTGTAACCCAACCATTTTTATTATTATATTTTGTTTTGCCCTTTAGCTACGCCTATGAGTTTAATACAAGTCATAGTTTAACAATAATCAATTATCAATAAAAGATCTACTATGTACACTTACTAATGGCTCAATTGATAATTTCCCTTGTAAACTTCTTGATGGCACCAAGAAGTCGCCAAACTTATTTATCATTACCATTACCATGATAAGTAAATATTTGTTAGTTAAACTTAAGAGTACGCCTATGGTATATTTTAGAGAGCAAAAGTATAAAATAATAGGCGGTCAGCTAGAGGGGACATTAACATTATCATTATTAGTGACATTATTAGTATCGTTGTTAGTATGATTATTAGTATTACATTATCACAGTAACATTCTTATTTATTAATTAATTAACAAAGTACCAAGTATTAAATATTATTTTTTGCAAGCAACGATAGCATTATACTCATATTGAGATGATAAATGTCGTAAAATTTTCTTAATAAAGAGCTGGAAGTTTTTTATTAAGTGTTATTTTTGATCGACTTACTAAGCCAGTAAAACAACGGTCGGCTACAACAGGGATTAGTTTTGGGGGATCGAATCGAAAGTGAAATTTTTTTTTTTACCTGGTCATCGAGTGGAGTGTGAAATGAAAGCTTATAAAAACACGAGTTCAAAAATATATATGATGTAATACTTGCACACTCTTTTCTTTGCATGCGTAACTTTTAGCTTCTAGCTGATCTAAAACAAGCAAAGTTTTTTTTTTAATTTATTAATATTCATGTGGTGTGCGTGAATCACAAAAAAAAATCAAAAAAAAAAAAAAAATAAAAGTTGCGAAAATGGCATGCTTTTAAAAAAAAGTTTGAATTTTTCATAAAATTTTTTAGTTATTTAGCGATAAATTTTTTTGATGATTTTTAAAAATATTTAGGTTCGAGTAGAAAGTAATACTTTCATTTTGATCTCAAAATAGTATCGCTCTCTACGTGAATCTAAATATTATTAAAAATCATAAAAAAAAGTTTGTACTATTGCAAAATGACTTAAAAATTTTATGAAAAACCTAATTTGTTTTTAAAACCTGCTATTTCTGCATTTTTTATTTTTTTTTATAGTTTTTTTAAGGTTCACGCACACCGTATTAATAATATAAAAAAAAATCGTTTATTTCAGATCGATACAGTAGAAGTTAGAGGTTACGCCATTTTACTACTCGGCGCACCACCTTATCTGAAGGCACTGACTTAACTCTGTCATTTTTCAGTATATATTTTTTTTAAACATGTATTAATTTTAGTCTTAAGTAAGAAATCCTACAGGAAATCCCATTAATGTTACATGAAACAACATTCACTTAAGAAAAATATCTTAAAAATTGATTTATTTTATTTTGCCTCCCTTAATGTAAATATAAAATAAGAATTTTTTCGTCCGTTGGATATGGCCGACTCGGTTCCTCTCAAAGTGGTGCATGCCAAAAATACATGTGGCATTAATACCACGCATCTGTCCTTGAAGGGATTTCTCTGCAGGGCGTCGTCTGCGCCCATAAAGAATAATCCTGTAGGCTTTTCTGTTTCTTTAAATGGACAAAATAAAGGAAAGGTGAAAATATAGTCAGTAACCCTGTACACCCACAGTCTATGTAGGTATGTACTCTTGTAAGCCTGAACTAGCCTTGGTCACACTAGTTTAACTAGCAGTTTTTTAGTGTTCCGTACGGAACACTTATAAGATCACTTCGGTGTCTGTCTGTCTGTCTGTCACACCCGATTTTCTCCGAAACTATTTGACGTAGAAAGGTGAAATTTGGTAATAATATAGGAACTGATGGCCTCATCAGAGCCATGTAGTTTTGAGAATTAAATTTTGACTTAAGGGGTTAGTTTTGGGGGGTGAAGTCGGAAGCGAAAAAAAAATTTTTTTACTAGGTCATCGAGTGTGGTATCAAATGAAAGCTTGTGAAAACACGAGTAAAATAATATATATATATATATATATATATATATATATATATATATATATATATATATATATATATATATATATATAATATTATACTTGCGCGCACTTTTCTGTGTATTATTTTTAAAAATTCGCGAAAAATCGCTGTCCCGGGCCTTATCTCGAAAAGTACTTATCAAAAAATTTCGAAAAAATTCTGGAATATTCTCCACGGGGTGTAGATTGAACGAAAATTATCACGAGTGCATTACCTTTAATAATTTATATGGTATATAAAAAAAACAAAAATTTCAAGGTCATCAGATTTCAGTAAAGATTGGAAATAAACTTTGTTGAAAACTCATTTGGGGTGTGTTTTGTGAAGTCACTGATCATTTTATACCACCGTAACATAAATTTTGACTTAAGGGGTTCGTTTTGAGGGGTGAAATCGGAAGTGAAAAAAATTTTTTTTTTACTAGGTCATCGAATGTGGTGTCAAATGAAAGCTTGTGAAAAAACACGAGTATATATATATATATATATATATATATATATATATATATATATATATATATATATATATATATATATATATATATATATATATATATATATATATATATATATATATATATATATACTCGTATATAATGTAATACTTGCGCACACTTTTCTTCGTATTACTTTTAAAAAATCGCTGTCCCCTACCTTATCTCGAAAAGTACTGATCAAAAAATTTTGAAAAAATTCTGGAATATTCTCCACGGGGTATAGATTGAACAAAAATTATCACGAGTGCATTACCTTTAATAATTTATTTGGTATATATAAAAAAAAAAAAATCAAGGTCACCAGTTTTCAGTAAAGATTGGAAACAAACTTTGTTGAAAACTCATTTGGGGTGTGTTTTGTGAAGTCACTGATTATTTTATACCACCCTAACAAAAATTTTTATTTTAAAAACAATCAACGTACGGAACACTAATTGTGCAAGTTCAACTTGCACTTGACCGGTTTTTTTTGTCTATTTAGCAAGCAATAACTTTGGTTTCATAAGTTTAGAATATTCTTTCGCGAAGTGAAAAGATAATATTCTTTTGAAAAATTGGGTCAAACAATTGCAAAAACATGTCTTTGTAGCACGCCTAAATTATCCTTGTTTTTTTTTTTAATTTTCAATATCATATACCCTCAACGCAATAAAAAAATGCATGATTCACTAGTTTTTGTAATTTTTTTTAGTGGCGGACAAATAGTCCAGCTTTAGACTCTCTTTTTTGTTGCTGTTTTTATTTCCTATTCGTTCTAATTCTCTTTAATATATGGTTCAAAGTTGTGTGGTGTAGTTGGTATGCTTGTTAATTCAATTACCTTTTACGTCAGTGGTATGTATTTTCTTCTTTATTTTTTATTGAAGTAATAAGGTCGTAAGTAGTCATTAAAGAAGGGGGAGGGGGTTAATTAAGTATTTCGTTTTCTTCCCTGTAAAATTTTTGATGGACATTTACGCAACGTAGGTCTAGGCAAGCAGACACGGTTTCCTAGTTCGGGCTTCTTACGGCGAGGCTGAGGCGTTTTAAGATCTTGTAATGTGGAACGGGGGTCCACCACCTTAGTAGGGAACCTAATCATCTTAGGGGTTAAGTGTTATGAGGGGTCAATTTTTATAACACCGGTTTGCAGTTACATAATTGGAACATGTCGAACACGTGTGGCTGAATTTTTATTGGGAAAATTGCAGTTTTACTGGCGGCGTTCTGATAAAAACAAAGGTTACCTAGTGCAAGATTTTTCTATTTTAAATCGTTATTTTTATTGGTTTACTGAAAACTTACGAAAAAATGTATTTACCGCTCTTGTATAGGATAAACATTTTCAATTTTGAAATTAGATTAGAATGTGATTTTTGAAGAGAATGTACAAAAAATGCTTTTTATAACTGACTGAAATGTTGAAAATCGCGCCGTTGTTTTAACACTTTGTGTTATTTTTGTTCGCTGCTACTAGATGGCAGTCAGTTTTACATGTCTATTTGAATTATTTAAAGTTCGGTTAGGTTTCAGTTTTTTTAATGTTATTGAAAGCAATCTTATGTGATTATTTTTTATTTTTACGATTTATTTGTCTGAGTGTTGAGTATCCACATGTCTTATATTCTTCGTGGCCGCAATAATTTTAATCTGATGGCCAAATTTTTAACTTTTTTACAGTTTAGTGTATGATTCATGACTTTTAGCACTTGATAAAGGGGAGTTAATAACCTCCCTTAATGTGAATTTTTGCTCAGTAAACAAACAAAAAAAATCTATCAATGGTTGCTCAGGTCTCCATACATATCAATTAGTAGCTGCCGTTCACATTTTCAAACAAATAATTAATGTACTAACGCTTCTTTTTGTTATGTACATAGTGTACTCTTGTTGCCATTTTTTTGACGTGCTTTTGTTTTAGGTATTTTTTCACACGGAATTACCACATGATGTTCATCACTTTGTTCAGTGCATTCTTACTTCTTTCTAATTGCTTTCTCAAAATGGATGTGTTGGTTAAGGTTAGTTCATGTTACTTTTGCCTCTATTTATATCGATTACTAACTGCTGCCAAGTCACTTTTTCAAAACAAATGGTGATTGTTCAAACACTGATTATTTTTATTACATAAATAGTTGTTTAGAATTTCTTGATAGATCTGAGTTAAAGATGTATTACTACTTTTATCTATTTTGCCATTCTATCATGATTTTTAATGTTCCGTACAGAACACTTATAAGATCACATCGGTGTCTGTCTGTCCATCTGTTACGCCCGATTTTCTCCGAAACTATTTGACATAAAAAGTTGAAATTTGGCACTAATATAGGAATTTCATGGCCTCTTCAGAACAATGTAGTTTTGAAAGTTAAATTTTGACTTAAGGGGGTTAGTTTCGGAGCGTGAAATGGGAAATGAAAAAAAAAAATTTTAGCATGTCATCGAGTGGGGTGTCAAATGAAAGCTTGTAAAAACACGAGTTCAAAAATATATATAATGTAATACTTGCACACACACCTTTCTTTATATTATTTTTTAAAAATTGTGAAAAATCGCTGTCTCCCCCTTATCTCGAAAAGTACTGATCAGAAAATTTTGAAAAAATTTTGAAATATTCTCCACAGGGTATAGATTGAACGAAGCTTCAAAAAGTATGTATATTTAAAAAAAATATTTTAATAGTTATTAAGTGAATAATACAAAAGAATGACGGTTATATATTTTCATTCTACTTTAAATTATAAGAATTTTTTTTTTTTAAATAGGTTTTAAATGCTAACATTATTTTTTATCAGGTTAAATGGACTACTGATGAAAACTATGGCGCCTCCTTGTCTGCAGGATAACTTCATAAAAAATAATCCAATCTGCGAAAATAAAAATTAATCTTGTAAAATAATGTAATAGTTAAAAATTGTTGAAGAGTTTTTTTTTAAAGATTTAAAAAGATTACGTTGTTTCAAATTTTAGTATGCAATTTTCGACCAAAAAAATTATGTTTAATTATTTATAAAAAATTGTCTATTAGAAAAATTTAACAAACCTCTAGATACTTTGTACAAAAGGATTTATTTAAAAAAAAACGTTAAAAAAATATTAAAAAATTGACAGTAATATAGCACAGTGCATTGAGATAGGTAGCGTTCCCAATCCGACGCCTGATCACATTTAATGCTATAACTTTGTAATGGAATGGAATTGTGTCTTATTTTACGTAAAAAAAAATCGAATTTTTAAAAATTCCAGATGCATGTAACCTCTTAAAAGCAATCAACGTACAGAACACTAATTGCGCAAGTCTGACTTACACTTGGCCGGTTATTTTTTACTTGTAATTATATAGGTATCTGATAATCCTATTGGATATGGTCAAAATTCACCCTCAGTCTTTTACCTTTAGTGCCATTTTTTAAACATATGTTTCTTTTTGTTTTAGAAATGTTTGGCATACGATACACCGTATTACCACATGGTGCACTTCACCTTGTTCAATGCATCCATACTTCTTCCACAAGTACTCCTTCCCAGTGCAGGTCGGTGATGGTAATGTTGCCCCAAATACTTTTAATGGCGTGAATCCAATCTATTTTGGTAAGCTGTCTAGTTATGATATTTTTTTTTGTAGATGTTTTTTTATTATTTTTAAAAAATTGCAAAAAATCGTTGTCCCCTCCTTATCTCGAAAAGTACTGATCAAAAAATTTTGAAAAAATTCTCCATTGGGTGTAGAGTGTAGATTGAACGAAAATTATCACGAGTAAGAGACCTTTAATAATTGATCTAGTATATATAAAAAAAAAATTTAAGGTCATCAGTTTTCAGCAAAGATCGGAAAAAAACTTTATCGAAAACTCATTTGGGATGTGTTTTGTGAAGTCATTGATTATTTTATACCTCCGTAACAAAATTTTTTATTTTAAAAGCAGTGAACGTATGGAACACTAATTGCGCAAGTCAAACTTGCACTTGACCGGTTAATTCTTATGCTTATACATTTTTGTGGTTACTTAGATGTCACCATAAGGTCCGGTAGCTGATTTAGGGCGAAGATTAAAGAAAACATCACCTCTCCCTCACTGATCAAGATTTAATTGTGGCAAGGTGCTATATTCGTTTATACTTACTATTGTTTATACCCTTAAACGTCAAATTTCTAATCTCTATGGATTATGAGGTAAAATAAAAATAAATGCTGTCGGATAAGGTATCATATAGCAACAGAACCACTTAAAAATAACTCTGTTCAAAGCAAAAAAAAATTGAATTTAGAGAAAAGTCGTTATTTATTTAATATTCTAAATATTATCGTAACATTGACAAACATATAAAAAAGCACCAAAAAAAGTCAACAGCACGTGGTATTCTCAGGCGGTCACCCATCCAAAGTACTAACCACGCCCAACGTAGATTGACTTAAGTGATCGGACGAGAACTTCAAACTCAAACTCAAAAAATTTATTTACTATTGATAATTTGACATTTTCAAGATATGATTACATTTTTCTTATTCTAGTCCTATAAATACAATATCACCTTAGTGATATTCATTTAAGGCATAATAAGCCTTACGGCCGGCCAAAACGATGTTGGGTTGGCCTTTACAGGTAATACTACCTTGTGTTTGTGTTTGAATTGGCTTTATCGTCTCCGCTGACGCTTTTACAATAGTTATATGTTTGTTATCTATTTTTAGAGAGATTTTTGACATGTTCAGTTTATATATTCGGTTATTTGCTTTTTGTATTTAGTGGGAAAAATTATAGATCACAAAAAACCCACTTTGAAGTTTATGTTCAGGTACAATGTAGCTTTACGAATTTTGGCTATTTGTTTATTTGAGTTTTTATCGCATTCCCTCTCTCTTTCGTTCTCACTCATTCATACTGCTCATTCATTCCTGTACAAAACCTCATTCATTCTTTTACTTAACCTAGCTTATGACTACGTGTTTCTTATTTTTACATATATTTACAGCTATTTACAATATGTGCTTTTTACATAGTACACTGCACTGGAATTGTATTTATATCACCCACGCACTTTATTTACACGGTATTGGATTTACACTTTACATGAAAGCTTAAGATTAGTTTCATTAAATGTACAATATATACATTTTTTATTTGTATAGTATCCGAGCTTTTCAAATCAATAACAATATGATGCAATGTCTATTGCGGATCATAATATATTGCTAATCTATGATACAATGGCTTATGCACGGGTCTGTCTGTTTCTCTTGTCTGCGTCAAGTTTTCTGTTAGCGTCGAGTTTTGTATTTTGTGTCTATAAAACTTGTCCGAGACATGTTCTACGAATTGTCTAATCGTCTGTGTGTTTGTCATGTTGTGTAAATCGTTTATTCTGGTATAGCGGCCTGCAGAAACAACACACCTAAGTATCTTGTTCTGCATGCGTTGTATTCGGTACATTTGTGTGTCAGTAATGCTGCACCAAACTGGTGCAGCATATGTCAATGTCGGTCTGATTATTTGCTTATAAATTATTAATTTATTTTTTGGATCCACTTGGGAATTTAATGACAATAGTGAGTACAGGCTTTGCATTGCTGCAAACGCTCTTTGTACTATGCATGAAACGTGGTGATGGAATTTTAGTCTGTCATCCAGATTTACACCCAAATATTTCAGCTTATTGCTGAATTTGATTTGAGTATCTTTTATTTTGATGGGTATATTAATTTTATTATTTGTGAATTTTCTAGTGAAGATGATGCCTTCACACTTAGATGGGTTTATATTAATTTTCCAATTTTCCATTCATGGGAGTATCCTGAGCAAGTGGTTACAAATGTGCGTTCTTGCTGCATTTGCATAGAACGAGTGTGCATAGATTAGTGCGTCATCGGCAAATAGGTTTATTTTTTGTAAACGGGTATGTAGGAAAGTCAGATATGTATAAGTTGAATAGCTTCGGAGCTAGTACCGAGCCCTGCGGTACGCCTGATTTTATATTGCGAGATGTGGAAAAGTGAGTTCCCTACTCTAACGTTAAAGGTTCTACCTGACATATATGAGTATAATAGTGATACTATATAAGGTGGGAAATTGTGTATTACTAATAATTTATACATAAGACCATTGATCCAGACCTTGTCAAAGGCCTTTTCCACGTCTAGAGCGATCGCTACAGTGTTCTGTCTGTTGGTTATTTTATTGAGCACCTCTTGTAGTACTCTAGCAACAGACAGAACAGTGCTGCGACCATTTCGAAAACCAAATTGCTCTTCTTGGTATTTGGTGTCTATTTCGTACACGCTGGCTAGTTTATTTAATATGACCTTTTCGGCAAGTTTAGATATGACGCTTAAAAGTGAAATAGGCCTGTATGAGTCTGCCCTCCCCGGGTTTTTAGCCGATTTCAAGAGGGGAACTATAACAGACCCCTTCCACTCCTTTGGAAAATGTTGTAATTTTAATATTGCATTGATTATGTGAGTTATTTGTATTAGTGTTTTATTTGGAACGTTCTTGAGTAGTAAGGCAGAGATCTCATCTTTCCCGGGCGCTTTATTATTTGGTAGCGTTTTTATTAGTGCTTTTATTTCCGCAGGGCTTGTATATAGTTTTTTCCATACTCCGGGTGGTATGGGGTATTTTTTGTGCACTGTCTTTCCTGCTATGTCAGTTATCATTTCTTGGGCAGGCATAGAGTTCGCTTTTCCACTGTATGTCTGTTGTACGTAGTCTGCTAGTATGTTAGCTTTGTCTTGGTCTGTCTGTGTTACGTTTGGTAGTAACGTAGGTATGTTATTGTATTTTTTCTTTAGTCTTTTAGTAAGTCGCCAAAGAGAGTTGTCTTGTGTAGACAACTCCCTCAGAACGTCGTTTCATGCTTGGTTTTTATACTCGTTGATTTTTGTCCGTATTGTCTGTTGTAGTTGTTGGACTCTATGCCTGTCATTTATGTTTCTGTTAGCTTGCCATCTCCTTCTCACTCTGTTTTTAAATTTGATAATATTTATTATATCCATTGGAAGCTTATCTTCCTTTGGTTTTATTTTTATCTTTTTTGCTATTTTGTCGCGAGCCATCTGCAGGTTGTTCGTTAGTTCTTTTACTTCGTTTTCTAGAATTTCGATATCTGTAATTTGACTGTTTATTTTTGTTTTATTGTTTAGAGTTTGTCTGAACAGTCTCCAATTTGCTCTTGCGTATGACCAGACTCTTCCGCCATCCTCCAGAGGACAGTTCGTTTAGCACTTCCGGATCTGGTATATTCAACAGGTTTTTATTTAGAACCAGATCTATGTAAGATGGCGTTTGGTTACTGATAGGGTAGTGAGAAGGAGATGACGTTGCTAGGATTTGGATGTTGTTTGTTATGGTGTAACATTCATTTTTTCCTAGATTTTAAGACCATGTAATGTTACTGATTTTTCACTTCAAATTGTACTTATTTTCATTTTTGTATCGAACGGTATATTAATCAGAGAATCCAAGCCGTCCGGTATATAGTGTGTTGTGCGGGTTGCCGACCGAATCTATCGAATTCATAGTACGCCGGGATAGGTGAAATCTTTGTATCCGCAGTTTTGGTTCCGGCGTCGCCATATTACCGGCAGAGGCGCACGGTTTATTTAAGGGCCCGAGGAACTACTGTCTAGGCTGTTTTCCATCTAGCCGCAGCCAGGCTGTTTTCCATCTAGCCGCAGCCAGGCAGTACCATCAAGCCGCAGCCAGGCTAATTTTCATAGGAGCCGCTAAGTAGGCTTCCTTCGACTGAGCTACAGTAAAGGCTCATAACAACAGTCATGAGAGCTAAGTAAAGCACAAGTTTCTTAATGAAAAGCCGTAGTGGGCTCTCTAAGTGTTTACTAGAAAAGTGTGAAATCGGTCGTGTTCCATCGAAGCCGGAATAAGAACAGTAAGTTACCAAAACATCCTTTCATAGACTTATCCCTGAGTAGTGGCATAACAGCAATTTAAACTGACTAAAAAGTGAAGTGAAAAGCACTATTTTTCGTCTTCAGGGGTAGTCATAGTTTAGAATTTAAATGTCATAACTACTAGTTAGGCTAGAATTTTTTTGTAAAACTGCAAAGGTTAGAACTTTTTATTTTAAAAACATGAATAAATTTTCTTTTTGTTGATTAAAGCTAGTGTCTCACTGAATACCTATCGTACTTTTCAGGATAAGAACGGCTGTACCAAACTATTTTTTTTATTTACCAACAATACATTCTTTCAGTATTTTTTCATTTTTTTAGCTGAAGTTAGATCCTTTCTATTTTAAAATGGATGGTGCCCAAAATTTGTACAGCTAAAGCTTTTTAAAAATAGAAAATAATTCCAAAAAGACGTAAGACAATTATCTCTTACCCATATCTCTCTACCAAGGAAAACTGAGCTAGTGTTTCTTTAATTTCTTTAGTTCTTTTAAAATCAGGTTTCACTCAATTCATTATCAGAAATTAAAGCGGGGCTGCAAGAAAATTGCGCTCAAGCTTGGGGCATCCAATATTCAAACGGTACAAAATTGCACTCAAGCGTGGGACAAACAACTTCTCACAGGGTACAAAAAAAGATGCCTCAAACTGAGGACAGTTTAACATGTTACAATGGCATAGTCATGGACTGTATGTCCATGACGATTATTGCTTCGATTGTTCCATGCAGTATGTCTTGCGTTCAGGTCCCCTATGGTTAACATTTTATTACCCTGGTTGAAGATCTGGGATAAGTCTTGAGGCTGCAATCTTAAACTTGGGCGGGCGTAGCAACCATTAATAATTACTCCATTGCTCAGCTTTATTGCAATATTTTCTATATTTGATTTATTTTCGCTCATTAGGCAATGACTAATGTTGAGTTTTACAAGGATTGCTACGCCCCCCCCCCTTGTATGTTACGATCTTTTCTGTGACAACTATAGTTCCTTATTTTAAGTGTCCTATCTGGATTTAATTTTGTTTCAGTGATAATCATGATATCGATTTTATATTTATTTAAAAAGTATATTAATTCGCCTAATTTATTATGAACACCATTGGCGTTCCACAATGTTATTCTTAAGTTTTTAGCGAATTTAATTTATATGTCATAGTCTTCTATGTTCATATAAAATGCTAAAACTGCACTTACTTTTTCTTGTTTTGTGCGACAATTCTGCGTTGCCACAGCAAGATCATTAATTAACCTAATCATTTCACTTAAATTTAGCGATTGGCTCAAATTATACATAGCTTGACCTAGGTCGTTTATATTTACATTGTTAGAATTATTATTACTATTAGTACCTATTCTTTTACTTCTCTTTTCTGCTGAGTGATTTTGTTGCTGCTGCTGTTGGTTGTTCGTTAGTTCTTCAGCATGCTGCTGCTGCTGCTGCCATTCTTGTTGCCGTTGCTGGTGCTGCTCCATTTGGGTTGCTCTTCTTCTTGTTTCCCATGCATTCGTTTCTGGTGGAGGTGCGTCTTTATAGGTTCTTTGGATTTGTGTTTGGTTAGCTTTTTTCTGGCTGACTTGGTATAAATATACAGGGCATGTCCTGTCGTTGGCCTTATGATTGCCATTACAATTAGAGCATTTTTCAGGTAAGTTACAGTTTTTAAAATCTGTTTTATGGGATCCTGCGCATTTGGCACATCTATCTACACGGTGACAATGTGAGGTCGCATGACCCCACATGTTGCACCTTCTGCATTGCAGAATATCATTTGCCTGTCTCCTTCTTTCCCATTGGACAGCAGTGTTGTTTAGTAGTCTGATTTTACTTCTCAAATTCAATAATTTATGTTCAACGCTCGTTATTACCAGGTACAGCGGCCTGTACCTGGTTTCCATGATGTATATTTCTTTAACACTTACGTTGTGCGTTTGCATAAGCTCATATTTTATGTCCTCTATACTTGGCTGATGGTCGAGTCCCTTAATAACGAAAGCGTGAGTTTTCTCTTCCACTGTTGCGTATGTATGCCACTCAGTTTCTGATTCTTCTAGTATCTTCTTATATTTTTTATATTCTGACATGTCCTTAGCATTTATGACCGTGTTGTTTTTAGTATACTTGAGGTTATAACCTTTGGTTAATACTTTGGATAGAGTTTTGGTCATCTGTTCGAAATTATTCCTGTTCTGCACCACCCCTGATATAATTATCGGTGGGGGTTTTTGATTTTTATTCTTTGCTGTTTCGATTGGCGAATTATTGTTTGTCCCATTTGTTCTTTGCGTATTATTTGCATTTATACTTGCGTCTTTTGACGCGTTTTGTGCTTGATTATTTGTTGTTTCATCTTCAATTCCTATATCCATATCGTCGTTTTCCTCTTGTTGCAATGGATCGAATCTGTTTCTAACCGCTACTTGCGGAACGTTCACGTTTTTACGTTTTGTAAAATACTGTGAGAAATTTCCGTAGTTATTATCTTCATCATCGTGATGATTCACATTTTCTTCATTATTTAAAGATGGCACGATCGGATCTTGTTGAGCTTGATCGACTGGATTTGTGATTAATGTTTCAGGTTCTAATGGGAGCTCCATGTCACTCTCCCATATTAAAGTATTCGTACTAGTCGACTGAATGACTGGTGATGGAGTTTCCGGTATGTCTGGTTGGATCTTGTGCATAGTGCGTAGGTGTTTCAGTACCATGGATCTGTATCTTAGTCGATTTATCTTATCACTTCCGCTATAATTCTTATGTAGATCTTTACATCTATTACATTTTGTTTTATTACTTCCTAGGTAGTCCAGGATCAGTTTGGATTCGGCTTTTTGTGACGATTTAATTTTTGGACGAATGGATTCTTCGTCACTCGAATTAATATTTAAAATGGGTACCTCATTATTACCCTTGGGACTTTTAGTCTTTTTTGGGGTGCCCATGGCACCCCCATTTCCGCTCATTTGCTATTTTTGATAGTCTGTTTTAAGTTTTAAACACTATTATTAATATATATTTACACCTGATTTTGTTAAACGATTTATTTTCCTTATCTATAGTCCGATAAGAAAAATTTAACACAGTTAGTATGTCCGATTTATTTATTTAGCATTTCGCACAAAAGTTGTCCGTTTTATTATTTATAATTAAACACTTAATTCCGCCAATGGTTAAGCGCTCAATTTTATGTCGCAAAATCCCGGGAACAGCGTCGACCGTCTATCTCGGAACATGGATGGCAACTTGGGACGAGAACTTGTCTTTTGCTACGTGGTGTGGCCGTTGTCGATAAAAAAAAAGTATTTTAATCTATGTCATAGCAAACAAATTAAAATTACTAGTAAAGAAAATCATTCTACGGCATATTCCGAGTACTCCAAAGACAAACCAGCATATTGTTTATGTTTTTTAACCGTTATATTGTTAATGCTCTTGATTGTATTTTTAATATTATTACTGTTTGTACAAAAACCACCAAAAAAAAGGCAACAGCACGTGGTATTCCCAAGCGGTCACCCATCCAAGTGGTATTTTATATTTTGAAATGTAAGTAGAAATATCCTCAATTTTGATTTGAGTTTGTTATGACACAAATTAAAATATTATTTGCCGGCAACGGCCATACCACGTAGCAAAAGACAAGTTCTCGTCACTCGAAGTGCGCGAGTGTAAAAAATAAATAAATTAATTAATTAACAGTAAGTTAAGACCAGAGTAAATTGTAAATATAATGAACAACTATGCATATATGTGAGCACATGTGCATACAAATGTTTATATGTTTATATATATGCGAATGTAAATAGTTAAGATAAATTAAGCTAAACAAAGGAGCGAATGCGTTTGTAAATAGGTACGGATGAAACGAACGAAAGAATAACGGTGTGGAAGCGCGAATGAATGAGATAGTATATA
This sequence comes from Pachyrhynchus sulphureomaculatus, assembly GCA_019049505.1. Taxonomy (NCBI): domain Eukaryota; kingdom Metazoa; phylum Arthropoda; class Insecta; order Coleoptera; family Curculionidae; genus Pachyrhynchus; species Pachyrhynchus sulphureomaculatus. The sequence continues at coordinate 978,400 of CM032450.1, forward strand.
TAATAGTAACAAATAGAAACTTAAAATACTACGTGTACCTGAATTAACATCAAAGTGGGTTTTTTTTGCCATATTTTTTCCCACTAAAGTAAAAATAGAAATACCCAATAAATTGAATGACGAACAAAATAAAACGTTTATAAATAGAGGATAAATTACAAATCACTGCAAAAGCCAGAAATGGCGGAGGTAGTGCAATTAAAATTCAGAGACACAAGGCAAAAGCATCGCCACTACGCCATAACACCTGGCAAGCCGAAAGGTCTACTACTATAAATGAGTTTTCTCTAGGTATAACTGTATTTATAGATCTAGAAATAAGTGAACATGTCTTGTAATATGTAAATTGAAAGAATAAAGAGATTTTAAAAGTAAAAGTAAAAGTAGTTCTCGTCCTTCCCAGCTGGTTTTTTTTTATTACTGTACAATTTTTTCCAGTGGAAACAAATATAAAATTCCCAGCAAACATGAACGGAAAATTGAAAATATGTTTTAGCAATGCAAATATACAAAAACGGCCTTTTAAGGAAACGGAAGGGGTCATAAATTCACAACTAAAACATGTTAGCAATCTTACCCTAACTCATAACATCGAGCCTCGCCAAGCGGCGAGTTAATAGATTATGAATACGATTGGTAGTCATATTGTATAATCTAGGCTAAAAATAAAAATGTAAGTGTAACATGTAATACCAAATTATTTATAATAAAGGCATGTTTGAATTTGAATTTGAGTTCTCGTCCGATCACTTAAGTCAATCTACGTTGGGCGTGGTTAGTACTTGGATGGGTGACCGCTTGGGAATACCACGTGCTGTTGCCTATTTTTTAGTGTTTTTTGTACAAGCATCATTAATAATAAGAATGTTATAATATTAAGAATACTAAATAAATAACGACTCTTTAAAATTCATTTTTTTTTATTTTGGTGGTGCTTAGAACGTCATAGCATACAAGTTCCTATTTAATAAAGTTTTTCGGAAATGGTAGATCGTGAAATTTTTGATATATTGTTTGCCGCGATTGCCTGATTAGGTGACTTATATTTTTACTTTGTTCTATCTTCTACGAGTATTTATTTTGTTTGTGATTTTCTTATTAATCACTAAATTATTATATTTTAGATTGCAACGTCGAAGAAGGGTAGAACGTATTATCTATCTTGCACTTTCAAGGATCCTGCTCTTTCAAGGCTCTTGGTCCAAACATCGTAAGAGATTCTTCATATCCTTATGTAATATACTCGATATCTCTCTTTCCGCTTTTTGAAGGGAGGGAGTGTTATCAGATAATAATAAAGATGGAAGTGAAAGAAAAGGTAACAAATATTATTTTACCTTTACTAAAAGTGCTTAAATTTTTTTTACTTCCATTACTAAGAAGTGTATTTCATCCGTGAAAAACTCATATTTTGAGATCGAATAAAATTAAATACTGTCTGATAAAGCATATAGCTACAAAACCATTTAAAAATGATTCTGTTCAAAATAATAAAAAAAAAAATTGAATTTAGAACAGAATCTTTATTTATTTTGTCATAACATTACATTCTTATTATTAATACTGTTTGTACAAAAAAACACCAAAAAAAAAGGCAACAGCACGTGGTATTCCCAAGCGGTCACCCATCCAAGTGGTATTTTATATTTTGAAATGTAAGTAGAAATATCCTCAATTTTGATTTGAGTTTGTTATGACACAAATTAAAATATTATTTGCCGGCAACGGCCATACCACGTAGCAAAAGACAAGTTCTCGTCCGATCACTTAAGTCAATCTACGTTGGGCGTGGTTAGTACTTGGATGGGTGACCGCTTGGGAATACCACGTGCTGTTGCCTATTTTTTAGTGTTTTTTGTACAAGCATCATTAATAATAAGAATGTTATAATATTAAGAATACTAAATAAATAACGACTCTTTAAAATTCATTTTTTTTTATTTTGGTGGTGCTTAGAACGTCACAGCATACAAGTTCCTATTTAATAAAGTTTTTCGGAAATGGTAGATCGTGAAATTTTTGATATATTGTTTGCCGCGATTGCCTGATTAGGTGACTTATATTTTTACTTTGTTCTATCTTCTACGAGTATTTATTTTGTTCGTGATTTTCTTATTAATCACTAAATTATTATATTTTAGATTGCAACGTCGAAGAAGGGTAGAACGTATTATCTATCTTGCACTTTCAAGGATCCTGCTCTTTCAAGGCTCTTGGTCCAAACATCGTAGGAGATTCTTCATATCCTTATGTAATATACTCGATATCTCTCTTTCCGCTTTTTGAAGGGAGGGAGTGTTATCAGATAATAATAAAGATGGAAGTGAAAGAAAAGGTAACAAATATTATTTTACCTTTACTAAAAGTGCTTAAATTTTTTTTACTTCCATTACTAAGAAGTGTATTTCATCCGTGAAAAACTCATATTTTGAGATCGAATAAAATTAAATACTGTCTGATAAAGCATATAGCTACAAAACCATTTAAAAATGATTCTGTTCAAAATAATAAAAAAAAATTGAATTTAGAACAGAATCTTTATTTATTTTGTCATAACATTACATTCTTATTATTAATACTGTTTGTACAAAAAAAAAACACCAAAAAAAAAAAGGCAACAGCACGTGGTATTCCCAAGCGGTCACCCATCCAAGTACTAACCACGCCCAACGTAGATTGACTTAAGTGATCGGACGAGAACTTGTCTTTTGCTACGTGGTATGGCCGTTGTCGGTAAATTTAATTTATATCATAAACACAAATCAAAATTAGTGGTGTTTTATATTTTGAAATATAATGAAAATATCATTAATTTTAATTCGAGTTTATTATGACACAAAATATTATTTATCGGCAGTTTTAATATTTTCCAATTTTAAAAATGCGGAGGGCTAAAACGGACGGAGACTGTTAAATATTGTATAATTTCAATAGTACTGTGAGAATTTGTTCTGGTTTTTGTCTTAGGTATGGGAAAGAGTTTTTTCATAAATATGTATATTAAAAAAAATTATGGAGTTAAAGGGATGTGGGCGAGGTTAGAGTAGTGAGTAGGTATATATTGTAATATATACATATGTCTATTACAGGGTTTTTAGACTCGAGAATCTGAAAACTTTTTCATTATTTCCAATTTTGTTAGAAGCCCTTCTGCTTAATTTTTTTTTATGAATCCATCTTCATAAAGTAACTACTGCGTAAACCACTAAGTTATATTACTAGTTTTTGCTGGTAGTAATAAATTTGAAGCATAATCACTACAGTTAAACACGTAAGGAATTAAAGAGGTGGGAAAGAGATTAAAGGGGGTTATTTCAAAGATATCTTATGAATGTCCTTTTTAGAGTTTTTGTAATAAAGAAATCTGAAAATTATATTATTTTTTCGTGGTTTCAATTTTTAACAGAAATAGTATTTAGAGAGAAATTTCAGATTACAGTTGTTCCCTGAGGCCCATAACACAGGTATACAAAAAAAAAATTCTTTTAAGTCAGACACGTGTTTACTTAAGTATTTTTTTATGCTAAACCTAAAAAAAAAAACATCCACCGTGAGGTTTTTTCAGAAATTGAAAAAATACATTTTAATAAATAATGTAAAACTATATAATCATTAAAATTATGGAATAAAACTATTATTTCAGACGTCTTGAAATGTTCTGATCCTACATTTATCATAAAAACTTTAAAATTAATATTAGGTTTTAGTGTTCATGTTTAACAAAAAACACGCATACATCACCTTTAACTAAGTTACGTAACAAAATGCTGTTTGAACTAAATATGTGCAACCGCTAAATTAAAAAAATGTTTTTAATTTTTATTAATATTGAACAAAACTATTATTTCTATGTTTTTTCAAGTTCTTAATTCTGGCTTGACATCAAAAAATAAAGTTTCATGTTCGGTTTCAACACATAGCACCCTCGTAAGTGTTAAAAGCTAGTTCGATACAAATATCAGTTATGTCGAGTTTAGTACTTGTTATTCTTTAATATGATGAAGTTAAATTTCGTGTTTTTTTGAACTGCTAGGCAAGTACTAGATAAATTATTTTATCATATTTTTTTTTTTATTTCCATCATTAAATAGAAGTATTATATTCATGAAAAATCACCCTTCGAAGTTTTTTCTCACCTTTCAAGGTCCCTAGATCACAAAAAACATGGCTTGGAATTTTCATTGGTCTGTCAATTCGGTAGCTTTCGAACAAAATGAGATATCGAATACAAATTTCGCACAACAGTAATACTGAAATGGGGATGGATCCTAATAGTTTTTAAGCGATTTCAGTGTCACTAGTATTATAAGAATTTTTCCTGCTTTTTGGTTCAGACACTGAGCAGTATTACTTATAGTCGGACATATAAGAGGTGGCTTCAAATATATCTTTTTGTACGCTTTTAGGAATCTTAGAGTTGAAGAATTCGAAAATTATGTTATTTTTTCATTATTTTCAATATCAAGGGAAATAGGTGAGAGGTGAAAGTGGTTAAAAAGTATATTATTAGTAAGACATATGAGTGATATGTAAATGGTGCTGAATTTTTTGTAGGTCGTCCCTGGTGACTTCGCCCGGACCATAAGTTAGCAAGATACTTCATGGTTAGAACAAGAATTAAAAATCATGACATCAGTCAACAAGTTCATTGTGACGATCATGTGTTCCTAGAATTAGGGAAACCGAACAATTTGTTATTTTATAAGTTTTTTGATTTGAGGGGTTAAGTTTGAAAGTTTTGTTAAATTTTCAGGAAATGGAGAAAAATGAGCTTCTTTTCTGAACTTTCTCATTCTTGACGGATTTATAAAAGGCGAAAGCTTGTTTACTAAATTTTTTGGTTAAAAACAGGATGACAGTTAAATATATTTGAAAAAATCAATTTCTGGTGAATACTACTCAGTTTGAGAATAATTTATGTTATTTAAGTTGTTTAAACTGTAATTATTTAAAATTCCAATACAAAATAAAAGCTATATTTAATGTAAATAAATGTAGAGAAAATTGTAGTGAGAAAAACTAGAACATTTTAAAAATCAAAATAATAAAAAATTAAAATTTTAGATTAGATGATTTGGCTATTTTTGAAAATTCTTAATTATTGAAAAAAAATATCTAAAAGAATATACGGTTTACATCTTAAAACGATCGTACGTTTTGAAGCCAAATTGAGTTTTAGCTCGTCAGAAATAATCGATTTTCAAGATAACATTTTTTTTTTTTTCAAATTCTATTCTTTGTAACTTGCCTCCTCATATGTTATGTGGACAAGTTAATGCTCGGCCTTAAAGGATCAGTTTTCACATTTATTTATAAAGAAACTAATACAAACTAAATTCAGAGTAACCTCCTTAGCTTTCTACACATTTTTTTATCATCTCTCGGGCAGTTGCCGGATTCCAGATCGGAAAACAATGGTTGTTTGAATGCGAGAGATGCATAGAGAACAAGGATTGAAATAGGTGATAAACTAAAGGGCTCAAGTCTGAGGAATATGCCTCATGGGGGAGAAATCTCAGTTCAAATCTCAAAATTGCAAGGTTTTTTTGCTGCGTTAAAACGGGTGTTATTCTGCAGCAGTACTACTGTCCTGATAATAAACCTTCGTTTTTTGCGAGTCCGTCATTCACATAGATCATTCGATAGAGTCAAAATATCTCGTGGTGTATAACGGCCCTCCGATGCCACCAAATGCTTCCAACACTTTTTTTTGCATATATGATTTTGCAATGCTCGTTGGTGGCTGCCCTGAATAGACCCACAACTCTAAGGATTATAAAGTAGTAACGACCCTCTGGAAAACAAGAAGACAGCGATATTGTTGGTTTTGCTTTTGTTCTTGGTAGCGAGCTTATGAAGGACTCGCCGGAATTCCTTGTAAAATAGGCTGGTGGGTCACTCGGAGTGTATATATAAGTTTCGATTGAGTTTTGCGACAGTTCTAATCCAAAATGTACTCCATCTCTCCATCTGCAACTTTTTTTTTTAATCGACTTCATATGGAAGGTTGAAATTTTCCGTTCAAAACCGCTAGAACCACTTTTAATACGTACTACAAAACACAGTTTTTCCACCAAAAGCTGATCGAACCATTTTTTCTCCTCATCCGATTTTTTTAGAGTTGAAATATGGGAAATAGGCTTATACAACTGATTTTTTAGGTTATATTCTTGTGTGATACCTCGTTATAAAGTTAAAAGGTGGCACTACAAGATGGGGAGAATTTATTTCTAAACCATATATTACGTGTCTATGTAAAAAAAACGGTTCGCTTCTCATTAAAGGGACTGCAAAGCCGAAAAAAAATTCAGTCGGTACTGTTCATCTGTTTACATGTGGATTCAATAGTTAGTACACATCAATATTAAGAGTCGCGCTGCTTTCATATGTTTATCATAGAAAGTTGGTCTTTCATGTTTACTCGCCTCTATATTAATAGAAATCTTACTGCATAAGTAATTTCTTTTAAAAATCTTTTTTGGTACACCACTAATTAATACTATCAATTTCTTTAAAAAGTACTGTGCAGTAGTTTTTCTAAGGTGTAATAGATTAATTGTAGATTTGTGATTTTGTAACGGCTAAAAAATCATATATTTCTATATTTATTATTAAATAATATTGTATGTAATCAATACTCTGGGCCATATTAAAATAATCCGTTTTTATAGCTTAACAACCTAAGTGTAGACAAATTAAATCTGTTTTAAACTAGCTGACTCGCTAAGACGTTTCGAATAAATATGTAGTACATACAGTTTTAAAAAATATTCTCGCAAAAATTCTTGGGTTATAGGATGTATATAATTGCTGTTAATGTTGTTTAGATGTCATGATTTTATCAGTTTTATTTCCTAGTTAAGATAACAGTAATTTTTGTCCGTTTCTGGTTTAACCTCGTTTATCATATTGGTCTTTTATTTTTTGAAGTCTTTAACTATTGGATTTGTTGGATGCAACTCTCCATCTTCAGCCATTGCCTGCTAAAACTTTCATTTATCTATATCCAAAGTTTCATATGTCCTTACGTATTTAATTTAAATAAATTATTCTAGTTCTACATTCATATATTGCCTGCACATTCAAGTATGTAAAGTCAGTATCATGTCATGTGCCATGTCATGTGCCAATTCATGTCCTATGTCGTGTCACACATTGTGTTTTTTTTTTCTGTATGTATATTGAGTTGTTTGACAATTTCTATATTTTTGGCCTACACAAATCGAATTGCCATACGGTGCTATTCACCTTTTTTATTGCTTACACCGATTGCTTTATTTTACTTTTGAGTTCATTTCCTTTGGTGATTGTAATATAGTAAGCATAGCCACTTCCTCCAAAATTAAATGGATTAATCTCTGCGTTTCTGTATTATGTTCTAAATAGTTCTTTCTTCCTTGATTCAATTTAGTAGCTCCTCCACAACAATATTCTCAGATGTTTGCCTGGCGTGCTTCCAAAATGAATCATCAAAATTTAAACCTCTGCTGATGTGATACTGGCATACAGATTTTATCGGTTTCTTCTTCATTTTATATTTCATTTTCCTGCTACAGTCATATTTCTAAAATACATGGAAATTAACTTTTTGCGACTGTTTCATGGTCGGCTAACAGGACCGGGAGCCAGGGGCGGCTAATCAAGGTCCAAATACGTACGTATTAGGCCTTATGTATTTCATCTCAGGCTGCAGTTCGATGGTCCAACCTTCGTTCCCTAGAGCGGGGTTGGTCAGTCCTAGAACGTAGTCAACCATAAAGAAACTTGGTCACTGAGTCCCAGCTGAAAGGCCAGTAGTCGTAAGCAAAGCGAGGTGAACGCACGCAACTTACGACAACCGTCAGGATGCTATGGATCGGTTCGCGGGACAACCCCATGTCGAATGGCTGGCACCACATTGAATCCTTCTGTGTGCCGTTTTTCAAAAGTAGACTTTTTTTCTCTACTAACGCCTTCCCCACTTCCACTGTCTGTCTCACTTTTTACATCCAGACTGCGGAGCCTCATTATTACCGAGTCATGTGTTTGGTTTTAAATATTATTATAGGTTCTTGTAGTGGTTTTAAATTCAATATTTTGATGAAACTTCATCTTTTGGGTTTACCTTCTATATATGTGATTCTTAAAATTCCCTACTATTTTTTTTGTTTAAAAATCTTATCTAGATAGAGTTTAATTTGACCTATAACGCTATATTTATCTTTTTTTTTTTTTGAACTACCTTTTTTCATGGAAAAGAATCAGAAAACTGTAGTAAAAAATCAAGCTCCAATCAAGCTGTTAATTGACTGTTAATATTTATATCACATTACATTGCTGCTTTCCTACAAGAGTAACAAAGTACAAAAAGAAAACAAACTTTATAGAAATATATTTTACCAAATATTTTAGTTTCTTCGACGAAAATCTAGGTAGTAAAAGCTCATTTTTCCGTTGTCACTATTGTCGAGAAGCAGCTAATTACTGGATAATTTAATACAATTATTATTACATAAGGACTAGGTACCACATCAAAATTTTTATGGACTAAAATAGATATTCCGCTTACGATATATGCATGCAGTGTGGTGAGACCATGATAAATAATAATAAGAACTTATAATGTTAGCCTACCAATGTCTTCATTAATCTTATAAATTAACTTATCTAAGTGAATGAATTAAATTGCTTTAGTTTACTAGAAAAGAGCTATTTCAAAATAAACATTACTACTGGATCACATTTAGGGGTAACATAGTAACGTATGTAATTCTAAAATTTTTATATTTTAAAAAGCCTAAGCATACAGACTTTACGCCCTAAAGCTAACTCGTCTCCAGTAGGTGGATGTTTGACATTAAGTGGACCTTCAAGTCTGCTCGTTCTAGGATCTAAAAGTTAGTTAAGCGCATACGTGCAAAGAAAGTCTGTATGTACGTCTTGAGGAAATACATGGGAAAAGAATCGATTTTAATTCCCTTTTATTTCCCCAAGACAATATTTATGCCAAATGGTCGATAAAGTTAGAACCCACGGTTCATCAGTCCAATCTCCTACTTATTTTTAGGTAGTTACTGTTTATGTGTCATAATGATATAATTATGTATTATATTTATTTACAAGAAAATTCTTTTTTTTTTTTTTTTTTTTTTTGTAAAATTTTCTGGTTAAATGTATGTATAATAATGCAATTATCCAGCTTTATTTATTTTTTAACTCTATATTGTAACGTGTAAATATACTGTATAGTATAGGTGTTTTACTAGTAATAAAGATTTATTGTTTAATTTATCCGTAACGCCACAGAAATATAGCTATCGCTACAAAAGAGAAAAAAGTGGAACCTAAACAAAAAAAATAAAACTCCTCCTCGCGTTTCTGTTATCCTAATAAAACATTCTAAACTTTCGCTCCTCCAAAATGACCAATCGAAATTTTGTGTTAGGAGAGTAGAAAAGCATGGTCCACAAATACATTCTCGCATTTTTGTAATCCTAATTAATGCAGAATTCCAAATGTTCTTTAAATCTTTCAAATTCAGGGCAGCAGAATTATGATTTTTCTACTCCTAATACAGTGCGTTTCTTCGACCCCACAGACTTTCTTTGTATTTAAAAAGTACGATTGTTTGAAAAACATTTATACTTCGAGTGGTAACTCCACCTTTTTTTATATGCTTAAAAACATATATGGGAAGTGTAATTCATAATTTTCATTAATCTTGGCAACCAAACATTCAACAAGATGTATTCTTGGTTGCGTATAGCATTATTACTGCATAGTTTTTTGAATTTAGTTCCGGGCTTATTACAATTTGAGTCATGAATGCTAAAAACCTAATGTTCCACAAGTCTAGCTGCCAATTATCAGATGTCGCACCAATCGACAAAAGCTTAACGTAAACAACTTATACTTTAAACAGTATATTTGGCTATAGAAAGACAAACTAAAAAAAATTATAAATAGGAAAAACAATTTTATTTGTACCAAAAAAACTTAACCGGTCAAGTACAAGTTGGACTTGCGCAATTAGTGTTCCGTACGTTGATAGCTTTTAAAATACAAATTTTTGTTATGGAGGCATAAAATAATCGATGACTTCACAAATGAGTTTTCAACAAAGTTTTTTTCCGATCTTTACTGAAAACTGATGACTTTGAAATTTTTTTTTTTTTTTTTATATACGAATTGTACAATGACAAAAATACTCAATTTCACTATTACATATGCGATCTTTTTTAAAATCAGCTAATTATACCACTGATAAAATAATAAAGAGCTAAACGTTTTGCATGAACTGATAGCCTACAATCTTTCGAATCCAACAAAAGGGGGATGGTTTAATATTATAGGTAAAGCCACAAAAGTTCTTTTCGGTGTTTTAAATGAAGGCGATGCGCAGTATTATGATTCGAAAATCTCAGAATTTATGAAAGATGAATCTTCCGTATTAAATCTCGTAAAAGAGCAAACAAACATTGTACAATCAACACTACTAAATTTTAATAATACCATAGGTACTTTGGACTTTAATGAAAATTTTATAAAAAATAAAATCAAAAAAACTAACGGACGAAGTTAAAAAGGAATAGAAAGATATACATACAATTTTTAAAGCTAAAAATAAATTTAGAAGAACATATAACCTTAACAAATATGATGCTTAACCATATACAACTCGAAGTTATAACACTCGGGAATGCAATTTTAGTTGCTAAAAAGGGTATACTACACCCAGCAATCTTAACCCTCATTCAATTAATAAAGGTATTAAAACAGTAGGCTGAAGCTATTCCTCATAGTTTAGAATATCCTGTATTTTTGCATCATTTACACGCAAATCTTCTTAATATAATTGATTTACAGGCTTACTTCGAAAACAAACGCCTAATATATATAATAAATATATCCCACTAGTAGAATCACAGTTATTTTATTTCTATAAAGTATTGCCTTTTCCCCAACTAGTGACACCAAATGTCTTCGTCTAAATACGTAGCAATTGACGAAAGTAAAAAACAATTTGTTACATTAGGTGAAACAGAATACAGTTTTTGTTTAAAGTTAACAGAAGACAAATTTATTTGCAAACAACAAAAACCTGTTTCTCTTGCTCACCTTGTCAATAATTGTGAAGTCTCACTAAGCCAAATGTCAAGCAAAATCCTTGATGTTTGTGACAAACGTGTTATCCATTCAAATACGGGCATTTTTTTGCAACTTACCACTAGTAACACCTGGTTATTTACAGTCGCTCATCCCGAAACACTAACAATTTCATGTCTGAATAAAGAAAAACCTGAAAATATAGTTTTATAAAATAGCGGTAGTGTCACCATAGGAAAACAATACAAGGCATACAGCCCGCAAGTTGTACTTGTATCAAGCTGTAATGTGTTACAATCTAGTGCATTTAGTGAGTTTGTCCCACCTTTTAATATCGCATATGAATACTGCGATAAGCTTAAAGATAGAACTATAAACATTTCGGAAATTGTTTTAAACGAACATTATAAAAGTCTTTCAAAGCATATCCTAGAATTTAATATCGCAAGTCACAAATTAGAAGACACTGATAAAATAGCTGATGATATTCAAAAAAAATGCGAACTCATAATATACACTTTCTGTTTCAGCTATAGCATACATTTCAGCGATATGTCTAGTATTGTATCTATTATATAAAATTTACACCAAATGTAAAAAATAAAACTTCATGTTGTGAACTGATACCCAATGTAATAAAAATAAAATAAATGAAATAAACATGGAACCTTATTAAATGTTAGTACCTAAACATACACATATAATCTAATAAACTTATCATTTAACATACTTGGAACTTTATCTTATTGATCGTCTAGCGGGAGTATAGCCAATTGATCTGCGTTGGGAAGATTCTATGTTTACATTTTCATCTTCGGAGTTACTTACTTCCCTACTTCGAGATATATCCCTACTGTTATGGCTATAACAGTAGGGATATATCTCGAAGTAGGGAAGTAGGTAACTCCGAAGATGAAAATGTAAACATAGAATCTTCCCAACGCAGATCAATTGCCTACACTCCCGCTAGACGATCAATAAGATAAAGTTCCAAGTATGTTAAATGATAAGTTTATTAGATTATATGTGTATGGTTAGGTACTAATATTTAATAAGGTTCCATGTTTATTTCATATATTTTATTTTTATGAGATTTTATATAATTTGTAATCATATAAAATCTCTTAGCAAATGGGGAGGTGTTGTAACCCAACCATTTTTATTATTATTTTGTTTTGCCCTTTAGCTACGCCTATGAGTTTTTAATACAAGTCATAGTTTAACAATAATCAATTATCAATAAAAGATCTACTATGTACACTTACTAATGGCTCAATTGATAATTTCCCTTGTAAACTTCTTGATGGCACCAAGAAGTCGCCAAACTTATTTATCATTACCATGATAAGTAAATATTTGTTAGTTAAACTTAAGAGTACGCCTATGGTATATTTTAGAGAGCAAAAGTATAAAATAATAGGCGGTCAGCTAGAGGGGACATTAACATTATCATTATTAGTGACATTATTAGTATCGTTGTTAGTATGATTATTAGTATTACATTATCACAGTAACATTCTTATTTATTAATTAATTAACAAAGTACCAAGTATTAAATATTATTTTTTGCAAGCAACGATAGCATTATACTCATATTGAGATGATAAATGTCGTAAAATTTTCTTAATAAAGAGCTGGAAGTTTTTTATTAAGTGTTATTTTTGATCGACTTACTAAGCCAGTAAAACAACGGTCGGCTACAACAGGGATTAGTTTTGGGGGATCGAATCGAAAGTGAAATTTTTTTTTTACCTGGTCATCGAGTGGAGTGTGAAATGAAAGCTTATAAAAACACGAGTTCAAAAATATATATGATGTAATACTTGCACACTCTTTTCTTTGCATGCGTAACTTTTAGCTTCTAGCTGATCTAAAACAAGCAAAGTTTTTTTTTTTAATTTATTAATATTCATGTGGTGTGCGTGAATCACAAAAAAAAATCAAAAAAAAAAAAAATAAAAGTTGCGAAAATGGCATGCTTTTAAAAAAAAGTTTGAATTTTTCATAAAATTTTTTAGTTATTTAGCGATAAATTTTTTTGATGATTTTTAAAAATATTTAGGTTCGAGTAGAAAGTAATACTTTCATTTTGATCTCAAAATAGTATCGCTCTCTACGTGAATCTAAATATTATTAAAAATCATAAAAAAAAGTTTTTACTATTGCAAAATGACTTAAAAATTTTATGAAAAACCTAATTTGTTTTTAAAACCTGCTATTTCTGCATTTTTTTTTTTTTTTTTATAGTTTTTTTAAGGTTCACGCACACCGTATTAATAATATAAAAAAAAAAAATCGTTTATTTCAGATCGATACAGTAGAAGTTAGAGGTTACGCCATTTTACTACTCGGCGCACCACCTTATCTGAAGGCACTGACTTAACTCTGTCATTTTTCAGTATATATTTTTTTTAAACATGTATTAATTTTAGTCTTAAGTAAGAAATCCTACAGGAAATCCCATTAATGTTACATGAAACAACATTCACTTAAGAAAAATATCTTAAAAATTGATTTATTTTATTTTGCCTCCCTTAATGTAAATATAAAATAAGAATTTTTTCGTCCGTTGGATATGGCCGACTCGGTTCCTCTCAAAGTGGTGCATGCCAAAAATACATGTGGCATTAATACCACGCATCTGTCCTTGAAGGGATTTCTCTGCAGGGCGTCGTCTGCGCCCATAAAGAATAATCCTGTAGGCTTTTCTGTTTCTTTAAATGGACAAAATAAAGGAAAGGTGAAAATATAGTCAGTAACCCTGTACACCCACAGTCTATGTAGGTATGTACTCTTGTAAGCCTGAACTAGCCTTGGTCACACTAGTTTAACTAGCAGTTTTTTAGTGTTCCGTACGGAACACTTATAAGATCACTTCGGTGTCTGTCTGTCTGTCTGTCTGTCACACCCGATTTTCTCCGAAACTATTTGACGTAGAAAGGTGAAATTTGGTAATAATATAGGAACTGATGGCCTCATCAGAGCCATGTAGTTTTGAGAATTAAATTTTGACTTAAGGGGTTAGTTTTGGGGGGTGAAGTCGGAAGCGAAAAAAAAATTTTTTTACTAGGTCATCGAGTGTGGTATCAAATGAAAGCTTGTGAAAACACGAGTATATATATAAAATGTATATATATTATATATATAATATTATACTTGCGCGCACTTTTCTGTGTATTATTTTTAAAAATTCGCGAAAAATCGCTGTCCCGGGCCTTATCTCGAAAAGTACTTATCAAAAAATTTCGAAAAAATTCTGGAATATTCTCCACGGGGTGTAGATTGAACGAAAATTATCACGAGTGCATTACCTTTAATAATTTATATGGTATAT
>CM032450.1:992918-1109874 GCA_019049505.1 Pachyrhynchus sulphureomaculatus
TACATCCCAAGATAATTTGAGTAATAACAACTTCCCCCCATTACCACCCTCTGAAGGAGTCCCTATGGACCTAGAAAACGATATAAGACCTTCCAACAACGATGCCTTCAAACTGGCCAAATACCTAACAAAGAAGAAAATTCCTACACTAAATAAACAAGGAATAACCACCCACAACAGATACCAACCACTAACAGACAGTGAAGGGGAGGAAGAACAAGAAAACCTAGAAAACACCGAAAACTCACCATCAGTAACGAAAAGACCAAAAGCCACGCCCACTAACAAAAGAACATCAGCAGGTGGTAAAGCGAATAACTCAAATGACAACAAGAAAGCAAATAAGAAAATGAGACCTCCACCACTAATTATTCAGGGTTCCATCAATAAAAATAGCTTTACAGAGGTGCAGAGACAACTGCAACACACACTGTCCAGAGGGTACAGTATCAAGTACACCAAAAACAACGTCATGATAAATGCAGCAGATATGGAACAGTATAGACAATACAAAGCCAAACTAACACAAGAAAAAGATATCGAATGGCACACATATACCGCAATGGAAGACAAAACCCACGCCTTTATATTAAAAGGACTCGACAATGAACCGAACAAAGAAGACTTGATCAACGAACTAAAAAACGAACATAATATCGACGTAACGAATATTTATCCCATGAAAACTAAATACAGACCATTATATTTAGTCATTACTCCAGCAAGCATAACATTAAACACATTAAAGAAAATTAAATATATAAACCATGTAGATGTCACATGGGAGCTGAGAAGGCAATATACAGATATCATCCAATGTAAAAGATGCTACCGCTGGGGGCATGCGAAGACAAATTGCTACAGAGCACATAGATGTCCAAACTGTGGTGAAAATCACCCACCAACTGAAGAATTATGTACCAAACCTAAGAAATGCGCCAATTGTGCAGAGAACCATGCGGCAACGGACCTCAATTGTAAAGTCTATAAATATAAAATAGACAAGGTAAGAGAACAACAACAAAGCAACCAACAGAGACAACCGATCAACAGATACATTGAAGCCCCTAAACCTACGGAAAATATATGGAAAATAAGAAGAGAGAAACTCCAAGAAGCCAAAAGAAACACCAACGGGGACATAACAGACGAAGAAGACGAGGAAGAAGGCGCTGCAGCTTTTCCTAAAAAAACAAATAGGACAGAGACAGAAAACTCACAAAAGCAGTAACGATAATAACGATAAAGTAAGTGACCTTTTCAATATTTCTAGACAGTTTAGCGCTTTAGGAAATAACATCACAGAGGCAATAAGATTTTTGAAAGATTTTTTGTTAATCTTCAACGAAACCAAAAAAGAAGATAGAGCCTTTGCTCTATTCAATATAATGCAAAATTTAGACGAATATAATTTTTAAAATTCAACAAAAAATCTTTCAAAATAAACATCAGCCTATGGAACGCAAATGGAGTGCGAAACAAGCTGGGAGAACTTATAAATTTTTTTAAACAAACATAATATACACATTATGATAATTAATGAAACTAAGTTGTCTCAACTTGACAAATTAAAAATAAAAAATTATTGGGTTTATCGAACGGATAGGACAGCGCATGGAGGAGGCGTAGCCTTACTAATACGATACGACATAGAACATGTGCAAATACCAACACTTCACAATAATAAAATCGAAAACGTGATAATTAAACTAAAAAATAATATCGTATTGGCTGGAGGCTACGCGAAACCAAGCGTCCACTTTAATGAAAATGATTTAAATGAATTTTTTAACCTGGGTAACAGGGTAATGCTAATTGGAGATCTGAACGCTAAACATATCGCATGGAAGAATCCACATAATAATAGGCACGGCATTAATCTGTATAATTATGCCATGCGTCATACAATCGCCGTAATGGCAACCAGATCTCCTACGCATTACCCCCCCGTAAACAGGAATTTTGCCCCCACATATATTGATATAATAATAAATAAAAATATAACGAACATCTCTGACTTAGAAATAATTAATGAACTATCCTCGGACCACGTTCCTGTCGTATGCCAGTTAATGGCCGACGAAACCAACGGGGGAGTGGCCGAGAAAAGATCTTTCAAGAACGTAGATTGGAGATTTTTCCGTCGAATATTGAATGAAAGAACTACAATAAATAACAAAATTGAAACTGTAGAAACACTGGAACACGAAGTACAAGTTTTGACGGAGAATCTCCAATATGCTATAAATAAAATTTCAAAAGTCATAATAAAAACAAAAACACCCGAAGATAAACTTCCGGAGGAAATAGTCAAACTTATCAGTTTTAAAAATAAAATACGTAAAATATGGCAAAGAAGGCGCAACCCAAACGACTGGTATAGAATTAGGATATTACAAAACACCATTAAAGAAAAAATACTAGAACATAAAAATAAAATTTGGGCAAACGTCCTCAATGACCTATCCACAAAAGATGGGTCATTGTGGCGTTTAATTAGTAGAATCAAAAATAAATTTCAAAAAATTCCATCCTAAATTCAAACATGGCACAAACTAACAAACAAAAGGCCGAAACTATCGCCCAATACTTAGAGAGCGTACACATGGGAACCCCCAATTTTACGCCAGAACAAGACGAAATTACAAAAATAGTGGGAAAATTCGCATACAAGAAGTACCCTATACCCCCTGCCCAATGGGCAAAAATAATAACAACGCCCAAGGATATAGATGGCATTCTGAAGAGACTTGCAAAAAATAAAGCACCAGGTGCTGATGGCATCCCAAACATAGCTCTGAAGAATTTACCAAAAAAGACAAAAATTCAACTCATGTATGTAACCAATGCAATAATGTTACTACAACACTTTCCAAACCAGTGGAAAGAAGCCATTGTGGTACCAATATTAAAACCGGGAAAGGATAACAACAAAGCTGAATCATACCGTCCAATCTCTTTACTGAGCTCAGTGTCGAAGGTGGTCGAGAGAGCCATATATGACAAAATCAACAACGCCTTCGACATTGAGAGCAAATTTCCCAGAGAACAATACGGTTTTAAAACAAAACACAACACAGTGCTTTTATTAGCTAAAGTGCTATCCCAAGCCATAGACAAATTTAACCAAAAACAAAGCACAGTATTTTTAACAATAGATATCAAACAAGCATTCGACTCAGTTTGGCACAATGGCTTAACCTATAAAAACTTAATCCTCCACAACCTACCCTTACATGTGGTGACATTGTTGCATTCGTACATGTTGACACGAAAATTTAAAGTCAAAGTTGAAGGCGAATCCTCTAATGCCAAATCAATAAGGGCAGGGGTACCACAAGGATCTATATTGTCTCCTAAATTATATAACTTGTACAGTGCGGATTTTCCCACATACCCAAATTCTAACCTGGCATTGTATGCAGACGATGCCCTACTTTACGCCAGTTCCTTTAGTGCTAACGTTGCTTGCAAGAAGGTAAAAAACCATTTAAATAAAGTTCTTCAGTGGCTCGCTTTGTGGAAGCAAGAGATTAATGAGAACAAGTGCGAGTGTATGGTTATCACAAGGAAAGTTACCAACACAAAAATAATAGAACCTGTTGTAATAAATAACAAGCAAATATTGCCAAACAAAACTATAAAATACTTGGGACTAACTTTAGACTCGAGATTAAATTTTGTTAAACATATAACTCGCACTCTACATAAAGTTTTCGGAGCTACACAAAGCTTATACTCACTATTGTCTGAGAGAGCAAGTTTGAGTCCACAAAATAAATTATGATATACAAATATTATTTAAGACCAGTACTTACATATGCCGCACCAATATGGTGCGGCATAAGTGACACACAACTTAACAGACTACAAATCTACCAAAACAAAATACTAAAGGAAAACAATAAATGCTGACAGATGGACAAAAATACAAGACCTACATAATATGACACAGACAGAACGCATTACCGAGTATATAACCAAACTAGCACAAAAGTTTTACCTACACCATACAAAACAAATAGACGACACTAGACAAATAACAAAAACAAGACATGTACATAACGCTATACATAAACCTTTATACTACAGACTCCCTATTTATTTTGTGGACCCCCCAGATGAGGAAGAACAATAAAAATCAAAAAGGGAAAAATAAATCAGACTTGTAAGCGACATTAACACTGGAATCTTAATAAAAATAAAAGAAAAACTGTTCTTCAGGGAGTTATTTACACTGTTTTGAAAATAAATAAATAAAATAAAAATTTGCTACGTTTGTACCTGATGGTTTTAAGTTTTAATTAAACAAAATCAAGCTGGGTTTTTCGACTTGTTTTCCCAGCAAATTTTAGCACACTATCTGCATCAAATTAAAGCCTCCATTAATATATTTCCTAATCATACCGATAGCACTGAACTGTCCAGAGACGGTAAAGGTCATACGGAACCGTCTGAAATAGACACAATACAAACACCTTATAGCAACAATGGCCTAACAACGGCCAGCAGCGGTTTTCTGACCCTGTCCTTACTTATCGGAGGAAAACTGTACCCACCGGTACAATAGTCTGATAGTTCTTTTATATATAATAATTATGTATTTATCCTGTATAGATATGTATGTTAGCAACTAGTTATAAGGTGACATGTAATATATTTATAACATATGAATAAAGATTTTTAAAGGAAAGGAGTTCTCGTCCGATCACTTAAGTCAATCTACGTTGGGCGTGGTTAGTACTTGGATGGGTGACCGCTTGGGAATACCACGTGCTGTTGCCTTTTTTTTTTTGGTGTTTTTTTGTACAAACAGTATTAATAATAAGAATGTAATGTTATGACAAAATAAATAAAGATTCTGTTCTAAATTCAATTTTTTTTTTATTATTTTGAACAGAATCATTTTTAAATGGTTTTGTAGCTATATGCTTTATCAGACAGTATTTAATTTTATTCGATCTCAAAATATGAGTTTTTCACGGATGAAATACACTTCTTAGTAATGGAAGTAAAAAAAATTTAAGCACTTTTAGTAAAGGTAAAATAATATTTGTTACCTTTTCTTTCACTTCCATCTTTATTATTATCTGATAACACTCCCTCCCTTCAAAAAGCGGAAAGAGAGATATCGAGTATATTACATAAGGATATGAAGAATCTCCTACGATGTTTGGACCAAGAGCCTTGAAAGAGCAGGATCCTTGAAAGTGCAAGATAGATAATATGTTCTACCCTTCTTCGACGTTGCAATCTAAAATATAATAATTTAGTGATTAATAAGAAAATCACGAACAAAATAAATACTCGTAGAAGATAGAACAAAGTAAAAATATAAGTCACCTAATCAGGCAATCGCGGCAAACAATATATCAAAAATTTCACGATCTACCATTTCCGAAAAACTTTATTAAATAGGAACTTGTATGCTGTGACGTTCTAAGCACCACCAAAATAAAAAAAAAAATGAATTTTAAAGAGTCGTTATTTATTTAGTATTCTTAATATTATAACATTCTTATTATTAATGATGCTTGTACAAAAAACACTAAAAAATAGGCAACAGCACGTGGTATTCCCAAGCGGTCACCCATCCAAGTACTAACCACGCCCAACGTAGATTGACTTAAGTGATCGGACGAGAACTTGTCTTTTGCTACGTGGTATGGCCGTTGCCGGCAAATAATATTTTAATTTGTGTCATAACAAACTCAAATCAAAATTGAGGATATTTCTACTTACATTTCAAAATATAAAATACCACTTGGATGGGTGACCGCTTGGGAATACCACGTGCTGTTGCCTTTTTTTTTTTGGTGTTTTTTTTTTTTGTACAAACAGTATTAATAATAAGAATGTAATGTTATGACAAAATAAATAAAGATTCTGTTCTAAATTCAATTTTTTTTTTATTATTTTGAACAGAATCATTTTTAAATGGTTTTGTAGCTATATGCTTTATCAGACAGTATTTAATTTTATTCGATCTCAAAATATGAGTTTTTCACGGATGAAATACACTTCTTAGTAATGGAAGTAAAAAAAATTTAAGCACTTTTAGTAAAGGTAAAATAATATTTGTTACCTTTTCTTTCACTTCCATCTTTATTATTATCTGATAACACTCCCTCCCTTCAAAAAGCGGAAAGAGAGATATCGAGTATATTACATAAGGATATGAAGAATCTCTTACGATGTTTGGACCAAGAGCCTTGAAAGAGCAGGATCCTTGAAAGTGCAAGATAGATAATATGTTCTACCCTTCTTCGACGTTGCAATCTAAAATATAATAATTTAGTGATTAATAAGAAAATCACAAACAAAATAAATACTCGTAGAAGATAGAACAAAGTAAAAATATAAGTCACCTAATCAGGCAATCGCGGCAAACAATATATCAAAAATTTCACGATCTACCATTTCCGAAAAACTTTATTAAATAGGAACTTGTATGCTATGACGTTCTAAGCACCACCAAAATAAAAAAAAATGAATTTTAAAGAGTCGTTATTTATTTAGTATTCTTAATATTATAACATTCTTATTATTAATGATGCTTGTACAAAAAACACTAAAAAATAGGCAACAGCACGTGGTATTCCCAAGCGGTCACCCATCCAAGTACTAACCACGCCCAACGTAGATTGACTTAAGTGATCGGACGAGAACTCAAATTCAAATTCAAACATGCCTTTATTATAAATAATTTGGTATTACATGTTACACTTACATTTTTATTTTTAGCCTAGATTATACAATATGACTACCAATCGTATTCATAATCTATTAACTCGCCGCTTGGCGAGGCTCGATGTTATGAGTTAGGGTAAGATTGCTAACATGTTTTAGTTGTGAATTTATGACCCCTTCCGTTTCCTTAAAAGGCCGTTTTTGTATATTTGCATTGCTAAAACATATTTTCAATTTTCCGTTCATGTTTGCTGGGAATTTTATATTTGTTTCCACTGGAAAAAATTGTACAGTAATAAAAAAAAACCAGCTGGGAAGGACGAGAACTACTTTTACTTTTACTTTTAAAATCTCTTTATTCTTTCAATTTACATATTACAAGACATGTTCTATAAATACTTATTTCTAGATAGACCTTTCGGCTTGCCAGGTGTTATGGCGTAGTGGCGATGCTTTTGCCTTGTGTCTCTGAATTTTAATTGCACTACCTCCGCCATTTCTGGCTTTTGCAGTGATTTGTAATTTATCCTCTATTTATAAACGTTTTATTTTGTTCGTCATTCAATTTATTGGGTATTTCTATTTTTACTTTAGTGGGAAAAAATATGGCAAAAAAAACCCACTTTGATGTTAATTCAGGTACACGTAGTATTTTAAGTTTCTATTTGTTACTATTATATATACTATCTCATTCATTCGCGCTTCCACACCGTTATTCTTTCGTTCGTTTCATCCGTACCTATTTACAAACGCATTCGCTCCTTTGTTTAGCTTAATTTATCTTAACTATTTACATTCGCATATATATAAACATATAAACATTTGTATGCACATGTGCTCACATATATGCATAGTTGTTCATTATATTTACAATTTACTCTGGTCTTAACTTACTGTTAATTAATTATTTATTTATTTACACTCGCGCACTTCGAGTGACGAGAACTTGTCTTTTGCTACGTGGTATGGCCGTTGCCGGCAAATAATATTTTAATTTGTGTCATAACAAACTCAAATCAAAATTGAGGATATTTCTACTTACATTTCAAAATATAAAATACCACTTGGATGGGTGACCGCTTGGGAATACCACGTGCTGTTGCCTTTTTTTTGGTGGTTTTTGTACAAACAGTAATAATATTAAAAATACAATCAAGAGCATTAACAATATAACGGTTAAAAAAACATAAACAATATGCTGGTTTGTCTTTGGAGTACTCGGAATATGCCGTAGAATGATTTTCTTTACTAGTAATTTTAATTTGTTTGCTATGACATAGATTAAAATACTTTTTTTTTATCGACAACGGCCACACCACGTAGCAAAAGACAAGTTCTCGTCCCAAGTTGCCATCCATGTTCCGAGATAGACGGTCGACGCTGTTCCCGGGATTTTGCGACATAAAATTGAGCGCTTAACCATTGGCGGAATTAAGTGTTTAATTATAAATAATAAAACGGACAACTTTTGTGCGAAATGCTAAATAAATAAATCGGACATACTAACTGTGTTAAATTTTTCTTATCGGACTATAGATAAGGAAAATAAATCGTTTAACAAAATCAGGTGTAAATATATATTAATAATAGTGTTTAAAACTTAAAACAGACTATCAAAAATAGCAAATGAGCGGAAATGGGGGTGCCATGGGCACCCCAAAAAAGACTAAAAGTCCCAAGGGTAATAATGAGGTACCCATTTTAAATATTAATTCGAGTGACGAAGAATCCATTCGTCCAAAAATTAAATCGTCACAAAAAGCCGAATCCAAACTGATCCTGGACTACCTAGGAAGTAATAAAACAAAATGTAATAGATGTAAAGATCTACATAAGAATTATAGCGGAAGTGATAAGATAAATCGACTAAGATACAGATCCATGGTACTGAAACACCTACGCACTATGCACAAGATCCAACCAGACATACCGGAAACTCCATCATCAGTCATTCAGTCGACTAGTACGAATACTTTAATATGGGAGAGTGACATGGAGCTCCCATTAGAACCTGAAACATTAATCACAAATCCAGTCGATCAAGCTCAACAAGATCCGATCGTGCCATCTTTAAATAATGAAGAAAATGTGAATCATCACGATGATGAAGATAATAACTACGGAAATTTCTCACAGTATTTTACAAAACGTAAAAACGTGAACGTTCCGCAAGTAGCGGTTAGAAACAGATTCGATCCATTGCAACAAGAGGAAAACGACGATATGGATATAGGAATTGAAGATGAAACAACAAATAATCAAGCAGAAAACGCGTCAAAAGACGCAAGTATAAATGCAAATAATACGCAAAGAACAAATGGGACAAACAATAATTCGCCAATCGAAACAGCAAAGAATAAAAATCAAAAACCCCCACCGATAATTATATCAGGGGTGGTGCAGAACAGGAATAATTTCGAACAGATGACCAAAACTCTATCCAAAATATTAACCAAAGGTTATAACCTCAAGTATACTAAAAACAACACGGTCATAAATGCTAAGGACATGTCAGAATATAAAAAATATAAGAAGATACTAGAAGAATCAGAAACTGAGTGGCATACATACGCAACAGTGGAAGAGAAAACTCACGCTTTCGTTATTAAGGGACTCGACCATCAGCCAAGTATAGAGGACATAAAATATGAGCTTATGCAAACGCACAACGTAAGTGTTAAAGAAATATACATCATGGAAACCAGGTACAGGCCGCTGTACCTGGTAATAACGAGCGTTGAACATAAATTATTGAATTTGAGAAGTAAAATCAGACTACTAAACAACACTGCTGTCCAATGGGAAAGAAGGAGACAGGCAAATGATATTCTGCAATGCAGAAGGTGCAACATGTGGGGTCATGCGACCTCACATTGTCACCGTGTAGATAGATGTGCCAAATGCGCAGGATCCCATAAAACAGATTTTAAAAACTGTAACTTACCTGAAAAATGCTCTAATTGTAATGGCAATCATAAGGCCAACGACAGGACATGCCCTGTATATTTATACCAAGTCAGCCAGAAAAAAGCTAACCAAACACAAATCCAAAGAACCTATAAAGACGCACCTCCACCAGAAACGAATGCATGGGAAACAAGAAGAAGAGCAACCCAAATGGAGCAGCACCAGCAACGGCAACAAGAATGGCAGCAGCAGCAGCAGCATGCTGAAGAACTAACGAACAACCAACAGCAGCAGCAACAAAATCACTCAGCAGAAAAAGAGAAGTAAAAGAATAGGTACTAATAGTAATAATAATTCTAACAATGTAAATATAAACGACCTAGGTCAAGCTATGTATAATTTGAGCCAATCGCTAAATTTAAGTGAAATGATTAGGTTAATTAATGATCTTGCTGTGGCAACGCAGAATTGTCGCACAAAACAAGAAAAAGTAAGTGCAGTTTTAGCATTTTATATGAACATAGAAGACTATGACATATAAATTAAATTCGCTAAAAACTTAAGAATAACATTGTGGAACGCCAATGGTGTTCATAATAAATTAGGCGAATTAATATACTTTTTAAATAAATATAAAATCGATATCATGATTATCACTGAAACAAAATTAAATCCAGATAGGACACTTAAAATAAGGAACTATAGTTGTCACAGAAAAGATCGTAACATACAAGGGGGGGGGGGGGGGGGGCGTAGCAATCCTTGTAAAACTCAACATTAGTCATTGCCTAATGAGCGAAAATAAATCAAATATAGAAAATATTGCAATAAAGCTGAGCAATGGAGTAATTATTAATGGTTGCTACGCCCGCCCAAGTTTAAGATTGCAGCCTCAAGACTTATCCCAGATCTTCAACCAGGGTAATAAAATGTTAACCATGGGGGACCTGAACGCAAGACATACTGCATGGAACAATCGAAGCAATAATCGTCATGGACATACAGTCCATGACTATGCCATAACAAACAACATCCAAATCCTAGCAACGTCATCTCCTTCTCACTACCCTATCCGTAACCAAACGCCATCTTACATAGATCTGGTTCTAAATAAAAACCTGTTGAATATACCAGATCCGGAAGTGCTAAACGAACTGTCCTCTGACCATCTCCCCTTGTTATTAGACTGGCAAGTCAATATAGCAAGGGAGGATGGCGGAAGAGTCTGGTCATACGCAAGAGCAAATTGGAGACTGTTCAGACAAACTCTAAACAATAAAACAAAAATAAACAGTCAAATTACAGATATCGAAATTCTAGAAAACGAAGTAAAAGAACTAACGAACAACCTGCAGATGGCTCGCGACAAAATAGCAAAAAAGATAAAAATAAAACCAAAGGAAGATAAGCTTCCAATGGATATAATAAATATTATCAAATTTAAAAACAGAGTGAGAAGGAGATGGCAAGCGAACAGAAACATAAATGACAGGCATAGAGTCCAACAACTACAACAGACAATACGGACAAAAATCAACGAGTATAAAAACCAAGCATGGAACGACGTTCTGAGGGAGTTGTCTACACAAGACAACTCTCTTTGGCGACTTACTAAAAGACTAAAGAAAAAATACAATAACATACCTACGTTACTACCAAACGTAACACAGACAGACCAAGACAAAGCTAACATACTAGCAGACTACGTACAACAGACATACAGTGGAAAAGCGAACTCTATGCCTGCCCAAGAAATGATAACTGACATAGCAGGAAAGACAGTGCACAAAAAATACCCCATACCACCCGGAGTATGGAAAAAAACTATATACAAGCCCTGCGGAAATAAAAGCACTAATAAAAACGCTACCAAATAATAAAGCGCCCGGGAAAGATGAGATCTCTGCCTTACTACTCAAGAACGTTCCAAATAAAACACTAATACAAATAACTCACATAATCAATGCAATATTAAAATTACAACATTTTCCAAAGGAGTGGAAGGGGTCTGTTATAGTTCCCCTCTTGAAATCGGCTAAAAACCCGGGGAGGGCAGACTCATACAGGCCTATTTCACTTTTAAGCGTCATATCTAAACTTGCCGAAAAGGTCATATTAAATAAACTAGCCAGCGTGTACGAAATAGACACCAAATACCAAGAAGAGCAATTTGGTTTTCGAAATGGTCGCAGCACTGTTCTGTCTGTTGCTAGAGTACTACAAGAGGTGCTCAATAAAATAACCAACAGACAGAACACTGTAGCGATCGCTCTAGACGTGGAAAAGGCCTTTGACAAGGTCTGGATCAATGGTCTTATGTATAAATTATTAGTAATACACAATTTCCCACCTTATATAGTATCACTATTATACTCATATATGTCAGGTAGAACCTTTAACGTTAGAGTAGGGAACTCACTTTCCACATCTCGCAATATAAAATCAGGCGTACCGCAGGGCTCGGTAGTAGCTCCGAAGCTATTCAACTTATACATATCTGACTTTCCTACATACCCGTTTACAAAAATAAACCTATTTGCCGATGACGCACTAATCTATGCACACTCGTTCTATGCAAATGCAGCAAGAACGCACATTTGTAACCACTTGCTCAGGATACTCCCATGGATGGAAAATTGGAAAATTAATATAAACCCATCTAAGTGTGAAGGCATCATCTTCACTAGAAAATTCACAAATAATAAAATTAATATACCCATCAAAATAAAAGATACTCAAATCAAATTCAGCAATAAGCTGAAATATTTGGGTGTAAATCTGGATGACAGACTAAAATTCCATCACCACGTTTCATGCATAGTACAAAGAGCGTTTGCAGCAATGCAAAGCCTGTACTCACTATTGTCATTAAATTCCCAAGTGGATCCAAAAAATAAATTAATAATTTATAAGCAAATAATCAGACCGACATTGACATATGCTGCACCAGTTTGGTGCAGCATTACTGACACACAAATGTACCGAATACAACGCATGCAGAACAAGATACTTAGGTGTGTTGTTTCTGCAGGCCGCTATACCAGAATAAACGATTTACACAACATGAAAAACATACAGACGATTAGATAATTCGTAGAACATGTCTCGGACAAGTTTTATAGACACAAAATACAAAACTCGACGCTAACAGAAAACTTGACGCAGACAAGAGAAACAGACAGACCCGTGCATAAGCCATTGTATCATAGATTAGCAATATATTATGATCCGCAATAGACATTGCATCATATTGTTATTGATTTGAAAAGCTCGGATACTATACAAATAAAAATGTATATATTGTACATTTAATAAAACTAATCTTAAGCTTTCATGTAAAGTGTAAATCCAATACCGTGTAAATAAAGTGCGTGGGTGATATAAATACAATTCCAGTGCAGTGTACTATGTAAAAAGCACATATTGTAAATAGCTGTAAATATATGTAAAAATAAGAAACACGTAGTCATAAGCTAGGTTAAGTAAAAGAATGAATGAGGTTTTGTACAGGATTGAATGAGCAGTATGCATGAGTGAGAACGAAAGAGAGAGGGAATGCGATAAAAACTCAAATAAACAAATAGCCAAAATTCGTAAAGCTACATTGTACCTGAACATAAACTTCAAAGTGGGTTTTTTTTTGTGATCTATAATTTTTCCCACTAAATACAAAAAGCAAATAACCGAATATATAAACTGAACATGTCAAAAATCTCTCTAAAAATAGATAACAAACATATAACTATTGTAAAAGCGTCAGCGGAGACGATAAAGCCAATTCAAACGTACACAAGGTAGTATTACCTGTAAAGGCCAACCCAACATCGTTTTGGCCGGCCGTAAGGCTTATTATGCCTTAAATGAATATCACTAAGGTGATATTGTATTTATAGGACTAGAATAAGAAAAATGTAATCATATCTTGTAAATGTCAAATTATCAATAGTAAATAAATTTTTTGAGTTTGAGTTTGAGTTTGAAGTTCTCGTCCGATCACTTAAGTCAATCTACGTTGGGCGTGGTTAGTACTTGGATGGGTGACCGCCTGAGAATACCACGTGCTGTTGACTTTTTTTGGTGCTTTTTTATATGTTTGTCAATGTTACGATAATATTTAGAATATTAAATAAATAACGACTTTTCTCTAAATTCAATTTTTTTTTGCTTTGAACAGAGTTATTTTTAAGTGGTTCTGTTGCTATATGATACCTTATCCGACAGCATTTATTTTTATTTTACCTCATAATCCATAGAGATTAGAAATTTGACGTTTAAGGGTATAAACAATAGTAAGTATGTAAACGAATATAGCACCTTGCCACAATTAAATCTTGATCAGTGAGGGAGAGGTGATGTTTTCTTTAATCTTCGCCCTAAATCAGCTACCGGACCTTATGGTGACATCTAAGTAACCACAAAAATGTATAAGCATAAGAATTAACCGGTCAAGTGCAAGTTTGACTTGCGCAATTAGTGTTCCATACGTTCACTGCTTTTAAAATAAAAAATTTTGTTACGGAGGTATAAAATAATCAATGACTTCACAAAACACATCCCAAATGAGTTTTCGATAAAGTTTTTTTCCGATCTTTGCTGAAAACTGATGACCTTAAATTTTTTTTTTATATATACTAGATCAATTATTAAAGGTCTCTTACTCGTGATAATTTTCGTTCAATCTACACTCTACACCCAATGGAGAATTTTTTCAAAATTTTTTGATCAGTACTTTTCGAGATAAGGAGGGGACAACGATTTTTTGCAATTTTTTAAAAATAATAAAAAAAGATCTACAAAAAAATATATCATAACTAGACAGCTTACCAAAATAGATTGGATTCACGCCATTTAAAGTATTTGGGGCAACATTACCATCACCGACCTGCACTGGGAAGGAGTACTTGTGGAAGAAGTATGGATGCATTGAACAAGGTGAAGTGCACCATGTGGTAATACGGTGTATCGTATGCCAAACATTTCTAAAACAAAAAGAAACATATGTTTAAAAAATGGCACTAAAGGTAAAAGACTGAGGGTGAATTTTGACCATATCCAATAGGATTATCAGATACCTATATAATTACAAGTAAAAAATAACCGGCCAAGTGTAAGTCAGACTTGCGCAATTAGTGTTCTGTACGTTGATTGCTTTTAAGAGGTTACATGCATCTGGAATTTTTAAAAATTCGATTTTTTTTTACGTAAAATAAGACACAATTCCATTCCATTACAAAGTTATAGCATTAAATGTGATCAGGCGTCGGATTGGGAACGCTACCTATCTCAATGCACTGTGCTATATTACTGTCAATTTTTAATATTTTTTTAACGTTTTTTTTTAAATAAATCCTTTTGTACAAAGTATCTAGAGGTTTGTTAAATTTTTCTAATAGACAATTTTTTATAAATAATTAAACATAATTTTTTTGGTCGAAAATTGCATACTAAAATTTGAAACAACGTAATCTTTTTAAATCTTTAAAAAAAAACTCTTCAACAATTTTTAACTATTACATTATTTTACAAGATTAATTTTTATTTTCACAGATTGGATTATTTTTTATGAAGTTATCCTGTAGACAAGGAGGCGCCATAGTTTTCATCAGTAGTCCATTTAACCTGATAAAATATAATGTTAGCATTTAAAACCTATTTAAAAAAAAAAAATTCTTATAATTTAAAGTAGAATGAAAATATATAACCGTCATTCTTTTGTATTATTCACTTAATAACTATTAAAATATTTTTTTTAAATATACATACTTTTTGAAGCTTCGTTCAATCTATACCCTGTGGAGAATATTTCAAAATTTTTTCAAAATTTTCTGATCAGTACTTTTCGAGATAAGGGGGAGACAGCGATTTTTCACAATTTTTAAAAAATAATATAAAGAAAGGTGTGTGTGCAAGTATTACATTATATATATTTTTGAACTCGTGTTTTTACAAGCTTTCATTTGACACCCCACTCGATGACATGCTAAAATTTTTTTTTTCATTTCCCATTTCATGCTCCGAAACTAACCCCCTTAAGTCAAAATTTAACTTTCAAAACTACATTGTTCTGAAGAGGCCATGAAATTCCTATATTAGTGCCAAATTTCAACTTTTTATGTCAAATAGTTTCGGAGAAAATCGGGCGTAACAGATGGACAGACAGACACCGATGTGATCTTATAAGTGTTCTGTACGGAACATTAAAAATCATGATAGAATGGCAAAATAGATAAAAGTAGTGATACATCTTTAACTCAGATCTATCAAGAAATTCTAAACAATTATTTATGTAATAAAAATAATCAGTGTTTGAACAATCACCATTTGTTTTGAAAAAGTGACTTGGCAGCAGTTAGTAATCGATATAAATAGAGGCAAAAGTAACATGAACTAACCTTAACCAACACATCCATTTTGAGAAAGCAATTAGAAAGAAGTAAGAATGCACTGAACAAAGTGATGAACATCATGTGGTAATTCCGTGTGAAAAAATACCTAAAACAAAAGCACGTCAAAAAAATGGCAACAAGAGTACACTATGTACATAACAAAAAGAAGCGTTAGTACATTAATTATTTGTTTGAAAATGTGAACGGCAGCTACTAATTGATATGTATGGAGACCTGAGCAACCATTGATAGATTTTTTTTGTTTGTTTACTGAGCAAAAATTCACATTAAGGGAGGTTATTAACTCCCCTTTATCAAGTGCTAAAAGTCATGAATCATACACTAAACTGTAAAAAAGTTAAAAATTTGGCCATCAGATTAAAATTATTGCGGCCACGAAGAATATAAGACATGTGGATACTCAACACTCAGACAAATAAATCGTAAAAATAAAAAATAATCACATAAGATTGCTTTCAATAACATTAAAAAAACTGAAACCTAACCGAACTTTAAATAATTCAAATAGACATGTAAAACTGACTGCCATCTAGTAGCAGCGAACAAAAATAACACAAAGTGTTAAAACAACGGCGCGATTTTCAACATTTCAGTCAGTTATAAAAAAGCATTTTTTGTACATTCTCTTCAAAAATCACATTCTAATCTAATTTCAAAATTGAAAATGTTTATCCTATACAAGAGCGGTAAATACATTTTTTCGTAAGTTTTCAGTAAACCAATAAAAATAACGATTTAAAATAGAAAAATCTTGCACTAGGTAACCTTTGTTTTTATCAGAACGCCGCCAGTAAAACTGCAAAAAATTCAGCCACACGTGTTCGACATGTTCCAATTATGTAACTGCAAACCGGTGTTATAAAAATTGACCCCTCATAACACTTAACCCCTAAGATGATTAGGTTCCCTACTAAGGTGGTGGACCCCCGTTCCACATTACAAGATCTTAAAACGCCTCAGCCTCGCCGTAAGAAGCCCGAACTAGGAAACCGTGTCTGCTTGCCTAGACCTACGTTGCGTAAATGTCCATCAAAAATTTTACAGGGAAGAAAACGAAATACTTAATTAACCCCCTCCCCCTTCTTTAATGACTACTTACGACCTTATTACTTCAATAAAAAATAAAGAAGAAAATACATACCACTGACGTAAAAGGTAATTGAATTAACAAGCATACCAACTACACCACACAACTTTTAAACCATATATTAAAGAGAATTAGAACGAATAGGAAATAAAAACAGCAACAAAAAAGAGAGTCTAAAGCTGGACTATTTGTCCGCCACTAAAAAAAATTACAAAAACTAGTGAATCATGCATTTTTTTATTGCGTTGAGGGTATATGATATTGAAAATTAAAAAAAAAAAACAAGGATAATTTAGGCGTGCTACAAAGACATGTTTTTGCAATTGTTTGACCCAATTTTTCAAAAGAATATTATCTTTTCACATCGCGAAAGAATATTCTAAACTTATTAAACCAAAGTTATTGCTTGCTAAATAGACAAAAAAAACCGGTCAAGTGCAAGTTGAACTTGCACAATTAGTGTTCCGTACGTTGATTGTTTTTAAAATAAAATTTTTTGTTAGGGTGGTATAAAATAATCAGTGACTTCACAAAACACACCCCAAATGAGTTTTCAACAAAGTTTGTTTCCAATCTTTACTGAAAACTGGTGACCTTGATTTTTTTTTTTTTTTATATATACCAAATAAATTATTAAAGGTAATGCACTCACTTTTTGTTCAATCTATACCCCGTGGAGAATATTCCAGAATTTTTTCAAAATTTTTTGATCAGTACTTTTCGAGATAAGGTAGGGGACAGCGATTTTTTAAAAGTAATACGAAGAAAAGTGTGCGCAAGTATTACCTTATATACGAGTGTATATATATATATATATATATATATATATATATATATATATATATATATATATATATATATATATATATATATATATATATATATATATATATATATATATATATATATATATATATATATATATATATATATATATATTTACTCGTGTTTTCACAAGCTTTCATTTGACACCACATTCGATGACCTAGTAAAAAAAAATTTTTTTCACTTCCGATTTCACCCCTCAAAACGAACCCCTTAAGTCAAAATTTATGTTACGGTGGTATAAAATGATCAGTGACTTCACAAAACACACCCCAAATGAGTTTTCAACAAAGTTTATTTCCAATCTTTACTGAAATCTGATGACCTTGAAATTTTTGTTTTTTTTATATACCATATAAATTATTAAAGGTAATGCACTCGTGATAATTTTCGTTCAATCTACACCCAGTGGAGAATATTCCAGAATTTTTTCGAAATTTTTTGATAAGTACTTTTCGAGATAAGGCCCGGGACAGCGATTTTTCGCGAATTTTTAAAAATAATACACAGAAAAGTGCGCGCAAGTATAATATTATATATATATTTTTTACTCGTGTTTTCACAAGCTTTCATTTGATACCACACTCGATGACCTAGTAAAAAAATTTTTTTTTCCCTTCCGACTTCACCCCCCAAAACTAACCCCTTAAGTCAAAATTTAATTCTCAAAACTACATGGCTCTGATGAGGCCATCAGTTCCTATATTATTACCCAATTTCACCTTTCTACGTCAAATAGTTTCGGAGAAAATCGGGTGTGACAGACAGACAGACAGACAGACAGACACCGAAGTGATCTTATAAGTGTTCCGTACGGAACACTAAAAAACTGCTAGTTAAACTAGTGTGACCAAGGCTAGTTCAGGCTTACAAGAGTACATACCTACATAGACTATGGGTGTACAGGGTTACTGACTATATTTTCACCTTTCCTTTATTTTGTCCATTTAAAGAAACAGAAAAGCCTACAGGATTATTCTTTATGGGCGCAGACGACGCCCTGCAGAGAAATCCCTTCAAGGACAGATGCGTGGTATTAATGCCACATGTATTTTTGGCATGCACCACTTTGAGAGGAACCGAGTCGGCCATATCCAACGGACGAAAAAATTCTTATTTTATATTTACATTAAGGGAGGCAAAATAAAATAAATCAATTTTTAAGATATTTTTCTTAAGTGAATGTTGTTTCATGTAACATTAATGGGATTTCCTGTGGGATTTCTTACTTAAGACTAAAATTAATACATGTTTAAAAAAAATATATACTGAAAAATGACAGAGTTAAGTCAGTGCCTTCAGATAAGGTGGTGCGCCGAGTAGTAAAATGGCGTAACCTCTAACTTCTACTGTATCGATCTGAAATAAAACGATTTTTTTTTTATATTATTAATACGGTGTGCGTGAACCTTAAAAAAACTATAAAAAAAATAAAAAATGCAGAAATAGCAGGTTTTAAAAACAAATTAGGTTTTTCATAAAATTTTTAAGTCATTTTGCAATAGTAAAAACTTTTTTTTATGATTTTTAATAATATTTAGGTTCACGTAGAGAGCGATACTATTTTGAGATCAAAATGAAAGTATTACTTTCTACTCGAACCTAAATATTTTTAAAAATCATCAAAAAAATTTATCGCTAAATAACTAAAAAATTTTATGAAAAATTCAAACTTTTTTTTAAAAGCATGCCATTTTCGCAACTTTTATTTTTTATTTTTTTTTATTTTTTTTTGTGATTCACGCACACCACATGAATATTAATAAATTAAAAAAAAAACTTTGCTTGTTTTAGATCAGCTAGAAGCTAAAAGTTACGCATGCAAAGAAAAGAGTGTGCAAGTATTACATCATATATATTTTTGAACTCGTGTTTTTATAAGCTTTCATTTCACACTCCACTCGATGACCAGGTAAAAAAAAAATTCACTTTCGATTCCATCCCCCAAAACTAATCTCCTGTTGTAGCCGACTGTTGTTTTACTGGTTTAGTAAGTCGATCAAAAATAACACTTAAAAAAAACTTCCAGCTCTTTATTAAGAAAATTTTACGACATTTATCATCTCAATATGAATATAATGCTATCGTTGCTTGCAAAAAATAGTATTTAATACTTGGTACTTTGTTAATTAATTAATAAATAAGAATGTTACTGTGATAATGCAATACTAATAATCATACTAACAACGATACTAATAATGTCACTAATAATGATAATGTTAATGTCCCCTCTAGCTGACCGCCTATTATTTTATACTTTTGCTCTCTAAAATATACCATAGGCGTAGTCTTAAGTTTAACTAACAAATATTTACTTATCATGGTAATGATAAATAAGTTTGGCGACTTCTTGGTGCCATCAAGAAGTTTACAAAGGAAATTATCAATTGAGCCATTAGTAAGTGTACATAGTAGATCTTTTATTGATAATTGATTATTGTTAAACTATGACTTGTATTAAACTCATAGGCGTAGCTAAAGGGCAAAACAAAATAATAATAAAAATGGTTGGGTTACAACACCTCCTCATTTGCTAAGAAATTTTATATGATTGCAAATTATATAAAATCTCATAAAAATAAAATATATGAAATAAACATGGAACCTTATTAAATATTAGTACCTAAACATACACATATAATCTAATAAACTTATCATTTAACATACTTGGAACATTATCTTATTGATCGTCTAGCGGGAGTGTAGGCAATTGATCTGCGTTGGGAAGATTCTATGTTTACATTTTCATCTTCGGAGTTACCTACTTCCCTACTTCGAGATATATCCCTACTGTTATAGCCATAACAGTAGGGATATATCTCGAAGTAGGGAAGTAGGTAACTCCGAAGATGAAAATGTAAACATAGAATCTTCCCAACGCAGATCAATTGGCTATACTCCCGCTAGACGATCAATAAGATAAAGTTCCAAGTATGTTAAATGATAAGTTTATTAGATTATATGTGTATGTTTAGGTACTAACATTTAATAAGGTTCCATGTTTATTTCATTTATTTTATTTTTATTACATTGGGTATCAGTTCACAACATGAAGTTTTATTTTTTACATTTGGTGTAAATTTTATATAATAGATACAATACTAGACATATCGCTGAAATGTATGCTATAGCTGAAACAGAAAGTGTATATTATGAGTTCGCATTTTTTTTGAATATCATCAGCTATTTTATCAGTGTCTTCTAATTTGTGACTTGCGATATTAAATTCTAGGATATGCTTTGAAAGACTTTTATAATGTTCGTTTAAAACAATTTCCGAAATGTTTATAGTTCTATCTTTAAGCTTATCGCAGTATTCATATGCGATATTAAAAGGTGGGACAAACTCACTAATTTTTTTTTTTTTTTTTTTTTTGGGTCTAGCACACGTGCTACAGGGAAGTCCCTAAAGCGCTACAGGAGCGACACGTGTGCGGAGAAAGCGATTCACGTTGTTCTTGAATCGCTGTAGATTGTACTCGATGGGAAACACAGTCCTGGGTAAACCATTCCAAAGGTATGATGTTCTCCATATAAAAGACTGCTTGAAAAGCGTTGTACGAGGAGTAACAAGCTGAACCTCATACGGATGTGAAGCATTAGCGCGACGTGTACTTCTAATGTGCACCGCTCTGGGAGGAATTAAACGGGCCACATCTTTCGAACACTTTCCATGAAAGTACTTGTAGAATAGGCTCAAGTCGCCAACCGTTCTTCGATGTTCCAGCGAATCAAGGCCGTCGGTCAGTTCCGGGTGTCCAATCAGACGAACAGCTCTTCTCTGGATAGAATCCAACAAATGCAGTGTATGTTTGGGAGCGGAGCTCCAAACATGGGAGCAGTATTCCATAGTTGGTCGAATTTGAGCTTTGTAAAGAATTAACAGTTGTTGTGGAGTGTAAAGCTTTCTGGTTCGAAACAATATTCCCAACTTTTGAGAAGCTCTTCTTGCTATGCCTGCAACATGTTCATGCCAGGACATATTTGCTCCCAAATTAACGCCTAACAGATTGAGTGACGATGTTAGAGGGATGGAGTGCCCCGCCATAACTATGTCGGGTTCTGCAACGTTAACTTTTTTAGAAAAAAACTGCCGCCTGGGTTTTTGTAGCGTTAAATTCCACTTGGTTACTGTCACCCCAAGATAGAATTTCTTCCAGGTCTTTGTTAAGTTGAATGGCTTCCTGCTGTCTACGGATATTCGTCTGAGTAGTCGATGTCCGAGCGTTCAAAGTGAATGAAGAGATTAGTGTACTGTCATCTGCAAAGCTGTAGATTGGATTCTTGGTCTTTTCCAGCAGATCGTTAATATAAATGAGGAAGAGAGTAGGAGACAGTATGGAACCTTGGGGCACACCGGCGTTGATAGTGAAGGTGTTAGAAAGAAATCCGTCAACTGCCACTCGTAAAGAACGCTCTCTGAGGAGACATGAGAGCCACAAACAGAACTTTTCAGACATACCATAAGAACGTAGCTTAGCCAACAGCCCATCGTGCCAAACACGGTCAAATGCCTTGGATATGTCAAGAGCAACCGCTCGAGATTCTCCAAAGTGTTCAATTGCGTTGTTCCAAACATGTGTTACATAAGTCAGAAGATCTCCTGTTGATCTATTTTTACGAAAGCCATATTGGTGATCACTAATAATGTTAAATCCTTCAAGATATTTTAGAACATGCTGATTGATAGCCTTTTCCATGACTTTCGATATTATTGAGAGTAGTGCGATTGGTCGGTAGTTATTTGGCAAGGTCTTCTTGCCTTTTTTAGGTATCGTCTGAACTGTGGCACATTTCCAGCAGGAAGGAAATATTCCCTTTCTGTAGGATAGGTTGAAAAGTCTACAGAAAACTGGTGTTAGTTCCCTCGCACAGTTCTTGAGAACTATGGCAGGTATTCCGTCAGCGCCTGAAGCCTTTTTGGTGTCTAGCTTCATCAAAATACGTTTTATGATACGCTGTCTGAAGACAATATCGGGCATCCTTGACTGCACTATGGGAATAGTAGGTGGTGTTTTTCCTTGGAAATCGACAGTAGAATGTGAAGCAAAGAGTTCAGCCAACAAGTTCGCTTTCTCAACAGGTGTCGTTGCAATAGAATTATCTGGCCGTGTGAGTGGTGGTATGGTGGATTTGGTGAAATTTTGACTAACTGCCTTAGCGACTGACCAAAAGGACCTGGAATTGCCGGGACAAGCGAGAAATTTGTTTCTAATCCGTTGATTGTGTACCTCCTTGGTTTCGTCGATAATTTCTTTGCATCTGTTCCTGGCACGAAAAAAGATGTTACGATTTATGGTGTTAGGATCTTCACGCCACTGTCGGTATGCAAGATGTTTAGAAGCAACAGCTTCTTTGCATTTTAGGTCAAACCAAGGCTTGCCGTTGGAAGGGCATTTCTTCGAAAAAGGGATGTAAGCATCCATACCGGCCAAAATAACATCGGAAACCTCCCTGGCGCAGTCAGATGCGTCGTCGGATCGAAAACAAACGTCCAACCAAGGGGAAGTTCGAAAATATTCCATGAGATCTTCCCATTTAGCAGATTTGTAGTGCCAAATCTTGCGCGGTTTGGGCGCCTCTCTGTCACTGATTGGTAGAATACTCGATGTCGAAAGTAGTTTATGGTCGGAAGAACCTAACGGTGGATTTACGCTGACCGTGTAAATCTCCGGATTGGTGGTTAAAAACAGATCAAGAAGACTGGCGAACTCTCCGTCTCGATCAGGGATCCGTGTTGGTTCATCAATAAGCTGAGTCAAGCCACAACTGATTGAAAATGATTCGGCTTCACGACCTTGTTCGTCGGTAGTATTTGAATATTTAAGTCAGTTGATGTTGTGGACATTAAAGTCGCCCAGGATGGCAATTTCGGCATTTGGATAGTTAATTTGTAGATGATCTATGGTGTCTGCAAGAGAAGCGAAAAGTGTTCTAAAGTTTGTATCACTTGGTGGTCGATAGAGGATACAGACGAACCTTGTGGATGGTTGAGTCGTTATTTTTAACCACATAACATCAAAGTTTGGGGGCTCCAGAGCCTCTTCTTGTTGGCAAGAGAGGTCGCTTCTGATATAAAGACAGATTCCAAAGTTACGCCTAAATCGGGAATAGAAATCGTACCCAGGATAAAGATAGTTTACTGTGCTGGTCGATGAACTGACCTTAGTTTCACAGAGAGCGAGTACATGAGGTTTATTTGATTGCAGGTGTTGGTGCACTGAATTTATGTTCGAATTTAAACCTCGTATGTTGCAAAAATCCATTTTGAAATTCTGTTCTCTGCATGTCGACGCCCCTGAACCAGCCCCCACCCGGAGATCCGAACGGGGGGCTATTTTACCTCCGGAATTTTTTGTATCCAGGTGCCTCATCATGCTATTTGGTCCCACAGTCCGGGACATCGGCACAGCCACGAAACGTTAAGCAACTTCACGCAGCTTAAGCCGATGCGATGGTATCACACTGGGCGATGCTGGTGAGATCTGGGCATCTACCATCTAGATTGTTCTTTAAGTCGCCTCCTACGACAGGCAGAACATACCGGGGGAGATATTCTATCCCGCCCCCCCACGGGATGCATGCACTAGATTGTAACACATTACCGCTTGATACAAGTACAACTTGCGGGCTGTATGCCTTGTATTGTTTTCCTATGGTGACACTACCGCTATTTCATAAAACTATATTTTCAGGTTTTTCTTTATTCAGACATGAAATTGTTAGTGTTTCGGGATGAGCGACTGTAAATAACCAGGTGTTACTAGTGGTAAGTTGCAAAAAAATGCCCGTATTTGAATGGATAACACGTTTGTCGCAAACATCAAGGATTTTGCTTGACATTTGGCTTAGTGAGACTTCACAATTATTGACAAGGTGAGCAAGAGAAACAGGTTTTTGTTGTTTGCAAATAAATTTGTCTTCTGTTAACTTTAAACAAAAACTGTATTCTGTTTCACCTAATGTAACAAATTGTTTTTTACTTTCGTCAATTGCTACGTATTTAGACGAAGACATTTGGTGTCACTAGTTGGGGAAAAGGCAATACTTTATAGAAATAAAATAACTGTGATTCTACTAGTGGGATATTTATTATATATATTAGGCGTTTGTTTTCGAAGTAAGCCTGTAAATCAGTTATATTAAGAAGATTTGCGTGTAAATGATGCAAAAATACAGGATATTCTAAACTATGAGGAATAGCTTCAGCCTACTGTGTAATGTACCCATCACCATTTACGCATATATTTTATAAAACATACAGTTTTATTATTTTGCCCTGTATATAAATTCGGTACAAAACATCTTTGTATAAATGAATCATAGATAAGTTAAATTAAATATTATTACTAAAAATATTGTTTAGAGTTCCCATCTAAGAATTAGTAAATAATCCATTAAGATAAGTTTTATTCCATTATGAGAAGTTAATTAGTTGGACTCAAATATTAAAATCTCTTTATTTATTTACTAATTGTATTTGGAAACTGTAAATTGTACGACTATAAAATAACTACCTTCTTTTACATAAGCACATTAATCTTTCTCGACACTGTTCGACGTTATTCATAGAAAAGTAATTGTAAGTTATATTTTTATATTATTACCTTTATTCGTGAATAAAACGAAGAAAAGTGATCCAGTGCCTTATTTTGCCAATCCCATTACAAAATTTGGTGTCAGAAGTGGGATCCCTAAGGATATCAATACGGAAATCCCTAAGAATATCAGGACAGAATTACAAAGATTCTCAACATATCACGGGACTACAAATTTCTAAAGATATCAAGGGGATTAAAAGAACGAGGAACAAAAGAAAAAATTACCTTCACAAAGCTGCATTCAGCCGAGTCTTAAGAAGCTGTAATTCAACCTTGGAACCACTCCAGAAAGAAGCCTATCCTTCCAGGAACCAACACAGGAGTTTGCACACCCTCGAGGACGACAAGCCTGAATCCGTGCCACAAATGGACAACAAAAGGACAGGTGGAAAACCAGGAGTATCCATCCTCTCTACTATTGGAATTGGTAATGCATCAGGGAAGATTAATCGTCAATCTGTAAGTTTAATTTTTTTGTATACTTAGTGTTCTATGTATCCTTCATTAGATAATTTGGAAGAAAACGAAATTACAAGTACGGAAATAATGTCTTTGTCTTTGGAAATCGCGGAAAAAATGCTCATCAAATTCGATGGCTCGAAATCAAAGTTATATGATTTTATTGATAATTGCGACAGTGCAATCAAATTAATTAAGCCTGAATTAAAGGACCTTTTATTTGCTATAATTATGTCAAAGATAACTGACAATGCCAAGGCAATGATCAGGAATAGAGATTTTTCAGAATGGAAAGAATTAAAAATTTATTTATTAGAGATATATTCCGAAAAAAGAACTATTGGTCAAAGGCTATTAGAATTAACATCATGTAAACAAAACCCTGGCGAAAACATTGTTTCCTACTCCAGCAAAATTGAAAATTGTTACGTAAATTTGATAAATGCTTTAGATACCAATCTTGCTAGTGTAGCTCGAGACGCTTGTGTAAATTTACTAAAAAACGAAGCTTTAAATGTATTTATTACTGGCCTAAATAAAGATCTAAGTATCTTGGTCAAATCGCAAAATCCTGATACACTAGAAAAAGCAATATCTATCGCATTAAATGAGGAGAGAGAATTAAAATCTAAACAAGAAATATCTAAATATCAATCTGTAAACAATTCTACAGCACGTCTTTGTTTCACTTGCAATAAACCAGGACATACAACAATAAATTGTCGATTTAGAGGGAATAATCAAAATGTTAGGCATATTTCTAAACAAAATCAAAAATTCTGTCGGTATTGCAAAAATTCCGGACATTTAATAGACGAGTGTCGAAAACGTGACTATAATAATAGAAATAAATCAAATAATCAATTTTCAAGTCAAAGACCTTCTAATCATAATCACAGTAGATTTTCCAATAATAGGAACCCTAATCGAGATTCGCAAACTAATCAGGGATTGCCAAATATGAAAAACCTGTTTAATTAATTAATCCTAGCGTCACATCCTACATTTCAGCGTACTCTTCCGACACAGTAAATTATCCCAACACTTTCTTAATCGATACAGGAGCCGACATTTCTTCGATCAAATTTTCCAGTCTTAAATCCAACGTAGCAAAATTTTATGATAATCCAATTACCCTAAGAGGAATTGATAATACCCTAGAAAGAAACGTAACATTATTTTATATTTACTTAAATCTGAAGTTAGGGAAAAACACTTACACACATATCTTCCATGTCGTAAACGACGACTTTCCTATACAATTCCATGGTATAATAGGCAACGACTTTCTAGTAAAATTTGATACCCTATTAAACTATCAAACCAATACTCTAGGAATATTTTCCGATGAAATAAGTATCCAGAAATCCGAGAATCTTGTAAAGGATGCCAACACTCTTAATAAAATCTTAAATCAGCCAAATTGTATACAAAATCAAAATAAAAATCGAGTTCAAAATCAAAATCAAAATCAAAATCTAAATCAAATTCAAAATCTATATCAATCAAATCTTAATCAAAATCTAATTCCAAAGCTAAATCAAAATGTATCCGTAGATCCTAATACAAATCTATCTGAAAATTCTGCATGTTTTCAAGACCCGCCAAATTCGAATGAAATAATTATAAATCCAAGATGCGAAACTATAATAAAAATCAAAATTATTAATTCTGAAATTATTGAAGGTATTTGCCCAGAAACTATAATTCTTGAAGGTGTTTACTTAAGTCCTAGCTTAGTTAAAATAATTGACGACGATTATGCTATCACTTCTGTATTAAATACAACCGATAGGAAAATAAGAATTAAAAAGATTGAGGTAAAACTCGACGAAATTCCGAAATCAGAGCAAGTAAACGTTATGCATATTTCGAAATCAAACAAAAATTTTAAGTCCGATAGATTAAAGCAAATTTCCGAATTATTACGCACTTCTCATCTAAATCACGAAGAAAAAGAAAGTCTTACTAAAATATGTCACGAATATAACCACATATTTCACTTAGAAGGAGATGAACTTACATCGACTAATTCTGTCATGCATTCTATCCCTACAAGTTCATCAGTTCCCATTAATACTAAATTATATCGTTATCCCCAAATCCATAAAGAAGAAATTGACCGACAAATTTCTAAAATGTTAAATGAAAACATAATCTCTCCTTCGACATCTCCCTGGAACTCTCCCGTTTGGATTGTTCCTAAGAAACCAGACTCTTCTGGAAAGAAACGCTGGAGAATGGTAATTGACTTCAGAAATTTAAATTCTATATTAATTGGTGATTCTTACCCCCTTCCAAATATTTCCGATATATTGGATCAATTAGGCCACTCTAAATATTTTTCAACCATAGATCTTGCGTCAGGATTTCATCAAATTCCAATGGCACCTTCCGATGCGGAAAAAAACTGCTTTTTCCACTCCTTCAGGTCACTATCAATTCAATCGCATGCTTTTTGGTTTAAAAAAACGCTCCTGCAACTTTTCAAAGATTAATGAATAATGTTCTCTCAGGTATTCAAAATTATAGGTGTTTCGTTTATTTAGACGACATTGTCATTCACGCAGATACTCTAGAAAATCACAATAGACGTTTAACTGAAGTTCTCGATAGACTATCATCTTTCAATTTGAAAATCCAGCCCGACAAATGCGAATTTTTGAGAAGAGAAGTAATGTATCTAGGTCACTTAA
The DNA here is from genome assembly GCA_019049505.1 of Pachyrhynchus sulphureomaculatus. Classification (NCBI taxonomy): domain Eukaryota; kingdom Metazoa; phylum Arthropoda; class Insecta; order Coleoptera; family Curculionidae; genus Pachyrhynchus; species Pachyrhynchus sulphureomaculatus. The sequence goes on from CM032450.1 coordinate 1,021,591, forward strand.
TTACTGATAAGGGAGTAAAACCCGATCCTAATAAAGTTAATTCTGTGTTAGATTTTCCAACTCCGCAAAATCCTAAAGACATAAAATCATTTCTTGGTCTAGCAGGATATTATCGTCGATTCATCGAAAATTTTAGTAAAATTACTCAACCCCTCACTAAACTTTTAAAAAAGGATTCCAAATTTTTATGGACTAGCGAACAACAAAGTAGTTTTGAAACATTAAAAGAAACCTTATGTAAACAACCTATTTTACAGTACCCCGATTTTTCTGAAATATTATATTTAACTACCGATGCTAGTAACTACGCAATCGGATCTGTTTTATCACAAGGCAAACCGCCTAACGACTTACCGATAGCCTATGCTAGTCGAACTCTTAATCGTGCCGAATCAAACTATAGTACAACAGAACACGAACTCTTGAGTATTATATGGAGTGTTAAACATTTTAGACCATATTTATATGGAAAACAATTTATTATCTTGACCGATCATAAACCACTTACATGGCTATTTAATGTAAAAGACCCCGGTTCTCGACTTATTAAATGGCGATTAGCTTTAGAGGAATACGATTATCGTATCGAATATAAACCAGGAAAAATTAATCATATCGCTGATTGTTTAAGTAGGCCTCCATCTGCCTCAAATTCACTTATACCAAATGAACCTTCTAATTCTAGTTTTTCAACAATTAATTTTACTCAAGTTGACATAGTAGATACTTATGACTCATTTAAAGAAAGTATTGCTAAATCTATAATAGTAAATAATAATCTCGAAGAAACTGGTGACAAAATAATTAACGCTACAGGAAATGTTTGCATTATTTTATCCTGTGATCTTCAAATTAATGAATCTTTTCAAGAAGATATTATAAAAAATTTCAGTCATAAGAAAAATTATCATATTTAAATCCAAAAGTAGGAGACCTAATCGAATTAAAAGAAAAGAATACTTCACTTTTTTATGCTTTTATTAATCAAAATTACTGGGAATAAATATCATACGAAGACATTTTCAATCTATTAGTCAAATTAAAAAATAAATTAGTAGAATTACAACAAACCACAATTAACATACCTAGAATAAAGTTTTCTAATAATAATTTAAGTTGGAATAAAATCAGAATGATGTTCAGATATGTTTTCAAAAATACAGAAATTAAAGTAACAATGTACCACGATATTCCCAAGACCCCTGTAGAATCCGAAATTCCTATTATTTTGCTAGAAAACCATACGAATCCGACGTCTGGTCACTCCGGATTTCATCGTACTTATAATCGCATTAAACAAAATTATCGTTGGTCAAATATGAAGTCAGACATTAAAACTTTTATTAAAACATGTGAATCTTGTCAAAAGAATAAGTTAGTTGGAACAAAAATTAGGAAACCTATGGAAATTACTACTACCAGTTCAAAACCTCTAGAAAAAATATTTTTAGATATCGTAGGACCACTTACTTTAACCGAAAATGGCAGCAAATATATTCTTACTCTTCAGGACGACTTAACAAAATTTTCTCAAGCGTATGCAATACAAAATTACGAAGCTGTGACGATAGCTGAAAAATTTATACAAGGTTTTATTTGCAAATTCGGTATTCCTTTAACGATAGTTACTGATCAAGGCAAAGATTTCACTTCCAAAGTACTTGCTGAAGTTGCAAAATATTTTAAAATAAAACAGATAAACTGTACTACCTATCATCCTCAAAGCAATGGAGCTTTAGAACGGAGTCATGCTACTTTAGCAGACTATTTAAAACATTACATAAATAAAGAACAAACGGATTGGGATAATTGGATCGACTGTGCAATGTTCTCATATAATACAACCCCTCTTTCAACAACCAAGTTCTCACCTCATGAACTAATTTTTGGTGTAAAACCTAACATACCTAGTTCGATAAGAAAAAGACCCTAAATTTAAATATACGTATGACTCATATTTAGATGAACTCAAATTCCGCATGCAAAAGTCACATGAAATCGCGAAAAATCATGCAATTCATAGTAAGGAAGTAAATAAAAGATACTACGACAGAAATGTAAATGATTTAGAATTCAAACCCGGAGACTTGTGTACCTATTAAATGAAAAATCAAAACCAGGAAAATCTAAAAAACTAACCCCTCATTATGAAGGTCCTTATAAAATAGTTGAAATTAACTCAAATGTAAATTGCACAATTTTAATAAAAAATAAAAAATCTAAAGTTCATATAAACAGACTGAAAAGAACTTTTATTTCAGGCTAATAATATCCTATCTCATATGGCTATGTTGTGGACAATATGTCAACAATCCTATTCATAAACCGACCGGAATATATTATGAACAAGTAAAGAAAATAAAACTTACCGATAAACATTGGAATCTTGTAAGTTATTTTAATTTAAAACATCTTAATAATAAACTTATATTTGTAAAATCAGCCTATGACAAAACTTCTCAACTTTGCCAAGAACAGTCGGTATACAAAGATTTTTATCTCTGTGACACACCTTTAAGAATATTAAGAGAAATTATTCCTGAACTTCTAAATACGGAACAATCTTTAAAAAATCTAATGGGTAGTCCGAGACAAAAACGAGCTTGGTTTAATCTAGTAGGCTCTGCTTTCAAAACAATTTTTGGAACATTAGACGACAATGATGGAAAACATTTCAATAATATTTTAAACAGCTTAGAGAAAAATGAAAAAAATGTAGTAGACTTATTATCTCAACAAATTCAAGTACAGTAATACCCCGCTTTACGCGAGGGATACGTTCCGAAAAAAATCGCGTTAACTGAAATTCGCGTATATCGAGGTTTATGATTAAACATAGTCAAAATTTAATACAAAAAAATACAAATCATTTTAATCAATCACTTTAATTCTAAGAACACTTTATGCAATACATACTCTTATTTTTTACGGAAAAATACATCTATTGTCTTTTGGGTAACGTTTTGTTTACGTTCTTGTAAAATACGTTCATAACACCCAACACTGTTTTTAATTGTTTGACACACGGTCAAGACACGGTCATCATTATTGTCTATACTCTGCAATATGTCCAAATCTGAATAAATTTTTGAAAGTGCATTTTGTATTTCCCCTGAAGATAAAACTTTCTCTTCTACTTGTTCTTCCTCATCGTAGATAGGATTATTCTGTAACTCGATCAGATCTTCATTGCTAATAGGATCGTCGTGCGTTGCTACAAGTTCTACGAGATCTTCTACCGTGACATCTTCAAGTTCAGACCCCTCAATCATTGCAGCAATGTCTTCAAGCACTTGTCTCTGCATCTGGACAATTCTTCTAGGTGCTTCCACTACATCTGGCCAAAGATTACGCCACACCCCATTCATACAACTCATTTTAACTTCCTTCCAAGCCTCTTCTATGTTGTGAATAGACTTCATAATGTTGTATGACTTCCACCACTCTCGCATAGACTGTCTTCCTTCCCCGTCAGTTTCATGAATTAGTTGGCTAAAAGTGCGGCGATGGTAATAAGCTTTGAAGTTTGCTATTGCTCCCTGGTCCATAGGTTGTAATATTGACGTAGTGTTTGGTGGAAGGAACTTTACGTACACTTTTAAGTCTCTGGGCGTATCAAGTGAGGTTGGATGTCCTGGGGCATTGTCTAAGAGTAATATAACTTTAGGTTCAAGCCCATTTCTGTCACAGTATGATTTGACTGATGGGCAAAAACTATTAGAATACCATTCTTGAAAAATTTCCCGTGTAACCCACGCCTTTCTGTTTGATCGCCACACAACTGGTAGACTTGTCTTGTCTGTGCCTCGCATTGCACGGGGTGTTTCTGAATGGTACACTAGTAAAGGTTTCAGTTTGAAATCACCAGTGGCATTACCACCCAGCAGAAGTGTTAGTCGATCTTTCGCAGCTTTGAAACCACTGGCTTGACGTTCTTCCTTAGAAATGAATGTTCGAGATGGCATTTTTTTCCAGTAAAGTGCGGTCTCATCAACATTGAAGATGAGACAAGCAGGAATTTTCTCTCGTCTAACGAAGTCTTGAAATTTGTCTGGAAACTCAGCTGCAGCTTGAATGTCCGCGCTGGCCGCCTCGCCTGTTATGTGGATATTGTGAAGATTAGAACGCTGCTTGAACCGATGGAACCAGCCTCTGCTGGCAGCAAAAGTCGGAGTGGCACTCCCTTCTCCTTCTTTTGTTTTCAGCATCTCATACAAAGATTTTGCTTTTGTGCATATGAGATCTTGACTTAGTGGTGTGTTCTTCTTATTCAAATCTTCGATACAGACTGACAGTAATTTCTCCATTCTTTCTAAGATAGATGATCTCGAACGAGAAAGTTTTGTTGCACTTATAGGTGTTGAACCTTCGCTGGAGATTTTAATTTTTTCCCGATTTTTATAAATCGTTCTCACAGTCGATTCTGAGAGTCCAAAATCTCTCCCAACAATTGTTGCTTTGCCTCCATTTTCCATTCTTCTTAACACTTTCATCTTCAATTCCAAAGTGACGCTTTTACGCTCTTTTTTCTTTACAGGCGGCATTTTTAACGTAGGGTTAAATTATGTATGTATGTATCTCCAATAAATATTAAAACAAAACTGCCAGCCGACCGAACTAACATTACGGAACAAATGAACACACGAAACGAACGAGGAAATCCCCATAGAACAAAGTCGAAGGACAGGGAATTCCCAATTCTTCAAAGAGAATATTCAGAGAAAGCGGGGATCCCCCCGCGACCATAGAGAAGTTAATGACTACATGAGCGCGAAATTTGAAATTCGCGTTATAGTGAAACCGCGCGTAACGGGGTCGCGCTAAGCGGGGTATTACTGTAGTTAAAAGCACTCTAACTAATTTTAATAATACTATTACTAACTTGGACAAAAATAGGAAAATATTCAACGACAATTTTATTAAATTATCGAACTTTTCCAATACCCTAAATAACAAAGCATTCAATCTAGAAATGAAACAAAATTTAGAAGAACATTTTGAGCTATTAATCTTAGTTGTAACTGAGTTGCAAAGTGAAATTTCAACAACCACCAATACAATTCTTTTTGCTAAGTCAAACGCAATTCATCCCTCTGTTATTTCACCAAAGCAATTAATCAGTGAATTAACAAAAACCTTATCTAAATTGCCTACCTCTTCTACATATCCTTTGCCTCTTACCATACAGAATAGTCATCTTTTATTAGAACTGGCTAACATTCATTATTATTTCTCTGAAGAAAGGATTATATTTTTAATTAAGTTACCTCTCGCAAGTCAAACTTTTTACTTCTTATATAATTTAGTACCTCTACCAATTTTTAGACCAAAATTGGGAGAATATTTATTTATTCTACCTTCTATGAAATTTTTAGTTCTTTCAGAAAACCGAAACGTATATACAACTTTAAATTCATTACAAAATTGCAAAAGTTTAGATTCTACCACTATGTTATGTGAAAACAATGAACCTCTTTATTTTACAAATTATCGTCCCATTTGCGAAACTGAATTGTTATCTGTAAGAAATAATATTCCAGAAAATTGCGACACTAGAGTTCTTCACACAGAAACAGAAATATGGCATAAGCTATTAACTCCTAATACTTGGATATATATTATTCCTAAACCTACCGATGTAACTTTAAGTTGTGAATTTGAAAAAGTTTCTAATTTCATATTGAATAGTACTGGAATTTTGTTAACTCTAAAAGAAAATTGCAAACTATATACAAGTTCAGTAATGCTTAGTTCAGAACCATTTGTGTCAGAAAGTACATTTGAATCAATAACACCTACTTTCGAATTTGATGATGACTGTTACAAAAAATCAAATAGTAATACTATTGATAATTTACATTTAACGCCTATATTAAAAAACTTGGATAGCGATTCCTTGAATATTGCAAGTAGTAAATTAAAGCATTTAGAAGAATTATCCGAAGAGCTGTCTAAAGAATCATTTACAGATAAGTTTGTCAACAACTCCTATACATCCTATATACTGTTAACTCTATTTAAGCTATTTTTAATTTATTTAGGATATAGAATTTATAAATATATTAAGAGAAGGTGTTTAAGGAATACTAAATCAAAGGATACCTCAGCATGTCAACAAATTACAAATTGTCTTACTTTTAACATTTGTAAAAAGAAAGTATCCAAACATTTCGAAATTGAAATGGAACCGGACCAAACAGATTCACGCAAGGAAACTTTAGAAGAAACTCCTCTTCGACGTAGCACACTGTAACATTCATTTTTTCCTAGATTTTAAGACCATGTAATGTTACTGATTTTTCACTTCAAATTGTACTTATTTTCATTTTTGTATCGAACGGTATATTAATAAGAGATTCCAAGACGTTCGGTATAGTGTGTTGTGCGGGTTCCTGACCGAACCTACCGCTACGCCGCGATTGGTGGAAATTTGTATCCGCCGGTTTTGGTTCCGGCGTCGCGATATTACAGGCAAAAGTCGCACGGTTTATTTAAGGCTCCGCAGAGCTCGAATAGAGGCTGTTTTCCATCTAGCCGCCGAGTAGGCTTAGTACCATCTAGCCGACAGGCTAATTTTCATCAGAGCCGCTAAGTAGGCTTCCTTCGACTGAGCTACAAAAAAAAAAGCTCAGAACAACCATCATGCGAGCTAAGTAAAAGCACCAGTGTCTTAACTAAAAGCCGTAGTGGGTTTTCAAAGTGTTAGCTAGAAAAAGGTGAAATCGGTCAAATTCCATCACAGCAGGAATAAGAACAGTAAGTTACCAAAACTTCCTTCAATAGACTTATCCCAGAGTAGTGCCTTAACTGCAATTTAAAACAGACTAAAAAGTGAAGTGTAAAGCACTATTTTTCGTCTTCGGGGGTTATCATAGTTCAGGATTTAAATGTAATAACTACTAGTTAGGCTAGAATTTTTTTTGTAGAACTGCAAAGGTTGGAACTTTTTATTTTAAAAAACATGAATAAATTCTCTTTTTTTGTTGATTAAAGCTAGTGTCTCACTGAATACCTACCCTACTTTTCAGGACAAGAACGGCTGTACCAAACTGATTTTTTTATTTACCAACAATACATTCTTTCAGTATTTTTCCATTTTTTTAGCTGAAGTTAGATCCTTTCTATTTTAAAATGGATGGTGCTCAAAATTTGTACAGCTAAAGCTTTTTAAAAAATAGAAAATAAATCCAAAAAGACGTAAGACAATTATCTCTTACCCATATCTCTCTACCAAGGAAAACTGAGCTAGTGTTTCTTTAATTTCTTTAGTTCTTTTAAAATCAGGTTTCACTCAATTCATTATCAGAAATTAAAGCGGGGCTGCAAGAAAATTGTGCCCAAGCTTGGGGCAAACACAATTTCAAAAGTTACAAAATGACCCCACAACGTGCGGGCAAGATTTCAAAAGTTACAACACGCATTGCTAAAATAAAAGACAAATTGTAATAGAGATCAATAATAATAATAATTTTATTTTATGTTTACTGTACAACTTAAGATAATTACCTTACTTACCTTTCATTTCTATTTTTATATTTTATCAATTAGTATAAAGGTTTCATTTATCATTCAACCTTCATTTTAAGGAGGGAGGTGTAATGTACCCATCACCATTTACGCATATATTTTATAAAACATACATGGGACAGTTTTATTATTTTGCCCTGTATATAAATTCGGTACAAAACATCTTTGTATAAATGAATCACAGATAAGTTAAATTAAATATTATTACTAAAAATATTGTTTAGAGTTCCCATCTAAGAATTAGTAAGTAATCCATTAAGATAAGTTTTATTCCATTATGAGAAGTTAATTAGTTGGACTCAAATATTAAAATCACTTTATTTATTTACTAATTGTATTTGGAAACTGTAGATTGTACGACTATAAAATAACTACCTTCTTTTACATAAGCACATTAATCTTTCTCGAAACTGTTCGACGTTATTCATAGAAAAGTAATTGTAAGTTATATTTTTATATTATTAACTTTATTCGTGAATAAAACGAAGAAAAGTGATCCAGTGCCTTATTTTGCCAATCCCATTACAGTGTAACTCTACCTCTTAAAATTAGACTGCTCCAATGTTATATATTTCCGGTACTGTTGTACGGAGTAGAAGCGTGGACAAAGACCGAAACGCTCATGGAAAATGTTGAGGCTTTTGAAATGTGGGCGTAAACACGTACGTACGTAGATCTTGGTCGGACCACGTCACTAACGAGGAAGTACTGCGTCGGATCGGTAAGGAAAGAGAGGTGGGCATAACTATTAAGAGAAGAAAGCTGGAATACCTCGGATATCTTATGAGGCACAGTGAATATCATATACTTCAGTTAATAATCCAAGGAAAGATAGATAGCAAGAGGGGGCCTGGGAGAAGAAGTCATTCTTGGCTCCAGAAATTGCGCCATTGGTTCGGACTGTCATCTACCCAACTATTCAGATCTGCCGCAAATAAAATCAGAATAGCCATAATAATAACCAAAGTTCGCAACAGACAAGGCCCGTAAAGAAGAAGATACAAATTTTATGTTATCGATATTGACGCCATGGCTAGTCTATCTGCTTTGATAGTCGAGGTTTAGTACTTTGCATTTTTGCGCCTGTTGTACGGTCGCGTGGCCAGCCTGCCGCGACACGTGGGGACGATCAGGCGCGAAATTCCTCGTAATTTTTTGTTTAGGTGCGAGGGCATTCGACAATTATTTCTTAGTCTTGATTTGGGTTATCTTCGAAATAAACCGACAGCGCCGCATACAGAGGTTTGTGATCCACATTGTGGTGGTGTCTGATGTGTGTCACGTTCGCCGTCAGAACTGATGCCTGAAGTTTGCTTCTATAGAACTTTTCCGATAGAGTTGTTACGTATTCTCTTATCTGAGGGATACCTGCTAGGTCATGCAGGTCATCAATCCTGATATAACGGCTTGACGATATAGAACACCTCAGTATGCGATTGTGTAAGCTCTGTATCTTTGCGGCTTGCGTATTTTTTATGCTACACCAAACTGGCGCAGCATACATTAAAACATGTCTTATAATTTGTTTATAGACTGTCAGTTTATTTAGAACTTCCAGCTTTGAAATTGGCGATGGCAGAGCATACAGTCCCTGCATCGCCACAAACGATTTTTGGATGATGTAGTTTACATGTTTGTGAACTCTCAATCTACAACGCCCAGATACTTTATGTGGTTGAAAATGTAACAATGAAGCATCTGAAAAAAAATGTTAATAGCCTGCCCATATGGAAAATAATCAAGGTCATGCATTGTTGTTGTTGTATGCTTGGCGCTCGGAAAAATAGGTATAAAAATAAAAAAAAATGTTGACGCAGCTATAAAATATATAAAATAATTTTTCTTTTACATATATATATATATATATATATATATATATATATATATATATATATATATATATATATATATATATATATATAGTTATTTTATGAATATTTTGAAATAATAACGAATAAAAAAAATTAAAATATGGCGGAGATACAAGCCATCAAGTAGGACCCTCTTTTGAAAATCCTTGCTGATGGTGTACTTATTTTCTGTTAGGCATCGTCTGAAAAATAAAACATATTTTTTTTTTCTTATTTAAAAAGGTAATAGCTAAGATATAGCATAGAAAAAAAAAATTTGGAAATTTTTTTGGACAAATGAGAGCTGTTTGAAAAGAAAATTTTATAAGTTATGAACGTGGCATCTAATCCTATGCTACATCTTGGATAATATTATAAAGAATATGTGTTGTAAATTTTAACAAAATCGATTAAGTAGATCTTAAGATATCGTCTACACCAGTTTGAAAAAAGTGGTTTCGAAAAAAAAGCAAAAGAAAAAACAGTACGGCGGAAGCGTCTTAAAACCAAATATTTTTTTAAATTACCGTCAATCTGCGATTCCTGGACCGTACATGAGGTCGTCCATTGTTACCGTAATGTCCTCCGACTCCTTTCGAGAAGCTCTTTTCAATTTCCTGGCCTCCTCAGTCTCCTGTTGGGCTCTCATGTTGGCTATAGGTATTCGTTGAGAATCTAAGATTTTGGTTCTTGGGCCATTTCCAAGGTTTAATAATTGCATCATTTGTAATACACTAGTATATGCATCATTAAATATACTAGCTGCAATATAAGATGCAATCTCAACAATTATTGTGTCACTGTAATGCACTTTTGGAGCCATAGACCAAATGACAGCGTTTAGACTTTCGTTGTTATTCTGAGTGTATCCTTCTAAACAGCGGTCTAACAAATCGGTGTCAGTTAATCTATAGTATATCGGTTCAATTACTTTTTGGACAACTACAGGAATAGAATTTTTATACTTATAAGAATCCAAGGCTTTCTGATACGAACACCAGGTATCTTTCGTGTATTTGCGAATATCAGTCCAGTGCTCTCTGATGCTTTTGATGATTAATTGTAAAGGGATATTACTGTATAAAGAGACAGCATCCAAGCTTATCAGTACAAGACAGGAGGGAGCTTCATGCCCGTCATAAAATTAGTGAAGTGAAATGTGTCCGTTACATAGTAGTCATTTTCTCTTACATAAGCACTGGCTAAAATTTCAGACAGTTGATAACTTGTTGTTAGGGGCATTGAGAGAGGAGACAATGGGTCTCATTACTAACTGTGGTTTGTGGATTTTAGGAAGCCCCCTGATGAAGAAAATGAAATATTTTCGAAAGCTTGGCGTAGCTAAAAAGGTGTCCAAAACTTTTTAGTTCATTTCCAAAGACCGCTTACTCCAAGAACGTAATACTGCTATATATATATATATATATATATATATATATATATATATATATATATATATATATATATATATATATATATTCGACGAGGACTGCTTGAATATTGTGTAAAATACTACTTTGTTTAATTCGTTATCAAATTTGGAAATAAAAATGTAAATTTCTTTATTAAAACATTGAGTCTATATACTGAAAAAGAATCTCTCTCTCTCGGAACTTAAATATCACCGAGGGCTTTCCTGGTATTTTTTTTAAATAAAGAATATATCCATTGTCGAGAAGTCTTTCGCCAGAGATGACGTCCGTTTGAAAAAGCTGCGACCCAAAACACCCATCATCGATGGGCTTTTAAACAATCCTAGGTAAAAATAGGCGGTTCCTAATTCTTTTCTTGAGCCAATGGAATATCTAGTCTTCATAATGAGTCACTTAGAAGCATCTCTTAGAGTTCTTGGGTTTAGTTTTATTCCGTCCTTCGAATCGTTACGTTATTGGGAAGCGGTATTCCGCTTTTGTGATTATTGAAAATGGCCAGGTTACCCAACAATGATAAAAATTATAGACTCTTTATGGGGGGAATCCCCAAAACAAAGTGTAAAGACGAAATTTGGCACGCCTTGCTCGATCAGTGTAAAAATGCTAACATAGTTGATGTTTTAGTGTACCGAGAGCATTATGGGACAAATTGTAATCGCGGTTATGTTTTTTTGGAGTTTCGAACTAATGAAGAGGCATGTCTGTTCAAGACGATGTACGATGGCAAATTGCAACTATTCGGAAAACAGATGTGTGTTGAATGGGCAATTCCTTTACTTGAAAGTGTTGAAACGGAACGGGAGGTATGCTAGTTATTTTTGCAAATAATTTAGCTACTTTTTGTAGAAGGATGATTTTTATTTACTTCTGTATCTAGTAGTGTATCCAGGATTCTGCATCAACTGCGAGGTTATTTAGCGCCCATAAAGTGATTATTAATTTGGTTTAAAGTGAATTTCTCTGAGATAATCACATATGTTGCTTTTGTTTGCGGCAAAAATGGTGATTATGTTGCTTATCGTAGAGGGTAGGTTGTACTTTAGTCGGATGTTTTTAAGGTGATTTGCTGTGAGCATATGCGAGTCTGTTAAGTTGGATCCGCAACTTGGATATTTGGGGTCTTGTGCTTCTTCCAAGAGATGGCGGTGAGTTGAGAAAGTGTGTCCAGCAGCCAGTCTTCGCAGAATGACGTTCTCTTTTCTGTTGAGATTGTTGTTATGTAGGAGGGGAAATACCAAGGATTTGAGTGGCCACAATTTATTGTTTGTAGGATAGGTTTCCGATCTTGATGGATGATAAGGCACTGAGAGGATTGGAGATAATTAGGATGAGTTTGGAGCTCGTGGTTATAGCGAATCTAGTTGCCTCTTTGATCGCTAGGAGTTCAGCTGTAAATATGGAAACATTTTTTTTTTATAGGTCTAGCACACGTGCTACAGGGAAGTCCCTAAAGCGCTACAGGAGCGACACGTGTGCGGAGAAAGCGATTCACGTTGTTCTTAAATCGCTGTAAATTGTACTCGGTGGGAAACACAGTCCTGGGCAAATTATCCCAAAGGGATGATGTTCTCCATATAAATGACTGCTTGAAAAGCGTTGTACGAGGAGTAACGAGCTGAACCTCATACGGATGTGAAGTATTAGCGTGACGTGTACTTCTAACATGCACCGCTCTGGGAGGAATTAAGCGGGCCACATCCTTCGAACACTTTCCATGAAAATACTTGTAGAATAGGCCCAAGTTGCCAACCGTTCTTCGATGTTCCAGCGAATCAAGGCCACCTGTCAGTTCCGGGTCTCCAATCAGACGAACAGCTCTTCTCTGAATAGAATCCAACAAATGCAGTGTATGTTTGGGAGCGGAGCCCCAAACATGGGAGCAGTATTCCATAGTTGGTCGAATTTGAGCTTCGTAAAGAATTAACAGTTGTTGTGAAGTGTAAAGCTTTCTAGTTCGAAATAATATTCCCAACTTCTGAGAAGCTCTCCTTGCTATGCCTGCAACATGTTCATGCCAGGACATATTTGCTCCCAAATTAATGCCCAACAATTTGAGTGACGATGTTAGGGGAATGGAGTGCCCCGACATAATTATGTCGGGTTCAGCAACGTTCACTTTTTTAGAAAAAACATAATGAGGAAGTTTGAACTTTCTGAAGGTGGTGGGCGATGTAAAGGCAGAACCGACTCCTCTGTCTGATTTGGAACTGTCCATATAGAAGAGGGTATGTTTGGGGTATTTTGTGGCGACGATTTGTAAAAAGGATTTATTGAGGAAAGAGTCTGGAGAGTCCGCTTTATTATATTGTCGCATAGAGAGATCAATATATGGTATAGGAGAGAGCCATGGGGGAAAGGTGGTTTGCAAAGGGTAGTCGTATTTAGGGGGGAAAGATTGTGGTGTGACAGTAAGGCCGAGATTCTTTGAGGGATCGAGTTTTGTGGTAGTAGTAGGTTGGGTTTGTGTATGTTAGATAGGTTCAATGTGGTTTTAGAATGAGGTTTATATATGGAGGATGAGTAAAATTTTAGGAGATACAGTTTTCTCACGAGATGTAAGGGAGGAGTAGATGTAAGGCATTGTAGAGTAGGGATAGGGGTAGTGCGAAAAGCTCCCGTAGAGAGTCGGAGGGATTGATTTTGGATTGGATCTACGGTCTTGATAGAGCTTTGACTCGCGGCTTCATATATAAAATCACCGTAGGTCAATTTGGAAAGAATGAGGGAGTTATATATTTGTAGTAGGCAAGGAAAGTCACCCCCCCCCAGGTCATGTGAGACAATAAGCGTAATAGGTTTAATCGGAGGAGGTTTTTGTTTTAAGGGATTTGATGTGAGCCTTCTATGTAATTTTGGAGTCAAATTTTGGAGTCAAATGTGTGGATCTTAAGGGATTAGGCAGTAGGGATTTCATTATTTGCAAGGTAGAGGGAGTTAAGTCTGGGACATGTTCTGCGTCTGTAAAAGTGTAAAACTGTGGATTTTGCTGGAGAGAATGAGAAATTATATTTGTTAGCCCAGGTGCCGAGAGAGTGAAGAGCTGTCTGAAGAAGGTCAGAACAGCTTTTATGTTTGTTGGTATGTAATTAGATATGGTGGTGATGGCTATATTAAAAAGGGTAGGACTGAGGACTGACCCTTGAGGGACACCCAGGGAGGAGAAGAAAGGAGAGGATTTCGTGGAAAGAACTTTTACCTGAAAAGTTCGGGGTTGAAGGAAGTTATGAATGAATTTAGGGAGTGCGCCTTTTAATCCGAAGGTCATTAATTGGGAGAGTATTACGTTTTTGTCAGTTTTGTCAAAGACTGAGGATAGGTCTAGGGAAGTTAGCAGAAGGTGGTTTTGATGGTGAAAGGAGGGTTTTATGTCAGTGTCAAGAGATGCCAGGTAGTTGACTGACAATCTAGCCCTGCGAAAGCGGGTTGTTTGATTCTAGAAACCATGTAAGTCTCTACATCACCATTCTTTCTAATAGTTTGCATAAATGGTTACTTAAGGATGTGGGTCGGTAGCTATCAGGAGAGGCCCTGGTTTGTGTATAGGGATAATCAGGGATTTTAGCCAATCTTGAGGAAATGTTGCTTGGAGCCAAATGTGATTACATATTTGGGGAGTTTAGCATGGATGGGGATAGATTTCTGATCACCTCAAGGTGAATCGTATCGGGACCAGAACCTGAACTAACCTGAACTATCAAATTTTATTTTGCTTATGGATTTTCAGTTTCGTTTCCTCTGCGGGTCGTTTTTAGTGTTCCGTACGGAACACTTATAAGATCACTTCGGTGTCTGTCTGTCTGTCTGTCTGTCTATCTGTCTGTCTGTCTGTCTGTCTGTCTGTCTGTCTGTCTGTCACACCCGATTTTCTCCGAAACTACTTGACATAGAAAGGTGAAATTTGGTAATAATATAGGAATTGATGGCCTCATCAGAGCCACGTAGTTTTGAGAATTAAATTTTGACTTAAGGGGTTAGTTTTGGGGGTTGAAGTCGGAAGTGAAAAAAAATTTTTTTTACTAGGTCATCGAGTGAGGTGTCAAATGAAAGCTTGTGAAAATGCGAGTAAAAAATGTATATATAATATTATACTTGCGCGCACTTTTCTTTGTATTATTTTTAAAAATTCGCGAAAAGTCGCTGTCCCGGGCCTTATCTCGAAAAGTACTTATCAAAAAATTTCGAAAAAATTCTGGAATATTCTCCACGGGGTGTAGATTGAACGAAAATTATCACGAGTGCATTACCTTTAATAATTTATATGGTATATAAAAAAACCAAAAATTTCAAGGTCATCAGATTTCAGTAAAGATTGGAAACAAACTTTCTTGAAAACTCATTTGGGGTGTGTTTTGTGAAGTCACTGATCATTTTATACCACCGTAACATAAATTTTGACCTAAGGGGTTCGTTTTGAGGGGTGAAATCGGAAGTGAAAAAAAAATTTTTTTTACTAGATTATCGAGTGTGGTGTCAAATGAAAGCTTGTGAAAACACGAGTAAAATATATATATATATATATATATATATATATATATATATATATATATATATATATATATATATATAATGTAATACTTGCGCACACTTTTCTTCGTATTACTTTTTAAAAATCGCTGTCCTCTACCTTATCTCGAAAAGTACTGATCAAAAAATTTTGAAAAAATTCTAGAATATTCTCCACGGGGTATAGATTGAACGAAAATTATCACGAGTGCATTACCTTTAATAATTTATTTGGTATATAAAAAAAAAACAAAATTTCAAGGTCACCAGTTTTCAGTAAAGATTGGAAAGAAACTTTGTTGAAAACTCATTTGGGGTGTATTTTGTGAAGTCACTGATCATTTTATACCACCCTAACAAAAAATTTTATTTTAAAAACAATCAACGTACGGAACACTAATTGTGCAAGTTCAACTTGCACTTGACCGGTTTTTTTTTAAGTCAAAATACACTTACGCATCAATTAAATAATGTTTCATTTGTAAATTTTAAATGCGGGAAGTAATACAGCTAGACATAAATAATATATTATAATAATAATACACTAAACAGAACAGACCATGGCTTAAACATCAGACACAAAAAAGTGAACCAACATAAAATAAACCACCTCCTACATATAGATGACATAAAACTATACGCTGCTACAGACTCACAGCTGAAAGAACTCCTCAAAATCACAGAGACATTCACCTTAGATATCAATATGGAGTTTGATATAAATAAATGAAAAGCTTCACATCAACAAAGGCCAATAGAAAGGCTACCATGAGATAGAAACGATCAATAACGAAACACTCGATAGCATGCTCGACAAAGAAACATACAAATATCTAGGCTTCCAACAAAGCACCAAACTCAACCACACTGACATCAAAACACAGCTCAGAACCAAATTCAAAAACAGACTCACGAAACTTTTACAAACAAAACTCAACTCCAAGAATCTCACTAAAGCCATCACACAGACATAGAAAACATTCACATCTTTATACGTTTTCAATTCACCAAATACAGGAAATTACATCCCAAGGCATGCAAAGAAAGACTTACCATCGAGACGAAGGTGGGAGGAAGAGGAACCATAGATATAAGATCACTACACACAAAACAAATACATTCACTTAGGAAATTCTATCACACCAAGCAAACCAGCCTCCACACAGCAACATTGAAAGCAGACAAAAACTACACACCTCTCGACTTTTCCCGGCAAGACCACCCAGCAGACACAAAAAATTACACCCAATTACAACAGGAAAAGATGAAAACGTTGTCAGAAAAAACACTGCACGGAAAACACAGATACCACATAGAACAATACCATGTAAATAAAAAACAATCATACACCTGCTTACAGGATGGGCAGCTATTCCCTGAAACAGAAGGTTTCTTACTTGGCACCCAGGATAAAGTCATATTAACTAGAAATTACCAAAAGCATATCATCAAAGACCCAACTATTACAGAAGAGAGATGCAGGAAATGCCAACAGCAGAAAGAAACGATCGAGCACATAACAAGCGGATGAAAAAAAATTTGCCGGAACGGAATACACAGCCAGACATGACTCAGCGGCAAAAGTAGTTCACCAAGCATAGAAAACACAGATCCCTACTACAAATACATGCCAACATCCGTACTTGAAAATAAATATTACAAATCCTATTGGGACATCAGTATCCATACAGATAAAACAGTCTCCGCCAATAGACCCAATATCACTTTTCAGTTCAAAAAAGGAAAAGTCACTTATCTAATTGACATAGCTGTCCCTAACGACACAAACATCCAAACTAAATACACAGAAAAAATCTCCAAATACACAGACCTTGCAACATATGGTAAATAAAAAGGCTATGGAAACAAGAAAAAATAATCATTGTCGCCCTCGTCACATTAGCCACAGGCGTTACACCAACAGCATTCACACCACATTTAGTACAACTCGGACTCAACACAAACATACATAGAAACATTCAGAAGTCAGTGATTGTGAAAACATGTAACATTTTCAGGTCATTCCTTAATACATAGTGGGACGGCTTAGGCCCGTCAGCTAACCATGGAACCACATTGACCAAATGTGAGAAAGAAGAACCAAAACAATAATAATAATAAAATAGATAAGAAACGATAAAAGAAACTACAACACAAATATAATCAAAAAAGATAACCGTAAATGAAAATATTACGTTCACGATTATCTAATTGAAAAATAAAAAATACAAAGTTACGAGATGAGAACAATATAACAGCAAATAATAAGAATAATATAACTAGGGTTGTTGAAGTCTTCTACAAAATCCAATCAGATAGACGAAAAGGAAAATATAAACATAATTAAAGTAGGATCTGAAGAACTTCCAGATATCACAGAGGAGAAAATACAAGCTGCATTGAACCAGATGGAAAACAATAGATGCTCTGGAGAAGATCAAATCACTGTAGAAATGCTGAAACTGGGCGGTAAATCTCTAAAAGATGCAATAAAAATCCTACTACATAAATGCCTCTATGAGGCTTTTACTTCTCCTTAAGACAGGCCATAATACTGATATCAAAAATTATCAACCCATATCTCCTCTGTCGTACTTATCTGCTCTGCTGCTGTACTGCTCTCCAGCAAAACTAGATTCCTATCAACTTGTGGATTAGTCTGGCTTCAGAAAGGGATTTAGCATGATCGACCACCTCTGCACAATACGTACTGTAAAAGAAAAATGTACAGAATTTAAGGTGCTAATACGTCTGACCTTCATTGATTTTCATAAGACATTTGATACTGTTCAAATCTGGTGGATTTCAAGTATATAAAAATAATAAAGAACATCTATAAAGAAACATCTATATATATATATATATATATATATATATATATATATATATATATATATATATATATTAAAAAATTGAAGAAACAACTGTCACTAACAATGTACCATTAAAAAGAAGAGTGCGATAAGGAGATACTACCTCACGTAAGTTATTTATGATGACCCTTGCAGACATCTTTAAGTAGTTAAATTGGGATGATCGACGGTACTAGACTGTAAGTCACTCACCTTAGGTTTACAGACGACATAACAGCGAAAATACCAATGAGCTACAGGAAATGTTAAACCAGCTGAATGTTAATGAGCCATTAGCATCCAGAAATTACCAGATGAATAAGGCTGACATGGGTAGCAACTAGAATATACCCTAAAAAGTACTACATTACATATACACCTAAAAACTAAAGTCAACAATCCCTGTGTTCAACCTGTCAGCACCTATGAACTGGAAACAATGTGTCTCACTAAAGCATCTCTTCAAAAGCTCGTAATTTCAAAGAGAGCTATATAGAGAAGCATGCTTGGTATCTCCCTTAGGGACAGAAGAAGGGCTGATAAGGAGACGAATCAACGTCACTGACATAACTCTGGAGACGGCAAGGATGAAGTGGTTATGGGCAGATGGTCCGGTGATGGTGATATATGGGTGTACAGGATTATGGAATGGAGACACAGAGAAACAGGAAGAGGTATTGGACGTCTACAGAAACGATGGGTCGATAATATAAGAGTAGTAACGGGCAAGTAGTGGTTAAAGCTGACAAAAGATAGGGAAGCATAAAAGAGATTAGAAGAATTCGATGGCCAGGAGCGGACAAACTTGGCTTGAGAAGAGAAAAGGAACAGAAAATAATTAATGAAACTAATATATAATGTTTCGAGAACTTTGTTTTGTTACTGATCTCTTTAATTTGATTGAAAGTACTCCTTGTTCCTCAAAATAGAGATGCTGATTCCTCCTTTAACTTTGGTTTGGCCGTATTGGATAGCATTTACTATTCTAATAAAACTGACTGCATACGATAATTTACAAAATTAAAAATTGTGGTTTTTCTGAGCATTTCTTCCCTTTTTGATTTCTTGGCTTTTTTATCCTACATTTCTCCCTTAGACTTTGTTATTGTTCTTTTGGTTATTCGTTTTATTTTGAGGTAGGGTCTTTATCGTCTCCTTCTAGTGCTAAGTAATTTCCAGCAGAACAGTTTTTTTCAGAGTACCAATGTTTCCATTTCCAAGTTCTACCTCAGTTTCTTGCTGTGATTTTTATGTTTTAATCCATGTGCTTCCTGTACGACTTTTTGTAGTTCTTAGATTCTGTTCTAAAAGTTTTTTTTATCAACTTAGCGCTGATACGGTGTCTTTGTACTTTCGTGAGTAAATTATTATATATAATTAATGTAACTGACTAATATAACATCAAAAATAATATCGACATTTGTCACCCCTCTCTAATTAAGTTTAAGCAAAAAGATATGTTTGGTTGGATCCCTTCTACATTGTCCTAGATTATATTTTGCCCTTCTTTGTCACATATGACCTCTTATAGATATTTCTTTGTCAAAAGATTAGAGACCCGGAACTGACCGGCGGCCTTGATGCGTTGGGATATCGAAGAACGGTTGGCGACTTGAGCCTATTCTACAAGTATTTTCATGGAAAGTGTTCGAAGGATGTAGCCCGCTTAGTTCCTCCCAGAGCGGTTTTTTTTATGGGTCTAGCACACGTGCTACAGGGAAGTCCCTAAAGCGCTCTAGGAGCGGCATGTGTGCGAAAAAGCGATTCACGTTGTTCTTGAATTGCTGTAAATTGTACTCGGTGGGAAACACAGCGCTGGGCAAATTATTCCAAAGGGATGATATTCTCTATATAAAAAACTGATTGAAAAGAGTTGTACGCGGAGTAACAAGCTGAACCTCATACGGATGTGAAGTATCAGCGCGACGTGTATTTATAACATGCACCGCTCTGGGACGAATTAAGTGGGCTACATCCTTCGAACACTTTCCATGAAAATACTTGTAGAACAGACTCAAATCGCCAATCGTTCTTCGATGTTCCAGCGAATCAAGGCCGCCGGTCAGTTCCGGGTCTCCAATCAGACGAACAGCTCTTCTCTGAACAGAATTTTTTTTTTATGGGTCTAGCACACGTGCTGCAGGGAGGTCCCTAAAGCGCTACAGGAGCGGCACGTGTGCGGAAAAAGCGATTCACGTTGCTGTTGAATCGCTGTAAATTGTACTCGGTGGGAAAGACAGTTCTGGGCAAATTGCCCATCCAACAAGTGCAGTGTATGTTTGGGAGCGGAGCCCCAAACATGGGAGCAGTATTCCATAGTTGGTCGAATTTGAGCTTTGTAACGAATTAACAGTTGTTGTGGAGTGTAAAGCTTTCTGGTTCGAAATAATCTTCCCAACTTTTGAGAAGCTTTCCTTGCTATGCCTGCAACATGTTCATACCAGGACATATTTGCTCCCAAATTAACGCCCAACGAATTGAGCGACGATGCTAGGGGAATGGAGTGCCCCGACATAACTATGTCGGGTTTAGCAACGTTAATTTTTTTAGAAGAAACTGCCGCCTGAGTTTTTGTAGCGTTAAATTCCACTTGGTTACTGTCACCCCAAGATAGAATTTCTTCCAGGTCTTTGTTAAGTTGAACGACCCCCTGCTGTCCGCGGATGTTTGCCTGAGCAGCCGATGTCCGAGCGTTCAAAGTGAATGAAAAGACAAGCGTACTGTCATCTGCAAAACTGTAGATTGGATTTCTGGTCTTTTTCAGCAGATTGTTAATGTAAATATGTTTGAAAGAAATCTGTCGATCTCCACTCGTAAAGAACTCTCTCTGAGGAAACATGAGAGCCACAAACAGAACTTTTCAGACATACCACAAGAGCGTAGCTTAGCAAACAGTCCATCGTGCAAACACGGTCGAATGCCTTGGATATGTCAAGAGCAACCGCTCGAGATTCTCCAAAGTGTTCAATTGTGTTGTTCCAAACATGTGTTACATAAGTCAGAAGATCTCCTGTTGATCTATGTTTACGAAAGCCATATTGGTCATCGCTAATAATATTGAATCGTTCAAGATATTTTAGAAGATGCTGATTGATAACCTTTTCCATGACTTTTAATATTATTGAAAGCAGTGCGACTGGTCGGTAGTTATTTGGCAAGGTCTTCTTGCCTTTTTTAGGTATCGCCTGAACTGTGGCACATTTCCAGCAGGACGGAAATATTCCCTTTCTGTAGGATAGGTTGAAAAGTCTACAGAAAACTGGTGTTAGTTCTCTTGTACAGTTTTTGAGAACTATGACAGGTATTCCGTCAGCGCCAGAAGCCTTTTTGGTGTCTAGCTTCATCAAATACGTTTTATGATACGCTGTCCGAAGACAATATCGGGCATCCTTGACTGCAACAAGTTCGCTTTCTCAGCAGGTGTCATTGCAATAGAATTATCTGGCCGTGTGAGTGGTGGTATGGTGGATTTGGTGAAATTTTGACTGACTTAGCGATTGACCAGAAGGACCTGGAATTGTTGGGACAAGAGAGAAGTTTGTTTCTAATCCGTTGATTGTGCGCCTTCTTGGTTTCGTCGATAATTTCTTTGCATCTGTTCCTTACAGGAACAAAAGTGTTACGATGTATGGTGTTAGGATTTTCACGCCATTGTCGTTATGCAAGATGTTTAGAAGCAACAGATCCTTTGCATTTTCGGTCAAACCAAGGCTTGCCGTTGGAGGGGCATTTCTTCGAAAAAGGGATGTAAACCTCTATACCGGCCAAAATAACATCGGAAACCTCCCTGGCGCAGTTAGATTTGTCGTCGGATCGAAAACAAACGTCTAACCAAGGGAAAGTTCGAAAATATTCCATGAGATCTCCCCATTTAACAGATTTGTAGTGCCAAATCTTGGACGGTTTATGCGTCTCTCTGTCACTGATTGGCAGGATACTCGATATCGAAAGCAATTTATGGTCAGAAGAACCTAACGGCGGATTTAAGCTAACCGTGTAAATCTCCGGATTGGTGGTTAAAAACAGATCAAGAAGGCTGGCGAACTCCCCGTCAGAGATCCGAGTTAAACCATAACTGATTGAAAATGATTCGGCTTCACGACCTTGTTCGTCGGTAGTATTTAAATATTTAAGCCAGTTGAGGTTGGGGACATTAAAGTCTCCCAGGATGGCAATTTCGGCATTTGCGTCTATTCTACAAGTATTTTTATGGAAAGTGTTCGATGTATGTAGCCCGCAAATTTTAACTTATTTACTTTATGTACTTTATGTATTACTTTATGTATAAAGGTTTAAATGTTTTTTGGAAGTGAAATAACTGTATCCTATCAAGACAACACAACGACCAGTCGAATATTTTTTTTGAGAAATTTTGATAAATTTAGATCGTAGTTTAAGAACTGTTCTCAGTTGATGGTTCAGGATCACGAGATACCGAATAACATTATTTCTCATTTCTGTCGGTTAATCTCTGTTTGTTGACACGATAACTCTCGAGTTTGGTTTATACAGTACTAGGTTCAAAAATTATGAGAACAGATTAAATAAAACACAAACTATTAATCTGTTAAACTCCATCTGTTATGCCAAGGTTTTCCAATCTTCGAAACACTCAGTTCTCACTTTCTGGTTTTGTTTTTAAGGCGTCCAGCTAATCCTCTTTTGCAACTCCTATTGATTCGCAACGCTGCCCACTGAGTAGTATTTTTTGCTTTGGGAATAGGAAAAAGTCATTCAATGGAATGTTTAGTGATAACGGTGTATGCGGAATGGTCGTTGTTTTATTATTACTGAAAAAGTAATAATAATTGTATTGTAAGAGTGTGTTATCGCAGTCCAATATCCATAAAATGTACTGCTTCAATTCAAGCTTTTACGAATTGACTCACGTACACGAAGCATCACGTTTAAATAATACACCTTATTACCTGTTTAGTCAGTTAAACGGAACTGTTTTGCATCATCACTTTAATAGGATTCTTTCTGTTTTGGTTTACTTTTCCACGATATTCACTTGAATTTTTCAGCTGTTTTCGGGTCATATAATTAGATTCATGTCTCATCAACAGTATTAATGACTTTGAGAGCGGAATTGTTTAAAAAACCATCCCTTCAACGATCTGAACGTGATGTGGTTTGTCAAGAAAATTCAGTTGTTTTGGAACAACTACAAGAACTCTATCACTTCTACTGTCGGTTTTTAAGAAAAAGCACCCCCACTAGTTCTAATTATCGAAAAGTTTATCAATCAGCATCTTCTAAAATATCGGAAAGGATTTAATATCGTAAGCGGAAAGGATTTAATATCGTAACAGGAGATCTGACTTATGTCATACATGCTTGGAACAACGCAATTGAATCTAGAGGTTGTACTTGATATATTGCTGGTTAAGCTACGCTCTTATGGCATGTTTCAGAGTTTATAACTCTCAGGTTTTATCAGAGAGTGTTTCACCTCACTATAGACGCTGCTGTACCCCAAGACTCCATACTGTTTCCTACTTGTTTTCTCCTTTAGGTTAACAATCTGCTGAAAAGAACCAGGAATCTAATCTGTAACTTTGCAGATGACAATATGCTTATTTCTTTATTTAATTTGAACGCCGAATATCAGCTATTCATGCAAATATCCGGGTACAGCAGAAAGTCGTTCAACTTAACGAAAATTTGAAAAAATTTTTGCAGTGACAGTAAGTAAATAGAACTCAATGCTACAAAATCCTAAGCGGCAGTTTTTTTTTGTGAAAAAGGTAAATTTGCTGAACTCGATACAGTTATGATGGTACACCCCTTTCTTCTAGCATAGTAATTTACCTTGCTGAATGGAATAAGGCACTCATCTTTTGGGTTCCGCTTCTGAATATATGCTGCATCTATTGCATAGGTTCCCAACCGCTCCGGCCCATGAATATACCGAGTTGGGTTTTAGATTCTTTCACAAATGCAGCTACAGCAGAATCATCAAATTTAAGCCGCTCCCTGATTTGTCGGTGCGGTATGGTTTTTCTCGGTGTGCCTGACTTACGCGGGATACGCGGGCGCGGAGCAAGTCAGGTCGGTTTCATTGAAATATAGGCGTTCGGCATGTTTTCGTTACCAATCGGTACCGAGGACACCGAAAAAAATGATACCGGTTTAGAAGAGGAGCTCATAGAACTCACAACTAACAAAGAGCTAAGAGTAAAATTCAGAAATGGATACCAAGAGCTCTGGCTTCAAAAATTAATATCAGCTCTCTACCCTGGATTGTGGGCAACAGTACAGAAATTTTTAAGTGCTTTTCCTTCATTGTAGTTGGCTGAACGTGAGTTCAGTGCAGTAGCTAATTTACTGTCTAAGAAAAGGAACAGACGGCACATCACTGAACATGGCAATTTGCCACTTATATTAACGCAATTGGAACCCGTCATTAACAAAGTGTTAAAACTCCACTAGCCTCAAGCTTTATTTTTTTTTTAATTTCTTATTAATTTTGCGTTATTTTTAAATTTTTACTACATTTGATGATCGTTTTAATTAATTTCTACTTTGTGATTCTTAATAGACTAACAGACAAATAAAATAGGTACAGATAATATGCAATAATATTTTAATATTTGGTATAATCAACTATTATGGACGAGGGGGCGTTGGAATTTTTTTCTCTTGTAAAGGGGGCGGTTGTTCAGAAAAGGTTGGGAACCTCTGATCTATTGAATTTGATTCTATTCAGATTACTCAAATGGAGACCAAGACCTCACCAGCACCTTTGATTTCTTGGAACATCGAAGACCCGTTTTTTTTTTTGGGGGTTGTCGGATCGAAAACAAACGTCCATCCAAGGGGGGAAAGTTCGAAAATATTCCACATTTTGTAGTGCCAAATTTCCCATTTAGCAGATTTGTAGTGCCAAATCTTGCGCGGCCTAGGCGCCTCTATGTTACTGATTGGCAGTATACTCGATGTCGAAAGCAGTTTATGGTCGGAAGACCCTAACGGTGAATTTACGGTGACCGTGTAAATCTCCGGATTGGTGGTTAAAAACAGATCAAGAAGACTGGCGAACTCCCCGTCTCGGGATCCGTGTTGGTTCGTCAATAAGCTGAGTTAAGCCACAACTGATGGAGAATGATTCAGCTTCACGACCTTGTTCGTCGGTAGTATTTGAATATTTAAGCCAGTTGATATGGTGGACATTAAAGTCGCCCAGGATGGCAATTTCGGCACTTGGATAGTTAATTTTTAAATGATCAATAGTGTCTGCAAGAGAAGCGAAAAGTGTTCGAAAATTGGTATCACTTGGTGGTCGATACAGGATACAGATGAACCTTGTGGTTTGTTGAGTCGTTATTTTTAACCACATAATATCAAAGTTTGGGGCCTCCAAAGCCTCTTCTCGTTGGCAAGAGAGGTCGCTTCTGACAAAAAGATAGATTCCAAAGTTACGCCTAAATCGGGAATAAGGATAAAGATAGTTGTGCTGTGCTGGTCGATGGACTGACCTTGGTTTCACATAGAGCGAGTACATGAGATTTCTTGGATTGCAGGTGTTGATGCACTGAATTTATGTTCGAGTTTAAATCTCGTATGTTGCAAAAATCTATTTTAAAGTTATGATATGTGCATGTCGACGCCCCCGAACCAGCCCCCACCCGAAGATCCGAACGGGGGGCTATTTTACCTCCGGAATTTTTTGTATCCAGGTGCCTCATCATGCTCTTTGGTCCCACAGTAGTTAATGTGGAATTGAGTAGTTTGGGTTCTCTAGATACTTTTCCAATGATCTGTGAGTTCTTGTTTGTTTGGTGATTCGGTCACTGCAGTCTGTTTGTTGTACATAGTTTTCCGGTAGAACTGTTTTTCGCTTCTTCGGAAGAGGTTGTTGGTGTCTTTCCTCTTGTTTGTTTCTTTGTATCTACGGAGTCTTGCGGCATATACAAATAATTTTTGTTTCAAGGTATGAAAGGTTTCTGGCAGTGTTCTGTTGGGAGACCTGGATTTGATCTTGTCGATACCCTGTGTGACTCGTTTGGACGCGTTCCCATTCATAAACTGGGTAAGGTGTCCTAGACCTCTTGTTGTTGATTTTGTTTTCTATTCTTATTTGCCATTTGAATTTTGTTGTTGTTGTGGTGGTGCTGTAGCTATTTGTAGGACAGGGGTCTGCCTCCTCAACATCCTGCCGTTATCACTATTATAGTTATTATTATTCGACGTAGTGTTCCGACGAGTATCCTAGGAAAGAAGGGTCGATTGCGGCAAAGCCTGGATGCCACAGCAAGGCTACTTACTCCCGGAGGGCGCCCGGTATCTGGGGCGTCCTCCGCCCCGATTACCTGAATGGAGACCAAGACCTCACCAGCACCCTTTCTTTCTTGGAACATCGAAGGCCCGTTAGTTAGTTGAGTCTATTCTACAAGTACTTCCATGAAAATTGTTCGAAGGATGTAGCCCGCTAGATTTCTCCTAGAGCAGTGCATGCGAAGAATACACGTCATGCTAATACATCACAGCGGTATGAGGTTAGGCTTGTCATTCCTTGTCCAACAATTTTCAAAACTTCTCTTATATGGAGATCCTTATCCTTTCGAAATAATATACCCATGACTATGTTTCTTACTGAGTACATTTTTAGATATTTAAGAACAGCGTGAATCGCTCTTTCCGTACACGCGTCGCTTCTGTAGAGTTTTAGTGATTTTCTTGCGGAACATGTGCTATGCCTATAATAAAAATAAATGACGATTACTAACTACAATATTCTAGTTTTTGTTGATGTTTTCTTTTGGAGTTTTGCAGTGGACGGTCTCCCAAAATATGTTTACCACATGAAAATTTCTTCTTGTGAACCATAAAAATACTGGCAAAAAATATATAAAAATGCTCCACATAGTAATCAGAGGTAATATAGATGGCGGAACGTTAAAAGTTATCAATTAACCGTATATTGAATAGTCCCTACTTGGTCGTAGAAGATTGCTTATGCAACTGTTATTGCAAATATTTGTATAGCGCAGACGCCGGGAGGTGGATTTGGGTTAACAGCAGGTGATGGGATATCTGTGACTTTTTTAATGTCACTTATTAAGTGATTTAAATTATAAAGTCGGCGGAGGCGAAACCTTGTGTCCAATTCAGCAGTTCCTAATGAGGGTTTTGTCTTGGTGGAATCCTACAATTTCGTAATGTTTTACAGAATACCATTTTCTAGATTCAAGTTATTTTGCTTAAGAAACTAGATGTGATGCTGTCACAGGAGAAGTTTTGCCGTATAATTTGCGGACTCATCAGCAGAGAAAAATTAACGAAAATTTACAAGTACGGTGATCATGGCTACGTTTATCTGAAGTCAAAAGAAGATACTAAACAACTGCTGAACGTGTTAACATGTGAGTATTCTTTTGTATATTTACCCATTTATTATTATCAAAATAGACATTTAAATTTGCAAAAATTCGCATAAAGCTGAAAATTGGTAAATACACTATTACAAATAAAATATCAAAAGTCCCCACCGATCCTACGTCTGCTTAAAATTTTATTCAAGGTCAAAGGCCAAAAATATCAAATTGTAAGTGTTGTCGTAAAAATAGGTTAGACACAAGTTGTAGATAATGGGATTCTCTACAAAAATTTTTCTCACACTTTTTTCCTACGAATGGTGATTTCTGAGATATCGCGATTCCAAAAGTTGGAGAAATCGTATTCTACATAATATGCACACATTTCCCCACCACCTACGAGGTAGTGTACTTGGCGCATTTTTTTAACGTGGTTTCCCCAGTAGACATATTCCACGATCTATTGTGATTAAGTTTTATTAGACAGTATCCTACTGATTGAAAAAATGGTATTATTGGTAATGATTAAAGTGGAACGGATCATTGTTGATTTTGGGGAAAATTTTAGTCTAATTGATAATCTTCAAATGCTACTTCAACAGTAATGGCTTCATTTTCGCTTTTTTCTTCCTCTTCTTGCTGGATTTCTATAGATTGTTTTAAAAAGAAAGATGTATCAGTTGTTTCCTCACTGATACCATAAGAATCCTCATCTGTTTTATTTGATTCAACATTGGAGTAAGATTGGCCTAGACAATTGGTACATACTGGTAAACAATATAATCCGACTTTTTTACAGCCACAATTTTTACTAAAACTTTTCTTGCATTACAAAAAATAGTCATAAGAAGATTTTCTGGAGCAGGTGAGAGTAAAATTTGAATTGGCTCCAAACTGTTATCCATTAACTTCCAACCCCAGTCTTCTGGGTCCAGTTGATTGCTTAGGGTGTACAAGTATAAAAGGCGGATTTCATACAGCAGATGGTGCACCAATGCAGTTTGTGCTATTTTGCGCCATTTTATTGTGTCATCAACAAGTATCAGACGCGCACGAGTGATAAATTGGAAAAGTGTGTGCATAATGTTGTGCTGTTGTGTTCAATATGTCGAAATTTATACCGAACAAAGACTATTCGCGGACAGCATTAATTTTTTGTTTTCATTTGAAGAAAACTGCATACCAATTACTTCGAGAAGTTTATGGTGACCATACTCCATCGCAAGATACGTGTAAACGATGGTTTCGGCGTTTCAAAAGTGGTGACTTCGATGTTGCAGACAAGGAACGTGCAAAACCGCCAAAAAAATACGAAGATGTGGAATTGCAAGCATTGTTGGACGAAGATGATTCACAAACATAAAAACAACTCGCCGAGCAATTGGGCGTTAGTAAACTAGCTGTTTTCAATCGGCTACTAGAGATGGGAAAGATCCAGAAGATCGGTAGATGGGTACCACATGAGTTGAACGACAGGCAAATGGAACAGCTCAAAAACACGTGTGATATTTTGCTCGCTTGGTACAAAAGGAAGTCGTTTTTGCATCGTATGGTTACAAGGGATGAAAAGTGGATTTATTTTGAGAATCCCAAGCGCAAAAAATCATGGGTAGACCCAGGCGCACCATCCACATCGACCGCAAGACCGAATCGCTTTGGCAGAAAGACGAGTGTTTGGTGGGACCAGAGGGGCGTGGTCTATTATGAGCAGTTAAAACCTGGGGAAACGGTTAATACTAAACGTTGCTAACAACAATTGATCGATTTGAACCGTTCGCTGCTTGAAAAAAGGTCAGAATACCGAAAGAGGCAACACAAAGCCATTTTTATTAGTGACAATGCTCCGTCGCATATGGCAAAACCAGTTCGCGACACGTTGGGAGCATGTAAGATGTGAAAAAGTGTTCTCAGTTTGAGGCATCTTTTTTTGTACCCTGTGAGAAGTTGTTTGTCCCACGCTTGAGCGCAATTTTGTTGCCTATGAACAAGTGTTTAATTGCGCCCCACGTACACTGCGTCATTTTGTAACTTTTGAAAACTTGCCCGCACGTTGTGGGGTCATTTTGTACCGTTTGAATATTGGACGCCCCAAGCTTGAGCACAATTTTCTTGCAGCCCCGCTTTAATTTCTGCTACTGAATTGAGTGAACCCTGATTTTAAAAGAACTAAAGAAATTAAACACACACTAGCTCAGTTTTCCTTGGTGGAGAGATATGGGTAAGAGATAATTTTCTTACGTCTTTTTGGAATTAATTTCTATTTTTTAAAAGGCTTTAGCTGTACAAAATTTTGGGCACCATCCATTTTAAAATAGAAAGGATCTAACTTCAGCTAAAAAAATGGAAAAATGCTGAAGGGTTTTATGGGTATTACTAAAAAGAATTAGTCTAGTACAACTTATCCTGAAAAGAAAAATAAGTATTCAGTGAGACACTAGCTTTAATCAACTAAAAGAAAATTTATTCATGTTTTTAACATAAAAAGTTCTAACCTTACAGTTTTACCAAAAAAATTCTAGCCTAACTAGTAGTTGTTACATTTAAATTTTAAACTATTATAACCCCCGAAGACGAAAAATCGTGCTTTACACTTCACTTTTTAGTCTCTTTTAAATTGCTGTTAAGGCACTACTTTGGAATAAGTCTATTGAAGGAAGTTTGGGTAACTTACTGTTCTTATTCCTGCTTTGATGGACTACGCCCGATTTCACACTTTTTCTTAGCAAACACTTAGAAAGCCCACTACGGCTTTTATTTAAGAAACTGGTACTTTTATTTAGCTCGCATGATGGTTGTTAGCCTGTCGGCTAGATGGAAAATAGCCCGGCAGCGGCTTGATGGTACTGCCTGGTTGCGGCTAGATGGAAAACAACCTGTTTGAGCTCTGAGGAGCCTTAAATAAACCGTCCGACTCTGCCGGTAGTATCGCGACGCTCGAATCAAAACTGCGGATCAAATATTTCACCAATCGCGGCCTGGCAGTATGTTCGGTCCGGAACCCGCACAACACAGTATGTACCGAACGTCCTGGAACTTCTGTTTAATATACCGTTCGATACAAAAATGAAAATAAGTACAATTTGAAATGGAAAAATCAGTAACATTACATGGTCTTAAAATCTAGGAAAAAATGAATGTTACAAGCACTCAGCTGGGAAGTTCTACCCCATGCGGCTTACTCACCAGACTTGGTTCCTTCCGATTACCACTTGTTTGCATCGATGGGTCAAGCACTTGCTGAGCAGCGCTTTGGTTCGTACGAAGATGTGAAAAAATGGCTCGATGAATGGTTCGCAGCAAAAGGGGAAGATTTTTACTGGCGTCGTATTCACAAATTGCCCGAAAAATGGGAAAAATGTATAACTAGCGATGGAGCATACTTTGAATAAAGCGCTTTTTATCATTCTTCCTAATTTAACATGCTTTTTCAGAAAAAACATCCGCATTTCATACTTGTACACCTGGTAAGTGTTGATAAGCAGAAGCAGATGTTGGAGGAAGACAAGATAGTTGTACTATTTTATTGTCCCGTGTATTTTTTACAAAACTTAAGTTTCTGTATTTGTCTATAAAATCAATTTTTTTGGAGCTCCATATATAGCAAGAAGAAAGCAAATCCCATTTGTGATGATGACTTGTGAAGAAGAGTCAATCTTTTTAAATACTTCTGCACAATCAATTAAACCATTATTATTCATTTTTTCTAACAATTTAAATACTGTTGTTTTACACTTTTTGAAAATTGGAGTTCGTGCAGTCAGTAGTATTAACAAATCAACATCTTCACCAACAACGATAGTTGTATTTGTTCTATTGAATTGTGCATTGCTGTTTCAATTATGAGGACATTAGCGTCATTATCAGCTTGTTTCATTAAAATGTTTGCAGCTGTAAATTTTTCACATAACATTGAACTACAGCAAGACTTGTGAGTATTTACAAGAGATTGTTGTTGGTTTGTTGGAACTGTCATAAATCGATCAAAAACGACATCAGAAGATAAAGATGTTTTTGAAGTCCAACGACGTTGTTCTGCAGCTTTAATATTTTTCTTATAATCAGTATAACGATCAAATACTATAGTCACGATATGACCAAAATGTCTATCTACATACTGAACGTATTTATCAAAAATAACATTAAATGTTTCTTCTCGATCCCAACAACATGGTGTAATACAGGGGTCGGCAACCTTTTAACTAAGGGGTGCCAGTTTTCATCCATACTACATTTTGCATGCCGACATAGGTACTTACTACAACTAAAATTAACAAAAATTAACTTAAAATATTGCTTTTAGAAGGTTTAATTACAAAAAAATTTTAACATTTAACAAATAATTTTATTATACTAGTCCTAGGACCTAGTGTGAACCCTGTGCTTGAAGTTCTTTAGAGAGTTTTCTTATATCCGGTTCATGTCTGGTTATTTTCAGTGTCACACATGCTTCCGAGTTGTCTGTTGTCAGCCTGCTTCGGTACTGATTTAAAATCACTCTCATATGGGAAAAAAGTTGTTCACAAATATAGGATGATCCGAAAGCTGTAAGCATGGCAAACGCTACTTTCTTAAGACAAATAAATTTCTCTGGTAAACTCATCCAACAACTGAGTATCTCGTTTGAATGGTTCTGGCAGTCACCTTCTAATACCCTTCTTAATTCTACAAATTTCGTGTTCCATAACTCTGAGCTTTTAAATTCAATGTATTGAAGATCAAAACCATTAATGTCCATCCATGAGAAAAGAGATATGTCAAAGCAACTGCTGAAAAAATCCATTAAATCTGGTTTGATTAAAAAAGCGAACATAGGACCATGTTTATCAAAATCCTGACCACTCTCGATAAACTCCTCTTTTAAATTAGTCATATATTTAAGAATTTCGTCTATTAGTGCACCATCGTCGACACTGGATATATAAGTT
Organism: Pachyrhynchus sulphureomaculatus; assembly: GCA_019049505.1. NCBI lineage: Eukaryota > Metazoa > Arthropoda > Insecta > Coleoptera > Curculionidae > Pachyrhynchus > Pachyrhynchus sulphureomaculatus. The sequence continues at coordinate 1,054,001 of CM032450.1, forward strand.
TTTATATTTGGAAAATATTTATATATGTTTGTATTAATATCGCTGATAAATAAATCTATTTTTAATTTGAATGATTTCCAGGATTCGTATAAATACAGAACTGTTTTGCCTGAACCTTGTAACTTTAAGTTAAGTAATATTAGTAAGAAACATTAACATACAGATCTAGTTCTTATCTTCTAGTTCAGGATAAACATCCACTTGATTTTTTTCCAACAAGAACGATTTAATTTCGCCCAGACATTGCACAAATCTAGAGAGCACTTTACCACGGCTGAGCCAGCGTACATTATTGCGCCATGGTATATCTGAATATGCACTTTCTAATTCCTGCAGAAACGCCTTAAATTGTCTATGGATCAGTGAAGAACGACCGACAATGTAGTTAACTATTTTAACAGCCCTATCTATCACGGATTTTAAACCTCCAGCGGAGATTTTAGCGCACAAACTCTCTTGGTGAATTATGCAATGAAAATTCAAAACTGATCGACCAATGCGTTCAATAAGAAGGGAAACAAATCCTTTATGTCTCCCAATCATAGCAGGTGCGCCATTTGTCGTTACGCAAAAAATTTTATTTAAATCAATGTTCCGCTTTTCAAAATGTTTAAAAATTCTGAAAATGTATCCTCTCCTCTTGTAGTTCCCTGCAATGGGAGCAGACAAATCAGCTCTTCATACACACTGCCATCATCGAAGTATCGCACAACGATTGCCAGACGGGCAATGTCATTAATATAGACACATTCATCCAATGCTACACTAAATACAAAACTCCGCTATTTTTGGACATTTTGTGTCATTTTGGTAATTCCTCTCTCGATGGTCTGCGCTGATACCGGTATATCCCTAATCCTGGCCAATATTGTATCCTTATTGGGCAAGTCGTCGAATAAAATCTCGCCAGTACTCAAAAACGTTTGCTTTATAAATTCTCCGTCAGTGAACGGCCAACGTGTTGCAATTTTGAAACTGCATTCAGTTACCTGATTTTTTCCTTGGAAAACTTTGCCAAAGAATGTTGACTGTTTCTCGTATTGTTTACTTGCTCTTTGTATTGCCTCCCTTTTATCAGCGTTATCTTTAAATGACGATTCATGTTTTATCTGGAAATGTCGTTGAACACTAGATGTCCGGAATACTACGCCCGACAAAGGACATAAATGGCCCGATCGTTTTGCTATACAAAACCGTAATCTGTTGTCTATGAAGTTTGAAATGATCGAACGTCTACCTTCTGTTTCTTGGCGGCCATAACGCAACGTAATTTTAATTTTTAAACTTTTCGACGACAATTGACTGGAACGGATGTTACTTCTATACTAAATGATCCAAACGTGTAGCCGCTTGCTATATATAGAAAAATAATGTTTCCAGAAAATTCCAATAATTACGTTTATTAAATTTCTTAGAACAAAAATTATTATCTATATCGGCAATATAAAAGATTTGCGGCGCGCGTCGGAACGATTGAAGTCAAGTCAAACAAAAACCGCCTTATAGCGGCTCTTTTGATCTGAATTGAGGACGTTTATTTGTGTCTTTGCCTAGGCTTATATTTTGAGGCTTGCCGTCTTTAATACTTGCCGAAATTAAAGCCAAACCAATGCATTCAGTAAAATTATAAATTACAAAATATATCTTTTGTAGTTTTTGGTAATAATACCTAGTGACCTATATAATATATCGTTTTTGTTTGTATCGTTAAAGTAATACTGTCTTCGATTATTTACTTAATTTCGAAACATATCACAGATTACAGAATTAATGTGTAAACTTCGAATAGGTACGCGTGCCATTCAAAATTGCTTGGCGTGCCAGAGATGGCACGCGTGCCATAGGTTGCCGACCCCTGATGTAATAGATATCCTCCATCGATGATGTAGGTAGCATTCGTGTTCTCAATTTTAATGTTCACAGATTGAAAGCAATCATAAATGACTGACTCCTGTGTTTTACGCATCCCAGTCGCATCGAAGAGTCATAATGGATAGAGGGCTAATTCATATCCGAAGAATTTTTCTAGTTCATTCTCAAATGTCTTAATAATACTTATACGTTGAAATAATAATACAGGATCTATAGGCTCCTTCTGATCATGAACTTTTACTCGTAATGTGCTATTCATAGTTAAAAGAGGGAATATTTTGTCAGCGCGTTTTAATTTAATATTATTAAATGTCTGTAAAGTCATTTCAGTCATAGAAGCAATTCTAACTTTACGAGCATTATGACAATTAATTTTATTATCACCGACGACTCCACTGGCAATTGATATGATTTCTTTAACCTCAGGGAAAGGATCATGTGATAAAAACCACTCGAGAAATTTTTTAATGTCTTCAGTATCTCTTTTTACACTTGCATCTACATGCTGATCTGTTGTGGCCATTCTTCCAATCCTTCACACGCACTACTCATCGCATGCATGCCATAAACCCATTTACTTATGACACTCTCTTACGTACCCTCGAGCAATATCTCCATCTGTCTTCATTGATTTCATCATTCATTGCTCGTTCACCATATCCGTCGAAGTTCCACAATTTAATTTACCAGAACGTCTAACAGTGAAAAAAAAAAAATCTATAATATATATAAAATACAACGTCTCTTTGTCTGTCTGTGTGTGTGCCTGTTTGTCTGTCCGTTAGTGCGCTTGTCAATGGAGAACCATTTATCCGATTTACGTTTTTTTTTAAAGCATACATATCTTCTCTGGTCAGGTTATAAGCTATATTTTATTACGATAGGTAGCATAAGGAATGAGCAGTGACGATAATAGTGAATGAAGTCGGAAAAAAGTTTGCCGCTAGCGCGTTCCCTCGCAATACACAGCCTAAACTATTAAATATGGAACAATATTATATAGCAGAGAATATCTATAATCTATAATATATATAAAATGCAATGTCTCTCTGTCTATCTGTCCGTCCATTAGTGCGTTTATCACGCGAGAACAACTTATCCCATTTACGCGTCTTATTTTAAATTCATATGTATATTCTTTGGCCACGTTATATAATAATAATAATAATCTATATCTATAATATATATAAATTGCAACGTCTCTCTGTCCGTCTGTCTGTCCGTTAGTGCGCTTACCCCTCGAGAACCACTTATCCGATTTACGTGATATTTTAAATTCGTACATATGTTCTCTGACCAGGTTATACATATAAATTTTATTACATCTATAATATATATAAAATGCATCGTATCTCTGTCTGTCTGTCTGTCCGTTAGTGCGCTTATCTCTTATTCTCTGGCCAGGTTATAGGCTATATTTTATTACGATAGGTAGCATACGGAATGAGCAGTGACGATAATAGCGCGTTCTCTTACAATACACAGCCCAAACCATTAAATATGGAACAATATTATGTAGCAGAGAATATGTATAATCTATAATATATATAAAATGCAATGTCTCTCTGTTTGTCTGTCTGTTCATTAGTGCGTTTATCACGCGAGAACCACTTATCCGATTTACGTGTCTTTTTTTAAATTCATACATATATTCTTTGGCCAGGTTATATAATAATAATAATAATAATAATAATCTATATCTATAATATATATAATGCAACGTCTTTCTGTCTGTCTGTCTGTCCGTTAGTGCGCTTACCCCTCGAAAAGCGAACGTCCGAATCACGTAAATTGGATAAGTCCAATTTACGTGATTTTTTAAATTCATACATATGTTCTCTGACCGGGTTATAGATATATATTTTATAACATCTATAATATATATAAGATGCATCGTATCTCTGCCTGTCTGTCTGTCCGTTAGTAGTGCGCTTATTTCTTATTCTCTGTCTAGGTTATAGGCTATATTTTATTACGATAGGTAGCATAAGGAATGAGCAGTGACGATAATAGTGAATGAAGTCGGAAAAATGTTTGTCGCTAGCGCGTTCTCTTACAATACACAGCCTAAACCATTAAATATGGAACAATATTATGTAGCAGAGAATATCTGTAATCTATAATATATATAAAATGCAATGCCTCTCTGTCTGTCTGTCCATTAGTGAGTTTATCACACGAGAACCACTTATCCGATTTATGTGTCATTTTTTAAATTCATATATATATATATTCTTTGACCAGGTTATATAATAATAATAATCTATATCTATAATATATGTAAAATGCAACGTCTGTCTCTCTGTCTGTCCGTTAGTGCATTTATCAATGGAGAACCACTTATCCGATTTACGTGCTTTTTTTTAAAAAACATACATATGTTCTTTGAGCAGGTTATAGGCTATATTTTAATATGTTAGGTAACATGAGGAATAAGCAGTGACGATAATAGTGAATCAAATCGGAAATAAGTTTCCCGCTAGCGCGTTCTCTTGCAATACACTGCCTAAACCACTAAATATGGAACAATATCACGTAGCAAGGGATATCTATAATATATATAAAAGGCAACGTCTCTCTGTCTGTTTGTCCGCTTATCACTGGAGAATCACTTATCCGATTTACGTGCTTTTTTTTAAACATGCTAAACCATTAAATATTGACCAATATCATGTTTGCTGTAGGTCCTCGTTCTTCATATTCCTTTAGTTTTTGATTAAACTGATAAAATAATGCTTCAGCTATTTTATCACCAAATTAAATATCATTATAGGAAATAGTGTTATTTATTACATTTTCAACAGTATTATTAAGATTTGCATCCATCTCACCATCAATAACAAGTTCCTTTGATATTATTGTTGCTGAAGTGAGATGAAGTAATGTATGAGTTCTAACAGCTCTCGCGTAAGCATGGCCATTGTGCATTTTTTCTAACGAATTAGGTACATACGTTAAAGAAAGCACCTTTTTATGCCACAGGCTTGCATAATATAACCAATTGCTCCAAAAAACGACATGGGTAAATGAAAAGATCCAAGTCTTATTATGATCTTTGATAATTCAGATCCTTCAGGTGCTGCAGATACGTTTTCCCGAGCTTTTGCATACAGAGGTTGATCAAAAGTAATAATGCATACATAGTGGCCATAACGTTTTGCATTTTCCAAAGTACAAAGTAAAGTTGTGTAGATAGTATTGTAGTTATTTTCTGGTTGATGAATAAATGGTAAGAATGAAATTTGAGATTTAGAAAAATTCATAATATTGCTTGTTAAATGTTCAATATAACTATTCCAACCGGGTAACGATAAATTTTTCCATTTCCCATATAACCATAACATATCTACTTTTTTGAGTAAAGATACTGTTGTATCACTTTCATAAGCAAAATTTTGCACAGCTATTTTAGTATATTCTACTACACCATCATTTTGATAGACTCATATTGGCACATGGCTTTTGCCCCGAGATCTTTTACTGAAAGAACTTTATTTATTCGTGATATAGGCTCTTTTACTATAACTGAACTTTTCGGAGTAATAATTTGAATGATACCCATTATGTGGAGCATGTTATGACCGTCTAAAGCAGGGGTCGGCAACCTTTTAACTAAGGGGTGCCAATTTTCATCCATACAACATTTTGCGTGCCGACATAGGTACTTACTACAACTAAAATTAACAAAAATTAACTTAAATTAACTTAAAATATTGCTTTTAGAAGGTTTAATTAAAAAAAAATTTTAACATTTAACAAATAATTTTATTATGCTAGTCCTAGGACCTAGTGTGAACCCTATGCTTGAAGTTCTTTAGAGAGTTTTCTTATATCCGGTTCATGTCTGGTTATTTTCGGTATCACACATGCTTCCGAGTTGTCTGTTGTCAGCCTGCTTCGGTACGGGTTTAAAATCACTCTCATATGGGAAAAAAGTTGTACACAGATATAGGATGATCCGAAAGCTGTAAGCATGGCAAACGCTACTTTCTTAAGACAAAAAAATTTCTCTGGTAAACTCATCCAACAACTGAGTATCTCGTTTGAATGGTTCTGGCAGTCACCTTCTAATACCCTTCTTAATTCTACAAATTTCTTGTTCCATAACTCGGAGCTTTTAAATTCAATGTATTGAAATCAAAATCATTAATGTCCTTCCATGAGAAAAGAGATATGTCAAAGCAACTGCTGGAAAAATCCATTAAATCTGGTTTGATTAAAAAAGCGAACATAGGACCATGTTTATCAAAATCCTGACCCCTCTCGATAAACTCCTCTCTTAAATTAGTTATATATTTAAGAATTTCATCTATTAGTGCACCATCGTCGACACTGGATACATAAGTTTGTAAATTTGGAAAATATTTATATGTCTTTGTAGTAATATCGCTGATAAATAAATCTATTTTTAATTTGAATGATTTCCAGGATTCGTATAAGTCCAGAACTGTTTTGCCTGAACCTTGGAACTTTAAGTTGAGTTCACCGAGATGATTTGTAATATCAGTAAGAAACATTAACGTACAGATCCAGTTCTTATCTTCTAGTTCAGGATAAGCATCAACTTGATTTTTTTTCCAACAAGAGCGATTTAATTTCGCCCAGACTTGTACAAATCTAGAGAGCACTTTACTACGGCTGAGCCAGCGCACATTATTGTGCAATGGTATATCTGAATATACACTTTCTAATTCCTGCAGAAACGCCTTAAAATGTCTATGGATCAGTGAAGAACGACCGACAATGTAGTTAACTATTTTAACCAGCGCACAAACTCTCTTGGTGAATTATGCAATGAAAATTCAAGACTGATCGACCCGTGCGTTCAATAAGAAGGGAAACAAATCCTTTATGTATCCCAATCATAGCAGGAGCGCCATCTGTCGTTACGCAAAAATTTTTATTTAAATCAATGTTCCGCTTTTCAAAATGTTTAACAAATTCTGAAAATATATCCTCTCCTCTTGTAGTTCCCTGCAATGGGAGCAGACAAATCAGCTCTTCATACACACTGCCATCATCGAAGTATCGCAAAACGATTGCCAGACAGGCAATGTCATTAATATCGACACTTTCATCCAATGCTACACTAAATACAAAACTGCGTTTGATAGCGTCTTTCTGCTGTTTTTGGACATTTTGTGTCATTTCGGTAATTCGTCTCTCGATGGTCCGCGCTGATGCCGGTATATCCCTAATCCTGGCCAATATTGTATCCTTGTTGGGCAAGTCGTCGAATAAAATCTCGCCAGTACTAAAAAATGTTTGCTTCATAAATTCTCCGTCAGTAAACGGCCTACCCTTTTGTGCCAACGATTGTGCAATTTTGAAACTGCATTCAGTTACCTGATTTTTTCCTTGGAAAACTTTGCTAAAGAATGTGGACTGTTTCTCATATTGTTTACTTGCTCTTTGTATTGCCTCCCTTTTATCAGCGTTATCTTTAAATGACGATTCATGTTTTATCTGGAAATGTCGTTGAACACTAGATGTCCGGAAAACTGCGCTTTCTCGACATAGGACACAAATGGCCCGATCGTTTTGCTGTGCAAAGCCGTAATCTGTTGTCCATGAAGTTTGAAATGATCGAACGTCTACCTTCTGTTTCTTCGCGGCCATAACGCAACGTAATTTTAATTTTTGAACTTTTCGACGACTATTGACTGGAACGGATGTTACTTCTATATTAAATGATCCAAACGTGTAGCCGCTTGCTATATATAGAAAAATAATGTTTCCAGAAAATTCCAATAATTACGTTTATTAAATTTCTTAGAACAAAAATTATTTCTACAACGCGCCCATTGCAATCAAAGGGCCGCCTAGAGGTTAAATCTAACAAAAACTAAAGTTCGGCAATATAAAAAGAGTTGCGGCGCGCGTCGGAACGATTGAAGTCAAATCAAACAAAAACCACCTTATAGCGGCTCTTTTGATTTGAATTGAGGACGTTTATTTGTGTTTTTGTCTAGGCTTATATTTTGAGGCTTGCCGTCTTTAATACTTGCCGAAATTAAAGCCAAACCAATGCATTCAGTAAAATTATAAATTACAAAATATATATTTTTATAGTTTTTGATAATAATACCTAGTGACCTATATAATATATCATTTTTGTTTGTATCGTTAAAGTAATACTGTCTTCGATTATTTACTTAATTTCGAAACATGTCATAGATTACAGAATTAATGTGTAACCTTTGAATAGGTACGCGTGCCATTCAAAATTGCTTGGCGTGCCAGAGATGGCACGCGTGCCATAGGTTGCCGACCCCTGGGCTAAAGTATACACATTTATATCAGCATTGTCTGGAACACATTGAATAAATGTGCCAGTTTCTGGTGGTAAGATATAAACTGCTGCTGTCTCATACATCATAGTATTACTATAGGATGCACACAACCAAAAGACGAAAAAATCTGTATAAGACGTCGTCGATGAAAAAAAAAAAACTAAGAGACCCAATTGCAGTCTTGATTTGAAAGATTTAAGCCGAGCAGCAGTCATAATACAGTGGCTGATAGTTGTACATATTAATTTTAAATGTTCTAATTTAAATAGTTTATTTTTCAAAATTACTAGACGGGGGGTAATTATTATTGTCAAATACTGTAGATTGAATATCCTCTTGAATGATTTCTGCCGCAGCTTTCCGTATTCTAAATCGTTTTTCTTTTTCATTTTGTTTTTTATTGTCATACCAAGCTTTGTTAAAAAAATATCGCGCTGATTGTCAATAAAACAAATAAATGTTAAACGTCCTTGATTTTCAGTTATAATAAATAAAATTAACTTTAATCTTGTCTTAATTTTTCTATTATGTCTAGCTGGATTTTTGCAAATATTTTTTAATTCTTCCAATGAAAACTGACAATCATCACTATTTTCAATGTATGCAAATATTTCTTCCATCGCCAAAGTAATAGAATCATGTTCAGGATGACCGATTTTACCTCCCGTGGTGGGTCTCAAAAAGAAATTATATCATCATTATGGTACTTAGCCTCAGCAGCAACTAAATCATATTCATACTCAGTGCATGCAATAACAGCTTTTGTTACCGAGCTACCTTCAGAATAGAATCTTTAAATGAAAGTGTAGCAACATGATAAATTTTACTCCGAACATTCTGCGCTTTTTTGTTTTCAGCCTCTCCATTTACTGCACCGCCGCAAAATAAGCAATAATTTTTAAAACAAAAAACCGACTCATTTACTCGCACTCTAGTACGAGGTGGACTAATCGTAGATTAGTTTTTACCTTATTCCATCTCGTGCTGTCCTTTAGCTGCAGTATTACTACTCTTCCGAGTACGACACTGCACATGGATTGTCACAGATTGCTTCTCTGTCAGGTATTCAAGAAACCCATTCTTCCAACACTTGAATCAATCAAAGTCTTCATTCCACGATCAACAACAACAATTTTACTTTCAGTCAAAGGTTTACTACAAATAAAGCAAAAGTGCGACATTTTTTAAAAATTATTTAACAGCACAAATTGAAATCAAAAATATTATCAATAAGAACGTCTGTTTACTACAAAGAAACGTTCAATACTAAAAGTAGTTATTTCATTCATGTCCTGCTGACAGCTGTGACAGATGTTGCTCAAGGTTATACGGGCGAGCGGAATTAGGGATCGAGTGTATATTCATTCAGGATCATATAATTTGTACGTATTTTAGTGTGTGAGTCACACAAACCAATATTTCCATATTTTTATTAAGTTGGGAATCTGGAATCTTTGGCACAATGATACTACTCAGTATATATCACTACTACATCAGACACTTTATTTTTGCGCTCGACGCGCGTTTCGCTAACTATGTTAGCTTCATCAGGAGCGATGATTGACTAAAGCTAAACTACAAATTTACTCTATTTATACTTAGCCTAACCCTTGAATTACTCAGGCGGAACTAATATCATAGGCAAGGCCATCAGTTCCGGTCAAGTAACCAGTATAGGGAACTATAAGGAATAGGCCCTCTGTCTTTATTTAAACTACTTTTACATTTTATAATTTCCATACTTTCGTATGCGGTCAACAATCTCCTATCAGATACATTTTTATTAATCTTAGATTATCTAATGTTACAGTATGATCAGCTTCAAGGGCATGTTCGGCAATGCTAGACTTTTCTGTTCTACTGTGTTTTAAGTGTGCTAAATGTTCTTTAAATCGTGTTTTAATTGACCTTTTAGATTGCCCAACATACTTTTTGTCACAATCATTACAACTAATTTCATAAATTCCACTTTTCTCATAATTAGGAATCTTATCTTTGGGATTTCCTAAGATATTCATCAGATTGTCTGATGACTTATAGACTAAGGTGAGGCCTACCTTATTAAATACCTTATTGAATCCCTTGCTATATTTCGGAGTATATGGTATGGTGGCATATTTAGTGTTATTTTCTTCGCGTGTAAAAAAGGTGGAATTCCAAATATTAAACCTAAACATATGTCTATTTGTTAGCTTATTTACTAAGTCATCGTCATAACCATTAACTCTAGTTATATTTCTAATACGATTCCTTTCTTTATTAAAGTTTACTCTATTCAGAGGGAAAGTGACCAAACGATGAACTAAAAAATGTAATGAGGCTAATTTGTGTTGTTTGCAATGAAATGTGTCCTTCCTATAGATATCAAATTCTAATCTATTATTATTTTTAGTAATTAAAATATCTAGAAAAGGCAATCGTCCTTTGTTCTCAATTTCGTAAGTGAATTTAATGGAATCATACCGGCTATTTAATTTAGAAACAAAATCTTCAATATGTGCTTTCTTTGTATCAAAAATCGCGAAAATATCATCCATATACCTATACCATACCCTTGGGAAATATTCGAATTCTTGACTGGCTTCGATTTCAAACTTACTCATGAATAAATTGGCTCTGAAAGGCGAGAAGCAATTGCCCATAGCTGTTCCTTCTTTCTGAATATAAAATTGACTGTTATGTTGGAAATAATCTTGTTTCATACAAAGTTTAGATAATGTTAAGTATTCACGAATAATTTCGTTCTCAAAGTCATTCATTCTAAGTAATTCTTCGAGATGTAAAGTTTGTGGAATTGGCACACTTGGGAACAAAAAACTGACATCAAAAGAAATTAAGACTTCACTTTCATTAGGAACTAGATTTTTTGTTTCATTAATGAATTCTAACGAATTCTTCATTGCGAACGTATTTAATGGTAAATTCTCAAATTCTTTTGATAACCATTTGGATATTAAATATGTGGGTGATCCGACCGATGAAACAATGGGTCGTATTGCTTTTCCAGGTTTGTGAATTTTGGGTAAGCAATACAATTTTGGTATGGTCGGATTACTCACATTTAATTTAAATTTTAGCGAATCGGAGACAAGGTTCTTACATTTTTTTAAAGAATTTTTAACCTCTGATATCATTCTCGGTAATGGATTTCTTATTACCTTTTCATAAGGGCCAGATTCGATAAGATTATCCACGCGTTCAAAGTAATATTTCTTATCCAATATAACAAACTTATTTCCTTAATCCGCTTTTAAGTATAAGACATCTTTCTTTTTCAATCCTTTAACTACTTTTATGTTTTTTCGTGAATTAGAACATGCTTCCCTAACAAATGATTTTCTATTTTCTGGACGTGTACTAATGGAATTTTCAATGTGAGCAACTATTTCTGATAAATTATCCCTAGGAGGAGGTCCTGCAAAGTTAAGACCTTTGTTTAAGATGCGAATTTCATTTCGTGTAAAGGATTGAGATGAATGATTTTCTACAATATTTACGAGTTCCTGAGGACTATTCTTCTTCGGAAGAGCTTATTTAATTTTTTACTTAGAATAGAGAATTTCTTTTTATATTGAATATCAATAACTAAAAACATTTTCCTCTGGAACTCGCTCCATACTTCATATTCAATATTGTTTAATCCTGAAGTAAGTTTTTTCAATATGCTGTATGATTCTACTTCTAACATAATACGTTTTGTGTACAAATTTTTGATTTCTAAGTCGAGCCATTTTTGTTTAGCTAAGAATGAAACTTTTTCTGAAATACTCGATTTTGGTAAATTAACCTTAATAACATTAAGAAAAACTTTGCGACCCATTGTTTCATCGGTCACCCACCTATTTAATATCCAAATGATTATCAAAAGAACTTGAGAATTTACCATTAAATACTTTCGCAGTGAAGAATTCGTTAGAATCCATTAATAAAACAAAAAATTAGTTCGTAATGAAGGTGAAGTCTTAATTTCTTTTGATGTCAGTTTTTTGTTCCCAAGTGTGCCAATTCCACAAACTTTACAATATCTCGAAGAATTACTTAGAATGAATGACTTTGAGGACGAAATTATTCATGGATACTTAACATTATCTAAACTTTGTATGGAATAAAATTATTTCCAATATAACAGTCAATTTTATGTTCAGAAAGAAGGAACAGCTATTGGTAATTGCTTATCACCTTTCATAGCCAATTTATTCATGAGTAAGTTTGAAATCGAAGACAGTCAAGAATTCGAATATTTCCCAAGGGTATGGTATAGGTCTGTGGATGATATTTTCGCGATTTTTGATACAAAGAAAGCAAATATAGATGATTTTGTTTCTAATTTAAATAGCCGGTATGATTCCATTAAATTCACTTACGAAGTTGAGAACAAAGGACAAGTGCCTTTTCTAGATATTTTAATTATTAAAAATAATAATAGATTGGAATTTGATATCTATAGGGAGGACACAGTAACAGATAGATATATTTCTAATGACTCATTTCATTGCAAATAACACAAATTAGCCTCATTACATTTTTTAGTTCATCGTCTGGTCACTTTCCCTCTGAATAGAGTAAACTTTAATAAAGAAAGCAATCGTATTAGAAACACAACTAGAGTTAATGGTTATGACGATGACTTAGTAAATAAGCTAATAAATAGACATAAGTTTAGGTTTAATATTTAGAATTCCACCTTTTTTACCCGCGAAGAAAATAACACCAAGTATGTCTCCATACCATATAATCCGAATTATAGCAAGGGACTCAATAAGGTATTTAATAAGGTAGGCCTCACCTTAGTCTATAAGGCGTCAGGCAATCTAAGGAATATCTTAGGAAATCCCAAAGATAAGATTCCTAATTGTGAGAAAAGTGGAATTTATGAAATTAGTTGTAATGATTGTGACAAAAAGTATGTTGGGCAAACTAAAGAGTCAATTAAAAGAATATTTAGCACACTTAAAATACAGTAGAACAGAAAAGTCTAGCATTGCCGAACATGCCCTTGAAGCTGATCATACTATAACATTAGATAATCTAAGATTAATAAGAAAATGTATCTTATAGGAGATTGTTGAACGCATACGAAAGTATGGAAATTATAAAATGTAAAAGTAGTTTAAATAAAGACAGAGGGCCTATTCCTTACAGTCTCCTCTACTGGTTATTTGACTAGAACTGATGGCCATTAGTTCCGCCTGAGTAATTCAAGGGTTAGGCTAAGTATAAATAGGGTAGATTTGTAGTTTAGGTTTAGTCAATCATCGATCCTGATGAAGCTAATATGGTTAGCGAAACGCGCGTCGAGTGCAAAAATAAAGTGTTTGGTGTAGTGGTGATATATACTGAGTAGTCCATATTTTTACTTATATTGAACGTCCAGTGACGTATACAGGCCGCGTAAGAGTGCATAGTATTTTCGCTGTTTGAAATCGCGATATCTCAGGAATAGTGATCCGTGGGAAAAAAGTATAAAAACAACTTTTGTAGAGAATCGCATGATCTATAACTTTTGTCTGGCCTATTTTTACGATAACACTCACCGTTTAGGCGAAAAATGCGAAAACCTGATATTTTTGACCTTTGACCTTGAATAAAATTTTTAGTAGACGTAAGGTCGATGGGGACTTTTGATATTTTATTTATAATAGTACATTTTACCAGTTACCACTTTTTTTTCCTCTCTTTCGACTGAATAATTACCCATTTATTAGTAGAAATATATGTTTTATTTTATTTTCTATAAAAATGGGTCCCAAACAGGTGTTTCCTTGTATTGGAAATAAAACAATGCCCCATTTATCTGACATTATATTCTAAACCCGTCGGTACCGCGGTAACCATATAAATGAGTCATTATTTTGTTTATCCTTCGGTTAGCTTAGACACCTATTTACTGTCCATATTTAGGCTAGGTTTACATTGTTTTATTTAAATTGTTTCAGAATTACTTAACGAAAGTAATTTTTCTTAGGTTATTACTCAGGAACGCCAGTTCAAATTATCTGGGAAAATTCTAGCAGGCAACACCGTCGAGCTATAGGCCAAACACCGTAAGTAGGATATAACAAATTTATTAGGAACTAGCTATAACAGGGAAAAACCCCATCTAACATTTCCATTGTGCAATCAGAGATACTCGGTATTATTTTAAGACAGAGCAGTGTGTCATAAAACATTGTGGCGTTTTAATAACGCCCACACGTTGAGGCGCAATTTTTTGTGGCCTCATCTTTTCTTTTTTTTTTCTAATAATTTCTGAGAGTGGATTGAGTGGATATTAATATTAAAAGAACTAAAATTAAAAATACACTAGCTCAGTTTTTCTTGGTAGAGTAATACGGGTAAGAGATAATTTTTGTACGTCTTTTGAAAACAGTCTCTATAGTTATTCAAAATTTTTGGTTGTTCGGATTTTCGACACCATTCATTTTGAAATAAAAGGATCTAACTTCAGCTAAGAAAATGAAAAAACACACTGAAGGGTTATGTAGTTGTTAAGGATAATTTTGATATGATACAATCGTTTTGTCCTGAAAAGTAAAATAGGTGATTCAGTGAAACACTAGCCTTAAATAAAAGAAAACAGGTTTATTAATGACTAAATTAAAAGTTCTAACTTTGCTACTCTGCTGTTACTCTTATTACAAAAAAAATCCTTAGTCTAATAGGTGGTATTCTTAAATAGAGTCTTTAAATCAGGATTTTTAATTAAAACTTTGTTAAACACGATGTTGAAGGTTCGTGAGGTTCACTTCACGAGTTATCAGTTCGATACGATGTAAAACGCACTTGTCGACGGGAAATTAGGTCTACGAATTGATATACTGATGACTTACGGTTTTTCTATGAGTTTTTGGCCTGTCCTGGTGAGATATTCATAACACTGATATCTCCACCTTGGCTACCCCAGTTCCCTTTGGGCTAGTAAACTTTTCCTGGCCCCTAAAGGTCTGGGAATAAGCACGATACTTCAAGGAAAAAGGCCTTGAACTTGTACACTAAAACCGTTTTTGCACTATTACATCACTATTATATCAGCACGGCAACTTGATATAAAAAGCCTACTGGGCGGCTTTCTGAAGAAAAAGCCCTTACTTTGGCTTCACAAAATATCTGCCCTACTTCATCTCAGCTGGGAAAAAAGACCTGGCTATACGAGGGAAAAAGCCTCTTGCGGCTGTATGATGGAAAGAGCCAACTACGGCTACATGATGGAAAAAGCCAAGATCCATGTCATCCGGACCCTTAAATATTTTCTCCCTTCCGTAAAAATCACATCTTCAATATGGCTACTTCCTGGATACAATACCTAGCTAATCGAAGCATTAGAAACGAATTAAATAAAACCAGTAGATAACCCGCAATGCACACTGTAATATAAACGGCTCAAAAATTCGAGTGAATTACACTGTTTAAAAGTTAGTAAACACTGCAATAAATATAAAAATGGAGAAAAATTATAAATTATAGGGAGAAAAACAGTAACGTAACATGATCTTAAAATCTAGGAAAAAATGAACATATTTTATTGAATCTAGAGAGTAAAATTGCTTTTGGTGCTGATTACATACCACAGTACTCAAAAATGCGCGAGCGAACTAACACTAGTTTTTTGTAGACTTCTCAACGTATCCTACAGAAAGGGAATACTTTCTTCCTGTTAGAAATGCACTGCGGTTCAGTCGATATCAAAAAAAAAAGAAGAAGACCTTGCGAAACAACCACCGATCAGTCGCACTGTTTTCAGTAATATCAAAAGTTATGGTAAAGTCTAACAATTAGCATCTTTGAAAATATTCAATATTATCAGCTACCATGAATATGGGTTTTCGTGATCAAAAATCGACAGGAGATTTTCTAACTTATATTATGCGTGTTTGGGACAGTTCAATTAAACATTTTGTAGAACTTCAAGCGGTTGTAATTAATATATCTAAGGTATTTGACTGTGATTGGCATGGCAGATTGTTGACCTAGTTACCCTCTTATGAAATTTTAAAAGGTTTTGTTTATGATTATCACTTTTCCTGAGAGAGTGTGTGTTTTTACGACTGGCAGTTCACGTGTTTGTTTCTAATACCTTCACTATCAACGCCGGTGTGCTTTAAGGTTCCATACTGCCTTCTTAACTTCAACAAACTACTGGAAAGAACCAGGAATACAAACTACAGGTTTCACGATGACAGTGCGCTTGTCTCTTTATTTACTTTCACAACAATTCCAGGTCCTTTTGGGCAGTCGTTAAGGCAGTTAGTCAAAATTTCACCAAATCCAACATACCACCACTCACATGGCCAGATAATTCCATTGCAACCACCTGTTGAGAGAGCGAGCTTGTTGGCTGACTCTTGGCTTCACATTCTACCGTCGATTTCCAAGGAAAAACACCACCTACTATTCCCATATTGCAGTCAAAGATGCCCGATGTTGTTTTCAGACAGCGTATCATAAAGCGTATTTTAATGAAGCTAGACATCAAAAGGGCTTCTGGCGCTGACGGAATACCTGCCATAGTTCTCAAAAACTGTGCAAGGGAACTAACACCAGTTTTCTGTAGACTTTTCAACCTATCCTACAGAAAGGGAATATTTCCGTCCTGCTGGAAATGTGTTACAGTTCACCCGATACCTAAAAAAGGCAAGAAGAGCCTGCCAAATAATTACCGACCAGTCGCACTGCTTTCAGTAATATCGAAAGTTATAGAAAAGGTTATCAATCAGCATTTTCTAAAATATCTTGAACGATTCAATATTATTAGCGATCACCAATATAGGCTTCGTAAACATAGATCAACAGGAGACCTTCTGACTTATGTAACACATGTTTGGACAGCGCAATTGAACACTTTGGAGAATCATGAGCGGTTGCTCTTGACATATCCAAGGCATTCGACCGTGTTTGGCACGATGGACTGTTGGCTAAGCTACGCTCTTGTGGTATGTCTAAAAAGTTCTGTTTGTGGTTCTCATATTTCCTCAGAGAGCGTTCTTTACTAGTGGCGGTCGACGGATTTTGTTCTAACACCTTCACTATCAACGCCGGTGTGCTCCAAGCCTCCATACTGTCTCCTACTCTCTTTCTCATTTACATTAACGATCTGCTGGAAAAGACCGGGATGACAGTACGCTTGTCTCTTCATTCACTTTGAACGCTCGGACATCGGCAGGAAGTCGTTCAACTTAACAAAGACCTGGAAGAAATTCTATCTTGTGGTGACAGTAACCAAGTGGAATTTAACGCTACAAAAACTCAGGCGGCAGTTTTTTCTAAAAAAGTTAACGTTGCTGAACCCGACATAGTTATGTCGGGGCACTCCATTCCCCTAACATCGTCACTCAATTTGTTGGGCATTAATTTGGGAGCAAATATATCCTGGCATGAACATGTTGCAGGCATAGCAAGGGGAGCTTCTCAAAAGTTGGGAATACTATTTCGAACCAGAAAGCTTTACACTCCACAACAACTGTTAATTCTTGACAAAGTTCAAATTCGACCAACTATGGAATACTGCTCCCATGTTTGGGGCTTCGCTCCCAAACATACACTGCATTTGTTGGATTTTGTTCAGAGAAGAGCTGTTCGTCTGATTGGAGACCCGGAACTGACCGGCGGCCTTGATTCGTTGGAACATCGGAGAACGGTTGGCGACTTGAGTCTGTATTTTCATGGAAAGTGTTCGAAGGATGTAGCTCGCTTAATTCTTCCCAAAGCGGTGCATATTAGAAATACACGTCGCGCTGGTGGTTCACATCCGTATGAGGTTCAGCTTGTTACTCCGCGTACAACGCTTTTCAAGCAGTCTTTTATATGAAGAACATCATCCCTTTGGAATAATTTGCTCAGCGCTGGGTTTCCCACCGAGTACAATTTACAGCGATTCAAGAACAACGTGAATCGCTTTTTCCGCACACGTGCCGCTCTTGGAGCGCTTTAGGGACTTTCCTGCAGCACGTGTGCTAGACCCATAAAAAAAAACTTTGAATTCTCGAACATCAGCTACTCATGCGGTTATCTGCAGACAGCAGAAAGTCGTTAAAGTGACCTGAAAAAAAATTTATCTTCGGGTGAGAGTGACCAAGTAGAACTTAATGCTCAGCTCAATGTTAGCTTTACAGAATCAGACGTCGTTATATCAGGACATTCCATTCGCCTATCATCGGCACTTAACTTCCAAGGCGTTAACTTCAGAGCAAGTATGTCTTGGCATAAACATGTTGCATGAATAGCAAAGAGAGCTTCCAAAAAGCGAGGAATATTATTTCGTACTAAAAAGCTCTCACACTCCAACAAAAACTTTAAAATCTTTTTCCTTCACCTTCAAAAAATTCATTGACAACGTAAACTTACCACAAAACTACATCCTTCTATCTCTCGACGTAGTGTCACTCTATACAATCCCCAACGATCTAGTAATAAAAATTCTTAATGAAAAATGGAATCCTATAAAAGAGCATACCACTTTATCAAAAGAAAACTTCATAGATGCAGTTAATACAACGATTACAACAAATTATTTTCAATTTAATGACTCCTTCTACAAACAACTGGATGGTTGTGCCATGAGATCACCCATATCTGCCACCATCGCGCAGCTTACCATGGAATACCTAGAGGAAGATGTGATGAAACAACTAAACCACGAAATTGCATTCTTCAAACGCTATGTCGACGACTGTACCATGGCAGCACCTAGATATAAGGTCGACGAAATCCACGAAAAGTTCAACGCATTCCATCACAAACTCCAATTTACTATAGAAAAAGAAAAAAATGAAGAAATAAACTTTCTAGATATGACTCTCATACGTTCAATTTTTTTTTTTTATGGGTTTTTTAGCACACGTGCTGCAGGGAGGTCCCTAAAGCGCTATAGGAGCGACACGTGTGCGGAAAAAGCGATTCACGTTGCTGTAAATTGTACTCGGTGGGAAACACAGTCCTGGGCAAATTATTCCAAAGGGATGATGTTCTCCATATAAAAGACTGCTTGAAAAGCGTTGTACGAGGAGTAACAAGCTGAACCTCATACGGATGTGAAGTATCAGCGCGACGTGTATTTCTAACATGCACCGCTCTGGGAGGAATTAAACGGGCCACATCCTCCGAACACTTTCCATGAAAATACTTGTAGAATAGGCTCAAGTTGCCAACCGTTCTTCGATGTTCCAACGAATCAAGGGCGCCGGTCAGTTCCGGGTCTCCAATCAGACGAACAGCTCTTCTCTGTATAGAATCCAACAAATGCAGTGTATGTTTGGGAGCAGTATTCCATAGTTGGTCGAATTTGAGCTTTGTAAAGAATTAACAGTTGTTGTGGAGTGTAAAGCTTTCTGGTTCGAAATAATATTCCTAACTTTCGAGAAGCTCTCCTTGCTATGCCTGCAACATGTTCATGCCAGGACATATTTGCTCCCAAATTAACGCCCAACAAATTGAGTGACGATGTTAGAGGAATGGAGTGCCCCGCCACAACTATGTCGGGTTCAGCAACGTTAACTTTTTTAGAAAAAACTGCCGCCTGGGTTTTTGTAGCGTTAAATTCCACTTGGTTACTGTCACCCCAAGATAGAGTTTCTTCTAGGTCTTTGTTAAGTTGAACAACTTTCCGCTGCCTGCGGACACTCGCCTGAGCAGCCGATGTCCGAGCGTTCAAAGTGAATGAAGAGATAAGCGTACTGTCATCTGCAAAGCTGTAGCTGCTCTTATGTTTGGGGATCTACTTCCAAACATGTACTGCAGTTATTGGATTATGTTCAAAAGAGAAGTATTCGCCTGACTGGAGACCCAGAACTCACCAGCAACCTTGAGTCTATTCTACAAATACTTTCATGAAAAGTGTTCGGTGGATGTAGCCCGCTTAATTCCTCCCAGAATGAATTTGTATGAGGTTCAGGTTAGTTCAGGTTAGCTTGTCACTCCTCGTTGCTCACGTTTCGAGAATATGGCGAACCTCATCCCTTTAGAATGCTTGGCTTAGGACTGTGTTTTCCATCAAATACAATTTATAGTAATTCAAGACTAACGTGAATCGCCTTTTCCGCACACGCATAGCTCCGGTAGCGCTTTAGAGATTTTCATACAGCACGTGCATTATGCAAATTAAAAAAAAATCATTCATCTTAGAAGTTTTTATAAATATTGTAACTCGTGCTGTATTTACGTTGTCGATTTCTTTTAAATTATACATTTAGCAAACAATTTTTTCGATCTTTCTCTGGAGTTCATTAACGTTACAGTCGTGTATATTGGACACAGTTCGTTTCGGAAATATTAGATGATGGTGGGCAGGTTGGTGTTATTTATACAGATTTCTCAAAGGCCTTTGATAGGATCGACCATCATGTTCTCATCAATAAGTTGTCTTTCTTTGGTTTCACTGATGGTGCGAAGGCTCTTATAAGTTCTTACTTGTTTAATCGAACTCAGTTTGTAGCCTACAACGGATTCAAATCAGAAAGATTTGTGGCTACCTCAGGCGTTCCACAAGGTTCAAATTTGTGACCCTTGCTCTTGATTATGTTCATAAATGACCTTTGCGAGGATTTAAAATGTAACAGACTAATTTATGCTGATGATCTAAAAATGTTTATGCCAATAGAAAAAACTGAGGATTGTTCCTATCTACAAAGCCAGTTGAATTTCGTACATTCTTGGTGTTGTGACAACAAACTACATCTAAATGCTTAAAAATGCAGAGTTCCAACATATACTAGGAGGGTAGCGTCAATAGAGTTTCAATATAGAATTCAAGACCATAATTTAAGTAGGTGTAGCACAGCTAAGGATTTGGGAGTTGTTTGCTCAGCATACAGCATTAAAAGTTTCTGAAGCAATGAAATCTTACGTCTTCATCATTAGGAATTGTAGGGGTTTCACTAATATTGCATCACTGAAGGTTTTGTATTTCTGCTTTGGTCGCTCGAAACTAGAATATGCAAGTATTGTCTGGAGTCCAATGTACGGGGTGCATAGAGTTTCACTTGAAAAAGTGCAGAGCAGATTTCTGAAATTTCTGTTGTTTAAGACTAATGGAATGTATCCTGAACGGGGAATCAGCAGCGATTATTTGTGTGAACAGACAAATATTCCTTAGCCTGGGAATCAGGAGAGTTTGTGCCTCAATATTATTCCTATATAGAATATTGCACAATATGATTGATCGCAGGGATATACTGTCTCGTATTAACATCAATGTGCCACGGATACACTCACGATCAAATATGTTTTTTAGATGTAAAGACCTAATACTAATTTGTTATTGAATTCACTTATTCATGTAATGTGTACTAATTTTAATCATCTTTGTAATGTTTGTGACATATACTGTTGTACTAAGAAGCAATTACTACAGACTGTCATTGAATATGTAAATGTCTAAATATTTACTCTATTAATGGGAAACTGTTGGGTAATAAAGCTATTATTATTATTATTATTATATTTGTAAATGCTTTAATATAAGATTCAGTATCGGATTCAATATTGACAAAAATATCTTTACTCGGTCTTACTCGCTTCAACATTATCGTATGAGCTTCATCAGGCGCGTTGACATCAGTGGCTGCCGTATATTGGTCACCAGTTTCAGCGTCTTGCAAACTAAAAAAATGAAAATTTGCATCAGTTTTTTGAAGCTCATTTAAAAGTTAGTTTCTTTTATAGTTCAATTTGTTAAATTTGAAAGATTTATTTTAATTAATTCCATCAAATAAAATAAATATTTTTGCAATATAATAGTAGGAAAAAATTTCATATGGTTATTGAGAAAAACAAGCAACATTTTAGACTTGCTTCTACACAACTTATACCTGCGTTAGCTATATGTCCCTTCCAATTTTATTTCTTTCTCTATTCTGTTCAAAATGAAGGGATCTTTTCAAAACGAACAAAGTAAATGCGCGGGTCAGACTATGTTTACATTTACTGTGAGTCACATCTTAGTGCGTTTGATACAGAAATCATAGTTTTTTCTATACTCTAAAAACTTACTAGTGCAATAGAGAAAGCTATACTTCAGTTAGATTTCTTGTTGATCAAGTTAATATTTCATGAATGACAAATAACTATTATCAAGGTGGTTCACTCGTAAATCCTCTTTTCTTAAGAATTTGATGAAATTGAAATATGATGTTAATTTTTTAATTCATTGAATTAAAAAAAAAATTGACCTATTGCGAAGCGAGATATTCATAATTAAAGTGCACATAATTAACATACAATAGGCCAATAAGGTATAAAAAAGGCATGGTTTTGTGTATATTTTAAGAACTCTTCTTACGAATTTTTTAAAAAACTAATATTTAGTAAAAAAAAATTAGGAAAATTTTGAAATAAAAATATTTTTTTTATCGATTTGTAAAAAAGATACATATATTTAAAGTCGATACTTGTTTAAAAGAATAACCGCGTAGTGAGGGACGAATATCACAATTTGACAACGCTGTATGTCGTCATATTTTATGCTCCAACACTCAAACAGCATTTAAATTGGTTAACTTTTGTAGGTTCAATAATTTTTTAAATAAACACAATACATTTATCAAATTTATCTATAATCGTCAAATAAAAAAATTAAATGTATTAATTAAAAATTTGAATTTGTATCTTGATATTTATTATTTTTAGTGTTTCGTACGCAACACTTATAAGATCACTTCAGTGTCTGTCTGTCCGTCCAGTTCAAAAATATATATAATGTAATACTTGCGCACAATTCTCTTCGTATTATTTTTAAAAAAGTGTGAAAAATCGCTGCCCCCCTTTATCTCGAAAAGTAATTATCAAAAAATTTTGAAAAAATTCTGGAATATTCTCTACAGGGTGTAGATTGAAGGAAAATTATCATGAGTGCATTAACTTTAATAATTTGTCTGGTATATAAAAAAAAACAAAAGTTTAAAGGTCATCAGTTTTCACTAAAGAGTGGAAAAAAACATTGTTGAAAACTCATTTGGGATATTTTTGTGAAGTCACTGATCATGTTATACTTCCGTAACAGAAATTTTCGTTTTAAAAACAATCAACGTACGGAACACTAATTGCGCAAGTCCAACTTGCACTTGACCAGTTATTTTCTTTAGTATTATATATATATATATATATATATATATATATATATATATATATATATATATATATATATATATATAGCGAGTTATTGGTTCATTGCAAAATCAATTAAAAAACCTCATTCCCGAAGATGTATTTATCCAATATCATAATATGTTACAACATAATTATGACAAGTTGTTTAAGAAAATAAAACAAAAAAATATTAACAAATATAACAAGTTATCCAAAAAAAAACACCAACTAATTTCGGTTTATTTCTAAATAATCAACGTTGGTTTAAGAATATCTCTAATACAGTTATTCCAAAAGAGATTTCTGACTTTCTATCTCTCGGTCCTAAGTTTAGTGTCCCAACTCAACGTAGTGACTTTAAGGTGGCCCATTTCTTGGCAGATGTTGAAAATATCATAGATCAAACACCTAATGAACAGAGAGATATATTAAGAGCCCAAACAGCCAATGTAGTTACTAATTACTTGCAATGTACAAAAAATAATAAATTATCATATCTGAATTCCCTATTTAATAAAATTAAAAATTTTTTGAAAGGCCATTCCGAAATCTATGTATTGCAAGCAGATAAGGGTGGATGCACTGTTGTGATGGATAAGACCGAATATATGAACAAAACTGAAACGCTTTTACGTGATACATCAACTTACATTCAATTAAATCGGGACCCCACCACTACAGTGCAAACAAATTTTAATCTTCTAATAAAAAGTCTTAAACAAAATGGAGAAATAAACTGAACAGGATGCCAAGAAACTTACTATTTATAATTCAACTTTTCCAAGGTTATACTGTCTACCTAAAATACACAAAACAGACATTCCATTAAGACCTATTGTTAGTTCGGTGAACGCTACCACATATGAATTATCGAAGTATCTATCAGATATTCTGAGTACCTCACTTGGAAATACTACTGACTATAATATTAAAGATACATTTTCCTTTGTAAATGCAGTCAATGGTTTGCAAGTACCAACAGATTATGTGTTGCTCTCATTGGATGTAATATCGTTGTTTACGAACATACCACTTGAATTGGTAATTGAAATCTTGGGCAATAAGTGGGATCTTATTAAGATACATACTAGTTTATCAAAGAACAATTTTTTAAAATTAATCACATTTATCTTTAAAAACACTTATTTCGGATTCAATGATAAATTTGATAGTCAAATATTTGGTCCACCGATGGGCTCACCTATTAGTCCAATCTTAGCCACCATAGTTTTAGACCATCTGCTTGACTGTGTGTTACCAAAGTTACCGTTTGGAATCCCTTTTATGTACAAATATGTGGATGATATTATATGTTCCGTACCTGCTAACTGCACTCAAGTAATTTTGGACATTTTTAACTCTTTTCGTAATAAGCTACAATTTACAATGGAAGCTGAACAAGATCACAATGTACCTTTTCTAGACACAAAAGTCATAAGAAATTGAGATAATAAAATCATTTTAGACTGGTTCCAAAAACCCTCGGCATCTAACAGATTTATCAACTTCTTTTCCAACCATCCCTCTAACCAAAAATTTAATACAGTTACAGCTATGAGAAACAGAATAACTCACATCAGTGACGAAAGCCTTTTACACACAAACTTAAAAAAACTTTTAATATCTTTCTCAATAACGGATTTCTAAAACACATTCTAAAAAGGATTATTTACAACTCCAATATTTATGATGGGCCCTTGGATGACAACAGTCACGAACCTAAATATATCAAACTATCATTTATACCCGAATTAACTAACAAAATAGTAAAAATTTTTAAAAAAGTTCCTCATCTAAGGATTGCAAAATATAATACCCTGAGTAATTGGACCCTGTTCAGTAAAGTTAAACAAAAAACTCCTCTTTTCTATAACAACAATATAGTATACAAGATATCGTGTCTAGACTGTGATGGTGTCTACATTGGACAAACATCTCAATGGCTGAAGCAGAGAGTAACACAGCACAGGAGTGATTGCTTAATAGGAAAGAACTCTTGTGCTGCAACGAACCATCATATATCAACGGGACACCAATTGGATTTTAAGAATGTAAAGATTCTGGAACAAGAAAACAATCACAAAAAACGCTTGTTCCTTGAGATGTGTCACATTAACAAATCCATAAATTATAAGTTAGACACCAACAATTTAACTAATATATACTGTAATATTTTAAATAACTTAACATCACACAATTAATAGTCATATCCCATTTACTAACAATCAACACACGTCCATCTCTTTTCATGTTAATTTACTATCAACAAACACAAAATAACTTTTCCTATACTGAACCACTGTTCAGATTTCTGAAGAAATAAACACAATAAATAACAACAGTGTCATTGCAGCCAGAGCCACAGTATGTTGTTTCGTCTTGTCTGTTCGTATTTTCTGTTAGTTATATATATTTAAATTGAATGTATTTTTTTGTGATACCTCTTCCAATGGAGGAATACTTTGGTTGGTGAGTTTTTCCGTTTTTTAATATGATAAACTTCCCAAAAGACTGCTTTGTCATTTTTTTAGTTTTTAACTCCGGATGAAGCTGAAAAAATATCAGCGAAATATAGAGTTTTTCTTTAACAACAAATAAGTATTTTATTCAAGACCGCTTTCCCGAAATCTCTACACTTTCTTATATATATATATATATATATATATATATATATATATATATATATATATATATATATATATGCAAGAGAGGCGAAAAGCGTTCTAAAGTTAGTATCACTTGGTGGTCGATAGAGGAAACAGATGAACCTTGTGGTTGGTTGAGTCGTTATTTTTAACCACATTACATCAAACTGGATGGACTGCAGTGAACGTATATCATAAAGGTGACATTATTAATCCTCAAGCGTTAACTAATATATTGAATAAAGTTTCCGTTACATCCGAGGGCTGTGGCTTAATGTATTTCGATTTAGAAACATCGAGATTTTCAAGTTCTGCCGATATTTTGCAAATAGGGGGAAATATCGGGATAAAAACATTCAATATTTATATTAGGCCCACGCAACCGATTAATTACCACACCTTCAAAGCTCCGGGCTTAGAACATATTAATGGCGACCTGTATTTATATGGCAAACCTATCAAAACAATCACTCTAAAGGACGCATTAATTTCATTCCAGCAGTTTTTAAATTTTGCTTCAAAACGTTGCTTATTTGTTGCCCATAGTGCACGTTTTGATTCGTCGCATTTAATTCAAGATATAATTAATTTTGCAATGATCGAGGATTTTAAAAATATTGCTGGTGTTTCGGATATAGTAAGTTTTTTTAAAAAAACGTTTTCCTGACCGAAAAGTCTCAGAGTTTAAGCTCGGAAACTTAGCGCATGATTTATTGCAAATAGCACCAAATGAAAAATTCCACGATAACGTTAAAATCCTTGAGAATTTAGAATAAGAGTGTGTTTACCGGCTGGGTGGTAATTACGGGTTCCGGCACCATGCTGACTGTTGCCTTCTCGATGTTTTGGTTATTCCTTGGTTTAGCTAGTAGATCTCGTGGGGGAGCCGGATAGAATATCTCCCCCGGTATGTTCTGCCTGTCGTAGAAGGCGACTTAAAGAACAACCTAGATGGTAGATGCCCAGATCCCACCAGCATCGCCCGGTGTGATACCATCGCATCGGCTTAGGCTGCGCGATATTGCTTAACGTTTCGTTGCTGTGCCGATGTCCCGGACTGTCGGACCAAATAGCATGATGAGGCACCTGGATACAAAATATTTTGGAGGTAAAATAGCTCCCCGTTCGGATCTCCGGGTGGGGGCTGGTTCAGGGGCTGTTGCTTCTAAACATCTTGCCTACCCACAATGGCGTGAAAATCCTAACACCATAAACCGTAACACCTTTGTTCGTGCCCGGAACAGATGCAAAGAAATGGTCGACGAATTAAAAACAAACTTCTCGCTTGTCCCAACAATTCTAGGTTCTTTTGGTCAATCGCTAAGGCAGTTAGTCAAAATTTCACCAAATCCACCATACCACCACTCACACGGCCAGAAAATTCTATTGCAACGACACCTGTTGAGAAAGCGAACTTGTTGGCTGAACTCTTTGCTGCACATTCCACTACTATTCCTATAGTGCAGTCAAAGATATTGTCGTAATGAAGCTAGACACCAAAAAAGCTTCTGGCGCTGACGGAATACCTGCACCACCACCAGTTTTCTGGAGAATTTAACCCGTCCTACAGAAAGAGAATATTTCCTTTCTGCTGGAAATGTGCCACAGTTCAGCCGATACCTAAAAAAGGCAAGAAGACCTTGCCAAATAACTACTGACCAATCGCACTTCTTTCAATAATATCGAAAGTCATGGGAAAGGTTATAAATCAGCATCTTCTAAAATATCTTGAAAGATTCAACATTATTAGCGATCACCAATATGGCTTTCGTAAGCATAGATCAACAGGAGATCTTCTGACTTATGTAACACATGTTTGGAACAACGCAACTAAACACTTTGGAGAATCTCGAGCGGTTGCTCTCGACATATCCAAGGCATTCGATCGTGTTTTTCATGATGGACTGTTGGCTAAGCTACGCTCTTGCGGTATGTCTGAAAAGTTCTGTTTGTAGCTCTCATGTTTCCTCAGAGAGCATTCTTTACGAGTGGCAGTCGACGGATTTCTTTCTAACACCTTCACTATCAACGCCGGTGTGCCCCAAGGCGCCATACCGTCCCCTACTCTCTTTCTCATTTACATTAACGATCTGCTGGAAAAAATCGGGAATCCAATCTACAGCTTTGCAGATGACAGTACGCTTATCTCTTCAGTCACTTTGAACGCTCGAATATCGGCTGCTCAGACAAATATCCGCAGACAGCAGGAGGTCGTTCAACTTAACAAAGACCTGGAAGAAATTCTATCTTGGGGTGACAGTAACCAAGTGGAATTTAACGCTACAAAAACCCAGGCGGTAGTTTTTTCTAAAAAAGTTAACGTTGCTGAACCCGACATAGTTATATCGGCGCACTCCATTCCCCTTGCATCGTCTCTCAAGTTGTTGGGCGTCAATCTGGGAGCAAATATGTCCTGGCCTGAATATGTTGCAGGCATAGCAAAGAGAGCTTCTCAAAAGTTGGGAATATTATTTCGAACCAGAAAGCTTTACGCTCCACAACAACTGTTAATTCTTTACAAAGCTCAAATTCGACCAACTATGGAATACTGATCCCATGTTTGGGGCCCCGCTCCCAAACATACTCTGCATTTGTTGGATTCTATTCAGAGAAGAGCTGTTCGTCTGATTGGAGACCGGGAACTGACCGGCGGGCTTGATTCGCTGGAACATCGAAGAACGGTTGGCGACCTGAGCCTATTCTACAAGTATTTTCATGGAAAGTGTTCGAAGGATGTGGCCCGCTTAATTCCTCCCAGAGCGGTGCATGTTAGAAGTACACGTCGCGCTAATACTTCATATCCGTATGAGGTTCAGCTTGTTACTCCTCGTACAACGCTTTTCAAGCAGTCTTTTATATGGAGAACATGATCCCTTTAGAATAATTTGCCCAGGACTGTGTTTCCTACCGAGTACAATTTACGGCGATTCAAGAACAACGTGAATCGCTTTTTCCGCACACGTGTCGCTCCTGTAGCGCTTTAGGGACTTCTTCCCTGCAGCACGTGTGCTATCTATATATATATATATATATATATATATATATATATATATATATATATATATATATATATATATATAAGTTACGTCAAAAATAAGGGCACAAAATGTTTCTCCTACTTTAAGTGTGTCAGTGGTTGAATTATTAAAAAAAGCCATAAACCTCGTGAAAACTGAAAGAATTCCATTCAGCACGTTGTTAAAGTTGAAGATTCATATATTTATGTAAATAATATGAAATCACTGATAATTACCTCAGCTGATGACAGTGATAGTGAAACCGAATTAGGCTTAAGTTAAAATAGATTTTTATTTATACAATATGTCCCCTCTTGTAAACCATTCATTCAAACTGTGTATTTGTACTTCTTATCCATTTGTTTTTATATGCATCTATAAGCAAACATCTCCAAAAACACTTATAATTTTATTTATTTGCATTAATGAATAAAATTCTTAAGTCGATCTCTGCAACCTATCATAAACAAAAGGTCAGGATTTTTATACTGCCCACTTAAAATGGCAAAAATCAGGATCTTATATTTTGGGACGGGCTATACAACCCTTTTCAAGCAGTCTTTATATAGAGAATCTCATCCCTTTGGAATAATTTGTTTGAGACTGTGTTTCCGACCGAGTACAACTTACAGAGATTCAGGATCAACGTGAATCGCTTTTTCCGTACACGTGTCGCTCCCGTAGCACTTTAGGGATTTCCTTGCAGCATATATTCTAGGCCCATATCAAAAAACAAATTATTAAGAATAATGAAAAAATAACAGAATTTGCAGATTGGACTCCAAGAAATCTGAAAATTTTCTGTTTAAATAAATGTTACTAATGTTAAACCTTTTTTCCTATTTATAATTAATCAACAAATTAATTTGTGGTCACTTGTACTTCATATAAAAAAAAATTGACAACAAAAATAACACTGTTGTAGCAGAACAGTAGTCATCAAAAAAGTATCGAGGTTCAAAAAACGGTTTGAACATCAAGAATTGGTATTAAGATTACTTTTGAACTTATTTAATTGCTAATCGTTTCTCTTTTAGAACAACGAAAAGACCACAATCCCCAGTAATACCTACAAATTTTACCTCACCTGGTGCAAGAACTCCTTTATTCGATATTAGCAATGGTACTATTACAAATTCGTATTTTTCGGATACGGAACATTCACCACAGCAGTCCGACACAGGCTTCGTTAGGAGAGGACACACAAATGTTTTGTCCAATCATGCAAATGAGTCGTTATATCATTCCTCACCTTTTCAGTTGCCATCATTATTACCGCTATTCACATGTAATGGTACCAGGATCAGTACAGAAGATGTAGTCAGCACTGAAACAACTTCAATTGATATAACAAAACGATCCACTTCATGTAAGCCAATGGAATATTTAGCATCGGCTTGCGATACATAGGTAAGTCTTTAAAAAGTTTTCGAACTTGTAAATCAGCAAAAATATAAATTATAAATAAATTGCGCCGATGTAGTGGTAAAAATTCAACTTCTTTACTTACTTTAGTTGGCCGAAGTGCTGTGCAGTTGCTGTTGCTCCGATTCTTCTAAAATGGACTGGCCTGTTTTAAATAAATCATGAAACATCCCTTAAATGAATTGATTCGCTGAGAACCTCTTCTCATATTATATGAGAAGAGGTTCTTTTTTTGTTACAGGCTATATATTTTTTTTAATTGGCCACTGAAGTTATTATGGTAAGTGTAATAATTTGCACAATTAATGGAATTAGCAGATTCGTGATGGAAATCCATTTTAAATATTGATAACTTTGATCTTATTAACTTAAGAATTGTGAGTATGCGCGCTAATAATTTATGAATCATCACAGAGATTTTGCAACTCTTATTTTGGCAGGTCACGGTCTTTATTTATGTTTGAAGCATGCGCAATAGCAAAGAGAAGAAACTAAATGTAGGGACTCAGCTGTTATCATTATTTGAAACAAGTGCTCACCGTTTGGAGCTGGCGCAGTAGTGAAACAAAATAAAACAAATCTTTATTAAGGATGACGATTTGCTTTATTTAAGAATTAATACAGAGTGTGATGCTTAAATCCGGACAAATTAAACATATTTTTAAAAGAAAATTTTTAAGAAAATAAAATAAAAACAAAATCCTTTTGTATGTCAGTTGTGTGACCAATCCAGAGTGGAATTATTCGATGTAACCTACCTCACCCGCAATAACCGCCTCCTTTCTTGGCGTGAAGCGCTCGCACGCTCTTTTTAAAGCACGACTATCCATATTGGCTGCTTCGACAGCGGTGTGAAAAGATTAGGTTGTCTGGACTTGTTAGTAACTCGTTCGATTACGCTCTAAACATAGTAGTCAAGGGGGTTCAAATCCGAGGTATTGGGGGACAGAACTCTTTAGACCAGAACTTTTTCACGTTATCCGATAACCAGTTTTGGACTAAATGGCTCGTGTGTGCCGGTGCACCATGTTGTTGATAGACATACACATGTCGTCCACAGTTGATCTCGGTACCCGAAGAAACGCCGAACGTCCAGCGCGAAGACTTTCCATAATCGCGACTCTTCGGTTGTACTCCGCACTTGTTTGCAATGGCTCGGTCATTTCGAGGTTATGACTGTCTACGAGTAGATAATAGTCGCTGGGGGCCAAATCTGCAGAATACGGTGGATGAGGAAGCAATTTGAACTTCAATTCATGCAATTTTGCTATCGTAACTATTGATTGTGACACGGTGCATTGTCATTGTTTTGCTTGAATGGTATTTTTTTCCATCAAAAAATAATTTTTAATCAACACACGAAATTTGATTTTTTTCACTGTTTTGAAAATGTCAAAAGTAGCGTCACTAAAACCACCGTAACTTGCAAACTAATAGTCAAAATGTCATGAAATTTTGACACGTATCGTATCGACATCTATGTGTCAGACAAAAACTTTTCAGCCTACCTGTAAGTGTTCAGATTATGTTAGAATTTTGCAATCTTTGGCATTATGGCATTGCAGAATAGTTATCACCACTATAACAGACACTTTATTTTTGCATCTGACACTCGTTTCTCTAACCATATGAGCATCATCACAAGTTATGACTGACTGTCGATTACTAATCTCTCCTGATTTTTTGTTATTGTAACACGTTTCGAGGGGAAAAATAAAACCTATGGTGCAGTGATGATCACTGTTATGTAGTGCTAATCTCAAATGAAATTTTAATTATCGCACATTAGTATTAACTCGGAAATATTGAAGGAAGTTATAGAGACCCGCTGGACACAACTTCAATTTAGACTTATCATATATTAATAACCGGCGTGCTGAACCATGAAATGAATGAAAAAAAGTTTATAGAAGATGATGTATACCTATAATGTAAGAACACCCAGTATATAGTTATTTTAAAGAACGTTTATCTTAAAATACAATAGAATAGAACAGCATTGCCGAACATGCCCTTGAAGCTGATCATACTGTAACATTAGATAATCTAAGATTAATTAAAAATATATCTGATAGGAGATTATTGAACGCATACGAAACTATGGAAATTATAAAATGTGGGCCTATTCCTTATAGTCCCCTCTACTGGTTACTTGACCGGAACTGATGGCCTTGCCTATGCCATTAGTTTCACCTGAGTAATTCAAGGGTTAGGCTAAGCAGAAATAGGGTAGATTTGTAGTTTAGCTTTAGTCACTCATCACTCCTGATGAAGCTAACATGGTTAGCGAAACACGTGGTGATATATACTGAGTAGTATCATTGTGTCAAAAATTCCACATTCCCAACATAAAATGATTGAAGGAGGAAACAAGGAGAACAAGGATTGAAAATAGGGGTAAGAAAAAGGAAAAATTAAGCAAATTTCAAGTTCAATAATTAAATTTATTGATAAAAACCCCTCTAGCCCTGTCTATGGGATTCTTCCCCACTCTTCCGCCATCGCAACCTTTAAGTTCCTCACCGATGCAGGGGCTGGATTTCTGGTTTGAATACTTCTTTTGAGCTCATCCTACATGTGCTCGATTGGATTGAGGTCAGGACTCCCTGCAGGCCAGGCTGATGTAGGTATTCCCACTTCTTCTAGGTATTGCCGCACCGATGCAGCAGCATGTAACCTCGTATTGTCGTTTATTAACACGAAGCTATCGTCAACAAACCCATCGTAAGGAACGACGTTTTCCTTCGAAAACTTCTCGAGTCTGATCAGTCACGACAACCAAATCGGTTTTCGCATCCAGCGAGATGTCTCCACATACCATGATAGAACCTCTCCTGTAGGCGACCGTTTCAGTAATGCAGCACTGCGCATAGCACTCCACAGGCTTCCTATAGACTCGTCTTTTTCCACCATGCCATTCGGGGTCGTCGGAGAATAAAACGGAGCGCAGTTGCTCTAAGGTCCACTCGACATGTTCTCGGACAAATCTGAGTCGCGCTTGTCGATGTGCTGCTGTCAATTTGGGTCCATTAGCTGGTTCCTTCGGAGTTAGGTTGGCTTCTTTAAGTCTCCTTTTGACTGTCCATTGACTAACAGCCCGACCACGAACATGTCGGAGCTCTTGCTGGGCCTCAACGCCGGTCAAGTGAAGATTTCTTAGAGTTGTGTTGATGACGAAGCGGTGGTCTTACTCCGAGGTACACTTTTTTCTTTCTGATTCTAGTCTCCGAGTAAAGGTGCCAGTTTCTTGATGACGTCTGTAGACTCTGGAGACAGCTGACTGGCTCAGGTGCAGTTGTGCAGCGACTACACGTTGGCTATGCCTTTCTTGTAATAGGACAATGACTTGTGACGTTTCTTCCGGGATGGTATCCATTTTCCGATGAGGTAATTAATGAGCAGGTATAGCCGATATGTTGACGGTTTAAGTTCCGATAAAGAAACCGTTTTCATAAGTAAAACTTTTTAGAAAACCAAATGTTTTTGGTATTATTGGAAAGAGTAGAAAATTAGCATTCTAATGATACCAAAAATAATACCACTGTTTTAAAATTAAATTCAAGGATCGGTGTTAAATGAAGCAAAATCGTTTGAGTCGATTTTCTTGCTCACCAGTGTATAATAGAATTGTTACTTACAACAGCAAGTTACTTCCTTGCAAGTTCTTCTCTAATTAAATAGCAAATATAGATGTCGTCTTTCAAATTTTATAACATTTTTGTCTTAAATACGAGACGTCCCGGTCAAACTGACGTAACCATTTATGTGCTCACTTCATGAGGTTTATTTAGGAATACCATCCACTAGTACTAACTAATATAGTATGGAATGTTTCACGTGCTCAGTTTGGTAGAAATCAGTGTTCTTGTGATTAGACAGTGTCAATTTGGAGTAACTTTCCGAAGCTTCTCCTACCAATGCACGAGACATTTCTAGGTATCTTTACTCTTTAAAATTAGAATAATGATCATCATTTATTAACTGTTCTAATCTGGAATAGCACAGATCGCTGAAGACACTTCGTGCAATCATAGGTATAACGTCGAAAAGCTACAAATTGACACGGTCCAGTTCTAAGAACTTACAGTTTGCAAATACTCGTAAGAATTTTAAATATGCGAAATCATACTGTCCGCCCTGAGCTCTACGTAATAAATAATAAAGGGAATAGCAGATTAACCGATGTGAAACGGAAGCTTTCACAGCTTTGAGTAGATGACAAATCATGGTTCTTGGGATTAGACTGTATCAAACTGAGGCAACTTTTTAAAGTTTTGGCTACGATTACACAGGGCATCTTCAGGCCTTCTCTTCTCTTCGAAATTAGAACACTGAATGCGTTCGAAGAAGCACAAGCCAAGCGTTTATGTCTGACCAGTGTTTGCCGAATTGTAACCCAGTGATCGTTTTAAAAACTTTAACAGCTCGGCACCCGGATAAGATGGTAATAAGGATCCACGAGGGCAGTTCTACCTCACGGACACAGTACTACAGAAAAATTTACAAAATGCATGAAAGTTCTAATATTCGCATATCTTCAACACTTATAGTAAAATTGGACAGGGCTTGAGACCACCCAAAAAGAACCCTGCATCATCCTTATAGAAAATGGTTCTCGGTAAAGTTTGTTCAAACTTTGGGCAACTATAGTTTCTGAGGAGTAGAACAAAATTTCTCGTGGGCACGAAGCTTAAAAGTCCATAATTCTTTAGATATCTCACTGTGAAGCTAGCATTTTTAAGAGGAATTTTACATCTATGCGGATTGACATGTAAGCAACAATCGGACGATTAGGAATATCACTGTTTAGATATACATGCGTTTTGACATATAATAAACTCGTGCGTGGGTCTAACAATCAAAAGTTAACTTCTGAGAAACGCCCTTGTCAGGAGATAGCGGTGAACAATCAAAGATCTTTAGGCTCTAGTCTCTGTTTTTTTTTAAACAAACTTTCGCTGCCTAATTGGTAGCTTGTTCTGGATATTGAAATGCAGATAAACAACAGAAGGAAAATATGTTCGTCAGGACGTGTGATATATAAGTTTATATAAGCTATATAATAGTATACTTACAAAATTGTAACAGTTTTTTCTCTAATTAAGGATGTAAATTAAGCATGTTACTAACCAGGTAGCGAACACAATAATACAAAGAACACGAGAGCAGCACATTTGGAGAATTATAAAGGTCTTAAGAGGTAAAGTAATACTAATAACATTTTAAAGGTTCTTTTTAGAACCAAAACCAACTGTGAGAAACACAATGCTGCCTTAATGGTACTCCGTTTTTAAATTAATATTTGACGTAACGTTTAGTAACTTCTAGTGATTTTTAGTCCGCCACCGGCCATTGTTGATACTAGATTTCGTCAGAAAACCAACAAAAAGCATCAAGTTTGTATTCATTAAGGTTGGAGTCTAAGATTTCGGCAACCTGTTTTTATGGGAAAAATTATTTTTTAAAAAACTTCTCAAAAGTCACGCAACACATTTAGAAACGATTAATTTTCTCATATAAATCGTTACTTCTAATTAGTTTGGTGTGATTCTATATTAGCAAATAAGTGTAAATAGAGCTCAATCCTTCTATCTCTTTTTCATGATTGAGATTGTTTTTGTAAGTTTTTATGTAGCACCTTTCCAGAAAGCTTCTACTGAAGTAGTTGGGTTCAACATTCAGAACGAAACTGTACTCTGTGATCTGTACTGTTGACATGTAAACTTAAACTTGTTGCGTTAGGTTTGCTATTAGTTCTATGTACAGCTAGCCTCTTAGAGAGCTTTTGTGTCGTTTGCCCGACATAGACCAAACCACATTGGCATGGGATGCCTAAATAATATTCGATCTTTGTAAAGTATCAGTTTTGTCCTTCAAATTAGCATAAAAACAATTAATCTTTTTTAAGTTATAGCTGACAATTTTTACATCTGTACCCACAAAAAAGAAAGATAAAGACTGGAAGAGACCCTCCATATATTGTAATTTGCCCACCTTAATATCTTTATTGGTCGTAGCTATAAAACCAGTTGGACTGATTTGACGAGGGGATCTTTAAAATATCTTTTCATAAGAGTTTTCGGATAGTAATTATCATTCAAGACATTTTCTAACAGCTTTACATTTTTTTCTTTAAAGGAAGGATGGCAAATCTTATTTATTCTATTTTTTATACCTTTAATGATGTTCAGCTTTCGTTTCATAGGGTGGTACGAGTAAAATATCTACCAGAACTTGGTTTTTTTCTGTATTATTATCAGAGCGTACAACCCTAATATCCAAAAACCGAACACCACAGTCAGTTTCCTCTTCAACAATGAACACTAGTTTATGATTGAAAGAATTGTAAATATTGAGAGTGTCATGAATACTTCCGGTAGGCAAAGTCACTAATAGATCTTCTACATACTGAAACAAAAGGGGAAATTCAAAGTTCACCTGTGAAATGACAAAATAAAGGAGCTGTTCATGACGGTCCCTGCTAAAATTGACGGAATAGCACTTCTCACTGGGACGCCTACTTTTTGTCCATAAAACGTATTATTTAAGGTGAAAAACGTATGTTCATACGTATACGTATATATATATATATATATATATATATATATATATATATATATATATATATATATATATACATATATATACGTATATATATATATATATATATATATATATATATATATATATATATATATATATATATATATATATATATATATATATATATATATATATATATATATATATATATATATATATATATATATATATATATATATATATATATATATATATATATATATATATATATATATATATATATATATATATATATATATATATATATATGTATATATATTTATATATATATATATATGTATATATATATATATATATATATATATATATATATATATATATATGTGTATATATATATATATATATATATATATATATATATATATGTGTATATATATATATATATATATATATATATATATATATATATATATATATATATATATATATATATATATATAAACACAGGAGATAAATCTTGACCGATTTGTGGAATAGAAATTATCAAACTTTATTGGGGATGCGGTCTAAATGGAGGCCTAGGAGGTAGAAATTAAACTCTTGGTGTTCAATGTCAAGCTTTCGATAATGTTTATTATCTTCTTTAAAGACACGTTTAACACATGAGGCCTAAACTAAAGACCATTGCATTTTCATCGGAATCGCCGGAAAAATCAGCAAATTCATATGGATGATTATTGATTTACATTTTCATAGGACGCACGTCGTAACAAAAGTCTTTTATTACGACGTGCATCCTATGAAAATGTAAATCAATAATCATCCATATGGGTTTGCTGATTTTTCCGGCGATTCCGATGAAAATGCAATGTTCTTTAGTTTGGGACTCATGTGTTAAACGTGTCTTTGAAGAAGATAATAAACATTATCGAAAGCATGACATTAAACACCAAGAGTTTAATTTCTACCTCCTAGGCCCCCATTTAGACCGCATCCCCAATAAAGTTTGATAATTTCAATATATATATATATATATATATATATATATATATATATATATATATATATATATATATATATATATATATATATATATATATATATATATATATATATATATATATATATATATATATATATATATATATATATATATATATATATATATATATATATATATATATATATATATATATATATATGTATATAAATGTATATTTAAACTCCTGGACAAAATTAACGCAACAATCCGAAAATTAATTTATCTTTTTCTTATGTCAGTTTTAAAGTTTAACGAGTATTTGAATAGTAGGAGATGCATATTTTGTTTCGTTGTTCATGACAGAAATCAAAACAATTCGTTTAGATTTACAGTTTTAAAGAATTTTTTAGAAGATAAACAATTTGCTGTAATAATGCGGTAGATTTTCTTTAAAAGTAAGCTTATAAATTGTTCCCTTTTTCAAAGTAATATGTTTTTGTGGTTTTATTTTTGACCCCGAAGAATTAGAAAAATGAATCGAACAAGAAAGTTAACTGAACACGAGGTAGTGTTAGCCTCAGTTTTATTGGACGAGGGATATTGTCAGAGTTATGTTGCCTGTTTGTTAGGCAAACATCGTTCCACAATAAGTCGTATGGTAAGACGCTTGAATGAAGTAAGAACTTATTCTAGAAGGCTAGGGCAAGTGCGAAAACGATGCACTAGCGACCTAGATGAACGTTCTATAAGACAATATGCTTTAAGAAACAGGACTGTCACTAGTTCTATAATAAGAAACGAACTCGAAGCTGTTCGCAATGTCACAATTTCTTCTAAAACGGTTAGAACACGGGTAAATGAAGCTGGATTAAACAGTAGGAGACCAGCCACTGCGTCCTTGCTTACTAGAGAGAACAGAGTTGCCAGGTTACGTTTTGCTCGAAAGGGGTTAGTCTAAAACATCCAGATGGTCGTGAGCGAGTATGGCGAAGACCAGGGGAGAGGTTTGCTCCTTGCAATATCTCTTCAAGGATTCCATTCGGCGGTGGCTCTGTTATGTTCTGGGGTGGCATCTGCTTTGATGCTCGCACAGAGTTAGTTCCTGTCCGTACAAGATCCATGAATGCTGACAACTATCTTGAGAATATTGTAATAGAACATGTGATGCCTTTCGGTCATTTTATGGGGCCCAATTTCCTGTTTATGCAAGACAACGCTCGACCTCACGTGACTAGGGAGGTACTCGATTATCTTAATCAAGTTGATATACCGATTATGCAATGGCCACCAAAAAGCCCGGATCTGAATCCAATAGAACATGTATGGGATCACCTTAAGAAAAATGTGAAACGTCATATACCTGCACCTAGAAACCTGAGGAAACTTGAAAATGCAGTTATCACAGAATGGGAGCAAATTCCTCAAGGTTTTATCCAAAATTTAATTAGAAGCATGTCTAGGCGCATAAACGCTGTCATCCGAAGTAGAGGAGGCAACACACGCTACTAGTGTCCCAGTTACACCATTAATTTTGCTACTAGTGTAGCAGCATAAGTTTTTTCTAACTTTTAGTGTAACCAATGTTCATAAAATATTATTAAAATTAATTCATTATAGAGATTTGTATAATTTAATATATTGTTGCGTTAATTTTTTCCAGGAGTGTATATATATATATATATATATATATATATATATATATATATATATATATATATATACATATATATTTATATATATAAAATATATATATATATATATATATATATATATATATATATATATATATATATATATATATATATATATATATATATATATTTATATATATATTATATATATAAAATAAAATAAATATATATATATATATATATATATATATATATATATATATATATATATATATATATATATATATATATATATATATATATATCAGGTGTACAAGTATGAAATGTGGATTTCAGACAACAGATGTTGCACCATTGCAGTTTGTGCTATAAAGATTTGACACTGCGCCATTTTGTTGTGTCATCAGCAAGTGTCAGACGCGCACGAGTGATAAATTGGAAAAGTGTGTGCATAGTGTTGTGTTAATATGTCGAAATTTATACCGAACAAAGAGCATTCGCGGACAGCATTAATTTTTTGTTTTCATTTGAAGAAAACTGCTGTTGAATCATACCGATTACTTCGAGAAGCTTATGGTGAACATGCTCCATCGCAAGATACGAGAACGATGGTTTCGGCCTTTCAAAAGTAGTGACTTCGATGTTGCAGACAAGGAACGTGGAAAACCGCCAAAAAATACGAAGATGTGGAATTGCAAGTATTGTTGGACGAAGATGATTCGCAAACACAAAAAAAACTCCCCGAGCAATTGGACGTTAGTCAACAAGCTGTTTTCAATCGGCTACGAGAGATGGGAAAGATTCAGAAGACCGGTAGATGGTACCACATGAGTTTAAAGACAGGTAAATGGAAAACCGCAAAAACACGTGTGACATTTTGCTCGCTCGGTACAAAAGGAAGTCGTTTTTGCTTCGTATAGTTACAGGGGATGAAAAGTGGATTTATTTTGAGAATCTCAAGCGCAAAAAATCATGGATAGACCCAGGCGCACCATCCACATCGACCGCAAGACCGAATCGCTTTGGCAGAAAGACGATGCTCTGTGTTTGGTGGGACCAGAGGGGCGTGGTCTATTATGAGCTGTTAAAACCTGGGGAAACGGTTAATACTAAAAGTTACCAACAACAATTGACCGATTTGAACTGTTCGCTGTTTGAAAAAAGGCAACACAAAGTCATTTTTCTTCATGACAATGTTCCATCACATACGGCAGTTCGCGACACGTTGGAAGCACTCAGCTGGGAAGTACTACCCCATGCGGCTTACTTACCAGACTTGGCTCTTTCTGATTACCACTTGTTTGCATCGATGGGTCACGCACTTGCTGAGCAGCGCTTTGGTTCGTACGAAGATGTGAAAAAAAAAAAAAACGGCTCGTTCGCAGCAAAAGGGGAAGATTTTTACTGGCGTGGTATTCACAAATTGGCCGAAAGATGGGAAAAATGTATAACAAGCGATGGAGCATACTTTGAATAAAGCACTTTTTATCATTCTTCTGAATTTAACATGTTTTTTTAGAAAAAAAATCCGCATTTCATACTTGTACACCTGGTATATATACAATTTAAGCTTCGTGCCCACGAGAAGTTTTGTTCTACTCTTCAATAACTATGTTTTCCCAAAGTTTGAACAAATTTGACCGAGGACCGTTTTCCATAAGGATAATGCACGGTCTTTCGTTCGAAATTTACCGAACAGGCAAACAGGACTGTATTTTTGGTCACCTAGTAATCTCGGTAGGTAATATTTTCACAAATTCAATAATTGTCTGTAACAGGAAATAAAAAACCGGTCAAGTGCAAGTTGAACTTGCACAATTAGTGTTCCGTACGTTGATTGATTTTAAAATAAAAATTTTTGTTAGGGTGGTATAAAATGATCAGTGACTTTACAAAGCACACCCCAAATGAGTTTTCAACAAAGTTTGTTTCCAATCTTTACTGAAAACTGGTGACCTTGAAATTTTGTTTTTTTTTTATATATACCAAATAAATTATTAAAGGTAATGCACTCCTGATAATTTTCGTTCAATCTATACCCCGTGGAGAATATTCCAGAATTTTTTCAAAATTTTTTGATCAGTACTTTTCGAGATAAGGTAGGGGACAGCGATTTTTTAAAAGTAATACGAAGAAAAGTGTGCGCAAGTATTACATTATATATATATATTTTACTCGTGTTTTCACAAGCTTTCATTTGACACCACACTCGATGACCTAGTAAAAAAATTTTTTTTTCACTTCCGATTTCACCCCTCAAAACGAACCCGTTAAGTCAAAATTTATGTTACGGTGGTATAAAATAATTAGTGACTTCACAAAATACACCCTAAATGAGTTTTCAACAAAGTTTGTTTCCAATCTTTACTGAAATCTGATGACCTTGAAATTTTTGTATTTTTTATACACCATATAAATTATTAAAGGTAATGCACTCGTGATAATTTTCGTTCAATCTACACCCCGTGGAGAATATTCCAGAATTTTTTCGAAATTTTTTGATAAGTACTTTTCGAGATAAGGCTCGGGACAGCGATTTTTCGCGAATTTTTAAGAATAATACAAAGAAAATTGCGCGCAAGTATAATATTATATATATATATTTTTTACTCGTGTTTTCACAAGCTTTCATTTGACACCACACTCGATGATCTAGTAAAAAAATTTTTTTTTCACTTCCGACTTCACCCCCCAAAACTAACCCCTCAAGTCAAAATTTAATTCTCAAAACTACATGGCTCTGATGAGGCCATCAATTCCTATATTACTACCAAATTTCACCTTTCTATGTCAAATAGTTTCGGAGAAAATAGGGTGTGACAGACAGACAGACAGACAGACAGACAGACACCGAAGTGATCTTATAAGTGTTCCGTACGGAACACTAAAAAGAGAATTCTCTGACTTTAGTAAGACCATTTTTTGTTAGTAATCTCATCACACTATGGCTTTTTTAGACCTAATTGTTACCTTAAATGTTTTTTTAAGGGAGGAAAAAACATTATCAAACTGAATTATCTGTTTAGTCAGTTTTTTTAACTTTTCTATAACAACTTTTGCAAAACAAAATTAAATATCCAATTATTTAGTTTTCATGGCTCACATCTAATAAATATTATTTATAATGAGGATTTAGTTAATTTACAAAATAACGTATAGAAGTTAGTAACGTATATTCATAACAAACAATGTCACGTTTAAATTTTAAATATTGAATTTAATTAGCCTAAATTTTTATTAGATACCTATATCAGATTTACGACATTTTTATTCATCCCTATTTATTATCAATATGTTAGCGTTTTGTAAAAAAATTCGTAAATATTAATAAACTCTAAAAAATTATAAGTTATCTGCAGTGATTTAAAAAAAAACAGTATTGGCAGCTAACGGTCACGGGAATATATATTTATTTAACGATTGTTGAAGCGAAGCCTCTGATTTGAATTGAATCTTGAATTTCAATTTAAAACCGTAATAACAGCTTTTTACTATATGAGCTTATTTATTTGGGCAAGACACTATTTGCGCTGTGTAATTTTTTTTCATTAAAGTTTTACTACTCAGAATATATCATGACTACACCAAACACTTTATTTTTGCGCTCGACGTGCGTTTCGCTAACCATGTTAGCTTCATCAGGAGCGATTATTGATTGATTGAATCATCGCTCCTGATGAGCAAAACGCGCGTCGAGTGCAAAAATAAAGTGTTTGGTGTAGTGGTGATATCTACTGAGTAGTGTCATTGTGCCAAAGATTCCACATTCCCAACATACTTTAAAGTTTTGTTCTATAATAAATAATTTTTGTTTCAGGAGATGCACGTTCTTCAATCTATGCATACCCGCAGTGTTAATGTGTTACAGTATTATTAGACGTTTATAAAACTATATTTTATGTGGAAAAATGTTTTGTTACTTATTTCTCATTACTAGTTAGTTCAAATATATCATAGTTGTCACATTTTACAGGTTTTTTTATTAACTCTAGTTTAACTACATATAAGAAGTATATATATATATATATATATATATATATATATATATATACATATAT
The DNA here is from genome assembly GCA_019049505.1 of Pachyrhynchus sulphureomaculatus. Classification (NCBI taxonomy): domain Eukaryota; kingdom Metazoa; phylum Arthropoda; class Insecta; order Coleoptera; family Curculionidae; genus Pachyrhynchus; species Pachyrhynchus sulphureomaculatus. The sequence continues at coordinate 1,097,545 of CM032450.1, forward strand.
ATATATATATATATATATATATATATATACATATATATATATATATATATATATATATATATATATATATATATATATATATATATATATATATATATATATACATATATATATATATATATATATATATATATATATATATATATATATATATATATATATATATATATATATATATATATATATATATATATATATATATATATATATATATATATATATATATATATATATATATATATATATATATATATTGCCAGTCATAAAGTTTGCATCATATGGGAAAAATTTTTATTATAAGAGTTTTTGAAAATTTAACTTCGTAATATGTTAGTGCATGTTTTATATTTAAGATTACACCCAAATTAGATCATGATGTCACATGCATTGCCCGTCAAATTTGATATTTAAATTTTAAACTGTGAAAAAATCGTGTTTTTATTGAAAATATCGAAAAAAGTTATAAAAAAATGATTGTATTGCAGTTTTACACTTATGTACCAATGTTCGAAAAGATCTGATGAAATTGACTTTTTCCAATTATTTTCCCCTAAAATAACAATCAACTGATTTTCCCCATAAATTATCTTGTATTGTATTAGTTGATGTTTCACTAAATGTTCAGAAAAAAAAAAATTAGGCCTTAAAATTAAGCTGAAAAACGAGTTCTGTGAAAAAGTCGTAGTTTAACAATGTAATCTTGGTGCAAAGCTACATAATTTTTATGACAACTCAACTTCTAAGGGTTAATATAATAAATATTAATGTTATGTAATAAATTTGAGCAATTTTGTAGTTTTTTAAGTTTCTTAATTCCTTCTTCAATGCACAAAATAGTTCTTTTATAAATTATGTGGTGAACATTCGCGAGAAGCTCTTTCTTAATTTCATATACAGGTTTTGGGGATAGTTTATTCTAAATGCTTTTTAATATATTTTCAAAAGGTCAAAAACAAGATTTTTAAAAACTGTTGCAACATTTTGCAACGCAATATTGGTGGAAAGAATATACATTCATCTTTTGCTTTTAAGTCAACAAAATTATAATATGATAGGCTTTCACGTATCTTTGTCGCAGTTGTCATGGATTTCGTGTTTTGTTTCTTTGTCACATAAAACATCAAACTGACCTTAGTTTGTTCACTAATATATATATATATATATATATATATATATATATATATATATATATATATATATATATATATATATATATATATATATATATATACATACAGTAGAACCCCGATTAACCGAATTGCGATTATCCGAGCTCCGGATTAACCGAGCCAATCTAAGAACCTGATTATCCGAGTTACGCGCGTCTATGCTGTGTATTAACCGAGCTTCTAAAATATGTATGTACATATTTCCATGTAAAATCGTCGGGGCCCGTGTGAAGGGTTCCCCTATTTATGTTTTTGCGAGTATACTCACATAATTTATTTGGTTGGAGTTCTGGTAGTTAAGTGTAATTACGAACTACTTTGTTTGAATTTTTGTTTGTCGTATTATAATGAAGCAAAACAAGCGTAAAAGAATCGTCGTTCCTATTGAAAAAAAATTAAAAGTCATCAGAAGAATTGAAGCAGGAGAGACAATTAAAGTTGTTGCACGAGATTATGGAGTAGGTGAGGTAACAGTTGGAGATTGGAAAAGAAACCGCAAAAAAATAGAAGAGTGGTGTATAAATCAAGTCTCCTCGTCCTCAGGAAGAAGATCAATGAAAACCGGCGACTACAAAAAGGTTAACGAAGCTTTATTCATGTGGTTTAACCAACAGAAATCAAAGGTGCGCCTCTGTCAGGTCCAATTTGACAATAGAAAGCAATAATGATTAATAGGCAATTCCCAGAGAGAGATCAGTTTACCGCCAGTTCTGGATGGCTTGACCTCTGGAAAAAACGGTAGGGTGTACGACAATTGACTGTATGTGGTGAAAAACTTTCTGCTGATGTGTCATTAATTGAGAAGTTTAAGCAGAACTTTAAAAAGCAAATCGAAGATTGTGGATACACATGTTATCAAATTTACAACTGTGACGAAACTGGTCTGAATTATAAAATGCTTCTATCAAAAACATTGGCATCTCGACAGGAAAAATCAGCTCCTGGGCACAAACGAAGTAAGGAAAGATTAACTATAATGGTATGTTCCAATGCTTCTGGCAAGCACAAAATCTCACTGATGGTGATTGGCAAGCCTGCACGTCCAAGATCTTTAAAAGACATTTCACCAAAGCCCTACCAGTCTATTACAAAAGTCAGAAGAGCGCATGGATGGATGCGACCTTCTTTACTAACTGGTTTGAAGAAGAGTTCGTGCCATCTGTGAGTAAATTTTTGAACAGAAACCGTCTTCCTATTAAAGCAATTTCGTTAATGGATAATGCCCCTTCTCACCCTGGAGAAGGACTTCATGTGGGCGAAATTGTTGTAAAATTTTTTCCTCCAAATGTAACCAGCATAATGCAACCAATGGATTATCGCATCCTCAAAAACATTTCAAAAAATTATAAACGTTTATATCTTAAACATCTGTTAGAATACACAGAAAAGGAGGATATTATCAATGGGATGAGAAAGGTTACACTGAAAAATGTTATTTACTGGGAAAGTGAAGATTGGGACTATAATGACACTGAAGATGGTACTCCATTAAATGAATTAGCTTTGAAATTGAGAAGCCATGGAGAAATGTCGTGTTCAAATTTTGACAGCGAGATAGAAGAAAAAGAAAAAAGTTTATTTGAATTAATGCAAAAATTAAAAGGTTGCGAAAATGTGAAAAGAGAAGATGTTGTTGAATGGATTACAGCAGATGATTTAGAAGAAGAAATGAGTATTAAATAAATAACGAATGCCTTTCAGGAAACCGAAAAATCAGATGACGATTACGATGACGAAGCGGCGGTGGATGAACAGTCTCCCACTAAGACCTCTCATCAAGAAGGTGTTGCTTCTTTGGAAAAAGCTTTGAGGTATATCGAACAACAACCAGAGGCAACCCCAGCGGATTTGCTTGTTCTTAATAGAATAGAAACATTGCAGCGGGAAAAAGAAAATGCAATATTAAACAGAAGCGCATAGATACCTATTTCACTGTTTTATAATGTATGTACCTATTTATATGTTAAAAACGTTAATACATCGGTTTAAAGTATTGGTGTTTATTTTTGAATGAATAAAAACAAATCCGGATTATCCGAGTTTTCAGTTATCCGAGGAGGGTGCTCCCCACGTTACCTCGGATAACCGGGGTTCTAGTGTGTATATATATATATATATATATATATATATATATATATATATATATATATATATATATATATATATATATATATATATATATATATATATATATATATATATATATATATATATATATATATACGAGGCTGGTTTAAAAAGTCCGTGTAAAAATAAAAACTACTTATGTGTTTGGGGTAAACCTTTTTTATTTTTCGACATAGTCTCCTTTTAGGCTTATACACTTCGTCCAACGATGTTCTAGTTTGTTGATCCCTTCCGAATAATAGGATTTGTCCAAGTCTGCAAAATATCCATTAGTGTCTGCAATCACTTCCTCGTTTGAATAAAATCTTTGTCCCTCCAGCCATTGCTTGAGATTGGGGAACAAATAGTAGTCCGAGGGAGCCAAGTCTGGAGAATAGGGGGGATGTGAAACGAGTTGGAATCCTATTTCCATTAATTTTGCGACCACAACTGCCGAGGTGTGTGCTGGTGCGTTGTCGTGATGGAAAAGGACTTTCTTGTGGGCCAATCGCGGGCGTTTTTCTTGCAGCTCGGTTTATAAACTGTCCAATAACGATGAATAGTTTACCCTTTTCCAGATAGTCGATGAGGATTATCCCTTGCGAATCCCAAAAGACAGTCGCCATAACCTTTCCGGCCGAAGGAACGGTCTTCGCCTTTTTTGGTGCAGATTCCCCCTTGGTAACCCATTGTTTAGATTGTTGTTTGGTCTCAGGAGTATAGTAATGTATCCATGTTTCATCCACAATGGCGAAACGACGCTTAAAGTCCTCCGGATTCTTCTGGAACAGCTGCAAACCATCCTTGCAACACTTCACACGATTCCGCTTTTGGTCAAGCGTAAGCAATCGCGGCACCCATCCTGCGGATAGCTTTCTCATGTCCAAATGTTTATGCAAAATATTATGTACCCGTTCAGTCGAGATGCCCACAGCACTAGCAATCTCACGCACCTTAACTCTTCTGTCATCCATCACCATATCATGGATTTGATCAATGATTTCTGGAGTCGTAACCTCCACAGGCCGCCCAGAACGTTCGGCGTCACTTGTGCCCATATGGCCAGTCCGAAAATTTTGAAACCACTTATAAACTGTTCTAATCGAAGGTGCAGAGTCACCATAATGTTTATCAAGCTTCTCTTTAGTCTCCTGAGGCGTTTTGCCTTTCATAAAGTAATGTTTAATCACCACACGAAATTCTTTTTCGTCCATTTCTTGAAAATCACTCGACTTCCTTGATTCACACGAATGCCAAACACAAAGAAATAGACCAATATGTCTGAAACTGCACGGACTCGCCTCGTATATATATATATATATATATATATATATATATATATATATATATTTATATATATATATATATATATATATATATATATATATATATATATATATATATATATATATATATATATATATATATATACAGTCCCTGGCCAAATTATTAGACGCACTGTATTTTTTTTAGTAATTTTATGTTTCTTAAAAGTTTTTATGCAATAATGGTATATTTAAACTACAATGTTATTGATTTTTATTTAAAAGAATTGTTGTAGACTACATATTTGTATTTATTTTTAACATATGGAAACACTGTGTTGACAAAGTGATACATGAACGTAAACAACTACAAACCTGTATCAGTCGCGATCGGAATCGAGTCAGGTACGGACGTGTTTCTGTGGCTTTATGGACTGTGATTGTTTGTTTAACAGTTTTATACTACTCAGTTATTAATTTATTTTGTATGCGGTGTTTTAAAAATGTAATTGGACTATTTTCATTATGGGTAGAAAAGGCGATCTTTCACCACGTAAAAAAAGCTGAAGTGAAGGCCTTGTGATTGCGAAAACATTTACAAACCGAGAAATATCACGACGATTGGAGGTTTCTGAAGCTAGTGTACGACGCATAAAAAAGAAAATTGACTCAGGGAAGGAATTAAGCCCGAAAAGAAAGAAAAGATGCGGTAGAAAACCAATTTTCACTCCACGGTCAGAGAGATGTTTGAAGAAAATTTGTGTAGAAAACAGATTTGCTACCACAAAGGTAATAAAATCACAACTCTAGGATGCTAGCGTAAATGCTTTTGAGCGCACTGTTCGAAGAAAATTGAAAGAATTAGATTTTAAGGCCTGTCGCCCCGCCAGGAAGCCCAAGTTAATAACTGCAACGAAAGCAAAGCTCCTGATGTGGGCCAAACAATGGCAAGACAAAGATGTGGACTTCTGGAGATCGGTAAGATACAGCAATTTAATCAATAATTGATACATTATTATCATTTTCAGTTAAATAAAGCAAATAAACATGGAAGTTTATATATTTTTCCTATTTTTGACAGGTCTGCTTCAGTGACGAAAGCACATTCGAAATTTTGCAGAATAAAGCTCAGTATGTGCGTCATCGTCATGGAGAAAAGTTTCATCCTGATTGTGTCGTCCCGACGGTTAAACATCCCACCAAAGTGATGATTTGGTCAGTCATCAGCGGCAAGGGCACTGGACGTCTGTACGTCGTCAAAGGAATAATGAGGCAAGATCAGTACAAAGAAGTATTACAAAATCGGTTGATTCCGCAGCTCAGAGAATGGTTTCCAAATGGGGAACCATTCACTGAGCAAGATGGAGCTCCCTTCCACACTGCTCGGTCTGTTAAAGCTTTTTTGGCAGAAAAAAATATCCCTCTGTTGGATTGGCCGGGTAATAGCCCCATTGAAAATGTGTGGGAGCTGATGAAAAGAGAAGTGGCTAAAGATGTGATTACCAACAAAACCCAGCTCCTAGAAAAGATTATTCATGTGTGGAATCATCATCCTCAAATGCAGGAGACAGTACAATCTTACATTGATAGCATGCCGCGCAGAATTAAAGCTTTGATAGCGGCTAAAGGTGGCTCAACTAAATATTGACTTTTACTAACATTAATTTCACTTTTTTTTAAAACTTAATAAACTTATGCTTAGACTTAAAATTAGACATGTAAAATCTGGAGTATAAGGCAATAGTTTTGGACAGTGATCTAACTGATAATTTTCCTATTTACCTAGATATCTACTGGAATGATACAACCGTAGAATGTCACAAACTCTATGAAAAAATGAGTATCATTAAATTTGATGGAGCCATGTTTGCAGAGAATATAAAATATGTAAATTGGAAAACAGTATTGAGCCTGGACGATCATGTGGTGGCCTACAATAAATTTATTGAAATATTTGATTAAAAAAGCCCGTACTATTGAAAAAATAGTGACAATAAAGAAGCATAAAAAAATTAAGCCTTAGATTACAGAAGGAATCATAACTTCAATTAAACACAGGGACCAACTTAAAAGACGTGCTATAAAACAAAAAAATAATGAAGGCTTATGGAATATATATAAGTCATATAGAAATGTTTTAAACAAGATGATAGTAAGGGCAAAACAAGCACACTATGGTAATGAGATAGAAAAAAAATAGTGGAGACTTAAGAAAACTTTATGAAATAATAAATGATGTAGCAAATGAAGCTACAGTTAAAAGAAACAGTAATTGGTACATAGTCGATGAAAGGGACACACCAATTGAAACTGATGTAGAGATTGCTAATTACTGTAATAATTATTACATAAATGTTGGATTACATATGGCAGCAAAGATAAAATAAAAAAAGTTTGATATCCACATGGACTATGTTGAACCTGTAAATTCAATGATCTTGACTCCCATTACATCAAATGAACTCATAAGCCATATTAATAGCCTAAAAAACACATGTGCTCCTGGATTGGATGGCATCACGGGCAGATTGGTGAAAAGTGTTCATCAGTCGGTTCTGCTGCCCTTGACTCACATCTTCAATCTGATCCTCACCACTGCAAGAATTCCACCACAGTTTAAATATACAATAATAACCCCTATATATAAGAAGGGAAGCAAGACTGATATTTCCAATTACCGTCGAATTAGTGTAATATCAGCCTATGGTAAACTATTTGAAAAATGCCTTAAAAAAGATTATATGACTATCTAACGTCCAAGAATATCACAAACAAAAAGCATTTTGATTTCATGCAGGGGGTTAACACTAGCGATGCAATGTCTGAACTGGTCAGCCATATTAAGGCCTCTCTAGATGATGATGAAAAGGGTATTGCAGTTTTCTTGGACCTGGCCAAAGCTTTTGACACCGTACCTCACTCTGGCCTTCTTGAAGTTTTGGAGCGTTGTGGTATCAGAGGCTCTGTTTTAAACATATTTAGAGATTACTTAGAGGAAAGAAAACAAGTCGTGAAGATCGGAAAAGTATTGAGTGAACCACTAACTGTGCAGATTGGAGTACCACAAGCTACTGTCCTGGGTCCTCCTCTCTTTATCTGCTATATAAACTCTTTACTAAACCTGGACATAGAAGGAGTTTCAATATCATATACTGATGATACAGTTCTTGTTTTCAGGGACAAGACATGGGATACTGTGAAAATGGCAGTTAGTAGGGGCGTGAGCATTGTCGGGGCCTGGCTTAATTTGATGAAAGTAACCTTAAATCTCTCTAAGAAGGTATATATCGCTTTCTCTCTGACTGAGGCAAATCGACCGGACTTTGATTGTATACAGGTAAACGATATGAACATGATCATGAAGGAAATCTCACACACAAAATATCTTGGAATTACAATTGATAAACATCTCAGTTGGACTGAACATGTCCAAGATTTGACCAATAAACTGAGAAGACTCATATATAAGTTTTATCTAATAAGAAAAATACTACCCCTCAAACTACGGGTTACTGTCTATAAGGCATTGGTAGAGTAACTGTTGAGATATGGCATCGTTGTGTGGGGCGAACTTTACAATAATGCACTGAGTCAACTAAGCTTGATACAGTGAGAGTAATTTTCTTTCGTGATAGACTTTTTCCAACCAAGAGATTATATATATATATATATATATATATATATATATATATATATATATATATATATATATATATATATATATATTTTATATTTTTTAAACATTTCTCTATTTTGCTATAGAAAAGAAAAAGAAATCGTCAATAATCAATATAGAACTAGAAACAGAAAAAATGCGATACTAGTTGTACCCTTTAGACCGAAACCAGAGATCTTTATCAGTTTTGGGACCTAAAGTTTTCAATAAGTTGCCACAGAATATCAGAAATATAAATAATTATAAACTGTTTGAAAAAAAATGTAAACTGTTCATTATAGAAAATTCTGAACTATTATGTGGATTGTTATAATTCATAACTGCGATTTTCTGCATGTGTGTATGTATGTTTTTTTCTTTTTATTAATTTTCTTGTGTATTAGTTATTACCTTTATCTTCTACAAATCTTACCATAATTTAAATTGTATTTTAGCCCTGTGCACACTTTGTTTACTATTAGCTTGGTTCTAGGTTAAAATATATGATGTACTGGAAATATTACTATTGTACTGTGAGATGAACATATGGAAATGCCGAAATTATCATCCTGGGCGACTTTAATGTCAACAACATCAACTGGCTTAAGTATTCAAGTGAAGTCGAATCATTCTCAGTCAATTGTGGGTTAACTTAGCTTATTGACGAGCCACTTGATCTGTTTTTAACCACCAGTCCAGGGATTTACACTGTTATCGCAAATTCGCCGTTAGGTTCTTTCTACCATAAACTGCTTTCGACCTCGAGTATCTTCCCAATCAGTGACAGAGAGGTACCAAAACCGCGCAAGATTTGGCACTACAAATCTGCTAAATGAGAGGAACTCACGGAATATTTTCAAACTTTCCGTTGGTTAGACGTTTGTTTTAGATCCGACGACCCATCTGACTGCGCTAAGGAGGTTTACTATGTTATTTTGGCTGATATGGACACTTAAATCTCTTTTTCGAAGAAATGCCCTTCCAACGGCAAGCCTTGGTTTGACCAAAATTGCAAAGAAGCTTCTTAACCTCTTGCCTACCGACACTGGCGTAAAAATCTTAACGTCATAAATCGTGCCCAGAACAAATGGAAAGAAATTTTCGACGAAACTAAGGAGCCACAGAATTATTATGCTTGCCCCAAAAAATCCCAGGTCCTGTTGGTCAGTCACTAAGGCAGTTAGTGAAAATTTTACCAAATACGCTATACAACCACTCAGACTGCCAGATAATTCTGTTGCAACGACACCTGTTGAGAAAGCGGACTTGATAGTTGAACTCTTTGCTTCACATTCCAATTGATTCCCAACCAAAAACACCATCAACTACTCCCATAGTGCAGTCAACGAATTCCGATATTATCTTTAGATAGCGTATCATAAAACGTATTTTAATAAAGCTAGACACCAAAAAAGCTTCTGGTGTCAATTGAATACCCGGAAGACTTAGAAGAAATTCTATCTTGGGGTGATAGTAACCAAGCAGCATTTGACGCTAGAAAAACCCAGGCGGCAGTTTTTTCTAAAAAAGTTAACGTTGTTGAACCTGACATAGTCATGTCGGGGCACTCCTTTCTCTTAGCATCGTCACTCAGTTTATTGGGCGTTAACTTGGGAGAAAATATGTCTTGGCATGAACATGTTGCAAGTATAGTAAAGAAGGCTTCTCAGAAGCTGGGAATATTATTTCGAACTAGAAAGCTTTACACTCCACAATAACTGCTAATCCTGTACAAAGTTCAGATTCGACCAACGATGGAATACCGCTCTCATGTTTGGCAGCTCTGCTCCCAAACATACACTGCATTTATTGGATTCTCTCTCTCTCTCTCTCTCTCTCTCTCTCTCTCTCTCTATATATATATATATATATATATATATATATATATATATATATATATACATATGTATATGTATATATATATATATATATATATATATATATATATATATACATATATATATATATATATATATATATATATATATATATATATATATATATATTTTTTTTTTTTTTTTATTGGTCTAGCACACGTGCTGCAGGGAAGTCCCTAAAGCGCTCCAGGAGCGGCACGAGTGCGAAAAAAGCGATTCACGTTGTTCTTGAATCGCTGTAAATTGTACTCGGTGGGAAACACAGCGCTGGGCAAATTATTCCAAAGGGATGACGTTCTCCATATAAAAGATTGCTTGAAAAGCGTCGTACGCGGAGTAACAAGCTGAACCTCATACGGATGCGAAGCACCAGCGCGACGTGTATTTCTAACATGCACCGCTTTGGGAGGAATTAAGCGGGCTACATCCTTCGAACACTTTCCATGAAAATACTTGTACAACAGACTCAAGTCGCCAACCGTTCTTCGATGTTCCAGCGAATCAAGGCCGCCTGTCAATTCCGGGTCCCCAATCAGACGGACCGCTCTTCTCTGAACAGAATCCAACAAATGCAGTGTATGTTTGGGAGCGGAGCCCCAAACGTGGGAGCAGTATTCCATAGTTGGTCGAATTTGGGCTTTGTAAAGAATTAACAGTTGCTGTGGGGTGTAAAGCTTTCTGGTTCTAAATAATATTCCCAACTTTTGAGAAGCTCTCCTTGCTATGCCTGCAACATGTTCATGCCAAGACATATTTGCTCCCAAACTAACGCCCAACAAATTGAGGGACGATCCTAAGGGAATGGAGTGCCCCGACATAACTATGTCGGGTTCAGCAACGTTAACTTTTTTAGAAAAAACTGCCGCTTGGGTTTTTGTAGCGTTAAATTCCACCTGGTTACTGTCACCCCAAGATAGAATTTCTTCCAGGTCTTTGTTAAGTTGAACGACCTCCTGCTGTCTGCGGATATTCGCCTGAGCAGCCGATGTCCGAGCGTTCAAGGTGAATGAAGAGACAAGCGTACTGTCATCTGCAAAGCTATAGATTGGATTCCCGGTCTTTTCCAGCAGATCGTTAATGTAAATGAGAAAGAGAGTAGGAGACAGTATGGAGCCCTGGGGCACACCGGCGTTGATAGTGAGGGTGTTAGAAAGAAATCCGTCGACCGCCACTCGTAAAGAACGCTCTCTGAGGAAACATGAGAGCCACAAACAGAACCTTTCAAACATACCATAAGAGCGCAACTTAGCCAACAGTTCATCGTGCCAAACACGGTCGAATGCCTTGGATATGTCAAGAGCAACCGCTCGAGATTCTCCAAACTGTTCAATTGCGTCGTTCCAAACATGTGTTACATAAGTCAGAAGATCTCCTGTTGATCTATGTTTACGAAAACCATATTGGTGATCGCTAATAATATTGAATCGTTCAAGATATTTTAGAAGATGCTCATTGATAACCTTTTCCATGACTTTCGATATTATTGAAAGCAGTGCAACTGGTCGGTAGTTATTTGGCAAGGTCTTCTTACCTTTTTTAGGTATCGGCTGAACCGTGGCACATTTCCAGCAGGACGGAAATATTCCCTTTCTGTAGGATAGGTTAAAAAGTCTACAGAAAACTGGTGTTAGTTCCCTTGCACAGTTTTTGAGAACTATGGCAGGTATTCCGTCAGCGCCAGAAGCCTTCCTGGTGTCTAGCTTCATTAAAATACGCTTTATGATGCGCTGTCTGAAGACAACATCGGGCATCCTTGACTGCAATATGGGAATAGTAGGTGGTGTTTTTCCTTGGAAATCGACAGTAGAATGTGAAGCAAAGAGTTCAGCCAACAAGGTCGCTCTCTCAACAGGTGTGGTTGCAATGGAATTATCTGGCCGTGTGAGTGGTGGTATGGTGGATTTGGTAAAATTTTGACTAACTGCCTTAGCGACTGCCCAAAAGGACCTGGAATTGTTGGGACAAGCGAGAAGTTTGTTTCTAATTCGTTGATTGTGTGCCTCCTTGGTTTCGTCGATAATTCCCTTGCATCTGTTCCGGGCATGAACAAAGATGTTTCGATTTAAGGTGTTAGGATTTTCACGCCATTGTCGGTAGGCAATATGTTTAGAAGCAACAGCTTCTTTGCATTTTCGGTCGAACCAAGGCTTGCCGTTGGAGGAGCATTTCTTCGAAAAAGGGATATAAGCTTCCATACCAGCCAAAATAACATCGGAGACCTCCCTGGCGCAGTCAGATGGGTTATCGGATCGAAAACA
>CM032450.1:1109974-1119974 GCA_019049505.1 Pachyrhynchus sulphureomaculatus
TTTATTTCTAAAATTTTGAGTCAACCCTAGTTCAATCACAAGTATTGTGATGGTTCACTTTCTAATTAGTAAAACTAATAATAAAGATGTCTTAATAACATGGTTCAAAGAGTATAGCAAAACAACGTAAAATTCAATATTCCTGACAAGTGTGGAAATATAACATATCCTCTTTTAGTTTTCTTTTATATATAAACATACCACGTGGTTAACGACAATAATTACAAAAATGATCAAAAAATAGGTTTTAAATAAAACCAGTCCTCAAAATACGTTGTTCAAGTTTTGACTTTTCTGATATTCTCAACTCCCAAAAATATTTTTCATTATGATTTTTTTCGTCGTAGAAATTTTTAACGGATAGTATTGCCAACCACTTAAAATTTCGAATACTTGTAGAGTATTATTGGATCTACTTTTTACTAAAAGTAGCTGCCTTGAAAGGAAAACTCTCATTTAAAAATATTTATAAGAAGTGCAAAAAATATCTCATATATATATATATATATATATATATATATATATATATATATATATATATATATATATATATATATATATATATATAAACATCTCAAATATCCGAAAGTGGCATTCACGGGAAAGCCACAAAAATACAGGTATAATAACACAGGTCAACATTTTATCTAGGCTTGTACTCGGTAAACCAACTAGGTATCTTAGGGTTTTTGGGGTCGCTGATCACGATGAAGGGGTCAGTTAAGCTTCATCAGGTCAGGTTCAAGGTCATTTGAAGGTCAAATTGAGCCAATGCAGCCAAAAAATCTGAAAAAATTCATAGGTATGTTTTTTGGGCCACTGAATCCAAATCCGGTGTTATTTTTTCATATAAGGTCTCCTGAAGGTCACTAGAGGTTACTTCAGGTCCGGTAAAGACACCTTCATTTTATTTTCGCCTCCGAAAGTTTTGGCAATACTTCAAAGATATGCATGAAAGCATCGCTCTGGTTTCTACTCATTACTTTAACAATTTGTTTTGCCAGTCCTAACTTTATGTGCAATGGTGGTAATAGAACTTTATGAGGAGGTACCAAACTTTCTGCTAAAACATTTTTCTCACCTGGGATTAGATTTTTTCTTGGTGGCCAAACTTTTACTACGTAATGTTTATCTCTAGCACGACTGTTCCATTCACAAAGGAAGCATGGATATGATACAAACCCTGATTGCAAACCGAACATGATCGTTATGATTTTTAAATCACCGCAAAGTTCCCACTTATGAGAATCATATTTCAGTTTTTCTAGTACGAGTTCTAAATTGAAATATTCTTCTTTTAAAATGACCGAATGAGCAAGTGGCTAAGGGGCATACGCATTCCCATTGAAGAGCAAGATCGCTTTCAAACTTCTTTTCGATGAATCGATAAAAAGGCGCCAATGACTAGCTGTATATTCGATACCATATTCTTTGACTAATCCACTAACATCATTGCAATAAATTAAATTACCAGATTTTGTAAAATACTTTTTGAATGGTTTTTCTCTTGAACGGTAATATGTTACTTTTGTCCCAGGTGCTAAACAATTTTTTCCTTTTAATCTCGATGCTAAAAGTTCAGAACCTTCTTTTGAAAGTCCTAAGTCTCTACAGAGATCACTCAGGTCACCTTGGTTAAAATGTGTTTGTTCTGATATACCTTCATCTTCCGAGCCTGAAGATACATTGTAGGCTTCACTTTCACCATCTTGCGATGTATCTAATGATTCATCATGCATTTCTATATCATCAGAAACTTCAAAATGCTCTGCATTGCTATGCCTGCTGTCATCATTATCAGGTGCAGTTTCTATATATATGGGCAATGTTACAGATTCTACGCACGGATAAGTTACAGAGTTTTTGTTATTACGATTATATCCTTTGAGATTCGTTAAGCAGAAATAACAATTAGACGTATGGTCTGATGGATTTCTCCATTTCATCGGTGCAGAAAATATTTGTGCCCTTGTTCCAAACAAAATATTGCGGCATTTACTACAGATGACATTCGGAGTATAAGAGTTGTTCAAGGAACTGGTGTCGATATTAAACAAACTTTTATATTTTGTTTTCAAAGTCTCAGAAAATTTAAATTTATTTTTGGGAGTATACAGCCCACAAACGATACAAAAACAGTTCACATTATTCTTACAAAATCCTTGACTTGTAGCACTAAACTCTTCAAAAGGCAAGTTTCCCACCGTTGAAGAGCTACGGTCGCTGGATGACGACGGCTGCGGGCCCGCTTTCCCACCCTGACCAACCGCCGATTCTGGAGTTCCGAGCCCCTGTCTCGTAGAAGTTTTATTTGTAGTTGCCATGACGGCATGGAAGCCATAACCCAGGGACTTCTCCGGATAGTGGAACAACTCCGTTGCCCACCGTCACTGCGTGGAGGTGCCTGGATGCAACTACAAGTATTAGTTCATTAGCCCACATTTATTAAATATGCATATCAAATAACTTTATGGAAATGTTAGTGGAGTTTTAAGATTGAGACAAAAACTTTCTGTATAAAATAAACCGACCTCGAAGCAAGTATAATGCTGAAATATACTAGTAGCACTTGATCATAACCTTTTCCTCTACCCATGTTCTTGTATTCCTGCTTGAAACGATCTATGGAAGAAATGGTAGGGAAGAAAAGAACACAGATTAGGAATTAGTGACCCAAAAAAAGGTGTTTTTTTTTAGATTTTTCAGCCGCTATCAACTAAACTGACCTTCAAATGACTTTGAACCAGATTTGATGAAGGTTAACCGACCTCTAATTCTGAACCAGAGACCTAAAAAACGTATATACCATTTTTTTTCAGATTTTTTGGCCTGCTCATAACTGTTTTATTCCGAATAACTTCAGAATGATCTTGAAGTAACCTCTAGTGACCTTCAGGAGACCTTATATGAAAAAAATAACACCGAATTCGGATTCAGTGACCCCCAAAAACATACGTATGAAATTTTTTCAGATTTTTTGGCTGCATTGGCTCAATTTGACCTTCTAATGACCTTGAATCTGAACTGTTGGAGGTTAACCCACCTCTAATTCTGAACCAGAGACCTAAAAAACGTATACACCATTTTTTTCAGATTTTTTGGCCTGCTCGTAACTGTTTTATTCCAAATAACCTCAGAATGACCATGAAGTAACCTCTAGTGACCTTCAGGAGACCTTATATGAAAAAAATAACACCGGATTCGGATTCAGTGACCCAAAAAACATATATATGAATTTTTTCAGATTTTTTGGCTGCATTGGCTCAATTTGACCTTCAAATGACCTTGAACCTGACCTGATGAAGGTTAACCGACCCCTTCATCGTGATCAGCGACCCCAAAAACCCTAAGATACCTAGTTGGTTTACCGAGTACAAGCCTAGATAAAATGTTGACCTGTGTAATTCAATTACTTTTTTATAACGGTTATAGCTACTGATATATTTGAGTCCAAAACTAAAGATATATTTTCCATTTTTAATGCTAATTTTTCTGTAAAAAATATGGTTTCTGCAAAATATTTTATTAAACTTTTTAAATAAATAAATACAGTCTTTATTAAGATGTGAATACATTTGATGTGAGTACATATTACCCACACACATCGTGGGGTAGAAAAGGCGAGATTTAACCATTGATTACTCTTACATCTAACCTCCTCAACACACAACGCGCTTACAAACAAGAATCAAACCAAATTATAGACTAACATAGTAAAACTTAATTTATAATCGAGAAGAGATATTAAAATGCAAATAAACTACATTTGAGAATTCTGCTTATTTAAGAGCTCGTCCCTATATAATCGACGAAGTTGGCCAATAGTATATGTTACGTTTTCAGATCTGGATTCATGGTATTGTATACATTTACTGCATTTTATGTAAAATTGCATTGAAACAAGGCAGTGCGATGTAGAGGCATAGTCAAGCGATCAGGCCGTCTAATGTACTTATCATGCACATAATTTCGGGACACTAGCTTCTCTGTTAAGTAAATCGGGACTGAAATTCTTAAGAGTCTCATTAAAAATATCACGAAGTGAAGTCGCACAGTGTTTGCAAAATTTAACCATTTTAACTCATTTATTTTTAATAGTATGTGATCATATTTCCTTAAATAGAATATGAACCTATAGAAAACTTTCTGTAACTACTGCAATCGTCTCCTTGAAAGCGCATCCAAGCAGGGATAGTATACAATAATACAATAATGAAATGCAGACAAGACCAAAGAGTCACACAATTTTTTTTCTCATCTTAAAATTAAGGACAAAACGATTTGCATATAAAACCTTTATTTTTGCATTACATTTTTGTAGAAGTACCCTAACATGTTTCCTGAGTCTGAGATGTGTGCCAATGCAAAGACCCAAATTCTTGACACAGTCAGAAAACAGTAAATTTTGATCAGCTAGCCTCAGTCTCAAAGCCATACTCAAGATTGGTCGCAGATTTTCCTTGCAAAACAACAAAACTTGCCTCTTGTCTGGATTTAGCCTCAAAATATGTTCATCCGAGTAAGCTGACAAAGCCATATAACTGAGCTGCAGACTCAGGATTTGATGATTCAAAGAAATGAAGCAACTGTGTGTCATCAGCATACGACTGAACCGACGAATATGCAGCAGTTTGGAAGATATCAAAAGTATATATGAGAACAGAAGTGGCCCCGGTATTGGACTCTGGGGCACTCCCAAGATAATTTTACCAGCAGTTGAACAAACATCATCAATTCGCACCTTCTACCGTCTACCTGACAAAGAGCTATAGAAAAATTGTGTGTGAATGATCAGCGAAGCCCAGGTAGTGTAGTTCAGCACAGAGTAGGTTATGATCCAGCACATCGAAGGCCTTTGAATAATCTAACGAGACTGATATAACAGCCATATTATTGTCAATATTTTTTTTTATTGGTCTAGCACACGTGCTGCAGAGAGGTCCGCAGCAGCAAGAGCACTTGAAAATGCCAAATGAGATTTTGGCGAAACGTCTATATATATATATATATATATATATATATATATATATATATATATACATTCGATAAGAATGCCACTACGACTTGTCAGTAGTAAATAAAATATGTGAGATTCAAGGTAGGTCCCATGTGATTTTAATTTTTAAAGATAGAACTAAGAATTTATGTAAATAGTTTATGGTTGTGTGTGTTAAATAATTTGTATTGTACTAGTGTACCTAAATGTAAATTACGAGGCATGTTTTTTAAGTAAGTACCGTTTTGGAATTAAAAAAAGACGTGCAAAGATATCGCTATAATTTTATTTTTACATGAAAGCCTGTACCTTAATCTACTTTTCTACATAATTTCCGTGAATATTGAGGCACTTGTCATAACGTGGCACCAGTTTTTGAATACCCTCCTCATAAAATTCTGACGCCTGAGAAAAAAGTTCTCGGTCACAATGCGATACAAAACACTACGAGAATATTGAGGAAAGCAGTCGCACAATGATGAAATTGTAAAGCGTCTGTTTTCTCTCACCTTTTCGTCCACTTTCTGCACCAAATCTTCATTAACGACCGAAGGACGCCCACTCCGTTCTTCATCATGCACATTTGTGCGGCCATCTTTAAATGCTCTCACCCATTTCCTTACCATTCCATCACTCATAATGTTTTGTCCGTAAACTTCACAGATCTCACGATGAATATCGATCGGTTTTACGCCTTTAGCACTAAGAAATCGTATAACAGCCCGTACTTCACAATCGGCGGGACTCACGATTGTCGGAGGCATCTTAAACACTCAGTAAACAACGTATACAATGAAGAATCAGACTGTAATGGCGTCAGTGCGTAGACATGAGATGTAGGTTACCAGCGCGCATGCGCGGAACGCCGACCGTATCGCTGCGGCGGCGGATTCGCAAAACGGTACTTACTTAAAAAACATGCCTCGTATTTTTATAGTTTTATATTTTATATTTTGTATAATTTGTAGAATTAAAGAAAAAAAATTAAAATGCTCTAAACCAAAGGGCGAAACGTCAATTTAAGTTTAATTTAAATACCAAATATTCATAAAACGAACCCAAAACCCAAGAATTGAAAACAAATATATATATATATATATATATATATATATATATATATATATATATATATATATATATATATATATATATATATATGTATGTATAAATATATATATATATATATATATATATATATATATATATATATATATATATATATATATATATATATATATATATATATATATATATATATATATATATATATATATATATATATATATATATATATATATATAATATATAAATATATAAATATATAAAATATATATATATATATATATATATATATATATATATATATATACATATATATATATATATATATATATATATATATATATATATATATATATATAAATATATATATATATATATATATAAATATATATATATATATATATATATATATATATATATATAAATATATATAAATATAGTACCCCATTTTCGTCGGCCTGTCTGTCTGTTGGCATGGTACCTTTCAAACGACCTCGATATCAACTTTAAGTTTGGTACACGTATAATACTGGAGATATGCATTAAACCTACAGTGCTTTTGGCTAATGTAGCATTAACAAAAAAGGGTAACAGGGGTGAAGAGGTAACTTTGTATATTTTTATTAAGGTTATGAAAAATTTTCTTGATTTTTAGTTCAGCATACGAATATATTTGAAACATAATTATTTATAAACATATAAGGGGTTAAAGCACAAAGGAAGGGTGCTATAGAGGTTGATTCGTATATACCATATTATACCTGAAAATTCTGTTTATATGTATTATAATGATAAATGAAGGTAACATTTTTCGTATGAAATAGATGCATCTGACATTATTAAAAATAAATAACCGGTCAAGTGTAAGTTGGGCTTGCGCAATTAGTGTTCCGTACGATGATTGCTTTTAAAATAAAAATTTTCGTGACAGAAGTATAAAATGAACAGTGACTTCACAAAACACATCCCAAATGAGTTTTTAACAACGTTTTTTTTTCCGATCTTTAGTGACCTTGAAATTTTTTTTTTTATATACCAGATAAATTATTAAAGGTAATGCACTCGTGATAATTTTCGTTCAAAACTACATCCTGTAGAGAATATTCCAGAATTTTTTCAAAATTTTTTGATCAGAACTTTTCGAGATAAGATGGGGGGACAGTGATTTCTCTCACTTTTTTAAAAATAATACAAAGATAATTGGGCGCAAGTATTACGTTATACATATTTTTGAACGCGTCTTTTTACAAGGTTTCATTTGACACCCCACTCGATAACCTGGTAAAAAAAAAATTATTTCACTTTCGATTTCACTCTCCAAAACTAATCTATTAAGTCAAAATTTAACTTTTGTAACTACAAAGCTCTGATGAGGCCATCAATTTCTATATGAGTGCCAAATTGAAAATTTTTTCATTAGTACTTTTCGAGATAATGTAGGAGGACAGCGATTTTTCGCAGTTTTTTAAAAATAATACAAAGAGAAGTGTGCGCAAGAATTATATTATATAAATTTCTGAACTCTTCTTTTTACAAGCTTTCATTTGACACCCCACTCGATCACCTGGAAAAAAAAAAATTTTTTCACTTTCGATTTCACACTCCAAAACTCATCTATTAAGTCAAAATTTAACTTTCGAAACTACACGACTCTGATGAGGCCATCAATTTCTATATGATTGCCAAATTTCAACTTTCCATGTCGAATAGTTTCGGAAAAAATCGGATGTGACAGACAGACAGACCGACGGACAGACAGACATACAGACGGACGCCGAAGTGATCTTATAAGTGTTTCGTACGGAACGCTTGTTTAATATCGGCAAAAATAAGATAGTCCTCGTTTAGCACTCTTTGAGGAGTCAGATTTTTGAAAAAAGGATAGATAGTTTAGGTACATACCGAACTTTACATCTCTAAAACGAAGAAGTTTTCCTTCGTGGCAGGAAGGACTACTATAAATCGCTTACAAGTGAACGCTTTCTCTATGTGAAAATTATAGGTGCCTATTTTTATTATATTAGAGCTTAGCTATTTCGACTTAGCAAATCAGTCAAGATACAGTGTTCCCCAATAAAGGTATGATCTTGAACAATGTAGACGAAATATGTATTTACGGCCATTTAAGTGTTGTAAATATGGCGTTTTAAAAAGCATTTACCCAGAATTTAACTTGCTCTTGTTCTAAAATAAGTTTTGATTTTGACTTTCTAACATATCTAAGAATTTATAAGTCGATATTTTAAAGGATAGGCAATTTATGGAAAGATCATAAAAAAAAATGAGTAGGGGAAGGCCTTCAGAGATATTTAAAACCGAAATTAGTATTTCCCTATACATAGTATTTCGACAAAAATTAAAAATAATAAAAAAATTAACATAATTATCAGAATCTCCAACTCTAAAAACCCTAAAAACACGACATATACGAAGCAATTCTTCAAACCTCCTCCTCTCTTGTATACTTAATCATATATAATGAAAAAACAATAAAAAAATGTTATTACTTTATTATATTTATTTTACTTACTTTAGCAACATTTAACAAAATTCTAATGATTTATTACTATTAGAAAGACTGCAAGCAAACAAGCATATCAGTATTTTGACAAGTATACTACTTGACTACTATCGGTCCATACATATGCTTCAAAATATTTGAATGAATAATATGTCAATGATGTCTTAAAAATGTCGAAAATACGCGAAGAATGCTTAAAACATATTTTACAATTTTTTATTAATGATATGTTGTTTGATAAAACATATTTGGAAAAAACGACCTTACAAAATTGTATGGAATACTTAAAAAATTGATTTGTCTTGTAATTTTTTGAATTTTAAATTTTCTGTATTGCTCCTTTGCCTATGTTGACTCTAGCAATCCATTTTGAGTCAAACTGGCCGATTGGTGTGTATTGGTTTCCTGTGGACTGTATGCTTTAGTTGCCCCTGTGCTGTTTTTTTATCCAAACATGTCTAAAAAGAGTAACTATTTGTTCTCTTCTAAATCCAATATGAACTGGAAGTTTTGAAGTAAAGAGTTTAGGTCATGTCATCATTTTCATAAAGCATCATATACGAATATTTTCTCGACGTATCAAACTAAAAATACATCATGATACTACCAGCAGGTCAAGATACCTGAAAAAGTATACCAAAATCACTCATAGAATCTAAAATCAACCTAAAGTTAATTTCCCGAGAAAAATCCAGTAGACGCCCCAAATTATACGATCTTCGAAAAATTCACAAACCCTCTGCGATTACCTGTAAACGCATTTAACTCACCCCTCAATACACTGGAAAATACCTAGCCAGGATATTAAAGCTCAATAAGCCGAATAATACGTAGAAATTTCAGAACTTCTCCAACAGATTCTCCACAGTTTAAATCTCGAAGAAAACTACAAAACAGCAAATATGGACGAGAAATTTGGCAAATGCCCCATATAATAGAATTTTTCAAAAATCAACAAGACAAACAATCCTCCGCGACCAATTGCAACTCGCCTTTCACTGAACTGGAAACATGTCATACATAAGTCAGCATATTATAGCCCACAGTACTGTAAGCCCAATCATATATAATGAAAAATCCGAACACTTCACCCAGATACTCCATACCTTAAGTTTTAAAGGAAACGATATAATAGTTTCGAGGTCAAGTCTCTTAGCATCCCCCCTCAATCTTAGCATCCCAGTCGATTAAGTTCTCGAACAAATCGCGCGAAAGGAGGATCTTCTAGACTACATAAAGTATCTCGCCAAACACTGCCTTAAGTCCATTAGTTCACATAGTCATAGCAAACCTCTTGGAAACATTTGGTTCGGTACGTCAATGAAATAGTCGTGGTCCTTTGGAAAAGATGAGCTCAATAAATTCTTGGATCACGTAAACTCTTTACATCATGAAATCTGATTCACGTTGAAACTAGAGAA
>CM032450.1:1124974-1172786 GCA_019049505.1 Pachyrhynchus sulphureomaculatus
TTGAAATCTCTAGCATCTCGTTCCAATCTCTCGTCTCTACTCCATTTCCGTTCTTTAGACTAAGGATGTGGCGTTTATTATTGTTTCTGAGGCTTTTCAACCTTTTGTTGTTTTCAATTAGTTTCTCTGCTTCAGTCTCACAGTGTCTTCGCAGGTCTCTTCTCACCATTCGTCTTGTCTCTTTCGCTACCTCTTTAAATTCATGGTATCTGCCCTCTCTAAATAGTTTTCGGTAAACTCAATCCTTGCCTTTGTCTCGTCGCTTAGCTTATCAAGTCTTTGTCTGTCTGCCTTTGCTACTTTCTCAGCTGCTTCTCTAAGAATTGCCGTCAACGATTCATTCCTTCTATTCAAATCGTCCTCTGGCCAACTATCAGCCAGATTATTTAGACCCCGTCTAATTTCTTGGTTAAATTTTGAGACATTCGATTTCAGTTTGTTCGTATCTATTTTAGTATATTTCTGTTTGTTATGGCGATGCTTGTTCTCGCTGGCAACATGAATTATTGCTCTAAGTAGTCTGTGGTCACTACTTATATTAAAAGAGTTCAAGGCTGTGACGTCCTCTATCATTAGGGTAATGTTAGAAAGAATGTAGTCTATTTCATTCTGTGTTCTGTTATCTGGGCTAAGCTATGTCCATTTTCTCTGCTTTTTTGTTAAAGAATGAGTTCATTGCATAAAGACGGTGGTATGTGAGGAACTCCAATAGCATTGTTCCTCTTTCGTTTCTTTCATCAAAACTGTATTTCCCCACAAACTCTTCCGTTTTCTCTTGTCTTTTCCCGAGATTTGAGTTGAAATTTCTCATTACCAGCAGGTGGTTACTTTTGTTCTTATGTATAGCGTTTGACACATCACCATAAAATACTTCATCGCTGTAGGTGGTGGTGGGGGCATAGCACTGAATTATTGCTAGTTTGCATTATTGATAACTTATTCTCATTACAGCAACGAGAGAACAATAGCAGTTAAGGGTGAAATACATATAATATTCATCAATTTAATGAAAACTTATGACGTATATATAACAAATAATTTTGGAAGGTATTAAGAGAAGCTGGATATGGGAGATGCTGAATTCGTACCATTTAAGAGCCTTACGATCCAAGCACGGTTTCATTAAACAATATATGTTAACCTTAGAGAAGATTGTAGTCTGTCCTCAATGTAATTTAATATGTATGTAGAATGAGTTTAAAGGAAGTGGGGCCGAGGTGTACTGATTTCATTTGTCTCTAATCCAAAATCATCATTTATTTATCCTTTGTCTTATTGCTGATAGGGTAGTTGTGATCTAAAAGGCATACAAGGATTTGTTTCTAGAAGTTAGTTATTCAAAAACCCAATATCTAATTGTAAAGTCAGATATTAGATTTGAACTTCTTTTGAATGCAGATTACCATATAGAACAGGCCGATAAATTTAAGTATTCAGAAGGTGTTGTTGCAAGAAATGGTATGGGTATAAAAGAGATAAGACGAGAAATGCAACGAGCAAGAAAAGTTGTTAAGGCACTTATCTCAGTTTGATACCATACAAATTGGCAAATGAAAAGAATATAAGACGATGAACGAAACGTTACTAACATATGAAAGTGATAAACTATTGGCTGTGAAAATAGACTACGAATAAAGACTAAAAAAAAACAGTCGTAGATGCAATAGAGAAATTCAGCTGATTTAGTCACCTGTTAAGAATGTCTGATTTAGGATGATAAAAAATGATGCTTTAATAAACACCATGAAGTAAGGGCTCCCTCACAAATTTTGAAATACGAAAGGTAACAAGATATGACCTAGAAAAAGAAATCGTTTATGATGGGAAGGTTTGGAGAAAGACGTTGGGTAGACAAAATTTTGTCGTATAAGCTACCGAATTTTATATTTGATATACTGTTAAATAGCTTATCTAAAAGAAAAACTTTCTTATCAAAGAAGTTCATAAAATCAAATAAAGCAGTTTGAAAGTACAAGTATTTAATTTAAGAATGTCATGTCGTTATTCTTCTCGGGATTAGTTTTTAATTATTTTTTATTTCGATATCTGAAATAATTAGCCACATTTAAATTCTGATAAAGCAATAATAAAAAGTTACTTACAATAAAGCCGGTTAACCATATAATTGTCAGCAAAGTCACTCCGTGATATTGTACATAAAACGCATGAGACAGACTAACATAAAAAAACATCACCAATCAATAGTTTAGAGTTTTAGTAAGATGTAAAGCCAAAGTATCCACTTTCTGTAAAATTTCAAAAATATAAGGTTCATTTTCGGATGTTTTCAGATTTTTAAGCTCTCAAATAAGTTTTTTAGTCTCCCTATATCTGCTCTTAACTGCTATCAATAAAATATTTACAGAAAAACATTACAAGAAAAGATAAATAGCTGTTTTAGAGTATCTCAATGGAATTGTATATTTATTTCTTCCAGAACTGAAATAATTAAAGAAATTTAAAAATATTATTATAAAAAATACAATTATCAATTAACGAACGGCTTTTTTAAAAATATTTTCTTCAAGCTTGGATCTTTTTATTAATAAAATTTCATCAATATATGTAAATTCACAAAAAAGTTTTTGCCACATTATTCTCTTTGTGTATGAGGTGACAGTCATAGTGGTTTTTAAAATATACGTCCAAAAATTTGAAAAGTACGCAAGATATCTTAAAATATTTGAATCATTATACCCAAAAATAGTCAAAAAGCCATCAACACAAAAAAATAGTGTTAAGAAGCTCCATAACATAACTACGCGTTTGTAACGATGTTCCTTCATCAAAAAATTATTTTGGAAATTATAGTGCGGTACAAGGCCGAAAAAACGTCATTGTGTTTATGTGACTTGCACAACAATTATCTTAATGCGTCCCTTTCTATATAGGTATATCTATTAATTAGGATGTTTTTATGATTTTTTGTAATTACTACATTTTCATTAGAACATATTATTAACAAATTTTAGGAGAATTGCGGCTTATTTTCGTCCGGAGTCTAACCTACATACAAGCAATGGAATTGTTTTCAAATTCTTGTCATTCTATATCAACTTTAGCTTTTATAGATGAAAGATCTCTTTTTTCCCACAGAAGCTTTGAAATACGAGGGCCGTCCGAAAAATCCTAGCAGACTTCAAGAGATGCCGTAACCTGTCAATATCGCTACCTTCTAAGTGTGTCCTTTATTAGACAACTGAACAAGTCTTATTTTGTTGCGATCATAACATTGCAAGTATCGTACTTTTCAATCTTCCAAGTTTATTTTTTAAAAATGGAAACAGAAACTACATAAACTGCATGTTGTGGAACTATTATGGATACCCAGAAAATATCTCAGAAATCATGTATTTAGATAAATTTGGTCTGAAATAGTCATCAAAAATGTATCTGGAATACTCTTATAAGGGTTTTTCAAAAAACATACCATAGTTGTACAATTATTCAACTGAATTTCAAAAGGATCTGACGGTTGAAAAAGGATGTAAAGTTATAGATATCATTACAAATGAGTAAGCAAGTTAACAGTAGTGCAGCTATTAAAACCTGTGTTAAAAAAATGTAATATATAAATTTTTGAAATGGATAATCCTGAAAATGAGAATTTATTGCAAATAAGTTCGGATTTGTTTACAATAAAAATGGAAATAAATTAAGTAAACAAATTCAATATAAAAAAATTGTCGTCGAGTGGATGGAAAAAAATCAAGCCATGTGCGAGTATGTCAGGGTAAACAAATGGGCGAAATCGTAAAATGTCGTAAATTACTTAAAGGTTCGAAAATTTTGATTATAGAAGACCTTACTTAGAGCCGCCCAAAATTTCTAAATATCCAGTTTTCCTTTAATTCCTTCAAAAATATTTGGTGTATCAAGGGAAATACGAGAGTTATATGATAAGTACATAGCCTTGACAAGAAAAAAATATTTTTATGTGTAAAATTAATTTAACGTTTTTCTATCTTTTGTATCCCATCTAAAAAATACGATTCCTCCAACCCTTCAAAATAGGCGTTTGGTTCAGCAATCACGTTATCGTTTGAGCCAAATTTCTTTCTGTCGAGCTATTTTTCATATTCAAAAATAGGAAATAATCGCTGGCGGCTAAATTTGGCGAATATGGTGGCTGTGGAAGCAATTCGTATCCTAACTATGGAATTTTGCCATGACGATGACACAAGTGTGCACGCGTGCATTGTCTTGATGAAAGATAATTTTTCTTCGCCAAATGCGGAAGTTTTTCTTTCACAGCATGGTTGAAACGATCCAATAAATTGACATAATAATCGCATGCATCCCAAAATACTGTGGCTATGACTTTGTTGGCCAATAAAGTCGCCTAGGCCTTCTTTGGCGCCGGTTCGCCACGGAAAACCCACTGTTTGGACAGTTCTTTGGTGTGATGAATCTATGTTTCGTCAACAGTTATGAATCGACGCTAAAATCATTTTGATTGAGCTTTAACATCGCCAAACAGTCACAAGTTGACACACGTGCGTGTTTATTGTCAATTGTGAGCAATCACAGCACCCATCTTTGGGGAAAGCGTTGTCATATCCAAATGAGTCGTTAAAATGTCCTGTTTCCGTTCATTTGAGATGCCAACAGGTCTCAGCAATCTCATGCACTTTCACTCTCCGATCATTTATGACTATATCGTGGATTTTTTTTTTCAAACATTTCTGATGTAGTGACTTTATTTGGACGACCTAGATATCCTTCATCACAAATGCTTGTACGGCCGCGTTTGAATTGAGTTGCCCAATATTTTATGGTCAATAACAAAGGTACAGAGTCCCCAAAAACTTCCCTTAGTCCGCTTTTATCTCATCATTCGTTTTCTTTTTCAGAAACAAATATTTCATCACTACCGAATATTCAATTTTTTCCATTGTTGTAAAATCACAAAAGTTGTTCTATTTAAATGGCTGCCACTCATAAATTAAAACTCAGCGATTTAAAAATCTAACAGGAATATTGTGAAAGGTGAGGTTTACAAAAAATATAGTAGTAGCGCCATCTGTTGCCGAGGCCTGGTATTTATCATACAACCTTTGTATGTACGGAAAATGTTGAAAGCCGTTCATTAAGTGCAAGGTGAAGGTGACATTCGCCACTGAAAAGCTTAAGCAAATACAATGAGTTATAACTTCTATCTTACAATTTTACTCATATTCGGTTAGAAAAAAATCTTACACCAAGTGATCATTCGTAAAACATCCATTTCATTTTTTTTTAAATTCATTATTGAAGACTTTTTTTTCTCTGTCTTGAACTACTAGATTTTTGGTTGTTTAATGTATATATATATATATATATATATATATATATATATATATATATATATATATATATATATATATATATATATATATATATATATATATATATATATATATATATATATATATATATATATATATATATATATATATATATACGTCATATTCAATAATGAATTAAAAGAAAAATGAAATGGAATTTTTTACGAATGATTAATGATTGTAAGATTTTTTCTAACCGTATATGAGTGAAATTGTAAGATAGAAGTTACAACTCATTATATTTGCTTAAGCTTTTTAGTGGCGAATGTCACTTTCACCTTGCACTTGATGAACAGCCCCCGTACATACGAGGGTTGTATGATAAGTACCAGGCCTCGGCGAGAGATAGCGCTACTATTATATTTTTCGTAAATATAACCTTTCACAATAATTCCGCCAGATTTTTAAGTAGCTGAATGATTTAGTTTGTGAGTGGCAGCCATTTAAACAGAACAACTTTGGGGATTTTAACGAATTATGAGATAAAAGCGACACTCAGCAAAGTTTATGCGGACTCTGTATCTTCGTTATCGACCATAAAATATTGGACAGCTCAATTCAAACGCGGCCGTACAAGCATTTGTGATGAAGGATGTATAGGTCGTCCAAATGAGGTCACTACATCAGAAATGATTGAAAAACTCAACGATATAGTCATAAATGATCGGAGAGTGAAATGCGTGAAATTGCTGAGACCTGTGGGCATCTCAAATGAACGGAAACAGGACATTTTAACAACTCATTTGGATATGAGAAAGCTTTCCCCAAGATGGGTGCTGTGATTGCTCACAATTGACAATAAACACGCACGTGTGTCAACTTGTGACTATTTGGCGATGTTAAAGCTCAATAGAAATCATTTTGGCGTCGATTCATAACTATTGACGAAACATGGATTCATCACACCAAAGACCAGACCAAACAGTGTGTTTTTCGTGGCGAACTGGCACCAAAGAAGGCCAAGGCGACTTTATTGGTCAACAAAGTCATAGCCACAGTGTTTTGAGCGTGCACACTTGTGTCATTGTCAAGCAAAAGTCCATGAGTTAAGATAAGAATTACTTCCGCAGCCACCATATTCGCCAGATTTAGCCGCCAGCAATTATTTCCTATTTTTAAATATAAAAAAAATAACTTGGCAGAAAGAAATTTGGCGCAAACGATAACGTGATTGCTGAAACAAATGACTATTTTGAAGGGTTGGAGGAATCGTATTTTTTAGATGGGATACAGAAAATAGAAAAACGTCAAATTAATTTTACACATAAAAATATTTTTTTCTTGTCAAGGCCAGGTACTTAGCATAAAACTCTCGTATTTCCGTTGACACACCAAATATTTTTGAGGGAATTAAAGGAACACCGAATATTTAGCAGTTTTGGGCGGCTCTGAGTAAGGTCTTCCATAATCAAAAGTTTCGGACCTTTAAGTAATCTACGACATTTTAAGATCTTCGCCCATTTGTTTACGCTAACAGACTGGCACATGGCTTGATTTTTTTTTTCTTCCACATGATGACAATTTTTTTATGTTGAATTTGTTTATTGAATTTATTTTTACTTTTATTGTAAACAAATTCGAACTTATTTACAATAAATTCTCATTTTCAGCATGATGCATTTCAAAAATTTAAATATTACACTTTTTTTAACACAGGCTTTAATAGCTGCACTACTGTTAACTTGCTTACTCGAGCGTCATCTGGAATGATATCTATAACTTTACATCTTTTTTCAACTATCAGATTCGTTTGAAATACAGTTGAATAATTGTATAACTATGGTACGTTTTTTGAAAAACCTTATGAGAATATTCCAGATACATTTTTGATGACTATTTCAGACCAAATTTATCTAAATATATCATTTCTGGGGTATTTTCTGGGAATCCACAATAGCCTCACAACATGCAGTTTATGTAGTTTCTGTTTCCATTTCTAAAAAACAAACTTGGTAGATTGAAAAGCACGATACCTGCAATGTTATGATCGTAACAACATAAAACTGGTTCATTTGTCTAATGAACAACACACTTAGAAGGTAGTGATTTTGACAGGTTACGGCATCTCTTGGAGTCTGCTCGGATTTATCGGACGGCCCTCGTATTTCAAGGCTTCTGGGGGAAAAAGAGATACCTCATCTATAAAAGCTTAAGTTGTTTTGGAATGACAAAAATTTGAAAATAGCTCCATTGCATATATGTAGGTTAGATTCCGGACGATAATAAGCCGCAATTCCCCTAAAATTTGTTAATAATATATTCTAATGAAAATGTAGTAATTACAAGAAATCATAAAAATATCCTGAATAATAGATATACATGTATAGGAAGGAACGTATTAAGATAATTGTTGTGCAATCCACATAAACACATTGACGTCTAACAAAGAACTGTTACGTTTTTCGGCCTTGTATCGCACTATAATTTCCAAAATAATATTTTGATAAATGAACATCGTTAAGAGTGATTAGTTATGTTATGAAGCCTCTTAACACTATTTATTTGTGTGGACGACTTTTTCGCTACTTTTCAGTATAATAATTCAAGTATTTTAAAATATCTTGCGTACTTTTTAAATTTTTGGACGTATATTTTAATAATCACTAGTCACCTATCCAAGTGCCGAAATTGCCATCCTGGGCGACTTTAATGTCCACAATATCAACTGGCTCAAATATTCAAATACCACCGACGAACAAGGTCGTGAAGCTGAATCATTCTCAATCAGTTATGGCTTAACTCAGCTTATTGACGAACCAACACGGATCCCTGATCGAGACGGGGAGTTCGCCAGTCTTCTTGATCTGTTTTTAACCATCAATCTGGAGATTTACACGGTCACCGTAAATCCGCCGTTAGGTTCTTCCGACCATAAACTGCTTTCGACATCGAGTATCCTGCTAATCAGTGACGGAGAGGCGCCTAGGCCGCGCAAGATTTGGCACTACAAATCTGCTAAATGGGAAGATCTCATGGAATATTTTCGAACTTTCCCTTGGATGGACGTTTTGTTTTCGATCCGATAACCCATCTGACTGCGCCAGGGAGGTCTCCGATGTTATTTTGGCTGGTATGGAAGCTTACATCCCTTTTTCGAAGAAATGCTCCTCCAACGGCAAGCCTTGGTTCGACCGAAAATGCAAAGAAGCTGTTGCTTCTAAACATATTGCCTACCGACAATGGCGTGAAAATCCTAACACCTTAAATCGAAACATCTTTGTTCATGCCCGGAACAGATGCAAGGGAATTATCGACGAAACCAATCAACGAATTAGAAACAAACTTCTCGCTTGTCCCAACAATTCCAGGTCCTTTTGGGCAGTCGCTAAGGCAGTTAGTCAAAACTTTACCAAATCCACGATACCACCACTCACACGGCCAGATAATTCCATGGCAACCACACCTGTTGAGAGAGCGAACTTGTTGGCTGAACTCTTTGCTTCAGATTCTACTGTCAATTTCCAAGGAAAAACACCACCTACTATTCCCATATTGCAGTCAAGGATGCCCGATGTTGTCTTCAGACAGCGCATCATAAAGCGTATTTTAATGAAGCTAGACACCAAGAAGGCTTCTGGCGCTGACGGAATACCTGCCACAGTTCTCAAAAACTGTGCAAGGGAACTAACACCAGTTTTCTGTAGACTTTTTAACCTATCCTACAGAAAGGGAATATTTCCGTCCTGCTGGAAATGTGCCACGGTTCAGCCGATACCTAAAAAAGGTAAGAAGACCTTGCCAAATAACTACCGACCAGTTGCACTGCTTTCAATAATATCGAAAGTCATGGAAAAGGTTATCAATGAGCATCTTCTAAAATATCTTGAACGATTCAATATTATTAGCGATCACCAATATGGTTTTCGTAAACATAGATCAACAGGAGATCTTCTGACTTATATAACACATGTTTGGAACAACGCAATTGAACACTTTGGAGAATCTCGAGCGGTTGCTCTTGACATATCCAAGGCATTCGACCGTGTTTGGCACGATGGACTGTTGGCTAAGTTGCGCTCTTATGGTATGTCTGAAAGGTTCTGTTTGTGGCTCTCATGTTTCCTCAGAGAGCGTTCTTTACGAGTGGCGGTCGACGGATTTTCTTTCTAACACCCTCACTATCAACGCCGGTGTGCCCCAGGGCTCCATACTGTCTCCTACTCTCTTTCTCATTTACATTAACGATCTGCTGGAAAAGACCGGGAATCCAATCTATAGCTTTGCAGATGACAGTACGCTTGTCTCTTCATTCACCTTGAACGCTCGGACATCGGCTGCTCAGGCGAATATCCGCAGACAGCAGGAGGTCGTTCAACTTAACAAAGACCTGGAAGAAATTCTATCTTGGGGTGACAGTAACCAAGTGGAATTTAACGCTACAAAAACCCAAGCGGCAGTTTTTTCTAAAAAAGTTAACGTTGCTGAACCCGACATAGTTATGTCGGGGCACTCCATTCCCCTAGCATCGTCGCTCAATTTGTTGGGCGTTAGTTTGGGAGCAAATATGTCTTGGCATGAACATGTTGCAGGCATAGCAAGGAGAGCTTCTCAAAAGTTGGGAATATTATTTAGAACCAGAAAGCTTTACACCCCATAGCAACTGTTAATTCTTTACAAAGCCCAAATTCGACCAACTATGGAATACTGCTCCCACGTTTGGGGCTCCGCTCCCAAACATACACTGCATTTGTTGGATTCTGTTCAGAGAAGAGCGGTCCGTCTGATTGGGGACCCGGAATTGACCGGCGGCCTTAATTCGCTGGAACATCGAAGAACGGTTGGCGACTTGAGTCTGTTCTACAAGTATTTTCATGGAAAGTGTTCGAAGGATGTAGCCCGCTTAATTCCTCCCAAAGCGGTGCATGTTAGAAATACACGTCGCGCTGGTGCTT
The DNA here is from genome assembly GCA_019049505.1 of Pachyrhynchus sulphureomaculatus. Lineage (NCBI taxonomy): Eukaryota > Metazoa > Arthropoda > Insecta > Coleoptera > Curculionidae > Pachyrhynchus > Pachyrhynchus sulphureomaculatus. Next base: position 1,135,194 of record CM032450.1, read on the forward strand.
TGCATCCGTATGAGATTCAGCTTGTTACTCCGCGTACGACGCTTTTCAAGCAATCTTTTATATGGAGAACGTCATCCCTTTGGAATAATTTGCCCAGCGCTGTGTTTCCCACCGAGTACAATTTGCAGCAATTCAAGAACAACGTGAATCGCTTTTTTTCCGCACTCGTGCCGCTCCTGGAGCGCTTTAGGGACTTCCCTGCAGCACGTGTGCTAGACCAATAAAAAAAAAAAAAAAAAAAAACCTCATACACAAAGAGAATAATCTAGCAGAAACTTTTTTGTGAATTTGTATATATTGATGAAATTTTATTGATAAAAAGAACCAAGTTTAAAGAAAATATTTTTAGAATAGCCGTTCGTTACTTGATAATTGTATTTTTTATAATAATATTTTTTAATTTCTTTTATTATTTCAGAGCTGGAAGAAATAAATATACAATTCCATTGACAAACTCTAAAGCAGCTATTTACCTTTTTTGTTATGTTTTTCTGTAAATAATTTATTAATAGCAGTTAAGAGCAGATATCGGAGAACTAAAAAACTTATTTATACATAATTTTTTTCACACTTGTACTAGTCCTGGGACAGTAAATTTTAATAAAGGCTTTATTATTTGCTGTAGCCTACCTGATATTTATCTCTGTTCTCTTTTTTAATTAATAATACGTTCTTAATTGTTTATTATAATAAAATAATAATTAAAAAATTGTTTATTTCCACCTATTGTCAGCTGGATAGTTAATAGATTTGAACTAGAATTGTTGTAGTTAAAAATATTTTTCTTATTACCTTCCATTAAATAGTTCTTTTTTTGGGCTTAATCTCCCCTTGTCGCTTTTATATTTATTTACATGTGGGCACATAAAGCCCTTTAGTTAATTAATAGTTAAAATATATTTACGTAGTACGTCCACAGAATTTTCAATATTTATATAAGACCCTTAGAATATCTGAAACTTAGTTACATGCAGGAATTGAAGACGAATATTTAAATATTGTTAGATACGTGTTTGTTAGGAAAGATAGACTGGAATGAGCAGGGGTTGTCGGAGTATATTTAGAAAATATAATTAATTTTGACTTTTCAGGAGTATAAAAAGTTTGTAAAACATAGTTTAAAATAAAAATAGAAAATAGATGTATAATATAATAAGTGATCTAAGCTTGTTTGTCTCACATTTGGAAAATATTCTTACAGATTTTTATACAATCGTAATTCAAAACTCATAATAAATATTGAATCTTCGAATCACAATAGAAAAATTGTCTATTTCTTTCCTTCTCAGCAGTGTATGTAGGATATAAGTTGCCCTAATACATCATGTTCGTTTGCTGTTTAGATTGTCCGTTATGCTACCACTTTTTTGAAGAACTAACATATTATAAAAGACAATTTTTAGTGTTCCGTACGGAACACTTATAAGATCACTTCGGTGTCTGTCTGTCTGTCTGTCTGTCTGTCTGTCTGTCTGTCTGTCTGTCTGTCTGTCTGTCTGTCTGTCTGTCACACCCGATTTTCTCCGAAACTATTTGACATAGAAAGGTGAAATTTGGTAATAATATAGGAATTGATGGCCTCATCAGAGCCATGTAGTTTCGAGAATTAAATTTTGACTTAAGGGGTTAGTTTTGGGGGGTTGAAGTCGGAAGTAAAAAAAAAAATTTTTACTAGGTCATCGAGTGTGGTGTCAAATGAAAGCTTGTGAAAACACGAGTAAAAAATATATATATATGATATTATACTTGCGCGCACTTTTCTTTGTATTATTTTTAAAAATTCGCGAAAAATCGCTGTCCCGGGCCTTATTTCGAAAAGTACTGATCAAAAAATTTCGAAAAAATTCTGGAATATTCTCCACGGGATGTAGATTGAACGAAAATTATCACGAGTGCATTACCGTTAATAATTTATATGGTATATAAAAAAAAACAAAAATTTCAAGGTCATCAGATTTCAGTAAAGATTGGAAACAAACTTTGTTGAAAACTCATTTGGGATGTTTTTGTGAAGTCACTGATCATTTTATACCACTGTAACATAAATTTTGACTTAAAAGGTTCGTTTTAAGGGGTGAAATCGGAAGTGAAAAAAATTTTTTTTACTAGGTCATCTAGTGTGGTGTCTAATGAAAGCTTGTGAAAACACGAGTAAAAAATATATATGTAATGTATTACTTGCGCACACTTTTCTTCGTATTACTTTTAAAAAATCGCTGTCCCCTACCTTATCTCGAAAAGGACTGATCAAAAAATTTTGAAAAAATTCTGGAATATTCTCCACGGGGTACAGATTGAACGAAAATTATCACCTTGAATAATTTATTTGGTATATAAAAAAAAAACAAAATTTCAAGGTCACCAGTTTTCAGTAAAGATTGGAAACAAAATTTGATGAAAACTCATTTGGGGTGTGTTTTGTGAAGTCACTGATCATTTTAAACCACCCTAACAAATTTTTTTATTTTAAAAACAATCAACGTACGGAACACTAATTGTGCAAGTTCAACTTGCACTTGACCGGTTTTATTCTTCTGGAATTCCCTTCAGAGCATATGATATGCTCATAAAAAAGAGGGAATATACGTGTATCATTGCAAGTGAAATAGCAGCTTAGAATGGAGTACTTAAAATGCTTTTTAAGAAATATGTTTTCGTTTCTGGGTGGCCAATACTAATTTTCTGTTATATTTAGTGTTCCATATGGAACACTTATAAGATCACTTTGGTGTCTGTCTGTGTGTTTGTCTGTTACACCCGATTTTCTCCGAAACTGTTTGACATAGAAAGTTGAAATTTGGTACTAATATAGGGATTGATGGTCTCATCAGAGCCGTGTAGTTTTGAAAGTTAAATTTTGACTTAAGGGGGTGAAATCGGAAGTGAAAAAAAAATTTTTTTACTAGGTCATCGGGTGTCAAATGAGAGTTGGTAAAAATACGAGTAAAAAACTATATATATATATATATATATATATATATATATATATATATATATATATATATATATATATATATATAATGTAATACTTGCGCGCACTTTTCTTTGTATTATTTTTAAAAAATCGCGAAAAAAAATCGTTATCCCCCCCTCCTAATCTCAAAAAGTACTTATCAAAAAATTTTGAAAAAAATTCTGGAATATTCTCCACGGGGTGTAGATTGAACGAAAATTATCACGAGTGCATTACCTTTAATAATTTATCTGGTATATAAAAAAAACAAAAATTTCAAGATCGTCAGTTTTCATTAAACAAACTTTGTTGAAAACTCACTTGGAGTGTGTTTTGTGAAACCACTGATCATTTTATACCTCCGTAACAAAACTTTTTGTTTCAAAAGCAATCAACGTACGGAACACTAATTGTGCAACTTCAACTTGCACTTGACCGGTTATTGTTGATGCATGTGTTATAATCCAACTACAAAACACAACAAAATGGATATTATAGTTCAAAAAACCACCAATATAACTAGATATTAAGCTACATACGTGAATATTTTGCGAAACAACTTACCAAATTAGTGTGACATCATAAACCACAATCCAAAACCAGTAATCTTACTTGCCAAATTGATATTTTTTTAATTTTAATTCAGTATACTAACTAACTATTTACTATCATATAGATGTTCCAAATATTCATTACATAACCGTTATTACTACTACAGCAAATATTTTATTTTTGTACTCTAGAGGCTTTCTTCTAACCATGAGTTTCCTAATCGTACATGATAAGCGAAGGGTGTATCGAGTGCAAAAATGAAGTGTTTGGTGTAGTGGTGGTAACTGTTCGGCAGTGTCATGGTGTCAAAGGTTCCAAAATCTCAACGTAGTCCCTAAATAGTAATTTAACATAACTTTCATTCCATTATAAACAAAATATTTGTTTGGCGAGAATAATCCAATCAATTCAATAACAATTTAAATCAATGATAATATACAGAAAAGTATGTAGTGGCTCATCGGAGTACTGAAACCCCGCCTAAAGCCATACTGATTGGCCGCCAAAAGGTAACTCACTGTCAAGAAGCCAACCAGCCTCATTCTAATGCACCCTTCATGGACCTTTGAAACATTATTAATAAGAGCAATGGGCCTGTAGTTCCGAGGCTAGTCCGTGGATCCCGCTTTATGAAATGGGATTACAACAGAGTTCTTTAGTGTGGCAGGAAATATTCCCGTTTCAAAAATCCTGTTAATTAAATGCTGCAATGGTTGAGTTAAGTAGTTACTAAAACTTTTTAAGATATTCGCAATTCTGTCACCAATGTTTGACTCACTATTTTTTAAAGATTGAAGGACTGTTTATTGGGTGTAGACAAATACTTTAATTACTTTTATTACAATTAGTGTTAATGTTATCCCTATTATTATTTATTGGTTTTATTATTTTCGCAGCAGGGGTTTCCCCAACCACACTAAAATACTCATTAGGTCCTTCTGATATAGCCGGGGCACTAGCAACCTCATTAGTAGCCTGCTTTATAGTTTCCCATGTTTCTTTGGCATCTTTAAAATTTTTGTCAATAAGATTCTTAAAATACAATAATTTTTCTATATTCTACATAATTATTTTTAACTTCTAAATTATTTGGCTGCATTACGCTGAGTTTTTGGAATTTATCTCTCCTTTTCACAGACGTTATTACACCTAAAGTAACCCAAGGTTTTTTACGTCTGTGCTTACCTTTTATATATTTTACTTCTGTAGAAAGAGAAATATGTTTATTTAAGATATTAATAAATTGATTTCCAGATGTATTAGAATCCATTGCCCTCAAGACACCCTCTCATGTCTAGTTTTTCAATAATGCATTAAGACGTGTTTTATTAAGTTTTTTATAGTATCTTTTGTTGTGATGTGTGCTACTTTTCAATACAATATTAAGAAGAATAGAAAACTGGTCCGAATGACTGCCATGTAGTATGACTGTGTGAGAGATTTTATTTGATTTAACGAAAAAATGGTCTATGCATGTTTGAGATGCATCTTTGATTCTTGTTATATTATTAATCTTGCTTTCAAAACCCCCAGCAGAAAATATATTAAGATAATTACATACATTTGTAGAAATATTCAGGTTTTCTCTTCCGAGATTCAAAATATCAAAGTTAACGTCTCTACAGAAAATTCATATTTATTTTGAAGATTTTGATAATACTGTTCGAGGCTACCAATGAAATTGACCTGCTCTATATCGTGGCATCTATAATATTCAGTAAGTCCCATGCTACAATCATTTCTGTAAAGATGAACTCTAAGAAATTTACAATTATTTACTTCCATTACATTGACGGATTTTAAAATACTGGACCTAACATAAAAAATAAAGCCATCACATTTGTTAACAATACTAAGATTATAACATAACTGATAACTAGGAATATTCAAATTTAGTGACGTCAAAGTAATATAATTTGTCTCAGAAAGAGCTATCACATCAAAACTTTTATTTAGCGACACTAGATATGATAGCAGATTTTCAAAGTTTTTGCTTAAACTTCGAACAGTCAGGTGAATAATATTAAGATTCCTATCACCAAAATTAAAATAATCAGTTTTATCAATCAGATCTAAAGTTTATATCTTATACACCTTTATTTCATCATGGAATGAGTTGTGGTCCATGGGCAAGGTAAATAACTTCAGCCATTACTTCTAGTCATAACGCAATTTGGATAAAGGTTTCCTCTCATGGTTTAGCCATGATTCCCTATACATGATAAATGTTTAATATTTTTTTTGCAGGATCGCCCTCTTTTAGCCGACCGTAAATTAATCTATTGCGAGCCCATATAAACTTATAACCCATATTTTTAAACACTTTTTTTGGTGGTTTTTGTACAAACAGTAATAATATTAAGAACACTAAAAAAATAACGACTCTTTTCTAAATTCAATATCTTTTTGTTTTGAACAGATTTGTTTTTAAGTGGTTTTTGGTGCTTTATGCCTTATCAGACAGCATTTATTTTTAGGCAACCTTCTAATCCACAGAGATTACAAATCTGACAATTAAGAGCATTAACAATATAACGGTTAAAAACATAAACAATATGCTGGTTTGTCTTTGGCGTATTCGGAATATGCCGTAGAATGATTTTCTTTACTAGTAATTTTAATTTGTGTTTGTTATGACAGATTAAAATACTTTTTTTTTATCGGCAACGGCCACACCACGTAGCAAAAGACAAGTTCTCGTCCGATCACTTAAGTCAATCTACGTTGGGCGTGGTTAGTACTTGGATGGGTGACCGTCTGGGAATACCACGTGCTGTTGCCTTTTTTTTGGTGCTTTTTTACATGTTTGTGAATGTTACGATAATATTCAGAATACTAAATAAATACCGACTTTTCTCTAAATTCAATTTTTTTTGCTTTGAACAGAATTATTTTTAAGTAGTTTTGTTGCTATATGATACCTTATCCGACAGCATTTATTTTTATTTTACCTCATAATCCATAGAGATTAGAAATTTGACGTTTAAGGGTATAAACAATAGTAAGTATGTAAGAGAATACAGCACCTTACCACAATTAAATCTTGATCAGTGAGGGAGAGGTGATGTTTCCTTTACCCTTCTCCCTGAATCAGCTACTGGACATTATGGTGACATATAAGTAGCCACAAAAATGTATAAGCATAAGAACTAACCGGTCAAGTGCAAGTTTGACTAGCGCAATTAGTGTTCCATACGTTGACTGCTTTTAAAATAAAATTTTTTGTTACGGAGGTATAAAATGATCAAAGACTTCACAAAACACATCCCAAATGAGTTTTCGATAAAGTTTTTTTTTCGATCTTTGCTGAAAACCGATGACCTTAAATTTTTTTTTAATATATACTAAATAAATTATTAAAGGTCTCTTACTCGTGATAATTTTCGTTCAATCGACACCCTGTGGAGAAAATCACAGAATTTTTTCAAAATTTTTTGATCAGTCCTTTTCGAGATAAGGAAAGGACAGCGATTTTTTGCAATTTTTTAAAAATAATAAAAAAAGATCTACAAAAAAAATATCATAACCAGACAGCTTACCAAAATAGATAGGATTCACGTCATTAAAAGTTTTTGGGGTAACATTACCCTCACCGACCTGCATTGGGAAGGAGTACTTGTGGAAGAAGTATGGATGTATTGAACAAGGTGAAGTGCACCATGTGGTAATACGGAGTGTTGTATGCCAAACATTTCTAAAACAAAAAGAAACATTTGTTTAAAAAATGGCACTAAAGGTAAAAGACTGAGGGTGAATTTTTACCATACCCAATAGGATTATCAGATAACTATATAACTACAAGTAAAATATAACCGGCCAAGTGTAAGTCAGTCTTGCGCAATTAGTGTTCCGTAAGTTGATTGCTTTTAAGGGGTTTCATATACCTGGTTTTTAAAAATTTCAATTTTGTTACGGATTTTTATTCTCTATATTTCCAAGAATTATTAAAAAAAAAATTAAGACAATTCCATTCCATTACAAAGTTATAGCATTAAATGTGATCAGGCGTCGGATTGGGAACGCTACCTATCTCAATGCACTGTCTGCTATATTACTGTCAATTTTTAATATATTTTAACTTTTTTTTTTTAAATAAATCCTTTTGTACGAGAGGTTTGTTAAATTTTTCTAATAGACAATTTTTTATAAATAATTAAACACAATTTTTTGGGGTCGAAAATTGCATACTAAAATTTGTAACACCGTAATCTTTTTATCTTTCAAAAAAAACTCTTTGACAATTTTTAACTACTACATTATTTTACGAGATTAATCTTTATTTTTGCAGATTGGATTACTTTTGTGAAGTTATCATGCAGACAAGGAGGCACCATAGTTTTCATCAATAGTCCATTTAACCTGATAAAAAATTATGTTAGCATTTAAAACCTATTTAAAAAAAAATTCTTATAATTTAAAGTAGAATGAAAATATATAATTGTCAATCTTTTGTATTATTCACTTAATACCTATTAAAATAATTTTTTCTCCCAGGTGTATGTAGCCCTCTAAAATAAAAATATTCGTTACAGAGGTATAAAATGATTTCATAAAACATACCCCAAATGAGTTTTCAACAGATTTTTTTTTTGATTTTTACTGAAAACTGATGACCTTGAAATTTTTGTTTTTTATATACCAGACAAATTATTATGATAATGATAATTTTCGTTCAATCTATACTCTCTGGAGAATATTTCAGAATTTTTTCAAAATTTTTTTGATCAGTACTTTTCGAGATAAGACAGCGATTTTTCACAATTTTTAAAAAATAATATAAAGAAAGGTGTGTGCAAGTATTACATTATATATATTTTTGAACTCGTGTTTTTACAAGCTTTCATTTGACACCCCACTCAAAATTTAACTTTCAAAACTACATTGTTCTGAAGAGGCCATGAAATTCCTAAATTAGTGCCAAATTTCAACTTTTTATGTCAAATAGTTTCGGAGAAAATCGGGCGTGACAGATGGACAGACAGACACCGAAGTGATTTTATAAGTGTTCTGTAGGGAACATTAAAAATCATGATAAAATGGCAAAATAGAAGTAGTAATACATTTTTAGCTCAGATCTATCAAGAAATTCCAAACAACTGTTTATGTAATAAAAATAAAAAGTGTATGAACAAAAGCAGTGTTTGAACAATCACCATTTATTTTGAAAAGGTGACTTGGCAGCAGTTAGTAATCGATATAAATAGAGGCAAAAGTAACATGAACTAACCTTAACCAACACATCCATTTTGAGAAAGTAATTAGAAAGAAGTAAGAATGCACTGAACAAAGTGATGAACATCATGTGGTAATTCCGTGTGCAAAAATACCTAAAACAAAAGCATGTCAAAAAAAATGGCACCAAGAGTACACTATGTACATACATTAATTATTTGTTTGAAAATGTGAACGGCAGCTACTAATTGATATGTATGGAGACCTGAGCAACCATTGGTAGATTTTTTTTGCTTGTCTACTGAGCAAAAATTCACATTAAGGGTGGGTAAATCCTAAATGAGGTTATTAACTCCCCTTTATCAAGTGCTAAAACTCATGAATCATACACTAAACTCTAAAAAAGTTAAAAATTTGGCCATCAGATTAAAACTATTGCCGCCATGAAGAATATAAGACATGTGGATACTCAACACTCAGACAAATAAATCGTAAAAGTAAAAAATAATCACATAAAAGTGCTTTCAATAACATTAAAAAAACTAAAACCTAACCAAACTTTAAATAATTCAAATAGACATGTAAAACTGACTGCCATTTAGTAGCAGCGAACAAAAATAACACAAAGTGTTAAAACAACGTCGCGATTTTCAACATTTTAGTCAGTTATAAAAAGCACATTCTAATCTAATTTCAAAATTGAAAATGTTTATCCTATACGAGAGCGGTAAATACATTTTTTCGTAAGTTTTCAGCACGCCAATAAGAATAACGATTTAAAATAGAAAATACTTGCACTAGGTAACCTTTTTTTTATCAAAACGCCGCCAGTAAAATTCCAATTTTCGCAATAAAAATTCAGCCACACGTGTTCGACATGTTCCAGTTATGTAACTGCAAACCGGTGTTATAAAAATTGACCCCTCATAACACTTGGCCCCTAAGATGATTAGGTTCCCTACTAAGGTGGCGGACCCCCGTTCCACATTATGAGATCTTAAAACGCCCTAGCCTCGTCGCCTCGTCGTCAGAAGCCCGAACTAGGAAACCGTGTCTGCTTGCCTAGACCTACGTTGCGTAATTCTCCGTCAAAAATTTAGCAGGAAAGAAAACGAAATAATTAATTAATCCCCCCCTTCTTTAATGACTACTTACGACCTTATTACTTAAATAAAAAATAAAGAAGAAAATACATTCCACTGACGTAAAACGTAACCACGCAACTTTAAACCATATATTGAAGAGAATTAGAAAGAATAGGAAATAAAAACTGCAACAAAAAAGAGAGTCTAAAGCTGGACTATTTGTCCGCCACTAAACAAAATTACGAAAACTAGCGAATCATGCATTTTTTTATTGCGTTGAGGGTATATGATACTGAAAATTAAAAAAAAAAAACAAGGATAATTTAGGCGTGCAATTGTTTGACCCAATTTTTCAAAAAAATATTATCTTTTCACTTCGCAAAAGAATATTCTAAACTTATGAAACCAAAGTTATTGCTTGCTAAATAGACAAAAAAAAACTGCTAATTAAACTAGTGTGATCAAGGCTAGTTCAGGCTTACAAGAGTACATACATCTATATAGACTATGGGTGTACAGAGTTACTGACTATATTTTAACCTTTCCTTTATTTTTCCCATTTAAAGAAACAGAAAAGCCTACAGGATTATTCTTTATGGGCGCAGAAGACGCCCTGCAGAGAAATCCCTTCAAGGACAGATGCATGGTATTAGTGCCACATGTCTTTTTGGGATGCACCACTCTGAGAGGAACCGAGCCGGCTATATCCAACGGACGAAAAAATTCTTATTTTATATTTACATTAAGGGAGGCAAAATAAAATAAATCAATTTTTAAGATATTTTTCTTAAGTGAATGTTGTTTCATGTAACATTAATGGGATTTCCTGTAGGATTTGTTACTTAAGACTAAAATTAATACATATTTAAAAAAAATATATATTGAAAAATGACAGAGTTAAGTCGGTGCCTTCAGATAAGGTGGTGCGCCGAGTAGCAAAATGGCGTAACCTCTACTTCTACTGTATCGATCTGAAATAAACGATTTTTTTTTAAAATATTATTAATACGGTGTGCGTGAACCTTAAAAAAACTATAAAAAAAAAAAAAATAAAAAATGCAGAAACAGCAGGTTTTAAAAACAAATTAGGTTTTTCATAAAATTTTTGAGTCATTTTGCAATAGTAAAAACTTTTTTTTATGATTTTTAATAATATTTAGGAGTAGTAGAACAAGCGGGGTTCTGGGACACCTCGATGGCCACATTTTTACCCGACCTTGACCACTAGCCGAAGAAGTGAATTCAGGAGCTGAAAGTCATTTGGGTGATGTCTTCTGGAAGTTGTGTCGCGGAAGGTCGTTCTTCGTCCGCATAAGTGAATTAGTTACGTTTTCCTTGACCTTTGACCTTTCTACCTGAATTCCTGAAAATCCGAAGAGGTGTCGTCAATGACGTCACAGTCCAGTGGTTGTTGAACAGTGTCCTTTTGGCACATTTGACCTTGAAGAAGTGTTTACCTGTATTCTATTGACCTGTTTACCTGTACCTGTTGTCACCTAATTACCTGTAATTACCTGTTTACCTGTACCTGTTGACACCTTATTACCTGTAATTTGCTGAAGAAGTCTTGACGTCACAGTAGCTGTTGCTCAGTGCCTTTTTGTCACTTTTGACCTTGAGGAATGAATTTGTCTTTATAATGTAATATATGTGTGTTAAATGTTGTGTATTAAATTAAATGAGTTAAAAAAAGTGATGTCTGTAGTAGGATTAGAACCTGCATATGTTGTGTGAGAATGCAATAATTGGGATGACATAAAAAAGGATTAGTGAATAATATGTGAAAAGTCTGCAAAGTTGAAATTCGTACAAGAAGTGGTCGTCAATGACGTAATATGTCCAGTGGATGTTGAACAGTGTCTCTTTGGCAATATAAGTTGTCGAAAAGGTACAGGTAAATAGGTGTAAAATAGGTGTAAATAGATGTGAATAGGTGTAAGTGTGTGTATCCGAAGAAGTCTGCAAGAAGTGTCGTCAATGACGTAATATGTCCAGTGGATGTTGAACAGTGTCTTTTTGGCAATATAAGTTGTCGAAAAGGTGTAAAACTAGAGGTAAATAGGTGTAAATAGGTGTGAATAGATGTCTTAAGAGCCTGCAAGAAGTGTCGTCAATGACGTAACAAGTCCAGTAGATGTGGAAACAGGGTATCTTAACTTCATTAAAACTTTAATAAACTTCTGTTAGAGGAGAAGTTGCATTAGCTGTTATTGGTCTCGTTGTACGAAAGTAGGCGTAACCTGATAAGAATGGTGTTAATTTGATAGGTTGAATGTGTATGTAGTGTAAAAGGAAGATAAGAAAATAGTTGTTGGTTGGTTTGACTAGGTAAAATGGCTTCCATAAGGCATGTATTTGATTGGTTTGTAGTGTATAGGTGCGATAAGAAACTTGTTGTTGGTTGGTTGACTAGGTAAAATGGCTTCTATAAGGCATGTATTTGATTGGTTTGTAGTGTATAGGTGTGATAAGAAACTTGTAATTGGTTGGTTGATTAGATGGAATGTGTGTTGATAGCACTTGTTTGTTATTTTGAGTAGTAAAAGCTATGGTGTAAAAGTGTATGAAAAAGTAATATATTAGTTGGAAATTGTATGCAAAAAGGCTTTATTAGGTAGTATATTTGATGTAAATTTTGTTAAATGTTCCCCTATAATGTTGTTTGGCGTCTAAAAGTCGGTAAAAAAGCTTGAAAAAGTGACGCCGTAAGTCTGTAAAAATGTGTGAGATAATGCAAAATGTAAACAAAATGTATGAATAATGTGTGATTTATAGTACTTTTTGTAAGTAAAGTTGAGTAAACAAGTGACTCGTTAGGTCATCAAAGTAGATAAGAAAGGTCAAAAATAGTTGATAAGAGATGAGTGAATGTATGTGAGAATGTAAGAAATAGCAAAAACTTGTATTAATAGGAAAATTCCATGCAAATAATTGAAAGAGCAAGAAATTTTAGTTGGTTGTGGGAAAGTTGAATGTAAACGCAAAAGTTGTTGTTTGTCCTTTATGATATGAAATGAGCTTAATCTAGTTGGGGCTCGTTGAAATTTTGTGTGTGTTGTGAGATTTTGTTAGGAAGCAAAAGTAAAACACATATTTGTCAAGAATAGTAAAATTGTCTTGTAATATTTGTCTTAGTAAAATTAAAATTTTAAATGAGCCTAGCCTCTTACCGTATAAAAGTAAAAGTTGTTTGTTTTTCACAAAGAGTTAGTTTTGTTGAGCGCTTTTCGTTGGATTGTAATAAAAGTAAAATAGAGCCTAGCCTAGCCTAGCCTGGACTCGTATTATGAGAGGAGAATAAAACACAAGTATGAGTACATGGAGAAATATATTAATACCAATGAACAAAAGAGCCTCGTCTAATTTGATTAAAAATCTTTACAACTATTCTTATATACCTTGGAGAAAATTTGAAAAACTACTTACTAAAATACTTAAAAGTACAAAAATCTATAAAACAATAAAACTAACTAAAATGTTGTAAATAATATTTTGCTTGGTACGAAATGATATAAAAAACCATTTGTATTAGTAAAAATAAGAAGTAGATTCGAATACATTGATTTCAATAAATTTACTCTACTAAAAAGCAAACAGGAAAAATTGAAAACTATGAATTGTTATTGGCTTACTTAAATCCTTAAAAAATACAAAATCTCTATAAAACAATAAAACTAATTAAAATGATGTAAGTAATATGTTGCCTGGTACGAACTGATACCAACAAAAACCAGAAAATGAGAGTTCAACAAATTTGATAAGAAAGATCAAATATTTGTCGATAAGAGGATGTAAAATGTATTGGATAAAATATAAATTGCAATGTTATGCTTTACTAATAACTATATATATTTGATTAGAAATATTAAATAAATGCGAGAGAGTTCAACAAAAGCAGATAAGAAAGGTTAAAATTAGTTGATAAGAAGTAGATTCAAATGCATTGGATAAAGCAAAATAATTGAAAGACAAATAAATTTACGATATTTCGTTGTAGTTAAATGTAAACACGTAAAGGTTGTTTTGTTTGTTTTAAAGTTACTATCACTACTTAGTAATTCTGATATTTGTATAAATCAAAATTTGTTTCCAAAAGAACAAAGATTTGACTAATAGTAAACTAAGAAATAGGTTGTAAATATAATATCATTATTTGTCTACTAAAAGGCTAAAAGGAAAATTTGTAACTGATTTTGTTGCTACTGTTGTTGGTAGAAGACATTTAGTTAAATAGATAATTATATAGTAGTTTTACATTGGATAATGCACAATGCCATGGATTAATATCCTTATGAAAATAACATTCTGGAATCATTTTAAATTGACTTAATTTAGGTTCTTGTTCAATGGGAATGTTGTGTATATAGTCCTCATTTAAGAATTTCTTTAAAATATTCACTTTTGCATTTCCTTTGACGTAAATTCGATATGGAGTTTGATCAATTTTCAATACATCTTGTAAAATGTGTTCGATATCGTTTATTTCAACAAATCCATTTTCCCAACATAATCCATGATATGTTTCTGACCAATCAATCAGGTTTTGATCTTTAGCATTAGATATCATAGTTCTCGAGAATGGTGGTTTAAATAAATAATTTGCTCAACGATGACCATCATAAATTGCCAACTCTTTGATTACATATCCAAAAGAGCAATTATATCCTTGAATGTCAATAAACACATCTGATTCAATCATATTGAATGGCTACTGATATTTTTTGTTCAAGTTAATTGAACTGACGGCTATATTAAATAAATCGTTCTATTTATGTTTTAAACTTTATAGATTTGTTTTACTTAATTAGTTTTGATTTATTGCAAAAACAAAAACAAGTTAATTAGTATAACGGGATAAAAATTGAAAAACATGTTTTTAATAACAAAAATTTTGCATGATGCAAGTTTATTAGATAAAATATTCCAAATTAAACTGTTTTGTTGCATTTATATTGATAAACATGTGTAATTAGTATATATTTTTAAATAAATCAAATGCGATTAATAGCTACGAGATAAATCTTGAAAAACATGTTTTTAATAACAAATAGACTGGAAATTTTGCATGATGCAAGTTTATTAGATAAAATTTTCCAAATTAAACTGTTTTGAGTATATATTTCTAAAAAATGCGTATCGGATGATTTGTATTTAATATATAAACATACACAAGTCTTAAGTCGAGTCAATTACAATTAGAGAAGAAGGGCAAGTTGATATTGATTCTCAAGAATTGTTCAAGAGAGAAAATTATACCATTTTCAATTTTTATATTAACATATTATAACGCAAAAAGCAGAAGAGGAAAGTCTGATCAAAGTAGCAGTTTTTCGAGAAAAAGAACCTTTTGTTTTTGTAAGATTCTAGTTAGTTTGAAAGCAAAAATATGCTTTTAATATTTGAATCTGAAGATTTAAATGCCTTATCGACAAATATATTATTACTCCAAGAGTTATTCAAGTTATTACTAGCAATATATTTATTTTCAGAGATATTTTGTTGGAAATAAAAAGGCAAAGGAGACGTATTCATGTGCGTTTGGAGAAGGAACCGACACAAAAAGTATGGGATGAACTTGCGAGGCTTCCTGTGAAATGTTATAAAATGTTTTTTGTATGAAAAAGATGTAGTCTTTAATAAACTCCAAAACACCTTATAAACATTGTTTTATTTTATAACTAAATTATTCCTAGGTTAAACTTTATATACTAATAGATTAAAAAGCTAATAATAGATAAATCTAATACAGTTTGTACTACAATAGGTAAAAAAAGACTCTTAGAGGTACAACAACAAACATATAGGTAAAGAATTTATTCAGAATCGGAAGAATCTGAATAGACTAAATTTTTAAAACATTGATTAAATTCGGCAATGTCAATATCTGTTTGCGGTTGTGCACAATATTGTCGTCCACCTAGCGCAGCAGCGGAAATCTTATACTTTCCCGAAGAACCAAAATTGTTTGATTTTCTGATAAGACTCCTCTTTAGACTTGTAGTATTTCTTTCGATCGATGCATTTACCAAAGGACATATAATTAATTGAGCAATTTTTCTATACTTTTCCAATAAGATATTTTCATCCGATATAAAATAAATAATTAGAGGTCCGTTGTAGGTTGCATCTACGATACCTGTTCGTATAGTTCCTATAGCATTCGTAGAGGATCTTGCGACAATTTGTCCATAGAATCCTATAGGAATATTTATTTTTTCAATCAGTTCAATCTTTGTGGCTTTCCCTGCGGGATAAAATGTATCGTGTTTAAGACAAAGATCGAAACCTGCATCAGATTTATATGCTTTCCAACAAGAATTATTTCCCGGAATAATTATTTTCGAGTTGTCATCATCGTCGTCATTAATTATTTGAATTGCTCTTTCTATACGTACATACAAGTCGGAAAAGTAAGCTTTATCATACATTTGTGAATAATGGGGTAAAAAGACATATTGGTTGAAAAGGTTGTATTTGGATAATAAGGTGAAAAATTTAAATTGAGTCTTTACATACTTTATGGCTGAACTTAAATCTAGATCTTGTAGTTGCATAATTTTCCAAATAATATCCTTAAGATTGTACTTATTAGGGATAACAATTACCGATGGAAATTGTTCAAATATTTCTGTGGGAATTTTCTTTATACAGTCAATGATATTCTTTTCATCAAAATTTTCAATCGAGTCCAATATTAAAGAAAAATACAATTGAGATAGTGGTGAACGTTCAAATAGAGATTTTTCATGTGGTTGTTGCATTTTATTCACAATTGTTAATGTGTGCAGGTTTTGTCTAAAAGTCTTTAATGATTCCCTACTATTTTCATGTTTAACATCATTATAGAGGTGTACGTTTGAATATCTCTTGAGAAATTTGAGTAGTCCTATATGTGTAAGACCATCCAAAAATATATTTTTAACTAGTGGAAATTTTTCTTTAGTAGTAGTAGTAGTAGTAGTAGTAGTAGTAGGAATTGTTGCATCTATATCAATTATTAGATTTGATAATGATGTTGTAGGCATGGTAGATTCAACGTTTAAAGAGGACATACTGCAAACAACAATTCAAATTAGATATGATGTTGTATAAATATAAAACCTGTTAAACTCACCTGATTAAGTAATTACACACACAAAACAAAATATATGTTGTGAGAGAGGAAAGACAACTGTATTGCTTGTTCACCAACCAAATCAATCTTTTTATAACAACAAAATCCCATAAAAGAGAGTTCAAAACAGATAAGAAGGTTAAAATTTAGCAGATAAGGAATAAATTCAAATACATTGAATGTACAATATAAAATAACATAACTCGTGTTTTATGCAATGATAAAAGTATTAGCAGTATGTAGTTAAAAATAACAAAAACAACTTGTACTGAAAAAGGTTTTATTAAGTATAAAAGAGAAAACTATAATGATTTAACAACAACAATTTTCAAGTTGATCAATGTAGGGTTTCATTTCGTGTAAAAAGGCGGGACTGATTCCTCGTTGAAATTTTTGAATAAATGTCCAATTAACTCGTTCTCTATGTCGACGGATAAAATCTTCAGTCAAGTTTTGATGGATACTAATTGCATTCCAATCCAACATTCCGGCAAATTCCTCCATAAATCGTTCGTTTAATTGCTGATATTGGGAAACGAGTTGCCAATTGACTTTATTGATGCACGTTCGTATTAGATCTTCGTCTAAATGTTGTTTTCGTGATATGATGTTCCAATTGACAAAATCTTGAAAATAAATGATAAATTTCGCTGGTAAATCGGGAAAATTGGATATTTCATTCCACCAAGCTCTTAGACAAGCCATAATATATGTATGTGTCAATAGCAAGTATACAAATAATATGATTGTATTGTTGATGTATGTTTTTTATAACAAGGATTTATCTGTTTCCTTGTCTTGCAGCAGCATTTCTTGCTCTCTCGATTCCTCGTTCTTCTTTGCCAAAGGAAAGAAATTCAGCAGGTACGTGTTTTGCTCCATCTCTCGTTTTGATTCGATCTTTGACCACACACGGCAAACATTTTTGATTTCGTATTTCACTTTCACCTTTACATTGAGGACATTTTACTCGTACAATAACTGGCATTTTGAATGACTGATATGATGTATAAAAAAATTGTTTTCTACAAGTATCCTTATCTCTCCCTACTACTATTTGTTGTCGTCGTAATTGATAGAATCATGGAAATTAGGCTATTTTTTTCATATATACATAATTAATTAAACAATATGTACAATATTTGCGTATTCTAACTCGATCTCGATAGTAACTATTTATAATTTTGTTAACTTTACATCCACATTTTAAACAGTTAAAGGTTACGTTTTCCATATTTCAAACAACAATAATCTTTTCGGGAGGAAAACGATCTCTATAAAACAGGCGCTAAATAAATTTTTGGTTCATTTTAAATCATTCGCTCATAATGTTAACCAAAACAACGTTCTATCTATTGTTTGTTCTCGTTGTTGTTGTTCAAAGTACAAACAACTACGATGCTGATGTCAATAATTCTTGTAATCAAAATTACGAATATTTATTAGAGGATTATCATTCACTTTATAATACCAGTTTAAACTTGTATCAGGAATGTATTAAATCACTGGACAACTATATGGAATTATACGATAATGAACAAGCTGTTAATGATATTTGTATGGGAAAAATTCTAGAATATGAATACCTGGCTGCGAATTTAACAATGTCGTTAAATTATACGAAACATATTGCTCTGCTCAAGGAAAATATCAAATTGGAATCGGATTTGTATTTATTGCGAACCAATCTAACGGAAACATTGCAAATTTGTCAAGAAAAAAGCAAAGTAGCATATATCGTAATTGCCGATTTAAAGGAGGAAATTGAAAATTTTAAATGTAATTTGACCGATCTGACTCGTGAAATCTATCAGTTAGATAACGATTTGTCCAAATGTCAAAAGGATTTAAAACAACAGAGGAAAGATGAAACGAATATTTTCGTAAATCTAAAAGACTGTTTAGAACGAGAAGAAGTACTTTTGGAATCGAAAGACAAATATATTATTCGATTGTCTACATGTAGAAAAAATAATAGAAAATTGCTAGAAGGAGGAGGAGGAGAAAGTTAAAAAGACCACACATAAATAATATTGATGCATTTGCTCATTGCATAGTAATACAATTTATTTGTAATAGAAACATCTTACTAGTCTGCATGGAATTTTTTACTTATTTATGTAGTAATTGTTGGAGAGAAACACACAGAGTTCCATATGCAAATCATCAAAGAACTCGAACTCGAATACGGATTTATTGTAATCAATGTGCTCGTATAACTATGTGTTATCTTTTGGAGGAATAACAAATCAGTATCTTGGAAATAGTCATAGAAATAACAACAACTACTGCTACCATGAACTTTACTTATTTATGTAGTGGTTGTTGGAGAGAATCGAAAAGTATACCTTTTCAACCACATATAGCTCAAGTAAATTTAATCATTAGGCGTAACAATTCTGTTACACAACTTCGACCTCGACTCAGATTACGAGATTATTGTTATAAATGCGAATGCACGACTATTTGGTATCTTATCGAAGAATAAACTCAGCTAAAAAATTTCTTAGTATGTAATTAGTTAATACTTGTGTATTTAACATTGTATTCAGTTATAAAATAGACGATATGTTTAAGTAATAACATGTTTTTTATTAAGTTTACTAAATAGTACAAATAAATAAAACACATCTATCACATTTTATGATGATTCATTTCGGTCTCTTACAGATCTATATTGATTATTTGGCATTAAGTTAGTAAATTGTTTCTTGGTTTCATTTTCCAATTTGTTCTTTTGTCTTTCCAAAGTATCTTTTGGTATATAGCCTAGACTACGTACAGTTTGCCATGAAGCCTCTTTGTAATATCGAGTACAATTGGAACAATAAGTATTCTGATTATAAGATTTATGACCCAAATATGTTATTTTACTTTGACATGAAGGACAACTTGTTGATGTCGATGATGATGAGGAATCCATTCTTTATCGATTTCTAACTCGTTTTCTACTAAACAATTCACTCTTTTTTTTGATATAACGAATCAATTCAAAATTATTTTACTCCTACTATCTAATTCATGTATCTACATAAAATGATATCCTAAGAGATCTAACCAATATCAGATGAATAACTAAATAATTGTTTTCATATGTATCCTATATCTAACTATATACAAGGAAATATCAAATAAAACAAAGTAAATGTTTTTTTTTCAAAATATTTGTTTATAATGTATATAGATTATTTAATATATATAGATTATTTAATATATAATCTTTTACTTTAGGATATTTTTCTATTGCTTCTTTAAATGTTGTTTCCTCTTCTTCATTCGAGGCTTCAACTTTCAAATATTTAGCAGGTATCATCCATGTAATGTCCTCTATTTTAGGTTGTGGAATCTCTTCAGCCACATATACATAGACTTGGTCATTTTGTATACAAATGTGTTGAACACCACGTCTGAAATAAATACATACACACATGTTGTAATAAAACAATACAAACAGAATTTTTAGTATGTCCTTTTCATTTTAAAATATATGTCTTTCTTATGAGAGATGTATATATTGGATAATGTTAAGAAAATTCTTTGTTGTAAAAATCACCCCGACACCAGAATATATAATAAACAACAAAATACTCACTTGAATAAATTTTTCAATAATATATATAACATATTGTTAGAAAGAACCTTTACATTTTCAGTTTCAAATATGTATAAAACCATTTTTTTGTTTTTTACAACGATACGCAGAGATTTACAACGACACACTGAGATATAATTTGACTCTGAGTAAGAATTTTAATGCTTATATAGTAAATACAGGAAAAAAAAAAATCACGTCATTTGATATTTGGAAAATTTATGTGACTAATTTGAGCAATAAATTATTAATAATATGTTGTTTACTTAAAACCTTATCAGACAACATTTTTACAGTAATTGACTCTCATGACGACTGTGCATGATTAAATCCCCTATATAATAGGTGTATAGAATGATATTAAAATCAATACAAAATTCATTCGTCGTTACTTGATAAAATAATACTTAATAATGTCGCTTTTTAATGAAGAAGAAGAAGCTTATGCCAACAACGTTATTAAACGAAATATAGAGTTACTAAGACTACTGGAATTAAGGGAAATGGAAATTGCTGAAGAGGAAGAAGAAAATTTACCTTTAAACATATTAAAAGAAAAATTACAACAAACTGTTCAAGTTGAAAATGATGATGATGAAATCCCTCCGAGTATCTTAAAACAAAGATGGTTAAAGGAGACAAAGGATGAGAATGAAGAAAAGATGATTGAACAATCAGAGATTGAAATGGATGTGAATGATGATAATGAATATTTAAGTTGGGAGGATGTACTTAAATTAGGATATCAGATATTATAGTTTAGATTATATTTTGTAACATAAATGTTTTTTTAAGAAGAAAATAAATATTTCTCTCGTATAAAACTTTTGTTTAATTAAAATCTCTAGAGACCTAACTATTTTTATTCCATTCACTACAAATACTATGAAAAATCAAATATAATATTAAGATTGAAATCAATTCAGTTAAACAAGGAAAATACATATCATTTTTCTCTATAGTGAGTCAATTCTGACTTGTTTTGTGGAAAGACAAAGTCATATTTTATAATATGTATGTGTGCTTTGTAAAAGTTGTATTAGTTGTAAAGTAACTGTGACACGACGAAGTTGGCTGTTCTCGATATTCAGGGATTTAACTTTTTATTTGCTGCCGATGATGATAATCATGATGTGTATGTGGAAGAATTTCATGCTAAAGAAATTACGATATCAAATGGTTTACAGACAAGTCATTATGTATTGAAACCGAAAATACCCTTTGCTCAATTATCTCGACTCAATAAAAGAGCTGTTTGTAAGGCTGAAAAGGAACATGGTTTACGATATTCTTCCGGCTATGTAAATTACAATCAAGTTGGAGAAATTTTAGATAGAGTACTGGACAATATTGATGTATTGTATGTAAAAGGAAAACATGTTTTTCGATTCGTTCAAGACATCGCTGCTTCTACTACTAATTTGCATACTAATCCCAATTTCAAGATGATTGATATAGATACTTTAAATGTATGAAACATGCCAACATTTAAACCTACAAAACCTTCCTGTTTAGATCATAATCTAGTATACAATGCTAAAGTTCAATGTAGTACTACAAATTGTATGACACTATTGGCATGGCTATCAATATTCATCCGATAATAAACTTTGGAATTTTAAAAAACAATGAATAATTTGTAGAAAAATTATTGAAAGAGCGAGCTTAATAAATATTTTCAATTCAAACCTGTGTGTTTTATTTAGTAAGAATATGAGGACTTTATTATTATACTAGAAAAACAAAACATTAAATATTTAAGGATATAAGGACTTTATTAAGACAAATATACATATATCTATTACTTAACACATTATATAAAAGGTAATAAGAATTAACAAGGAGTTTCTAATGGTTGCCTCTTTGTTCTCGTTGTTGTTGTTGGTATTCTCGTTCACCAATCGGTCTTGGAATTATTGATTGTACATGTTTATCTATAAGATCATATGTACCAGTCTTCCAGATATCCTGACATTTCGAATGCATTCCTTGTTGTCCCCCTGAAAACAGATCGTTATCACGAACACCACATGCTATACATCCTCCATTTTGATATAAACCGACTCCACTTAACAATTTACCAGGTGTTAATTCGACAGCATTACGATTAATCCAAAGTCCATTTCTTTTTGTTACTACATATACTTGTTCTCGTTGACGATCTTCACTCATTGTTTATTTGATTTTATGTTTATCAAATACTGACTACTACTACTACTAACACCAGACACAACATATCAATTTAAATATACCTATCCCTTCTCAGTTTGATCATAGAAGCATCTCAGTATAACACATTTATTAAATTGTCAAAGATTTCATCTTATTTGCAAAATGAATTTATTCAGTCAAGATGATTTAGTATATAAAACTTGTAGAAAAATTGATGATTTTGTCAAGAAATTATCATGTTGTTGTGAAACAAGGATTCGACTAATATCTTATCGAGAATATTTAACACCTTTTATCGATCGCAAACAAGTTACGAATAATTTAGAAACACATTACGTATCATGTGTATGGTCACATCCTGGAGTTCGAGAAGGACCCGATACATGTGAATGTTTCCACATTCGTATGGTACTAAAACGTGTCAATGAAGAATTGTCAGAGTTGTCGACATCAAACAAATGCATTCAATGTAGTATTTATTGCAATCATAATGAGAATAATAAGTTAATTGAACAATTATCTAAACTAGTTGTAAATCTATCGAGCTGTTTTTAAAAAAAATAAATATATTTATATAGCAATTTATCATTTATTTAACATTGTATTAAAATTGACTTCTCTGATACTTTTACTGTTTTTCCAATCGCCAGATTTTGTTTTTTATATATTGCAGTTTGTTTTTAAGTAATAGCGCTAATTAAGTCAGACCAAATTTTCCAATCATCAGATATTTGTTATTAAAAACATGTTTTCGACATTTATGTCTTTTTATAAACTAAATTAATCCATTTGTTTTTGTTATTTTTGTTGGTAGCGACTAGTCGACTCCATACGTCATTATTTAGTTAAGTGGTAATATTCCAAATTAAATTGCATTTATACTGATAAACTTGTGTAATTAGTATATATTTTCTAAAAAATGCATATCGGATGATTTGTATTTAATATATAAACACATGTCGAGTCAATTACAATTTTAGTATCATTAAAATCTCTTTGGAAAATTTTAAAAATATTTTCAGTCAAGATCTAATAAATTGTCAAATCATACACGATGACAAGTTCTCAATGTACATCATATAGTATAGTAATAAAATGTTCACGAAGTGGTGCAACGTTAAAATTTTGTTGGAGTGCTGATATGGTACAAATGAAGAGCTGGTCCCTGATGTTAACTCAATTAAGTAAAACAAAGTGTAAAAATTGTTTACAACCTTTAATTATGCAAACTTAATATAAAAACAAGCCTTCTGCATTGGTCAGACCATTACACGAAAATCTGATCATGGGCAAGGAACAATATGAATGGCTCAGGGACACACTACATCATATGGGTCGCAAATGTCTTCGATATACGAATAGAATTAATGTAATAGCAGGAATGAGCGGTCCGTATTCAGCTAAACTAAAGAGGGCAGCCTCCACTATACGGAAACGTTTCCACCAGGATGATTAATATATTATAATAAGTTTTGTAGTAAGATTTTAGTTAATTTTATATAGAGATTTTATATTTTTTAAGTATTTAAGTAAGCCAATAATTTAAACCAATTTGCTTTTTAGTAGACAAATATCTTAGTTTATTATTAGTCAAATCTTTGTTCTTTTGGAAACAAATTTTGATTTATACAAATATCAGAATTACTAAGTAGTGATAGTAACTTTAAAACAAACAAAACAACCTTTACGTGTTTACATTTAACTACAACGAAATATCGTAAATTTATTGGTCTTTCAATTATTTTGCTTTATCCAATGCATTCGAATCTACTTCTTATCAACTAATTTTAACCTTTCTTATCTGTTTTTGTTGAACTCTCTCGCATTTATTTAATATTTCTAATCAAATATATATAGTTATTAGTAAAGCATAACATTGCAATTTATATTTTATCCAATACATTTTACATCCTCTTATCGACAAATATTTGATCTTTCTTATCAAATTTGTTGAACTCTCATTTTCTGGTTTTTGTTGGTATCAGTTCGTACCAGGCAACATATTACTTACATCATTTTAATTAGTTTTATTGTTTTATAGAGATTTTGTATTTTTTAAGTATTTAAGTAAGCCAATAATAATTCATAGTTTTCAATTTTTCCTGTTTGCTTTTTAGTAGAGTAAATTTATTGAAATCAATGTATTCGAATCTACTTCTTATTTTTACTAATACAAATGGTTTTTTATATCATTTCGTACCAAGCAAAATATTATTTACAACATTTTAGTTAGTTTTATTGTTTTATAGATTTTTGTACTTTTAAGTATTTTAGTAAGTAGTTTTTCAAATTTTCTCCAAGGTACTCGTATATAAGAATAGTTGTAAAGATTTTTAATCAAATTAGACGAGGCTCTTTTGTTCATTGGTATTAATATATTTCTCCATGTACTCATACTTGTGTTTTATTCTCCTCTCATAATACGAGTCCAGGCTAGGCTAGGCTAGGCTAGGCTAGGCTAGGCTAGGCTCCATTTTACTTTTATTACAATCCAACGAAAAGCGCTCAACAAAACTAACTCTCTGTGAAAAACAAACAACTTTTACTTTTATACGGTAAAAGGCTAGGCTCATTTAAAATTTTACTATTATTACAAGACAAATCAAAAAACATTCCGACAAACTCCAAATAAACTCATTTAAGCTCATTATTTTACTATTCTTGACAAATATGTGTTTTACTTTTGCTTCCTAACAAAATCTCCACAACGAGTTCACACAAAATTTCAACGAGCCCCAACTAGATTAAGTTCATTTCATATCATAAAGGACAAACAACAACTTTTGCGTTTACATTCAACTTTCCCACAACCAACTAAAATTTCTTGCTCTTTCAATTATTTGCATGGAATTTTCCTATTAATACAAGTTTTTGCTATTTCTTACATTCTCACATACATTCACTCATCTCTTATCAACTATTTTTGACCTTTCTTATCTACTTTGATGACCTAACGAGTCACTTGTTTACTCCATTTTACTTACAAAAAGTACCATGAATCACACATTATTCATACATTTTGTTTACATTTTGCATTATCTCACACATTTTTACAGACTTACACTTGTTTACTTTTTCAAGCTTTTTTTACCGACTTTTAGACGCCAAACAACATTATAGGGGAACATTTAACAAAATTTACATCAAATATACTATCTAATAAAGCCTTTTTGCATACAATTTCCAGCTAATATATTACTTTTTCATACACTTTTACACCATAGCTTTTACTACTCAAAATAACAAACAAGTGCTATCAACACACATTCCATCTAATCAACCAACCAATTACAAGTTTCTTATCACACCTATACACTACAAACCAATCAAATACATGCCTTATAGAAGCCATTTTACCTAGTCAACCAACCAACAACAAGTTTCTTATCGCACCTATACACTACAAACCAATCAAATACATGCCTTATGGAAGCCATTTTACCTACTCAACCAACCAACAACTATTTTCTTATCTTCCTTTTACACTACATACACATTCAACCTATCAAATTAACACCTTTCTTATCAGGTTACGCCTACTTTCGTACAACGAGACCAATAACAGCTAATGCAACTTCTCCTCTAACAGAAGTTTATTAAAGTTTTAATGAAGTTAAGATACCCTGTTTCCACATCTACTGGACTTGTTACGTCATTGACGACACTTCTTGCAGGCTCTTAAGACATCTATTCACACCTATTTCCACCTATTTTACACCTATTTACCTCTAGTTTTACACCTTTTCGACAACTTATATTGCCAAAAAGACACTGTTCAACATCCACTGGACATATTACGTCATTGACGACACTTCTTGCAGACTTCTTCGGATACACACACTTACACCTATTCACATCTATTTACACCTATTTTACACCTATTTACCTGTACCTTTTCGACAACTTATATTGCCAAAGAGACACTGTTCAACATCCACTGGACATATTACGTCATTGACGACCACTTCTTGTACGAATTTCAACTTTGCAGACTTTTCACATATTATTCACCAATCCTTTTTTATGTCATCCCAATTATTGCATTCTCTATTACGAATCCTATTTGGCTAAGTAGGTTAAGTCCCCAGTTTTGCAGTTCTACACACAACATATGCAGGTTCTAATCCTACTAACTCATTTAATTTAATATACAACATTTAACACACATATATTACATTATAAAGACAAATTCATTCCTCAAGGTCAAAAGTGACAAAAAGGCACTGAGCAACAGCCACTGTGACGTCAAGACTTCTTCAGCAAATTACAGGTAATTAGGTGTCAACAGGTACAGGTAAACAGGTAATTACAGGTAATTAGGTGACAACAGGTACAGGTAAACAGGTCAATAGAATACAGGTAAACACTTCTTCAGGGTCAAATGTGCCAAAAGGACACTGTTCAACAACCACTGGACTGTGACATCATTGACGACACCTCTTCGGATTTTCAGGAATTCAGGTAGAAAGGTCAAAGGTCAAGGAAAACGTAACTAATTCACTTATGCGGACGAAGAACGACCTTCCGCGACACAACTTCCAGAAGACATCACCCAAATGACTTTCAGCTCCTGAATTCACTTCTTCGGCTAGTGGTCAAAGTCGGGTAAAAATGTGGCCATCGAGGTGTCCCAGAACCCCGCTTGTTCTACTACTTTTAGGTTCACGTAGAGAGCGATACTATTTTGAGATCAAAATGAAAGTATTACTTTCTACTTGAACCTAAATATTTTTAAAAATCATCAAAAAAATTTATCGCTAAATAACTAAAAAATTTATGAAAAATTCAAACTTTTTTAAAAGCATGCCATTTTCGCAACTTTTATTTTTTATTTCTTGATTTTTTTTGTGATTCACGCACACCACATGAATACACAGGTCAACATTTGATCTAAAAAAAAAACACTCGGAGCGGTATGGTCCTTATGGGATTTTTGGGGTCGCTGATTACGATGAGTGGGTTGGTTAATCTTCATCACATCAGATTCAAGATCATTTGAAGGTCAAATAAAGAAAAAACCGTAGGAAAAATCTGAAAAATTTCATGCGTATGTTTTTGAGGTCCCTGAGTCCGAATCCGTAGTTTGTTTGACCTCACGCCTTTTCCCAGAGGTCATTTGAAGGTCAAATATAGAAAAAAACCGTAGGAAAAATCTGAAAATATTTATACGTATGTTTTTTGGGGTCCCTGAGTCCGAATCCGTAGTTTGTTTGACCTTACTCCTTTTCCCAGAGGTCATTTGAAGGTCAAATAGAGAAAAAATCTGAAAAAATTCATGCGTATGTTTTTGAGGTCCCTGAGTCCGAACCCGTAGTTTGTTTGACTCAAGCCGCCTTTCAGAGGTCATTATAGGTCATTTCATCATCAGTTTATGTTTATTTGAAAAATATGTATGGTCATTTTGCGTTGTTAAATTTAATTTTGTTTTTTATCGTACACTTGCGAAGCATACAAAGGTTAATTTACGGTACATTTTTATTGATTATATCTTATACATATCATTTTACATTTACGTTAATATATCACAATCCAAAATGTCTTTTATGCTGCTCGGTCATTACAAGGGAATTAATATGTGAAATATAAGCTAAATAATGGCAGGTAAACTGATGCAAGCAAATGTTTTAATACTGTTTAAAGGTACTTATTAGTAAAACTTAAAATATTGTTCATATCAAAAATAGACTATACAAATATTTTGACTAGTTTTGTGACTGTGAAATAGATTTTTAAAATCTAAAAAAAAATTTGACCTAATTTTTATACTCTCGATGTTCGTTCCATATATCTAGTAAATTTAAAGTCCAGCCCGACTGTGTTTCTTGAGGTATAAATGAAACATTGTGCGCTACGTTATGTTTAAATTTCGTTTTATAACTCAATTCCCATTTCAAATTAATAATTCTAATGTCGAACAATCTTGTTATCAAGTAACCCTTAATCTGTATACTTCAATACTTAATCCTTGTCGACAAAGAAACTCTAATACCCAGTACCTTTGAACCCAATAACTTACTGGTACAGTAATCCTTATATGTACTTATACTCTCATATTGTCTTATATAATACCTCAATGCGTACGTTAACTACTAAAAATGATTCGGCTCATACTTCGTAAAGAGTCTCAAGTGTCCAAGTAGATTTTCGAAATCACGCAGTCAGTATTTAATATGAATTAAGCATAAGAGTTTGCTTCTTTTAGTATTTATCAAAGCATGTTTGAAGTACTACTCTAAACGAGAACGCTTTCGTTTCTCGTGAAATGATCTTCGACTTGCTTTTCTTTTATGAGATTTATTTGATTCTCGCTTCAGGCTCCAGCAATAATCTGCCAACATGTTTATCCCCCAAACACCTTGATACCTTTTTTCAAATTCACTCAAGTCTTGGTGCATCCTTTCTCCATGTTCTTCGCTAAAATCTCCGAGATTTTTAGGGAACCAATCAAGGAGTGAATGAAGAAAATGCAGTTTTAGACTCATTAAACACCCCATTTCTTTATAATTTTGTACTAAATTCCCAACAATATTTTTGTAATTAGGGTCTTTATGATTTCCAAGAAATTTAGTCGTCACCACTCTAAAACTTTGCCATGCTGCTTTTTTTTTGGCATTCATTTTCCTCTCAAATGCATCATTTTTTATCATCATATCATTTGCAATACCTAGTTTGATATGCAAAGGTGGAAGTAGGACCTTATTGGTTGATATCAAACTTGGACTTACGATGTTTTTTTTCACCTGGAATTAATTCTTGTCTCAACGGCCAGTCTTTCCTCACATAATGCTCATCTCGAGCCAGACTATTCCACTCACAAATAAAGCACGGATAAGAAGTGTTTCCAGATTGCTGTCCCAGTAATATTGTAAATATCTTTAACTCCCCACAAAGTTCCCACTGGTTTTGATCGTAATTCAATTTTTGCAATAACAACTCAAAATTATGGTATTCTTCATCTAATACAACAGAATGAGCGACTGGTAAAGAGGCATAAATATTTCCATTATGTAACAAGATAGCTTTTAAGCTTCTTTTTAAAGAATCTATAAACAGTCGCCAATCACTTGCTGTGTATTCTATACCGTATTCTTGCACTAACCCTTCAATATTATGGCAATAGACTAGATTATTTATTTATTTTAGCAAAATATTTTCTGAATGGACGTTCTCTCGAACGATAGACAGAAATTTTTGTTCCTGTGGATAGACAATTTTTTTCTTTTAGCCTAGATGCTAAAAGCTCTGATCTATCTTTCGAGAGTCCCAAGTCTCTGCACAGATCACTTAATTCGTTTTGATTAAATGTTTCGGCTTCCGATATATAATTTTCCTCAACATGTGATTCTTCTGTGCTGAAATTTTCTCTTTCTTCGTGTTCGAATGTTTCATCTGGCATATCTTCATCAGTTACCACTTCTTGTCCCAATTCATTAATTTCCATGATATGATCAGAATTTGTTTCAATAAGAACTGGTAAAGAAGTCACAGATGTTACACGTGCATATGAAATAGAATCCTTATTCTTTCGGTTGTACCCTTTCAAGTTTGTTAAGCAGAAGTAACAGTCGGTGGTATGGTCTGTTGGGGGTCTCCATATCATTGGCCGAGAAAATACCTGGTTGTTAATTCTATATAGAACATTGCGGCATTTATGACGTATAGATCTTGGTGTGTAAGAGTTATCCAATGAGCTTGGATGCTTGGAGCTATGATAAACTTGGTGATATTTTACTTTTAACGAATCTGAAAACATGAATTTCTTTTGTGGAATATACCCCCCACAAACAACAGAAAAATTGTCGAGTTTAATGGAACATGACGAATTTCTTGTAGCATTTGACTCTACAGAGGCCAAGTTTCCCACCAATGTAGAGCTACGGTCGCATGATGACGACACCTGCGGGCCCGCTTTCCCACCCTGACCAGCCACCGATTCTGGGTTTCCGGGATCCTGTCTCGTAATTTTTTTAGGAGTAGTTGCCATGGCGGCATTAACGCCGTAACCCAGGGACTTCGCCGGATAGTGAGACAACTCCGTTGCCCACCGTCACCACGTGGAGGTGCCCTGGGTGCAACTACACCTTAATACTGGAGTTTAAAGCGAGACTGAGCTAAATTTATAATAACCGGTCAAGTGCAAGTTAAACTTGCGCAATTAGTGTTCCGTACGTTGATTGCTTTTAAAATAAAAAAATTTTGTTACAGAGGTATAAAATGATCAGTGACTTCACAAAATACACCCCAAATGAGTTTTTAACAAAGTTTGTTTCCAATCTTTACTGAAATCTGATGACCTTGAAATTTTTGTTTTTTTTTATATACCATATAAATTATTAAAGGTAATGCACTCGTGATAATTTTCGTTCAATCTACACCCCGTGGAGAATATTCCAGAATTTTTTCGAAATTTTTTGATAAGTATTTTTCGAGATAAGGCCCGGGACAGCGATTTTTCGCGAATTTTTAAAAATAACACAAAGAAAAGTGCGCGCAAGTATAATATTATATATAAATTTTTTACTCGTGTTTCCACAAGCTTTCATTTGACACCACACTCGATGACCTAGTAAAAAAATTTTTTTTTCACTTTCGACTTCACCCCCCAAAACTAACCCCTTAAGTCAAAATTTAATTCTCAAAACTACATGGCTCTGATGAGGCCATCAATTCCTATATTATTACCAAATTTCACCTTTCTATGTCAAATAGTTTCGGAGAAAATCGGGTGTGACAGACAGACAGACAGACAGACAGACAGACAGACAGACAGACAGACAGACAGACAGACAGACAGACAGACAGACACCGAAGTGATCTTATAAGTGTTCCATACGGAACACTAAAAAAGAAGAGAATAAATAATTTCGCGAGGAATGAAAAAGCATTTTATTGTCAAAGTAAAACTCCAAATATATATAAAAAGATACTTAAAATGACCACCGTATATCTTTTGAGCATAAGATCATGCAAGATTTGAACTGAATGATCTGAAAAAATAATAGATAAATTTTTTCAGATTTTTTCCACGATTTTTTCTCTTATTTGATCTTCAAATGACCTTCAAATGACCTCTGGGAAAAGGCGTAAGGTCAAACAAACTACGGATTCGGACTCAGGGACCTCAAAAACATACGCATGAAATTTTTCAGATTTTTCCTACGGTTTTTTCTCTATTTGACCTTCAAATGACCTCTGGGAAAAGGCGTAAGGTCAAACAAACTACGGATTCGGACTCAGGGACCTCAAAAACATACGCATGAATTTTTCAGATTTTTCCTACGTTTTTTCTCTATTTGACCTTCAAATGATTTTGAATCTGATGTGATGAAGGTTAACCAACCCGCTCATCGTAATCAGCGACCCCATAAACCCCGTAAGGACCACACCGCTCCGAGTGTTTTTTTTAGATCAAATGTTGACCTGTGATATTAATAAATTAAAAAAAAACTTTGCGTGTTTGAGATCAGCTAGAAGCTAGAAGTTACGCATGCAAAGAAAAGAGTGTGCAAGTATTACATCATATATATTTTTGAACTCGTGTTTTTATAAGCTTTCATTTCACACTCCACTCGATGACCAGGTAAAAAAAAAATTCACTTTCGATTCCATCCCCCAAAACTAATTCCTGTTGTAGCCGACTGTTGTTTTATTGGTTTAGTAAGTCGATCAAAAATAACACTTAAAAAAAACTTCCAGCTCTTTATTAAGAAAATTTTACGACATTTATCATCTCAATATGAGTATAATGCTATCGTTGCTTGCAAAAAATAGTATTTAATACTTGGTACTTTGTTAATTAATTAATAAATAAGAATGTTACTGTGATAATGCAATACTAATAATCATACTAACAACGATACTAGTAAATGTCACTAATAATGATAATGTTAATGTCCCCTCTAGCTGACCGCCTATTATTTTATACTTTTGCTCTCTAAAATATACCATAGGCGTACTTTTAAGTTTAACTAACAAATATTTACTTATCATGGTAATGATAAATAAGTTTGGCGACTTCTTGGTGCCATCAAGAAGTTTACAAAGGAAATTATCAATTGAGCCATTAGTAAGTGTACATAGTAGATCTTTTATTGATAATTGATTATTGTTAAACTATGACTTGTATTAAACTCATAGGCGTAGCTAAAGGGCAAAACAAAATAATAATAAAAATGGTTGGGTTACAACACCTCCTCATTTGCTAAGAAATTTTATATGATTGCAAATTATATAAAATCTCATAAAAATAAAATATATGAAATAAACATGGAACCTTATTAAATATTAGTACCTAAACATACACATATAATCTAATAAACTTATCATTTAACATACTTGGAACTTTATCTTATTGATCGTCTAGCGGGAGTGTAGGCAATTGATCTGCGTTGGGAAGATTCTATGTTTACATTTTCATCTTCGGAGTTACCTACTTCCCTACTTCGAGATATATCCCTACTGTTATAGCCATAACAGTAGGGATATATCTCGAAGTAGGGAAGTAGGTAACTCCGAAGATGAAAATGTAAACATAGAATCTTCCCAACGCAGATCAATTGGCTATACTCCCGCTAGACGATCAATAAGATAAAGTTCCAAGTATGTTAAATGATAAGTTTATTAGATTATATGTGTATGTTTAGGTACTAACATTTAATAAGGTTCCATGTTTATTTCATATATTTTATTTTTATGAGATTGGAACTTTATCTTATTGATCGTCTAGCGGGAGTATAGCCAATTGATCTGCGTTGGGAAGATTCTATGTTTACATTTTCATCTTCGGAGTTACCTACTTCGAGATATATCCCTACTGTTATGGCTATACCTTGCTACGTATCTATCATTGTTATGAGATAGTTCAATATTTTGGTTAACTCTAATACAAACATTGGGTATCAGTTCACAACATGAAGTTTTATTTTTACATTTGGTGTAAATTTTATATAATAGATACAATACTAGACATATCGCTGAAATGTATGCTATAGCTGAAACAGAAAGTGTATATTATGAGTTCGCATTTTTTTTGAATATCATCAGCTATTTTATCAGTGTCTTCTAATTTGTGACTTGCGATATTAAATTCTAGGATATGCTTTGAAAGACTTTTATAATGTTCGTTTAAAACAATTTCCGAAATATTTATAGTTCTATCTTTAAGCTTATCGCAGTATTCATATGCGATATTAAAAGGTGGGACAAACTCACTAAATGCACTAGATTGTAACACATTACCGCTTGATACAAGTACAACTTGCGGGCTGTATGCCTTGTATTGTTTTCCTATGGTGACACTACCGCTATTTCTTAAAACTATATTTTCAGGTTTTTCTTTATTCAAACATGAAATTGTTAGTGTTTCGGGATGAGCGACTGCAAATAACCAGGTGTTACTAATGGTAAGTTGCAAAAAAATGCCCGTATTTGAATGGATAACACGTTTGTCACAAACATCAAGGATTTTGCTTGACATTTAGCTTAGTGAGACTTCACAATGATTGACAAGGTTGTAACATTCATTTTTTCCTAGATTTTAAGACCATGTAATGTTACTGATTTTTCCATTTCAAATTGTACTTATTTTCATTTTTGTATCGAACGGTATATTAAACAAAAGTTCCAGGACGTTCGGTACATACTGTGTTGTGCGGGTTCCGGACCGAACCTACTGCCAGGCCGCGATTGGTGAAAAGTGTGTATCCGCTGCTTTGGTTCCGGCGTCGCGATATTGCAGGCAAAAGTCGGACGGTTTATTTAAGGCTCCTCAGAGCTCGAATCGAGGTTGTTTTCCATCTAGCCGCAACCAGGCAGTACCATCAAGCCGCTGCCGGGCTGTTTTCCATCTAGCCGCAGCCAGGCAGTACCGTCTAGCCGAGAGGCTATTTTCCATCTAGCCGAAGTAGGCTAATTTTCACCAGAGCCGCTAAGTAAAAGTACCAGTTTCTTCAATAAAAGCCGTAGTGGGCTTTCTAAGTGTTTGTTAAGAAAAAGTGTGAAATCGGGCGTAGTCGATCACAGCAGGAATAAAAAACAGTAAGTCAACAAAACTTCCTTCAATAGACTTATTCGAGAGTAGTGCCTTAACTGCAATGTAAAACAGACTAAAAAGTGAAGTGTAAAGCACGATTTCTCGTCTTCGGGGGTTATAATAGTCTAAAATTTTAATGTAACAACTACTAGTTAGGCTAAAATTTGTTTATAAAACTGCAAAGGTTAGAATTTTTTTTTTAAAAACCTGAATAAATTTTCTTTTTGTTGATTAAAGCTAGTGTCTCACTGAATACCTATTTTTCTTTTCGGGATAAGTTGTACTAGACTAATTCTTTTTAGTAATACCCATAAAACACTTCAGTTTTTTCTCATTTTTTTTAGCTGAATTTAAATCCTTTCTATTTTAAAATGAGTGGTGCCCAAAAAACTTGTACAACTGAAGTTTTTTAAAAAATAGAAAATAATTCCAAAAAGACGTAAGACAAATATCTCTTACCCATATCTCTCTACCAAAGAAAACTGAGCTAGTGTTTCTTTAATTTCTTTAGTTCCTATAAAATCAGGTTTCACTCAATTCATTATCAGAAATTAAAGCGGGGCTGCAAGAAAATTGTGCTCAAGCTTGGGGCGTCCAATATTCAAACGGTACAAAATGACGCAGTGTACGTGGAGCGCAATTAAACACTTTTTCATAGGCTACAAAATGACACCACAACGTGCGGGCAAGTTCCAAAGTTACAAAATTGCGCTCAAACGTGGGACAAACAACTTCTCACAGGGTACAAAAAAAGATGCCTCAAACTGAGGACAGTTTCACAGCTTACAAAATAGCGCTGTCAACGCGGGGCTTTTGGAATTTTATTTTTTAAAAAAGGGTTCAGTGTACTAGCTTTCGAACAAAATAAAAGCTCTAACTTTGCAGATATTTTTATTTCATAATATTTATTAAACGAAACTACACTATAGCAGTAAGACAAAAGCAGGAAATTTGTAGAATTTTTTTATTTCAATTTATCTGGTATAGATATTTGAATTTTGTTGTTGACTCTAAGATAAGAGATTCCTACTTTTTTCTTAAAAGCTAGCTTTATAGTCCAGATTAGCAGATGTGTTGGTCGACTTTAATTTTGCACTGTTTATTTTGCGGTTAACCGAACAAAAAACTATACGTTTTTTTCTCACCGATGTTTTGCTTGAATATTAAAAATACTTAGCTGATACGAAACGATATCTGGAGATTTTTTTTGTTGAAAATTCTTAACACATCTATAAAAGAATTTTAATAGAAGGCGATACTTAGAAATTTTTTTTGAAATTGTCGAAGATTTTTTTTAATGTTTGGTAAAGAAGTTTACACATTTTAGTTGCCTTTATATGATTTTATTTATTTAGACTATTGGGAGCACAGGAGAAATATTTTTACGACTTTTTAAACAATTCTTTTAAATTTTATAATCTAAATACATTTATCAAGGAAGCCTTCAATTTTAAAGTCAATCACCTACTGGAAAATGAATTAGACTATGAACTGAAAATCCGTCGTACTTTCTCAGAACATCCGGTCGCGGATAAAAGAAAGATTCTAACGAGGATCTTAAGTAAAGAAATATTCCAATAAATCAGATTGGACTAAATAGTTACAAAAAGTTTCTGATTTTTTTAGTCTAATAAAAATTCTCCTCAAGTTAAAACTCCTGCTTCTCCAAATGGTCACATGTCTCCTTTATTCGTGCATAAATATTTAGATAATAGACCGCATATAAAGATAAATCTATTAGGTGCCCATTTCTCGGCTTTATTTGACTCTGGTGCAAATGCCTCCGTTGTAGGTCAGAATGGTATTAAAATTTTAAGTCGTTTAAGAATAAAAATATGCCACGTCAAAAATAGAAGTGTTACCACTGCAGATGGCAGCCGTCTAAAAGTTTTAGGTACGGTTGAGTTGCCGCTAGTCTGCAATGGTCATTGTTTTAGTAATCTCTGTTCTAGTAGTACCTTCTCTATCACATACTTTGGTTTTAGGATGTGATTTTGCACAAAAATTCGGAATTTTTGTAAATTTTAAAGATAATTAGTGGTATCCACAGTCCCTAGAAGTCAACTCTCAAACAAGTTTTAAAGATTGTTATTCAGAAAGTTCTTTAGAAAACCTTTTCTCGCGTCTATGTACCCTAGATGATCTCTCGCGGACGGAACGCTTAAACGCAGAAAACGTAATAAGCTCTTTCAATGAAATAAGTAGTAAAGATAGGTTAGGCCGAACGAATAAAATCACCATGTCTATAGATACGGCTGATGCCAGTCCTGTAAAGACAAGGCCCTTCGCCATGTCTCCTTATATGTCAAAAGTATTGAATAAGGAGTTAGACGAAATGTTGAAACTCGGAGTGAAATCGTCTATGCTTTGACGGAAGAAAGCTCAACGAGGTCAGCAAATTTGATAACTATCCATTACCGAACATCGACAGAATTTTGACATCACTCAGGAATGCTAAGTATGTATCTTCGATAGACCTTAGAAAGGCTTTCTGGCAAATTCCTTTGGACAAATCCTCTAAGGAAAAGACCGCTTTTGCAGTAGTAGGCCGAGGTCTATTTCAGTTCGTCACTATGCCGTTTGGTCTAAAGAACGCTGCTCAAACTCAGCAACGTTTAGTGGACGCTATATTTGGTCCGAAATATGAGCCACATATATTTACCTATCTCGATGATATTTTAGTAACATCGGAAGACTTCGAATCGCATGTTCGCTTACTTAAGGAAGTAAAAGATAGATTGAAAGAGGCCGGACTGACGATAAATTTGAGCAAATGTGATTTTTTCAAAACTTCTCTAAAGTTTTTAGGCTATATTGAAGGCTCAAATTCCTTGCGTACCGATCCGGATAAAGTAGCAAGCATGGTTAATTATGCGAGACCTACTAATACTACGGAAGTTAAGCGCTTCGTAGGAATGTGTT
>CM032450.1:1172886-1220386 GCA_019049505.1 Pachyrhynchus sulphureomaculatus
TATTTTTGGCCTACACAAATCGAATTGCCATACGGTGCTATTCACCTTTTTTATTGCTTACACCGATTGCTTTATTTTACTTTTGAGTTCATTTCCTTTGGTGATTGTAATATAGTAAGCATAGCCACTTCCTCCAAAATTAAATGGATTAATCTCTGCGTTTCTGTATTATGTTCTAAATAGTTCTTTCTTCCTTGATTCAATTTAGTAGCTCCTCCACAACAATATTCTCAGATGTTTGCCTGGCGTGCTTCCAAAATGAATCATCAAAATTTAAACCTCTGCTGATGTGATACTGGCATACAGATTTTATCGGTTTCTTCTTCATTTTATATTTCATTTTCCTGCTACAGTCATATTTCTAAAATACATGGAAATTAACTTTTTGCGACTGTTTCATGGTCGGCTAACAGGACCGGGAGCCAGGGGCGGCTAATCAAGGTCCAAATACGTACGTATTAGGCCTTATGTATTTCATCTCAGGCTGCAGTTCGATGGTCCAACCTTCGTTCCCTAGAGCGGGGTTGGTCAGTCCTAGAACGTAGTCAACCATAAAGAAACTTGGTCACTGAGTCCCAGCTGAAAGGCCAGTAGTCGTAAGCAAAGCGAGGTGAACGCACGCAACTTACGACAACCGTCAGGATGCTATGGATCGGTTCGCGGGACAACCCCATGTCGAATGGCTGGCACCACATTGAATCCTTCTGTGTGCCGTTTTTCAAAAGTAGACTTTTTTTCTCTACTAACGCCTTCCCCACTTCCACTGTCTG
Source organism: Pachyrhynchus sulphureomaculatus (assembly GCA_019049505.1). NCBI lineage: Eukaryota > Metazoa > Arthropoda > Insecta > Coleoptera > Curculionidae > Pachyrhynchus > Pachyrhynchus sulphureomaculatus. The sequence continues at coordinate 1,173,657 of CM032450.1, forward strand.
TCTCACTTTTTACATCCAGACTGCGGAGCCTCATTATTACCGAGTCATGTGTTTGGTTTTAAATATTATTATAGGTTCTTGTAGTGGTTTTAAATTCAATATTTTGATGAAACTTCATCTTTTGGGTTTACCTTCTATATATGTGATTCTTAAAATTCCCTACTATTTTTTTTGTTTAAAAATCTTATCTAGATAGAGTTTAATTTGACCTATAACGCTATATTTATCTTTTTTTTTTTTTTGAACTACCTTTTTTCATGGAAAAGAATCAGAAAACTGTAGTAAAAAATCAAGCTCCAATCAAGCTGTTAATTGACTGTTAATATTTATATCACATTACATTGCTGCTTTCCTACAAGAGTAACAAAGTACAAAAAGAAAACAAACTTTATAGAAATATATTTTACCAAATATTTTAGTTTCTTCGACGAAAATCTAGGTAGTAAAAGCTCATTTTTCCGTTGTCACTATTGTCGAGAAGCAGCTAATTACTGGATAATTTAATACAATTATTATTACATAAGGACTAGGTACCACATCAAAATTTTTATGGACTAAAATAGATATTCCGCTTACGATATATGCATGCAGTGTGGTGAGACCATGATAAATAATAATAAGAACTTATAATGTTAGCCTACCAATGTCTTCATTAATCTTATAAATTAACTTATCTAAGTGAATGAATTAAATTGCTTTAGTTTACTAGAAAAGAGCTATTTCAAAATAAACATTACTACTGGATCACATTTAGGGGTAACATAGTAACGTATGTAATTCTAAAATTTTTATATTTTAAAAAAGCCTAAGCATACAGACTTTACGCCCTAAAGCTAACTCGTCTCCAGTAGGTGGATGTTTGACATTAAGTGGACCTTCAAGTCTGCTCGTTCTAGGATCTAAAAGTTAGTTAAGCGCATACGTGCAAAGAAAGTCTGTATGTACGTCTTGAGGAAATACATGGGAAAAGAATCGATTTTAATTCCCTTTTATTTCCCCAAGACAATATTTATGCCAAATGGTCGATAAAGTTAGAACCCACGGTTCATCAGTCCAATCTCCTACTTATTTTTAGGTAGTTACTGTTTATGTGTCATAATGATATAATTATGTATTATATTTATTTACAAGAAAATTCTTTTTTTTTTTTTTTTTTTTGTAAAATTTTCTGGTTAAATGTATGTATAATAATGCAATTATCCAGCTTTATTTATTTTTTAACTCTATATTGTAACGTGTAAATATACTGTATAGTATAGGTGTTTTTACTAGTAATAAAGATTTATTGTTTAATTTATCCGTAACGCCACAGAAATATAGCTATCGCTACAAAAGAGAAAAAAGTGGAACCTAAACAAAAAATAAAACTCCTCCTCGCGTTTCTGTTATCCTAATAAAACATTCTAAACTTTCGCTCCTCCAAAATGACCAATCGAAATTTTGTGTTAGGAGAGTAGAAAAGCATGGTCCACAAATACATTCTCGCATTTTTGTAATCCTAATTAATGCAGAATTCCAAATGTTCTTTAAATCTTTCAAATTCAGGGCAGCAGAATTATGATTTTTCTACTCCTAATACAGTGCGTTTCTTCGACCCCACAGACTTTCTTTGTATTTAAAAAGTACGATTGTTTGAAAAACATTTATACTTCGAGTGGTAACTCCACCTTTTTTTATATGCTTAAAAACATATATGGGAAGTGTAATTCATAATTTTCATTAATCTTGGCAACCAAACATTCAACAAGATGTATTCTTGGTTGCGTATAGCATTATTACTGCATAGTTTTTTGAATTTAGTTCCGGGCTTATTACAATTTGAGTCATGAATGCTAAAAACCTAATGTTCCACAAGTCTAGCTGCCAATTATCAGATGTCGCACCAATCGACAAAAGCTTAACGTAAACAACTTATACTTTAAACAGTATATTTGGCTATAGAAAGACAAACTAAAAAAAAATTATAAATAGGAAAAACAATTTTATTTGTATCAAAAAAACATAACCGGTCAAGTACAAGTTGGACTTGCGCAATTAGTGTTCCGTACGTTGATAGCTTTTAAAATACAAATTTTTGTTATGGAGGCATAAAATAATCGATGACTTCACAAATGAGTTTTCAACAAAGTTTTTTTCCGATCTTTACTGAAAACTGATGACTTTGAAATTTTTTGTTTTTTTTTTATATACGAATTGTACAATGACAAAAATACTCAATTTCACTATTACATATGCGATCTTTTTTAAAATCAGCTAATTATACCACTGATAAAATAATAAAGAGCTAAACGTTTTGCATGAACTGATAGCCTACAATCTTTCGAATCCAACAAAAGGGGGATGGTTTAATATTATAGGTAAAGCCACAAAAGTTCTTTTCGGTGTTTTAAATGAAGGCGATGCGCAGTATTATGATTCGAAAATCTCAGAATTTATGAAAGATGAATCTTCCGTATTAAATCTCGTAAAAGAGCAAACAAACATTGTACAATCAACACTACTAAATTTTAATAATACCATAGGTACTTTGGACTTTAATGAAAATTTTATAAAAAATAAAATCAAAAAAACTAACGGACGAAGTTAAAAAGGAATAGAAAGATATACATACAATTTTTAAAGCTAAAAATAAATTTAGAAGAACATATAACCTTAACAAATATGATGCTTAACCATATACAACTCGAAGTTATAACACTCGGGAATGCAATTTTAGTTGCTAAAAAGGGTATACTACACCCAGCAATCTTAACCCTCATTCAATTAATAAAGGTATTAAAACAGTAGGCTGAAGCTATTCCTCATAGTTTAGAATATCCTGTATTTTTGCATCATTTACACGCAAATCTTCTTAATATAATTGATTTACAGGCTTACTTCGAAAACAAACGCCTAATATATATAATAAATATCCCACTAGTAGAATCACAGTTATTTTATTTCTATAAAGTATTGCCTTTTCCCCAACTAGTGACACCAAATGTCTTCGTCTAAATACGTAGCAATTGACGAAAGTAAAAAACAATTTGTTACATTAGGTGAAACAGAATACAGTTTTTGTTTAAAGTTAACAGAAGACAAATTTATTTGCAAACAACAAAAACCTGTTTCTCTTGCTCACCTTGTCAATAATTGTGAAGTCTCACTAAGCCAAATGTCAAGCAAAATCCTTGATGTTTGTGACAAACGTGTTATCCATTCAAATACGGGCATTTTTTTGCAACTTACCACTAGTAACACCTGGTTATTTACAGTCGCTCATCCCGAAACACTAACAATTTCATCTCTGAATAAAGAAAAACCTGAAAATATAGTTTTATAAAATAGCGGTAGTGTCACCATAGGAAAACAATACAAGGCATACAGCCCGCAAGTTGTACTTGTATCAAGCTGTAATGTGTTACAATCTAGTGCATTTAATGAGTTTGTCCCACCTTTTAATATCGCATATGAATACTGCGATAAGCTTAAAGATAGAACTATAAACATTTCGGAAATTGTTTTAAACGAACATTATAAAAGTCTTTCAAAGCATATCCTAGAATTTAATATCGCAAGTCACAAATTAGAAGACACTGATAAAATAGCTGATGATATTCAAAAAAAAATGCGAACTCATAATATACACTTTCTGTTTCAGCTATAGCATACATTTCAGCGATATGTCTAGTATTGTATCTATTATATAAAATTTACACCAAATGTAAAAATAAAAACTTCATGTTGTGAACTGATACCCAATGTTTGTATTAGAGTTAACCAAAATATTGAACCATCTCATAACAATGATAGATACGTAGCAAGGTATAGCCATAACAGTAGGGATATATCTCGAAGTAGGGAAGTAGGTAACTCCGAAGATGAAAATGTAAACATAGAATCTTCCCAACGCAGATCAATTGGCTATACTCCCGCTAGACGATCAATAAGATAAAGTTCCAATCTCATAAAAATAAAATATATGAAATAAACATGGAACCTTATTAAATGTTAGTACCTAAACATACACATATAATCTAATAAACTTATCATTTAACATACTTGGAACTTTATCTTATTGATCGTCTAGCGGGAGTATAGCCAATTGATCTGCGTTGGGAAGATTCTATGTTTACATTTTCATCTTCGGAGTTACCTACTTCCCTACTTCGAGATATATCCCTACTGTTATGGCTATAACAGTAGGGATATATCTCGAAGTAGGGAAGTAGGTAACTCCGAAGATGAAAATGTAAACATAGAATCTTCCCAACGCAGATCAATTGCCTACACTCCCGCTAGACGATCAATAAGATAAAGTTCCAAGTATGTTAAATGATAAGTTTATTAGATTATATGTGTATGTTTAGGTACTAATATTTAATAAGGTTCCATGTTTATTTCATATATTTTATTTTTATGAGATTTTATATAATTTGCAATCATATAAAATTTCTTAGCAAATGAGGAGGTGTTGTAACCCAACCATTTTTATTATTATTTTGTTTTGCCCTTTAGCTACGCCTATGAGTTTAATACAAGTCATAGTTTAACAATAATCAATTATCAATAAAAGATCTACTATGTACACTTACTAATGGCTCAATTGATAATTTCCTTTGTAAACTTCTTGATGGCACCAAGAAGTCGCCAAACTTATTTATCATTACCATGATAAGTAAATATTTGTTAGTTAAACTTAAGAGTACGCCTATGGTATATTTTAGAGAGCAAAAGTATAAAATAATAGGCGGTCAGCTAGAGGGGACATTAACATTATCATTATTAGTGACATTATTAGTATCGTTGTTAGTATGATTATTAGTATTGCATTATCACAGTAACATTCTTATTTATTAATTAATTAACAAAGTACCAAGTATTAAATACTATTTTTTGCAAGCAACGATAGCATTATACTCATATTGAGATGATAAATGTCGTAAAATTTTCTTAATAAAGAGCTGGAAGTTTTTTTTTAAGTGTTATTTTTGATCGACTTACTAAACCAGTAAAACAACAGTCGGCTACAACAGGGATTAGTTTTGGGGGGATGGAATCGAAAGTGAATTTTTTTTTTACCTGGTCATCGAGTGGAGTGTGAAATGAAAGCTTATAAAAACACGAGTTCAAAAATATATATGATGTAATACTTGCACACTCTTTTCTTTGCATGCGTAACTTCTAGCTTCTAGCTGATCTAAAACACGCAAAGTTTTTTTTTAATTTATTAATATCACAGGTCAACATTTGATCTAAAAAAAACACTCGGAGCGGTATGGTCCTTATGGGGTTTATGGGGTCGCTGATTACGATGAGCGGGTTGGTTAACCTTCATCACATCAGATTCAAAATCATTTGAAGGTCAAATAGAGAAAAAACGTAGGAAAAATCTGAAAAATTCATGCGTATATTTTTGAGGTCCCTGAGTCCGAATCCGTAGTTTGTTTGACCTTACGCCTTTTTCCAGAGGTCATTTGAAGGTCAAATAGAGAAAAAACCGTAGGAAAAATCTGAAAAATTTCATGCGTATGTTTTTGAGGTCCCTGAATACGAATCCGTAGTTTGTTTGACCTTACGCCTTTTCCCAGAGGTCATTTGAAGGTCATTTGAAGATCAAATAGAGAAAAAATCGTGGAAAAAATCTGAAAAAATTTATCTATTATTTTTTCAGATCATTCAGTTCAAATCTTGCATGATCTTATGCTCAAAAGATATACGGTGGTCATTTTAAGTATCTTTGTATATATATTTGGAGTTTTACTTTGACAATAAAATGCTTTTTCATTCCTCGCGAAATTATTTATTCTCTTCTTTTTTTATAAATTTAGCTCAGTCTCGCTTTAAACTCCAGTATTAAGGTGTAGTTGCACCCAGGGCACCTCCACGTGGGCAACGGAGTTGTCTCACTATCCGGCGAAGTCCCTGGGTTACGGCGTTAATGCCGCCATGGCAACTACTCCTAAAAAAATTACGAGACAGGATCCCGGAAACCCAGAATCGGTGGCTGGTCAGGGTGGGAAAGCGGGCCCGCAGGTGTCGTCATCATGCGACCGTAGCTCTACATTGGTGGGAAACTTGGCCTCTGTAGAGTCAAATGCTACAAGAAATTCGTCATGTTCCATTAAACTCGACAATTTTTCTGTTGTTTGTGGGGGGTATATTCCACAAAAGAAATTCATGTTTTCAGATTCGTTAAAAGTAAAATATCACCAAGTTTATCATAGCTCCAAGCATCCAGGCTCATTGGATAACTCTTACACACCAAGATCTATATGTCATAAATGCCGCAATGTTCTATATAGAATTAACAACCAGGTATTTTCTCGGCCAATGATATGGAGACCCCCAACAGACCATACCACCGACTGTTACTTCTGCTTAACAAACTTGAAAGGGTATAACCGAAAGAATAAGGATTCTATTTCATATGCACGTGTAACATCTGTGACTTTACCAGTTCTTATTGAAACAAATTCTGATCATATCATGGAAATTAATGAATTGGGACAAGAAGTGGTAACTGATGAAGATATGCCAGATGAAACATTTGAACACGAAGAAAGAGAAAATTTCAGCACAGAAGAATCACATGTTGAGGAAAATTATATATCGGAAGCCGAAACATTTAATCAAAACGAATTAAGTGATCTGTGCAGAGACTTGGGACTCTCGAAAGATAGATCAGAGCTTTTAGCATCTAGGCTAAAAGAAAAAAATTGTCTATCCACAGGAACAAAAATTTCTGTCTATCGTTCGAGAGAACGTCCATTCAGAAAATATTTTGCTAAAATAAATAAATAATCTAGTCTATTGCCATAATATTGAAGGGTTAGTGCAAGAATACGGTATAGAATACACAGCAAGTGATTGGCGACTGTTTATAGATTCTTTAAAAAGAAGCTTAAAAGCTATCTTGTTACATAATGGAAATATTTATGCCTCTTTACCAGTCGCTCATTCTGTTGTATTAGATGAAGAATACCATAATTTTGAGTTGTTATTGCAAAAATTGAATTACGATCAAAACCAGTGGGAACTTTGTGGGGAGTTAAAGATATTTACAATATTACTGGGACAGCAATCTGGAAACACTTCTTATCCGTGCTTTATTTGTGAGTGGAATAGTCTGGCTCGAGATGAGCATTATGTGAGGAAAGACTGGCCGTTGAGACAAGAATTAATTCCAGGTGAAAAAAACATAAGTCCAAGTTTGATATCAACCAATAAGGTCCTACTTCCACCTTTGCATATCAAACTAGGTATTGCAAATGATATGATGATAAAAAATGATGCATTTGAGAGGAAAATGAATGCCAAAAAAAAGCAGCATGGCAAAGTTTTAGAGTGGTGACGACTAAATTTCTTGGAAATCATAAAGACCCTAATTACAAAAATATTGTTGGGAATTTAGTACAAAATTATAAAGAAATGGGGTGTTTAATGAGTCTAAAACTGCATTTTCTTCATTCACTCCTTGATTGGTTCCCTAAAAATCTCGGAGATTTTAGCGAAGAACATGGAGAAAGGATGCACCAAGACTTGAGTGAATTTGAAAAAAGGTATCAAGGTGTTTGGGGGATAAACATGTTGGCAGATTATTGCTGGAGCCTGAAGCGAGAATCAAATAAATCTCATAAAAGAAAAGCAAGTCGAAGATCATTTCACGAGAAACGAAAGCGTTCTCGTTTAGAGTAGTACTTCAAACATGCTTTGATAAATACTAAAAGAAGCAAACTCTTATGCTTAATTCATATTAAATACTGACTGCGTGATTTCGAAAATCTACTTGGACACTCGAGACTCTTTACGAAGTATGAGCCGAATCATTTTTAGTAGTTAACGTACGCATTGAGGTATTATATAAGACAATATGAGAGTATAAGTACATATAAGGATTACTGTACCAGTAAGTTATTGGGTTCAAAGGTACTGGGTATTAGAGTTTCTTTGTCGACAAGGATTAAGTATTGAAGTATACAGATTAAGGGTTACTTGATAACAAGATTGTTCGACATTAGAATTATTAATTTGAAATGGGAATTGAGTTATAAAACGAAATTTAAACATAACGTAGCGCACAATGTTTCATTTATACCTCAAGAAACACAGTCGGGCTGGACTTTAAATTTACTAGATATATGGAACGAACATCGAGAGTACAAAAATTAGGTCAAATTTCACAGTCACAAAACTAGTCAAAATATTTGTATAGTCTATTTTTGATATGAACAATATTTTAAGTTTTACTAATAAGTACCTTTAAACAGTATTAAAACATTTGCTTGCATCAGTTTACCTGCCATTATTTAGCTTATATTTCACATATTAATTCCCTTGTAATGACCGAGCAGCATAAAAGACATTTTGGATTGTGATATATTAACGTAAATGTAAAATGATATGTATAAGATATAATCAATAAAAATGTACCGTAAATTAACCTTTGTATGCTTCGCAAGTGTACGATAAAAACAAAATTAAATTTAACAACGCAAAATGACCATACATATTTTTTCAAATAAACATAAACTGATGATGAAATGACCTATAATGACCTCTGAAAGGCGGCTTGAGTCAAACAAACTACGGGTTCGGACTCAGGGACCTCAAAAACATACGCATGAATTTTTTCAGATTTTTTCCAAGATTTTTTCTCTATTTGACCTTCAAATGACCTCTGGGAAAATGAGTAAGGTCAAACAAACTACGGATTCGGACTCAGGGACCCCAAAAACATACGTATAAATATTTTCAGATTTTTCCTACGGTTTTTTTCTATATTTGACCTTCAAATGACCTCTGGGAAAAGGCGTAAGGTCAAACAAACTACGGATTCGGACTCAGGGACCTCAAAAACATACGCATGAAATTTTTCAGATTTTTCCTACGGTTTTTTCTTTATTTGACCTTCAAATGACCTTGAATCTGATGTGATGAAGATTAACCAACCCACTCATCGTAATCAGCGACCCCAAAAATCCCATAAGGACCATACCGCTCCGAGTGTTTTTTTTTTTAGATCAAATGTTGACCTGTGTATTCATGTGGTGTGCGTGAATCACAAAAAAAATCAAGAAATAAAAAATAAAAGTTGCGAAAATGGCATGCTTTTAAAAAAGTTTGAATTTTTCATAAAATTTTTTAGTTATTTAGCGATAAATTTTTTTGATGATTTTTAAAAATATTTAGGTTCAAGTAGAAAGTAATACTTTCATTTTGATCTCAAAATAGTATCGCTCTCTACGTGAACCTAAAAGTAGTAGAACAAGCGGGGTTCTGGGACACCTCGATGGCCACATTTTTACCCGACTTTGACCACTCGCCGAAGAAGTGAATTCAGGAGCTGAAAGTCATTTGGGTGATGTCTTCTGGAAGTTGTGTCGCGGAAGGTCGTTCTTCGTCCGCATAAGTGAATTAGTTTCGTTTTCCTTGACCTTTGACCTTTCTACCTGAATTCCTGAAAATCCGAAGAGGTGTCGTCAATGACGTCACAGTCCAGTGGTTGTTGAACAGTGTCCTTTTGGCACATTTGACCTTGAAGAAGTGTTTACCTGTATTCTATTGACCTGTTTACCTGTACCTGTTGTCACCTAATTACCTGTAATTATCTGTTTACCTGTACCTGTTGACACCTAATTACCTGTAATTTGCTGAAGAAGTCTTGACGTCACAGTGGCTGTTGCTCAGTGCCTTTTTGTCACTTTTGACCTTGAGGAATGAATTTGTCTTTATAATGTAATATATGTGTGTTAAATGTTGTATATTAAATTAAATGAGTTAGTAGGATTAGAACCTGCATATGTTGTGTGTAGAACTGCAAAACTGGGGACTTAACCTACTTAGCCAAATAGGATTCGTAATAGAGAATGCAATAATTGGGATGACATAAAAAAGGATTGGTGAATAATATGTGAAAAGTCTGCAAAGTTGAAATTCGTACAAGAAGTGGTCGTCAATGACGTAATATGTCCAGTGGATGTTGAACAGTGTCTCTTTGGCAATATAAGTTGTCGAAAAGGTACAGGTAAATAGGTGTAAAATAGGTGTAAATAGATGTGAATAGGTGTAAGTGTGTGTATCCGAAGAAGTCTGCAAGAAGTGTCGTCAATGACGTAATATGTCCAGTGGATGTTGAACAGTGTCTTTTTGGCAATATAAGTTGTCGAAAAGGTGTAAAACTAGAGGTAAATAGGTGTAAAATAGGTGTAAATAGGTGTGAATAGATGTCTTAAGAGCCTGCAAGAAGTGTCGTCAATGACGTAACAAGTCCAGTAGATGTGGAAACAGGGTATCTTAACTTCATTAAAACTTTAATAAACTTCTGTTAGAGGAGAAGTTGCATTAGCTGTTATTGGTCTCGTTGTACGAAAGTAGGCGTAACCTGATAAGAAAGGTGTTAATTTGATAGGTTGAATGTGTATGTAGTGTAAAAGGAAGATAAGAAAATAGTTGTTGGTTGGTTGAGTAGGTAAAATGGCTTCCATAAGGCATGTATTTGATTGGTTTGTAGTGTATAGGTGCGATAAGAAACTTGTTGGTTGGTTGACTAGGTAAAATGGCTTCTATAAGGCATGTATTTGATTGGTTTGTAGTGTATAGGTGTGATAAGAAACTTGTAATTGGTTGGTTGATTAGATGGAATGTGTGTTGATAGCACTTGTTTGTTATTTTGAGTAGTAAAAGCTATGGTGTAAAAGTGTATGAAAAAGTAATATATTAGTTGGAAATTGTATGCAAAAAGGCTTTATTAGATAGTATATTTGATGTAAATTTTGTTAAATGTTCCCCTATAATGTTGTTTGGCGTCTAAAAGTCGGTAAAAAAGCTTGAAAAAGTAAACAAGTAGCGCCGTAAGTCTGTAAAAATGTGTGAGATAATGCAAAATGTAAACAAAATGTATGAATAATGTGTGATTCATGGTACTTTTTGTAAGTAAAATGGAGTAAACAAGTGACTCGTTAGGTCATCAAAGTAGATAAGAAAGGTCAAAAATAGTTGATAAGAGATGAGTGAATGTATGTGAGAATGTAAGAAATAGCAAAAACTTGTATTAATAGGAAAATTCCATGCAAATAATTGAAAGAGCAAGAAATTTTAGTTGGTTGTGGGAAAGTTGAATGTAAACGCAAAAGTTGTTGTTTGTCCTTTATGATATGAAATGAACTTAATCTAGTTGGGGCTCGTTGAAATTTTGTGTGAACTCGTTGTGGAGATTTTGTTAGGAAGCAAAAGTAAAACACATATTTGTCAAGAATAGTAAAATAATGAGCTTAAATGAGTTTATTTGGAGTTTGTCGGAATGTTTTTTGATTTGTCTTGTAATAATAGTAAAATTTTAAATGAGCTTAGCCTTTTACCGTATAAAAGTAAAAGTTGTTTGTTTTTCACAGAGAGTTAGTTTTGTTGAGCGCTTTTCGTTGGATTGTAATAAAAGTAAAATAGAGCCTAGCCTAGCCTAGCCTAGCTAGCCTGGACTCGTATTATGAGAGGAGAATAAAACACAAGTATGAGTACATGGAGAAATATATTAATACCAATGAACAAAAGAGCCTCGTCTAATTTGATTAAAAATCTTTACAACTATTCTTATATATACCTTGGAGAAAATTTGAAAAACTACTTACTAAAATACTTAAAAGTACAAAAATCTATAAAACAATAGAAAACTAACTAAAATGATGTAAATAATATTTTGCTTGGTACGAAATGATATAAAAAACCATTTGTATTAGTAAAAATAAGAAGTAGATTCGAATACATTGATTTCAATAAATTTACTCTACTAAAAAGCAAACAGGAAAAATTGAAAACTATGAATTATTATTGGCTTACTTAAATACTTAAAAAATACAAAATCTCTATAAAACAATAAAAACTAATTAAAATGATGTAAGTAATATGTTGCCTGGTACGAACTGATACCAACAAAAAGCAGAAAATGAGAGTTCAACAAATTTGATAAGAAAGATCAAATATTTGTCGATAAGAGGATGTAAAATGTATTGGATAAAATATAAATTGCAATGTTATGCTTTACTAATAACTATATATATTTGATTAGAAATATTAAATAAATGCGAGAGAGTTCAACAAAAACAGATAAGAAAGGTTAAAATTAGTTGATAAGAAGTAGATTCGAATGCATTGGATAAAGCAAAATAATTGAAAGACCAATAAATTTACGATATTTCGTTGTAGTTAAATGTAAACACGTAAAGGTTGTTTTGTTTGTTTTAAAGTTACTATCACTACTTAGTAATTCTGATATTTGTATAAATCAAAATTTGTTTCCAAAAGAACAAAGATTTGACTAATAATGAACTAAGATATTTGTCTACTAAAAAGCAAATTGGTTTAAATTATTGGCTTACTTAAATACTTAAAAAATATAAAATCTCTATATAAAATTAACTAAAATCTTACTACAAAAATTATTATAATATATTAATCATCCTGGTGGGAACGTTTCCGTATAGTGGAGGCTGCCATCTTTAGTTTAGCTGAATACGGACCGCTCATTCCTGCTATTACATTAATTCTATTCGTATATCGAAGACATTTGCGACCCATATGATGTAGTGTGTCCCTGAGCCATTCATATTGTTCCTTGCCCATGATCAGATTTTCGTGTAATGGTCTGACCAATGCACAAGGCTTGTTTTTATATTAAGTTTGCATAATTAAAGGTTGTAAACAATTTTTACACTTTGTTTTACTTAATTGAGTTAACATCAGGGACCAGCTCTTCATTTGTACCATATCAGCACTCCAACAAAATTTTAACGTTGCACCACTTCGTGAACATTTTATTACTATACTATATGATGTACATTGAGAACTTGTCATCGTGTATGATTTTGACAATTTATTAGATCTTGACTGAAAATATTTTTAAAATTTTCCAAAGAGATTTTAATGATACTAAAATTGTAATTGACTCGACATGTGTTTATATATTAAATACAAATCATCCGATATGCATTTTTTAGAAAATATATACTAATTACACAAGTTTATCAGTATAAATGCAATTTAATTTGGAATATTACCACTTAACTAAATAATGACGTATGGAGTCGACTAGTCGCTACCAACAAAAATAACAAAAACAAATGGATTAATTTAGTTTATAAAAAGACATAAATGTCGAAAACATGTTTTTAATAACAAATATCTGGTGATTGGAAAATTTGGTCTGACTTAATTAGCGCTATTACTTAAAAACAAACTGCAATATATAAAAAACAAAATCTGGCGATTGGAAAAACAGTAAAAGTATCAGAGAAGTCAATTTTAATACAATGTTAAATAAATGATAAATTGCTATATAAATATATTTATTTTTTAAAACAGCTCGATAGATTTACAACTAGTTTAGATAATTGTTCAATTAACTTATTATTCTCATTATGATTGCAATAAATACTACATTGAATGCATTTGTTTGATGTCGACAACTCTGACAATTCTTCATTGACACGTTTTAGTACCATACGAATGTGGAAACATTCACATGTATCGGGTCCTTCTCGAACTCCAGGATGTGACCATACACATGATAAGTAATGTGTTTCTAAATTATTCGTAACTTGTTTGCGATCGATAAAAGGTGTTAAATATTCTCGATAAGATATTAGTCGAATCCTTGTTTCACAACAACATGATAATTTCTTGACAAAATCATCAATTTTTCTACAAGTTTTATATACTAAATCATCTTGACTGAATAAATTCATTTTGCAAATAAGATGAAATCTTTGACAATTTAATAAATGTGTTATACTGAGATGCTTCTATGATCAAACTGAGAAGGGATAGGTATATTTAAATTGATATGTTGTGTCTGGTGTTAGTAGTAGTAGTAGTCAGTATTTGATAAACATAAAATCAAATAAACAATGAGTGAAGATCGTCAACGAGAACAAGTATATGTAGTAACAAAAAGAAATGGACTTTGGATTAATCGTAATGCTGTCGAATTAACACCTGGTAAATTGTTAAGTGGAGTCGGTTTATATCAAAATGGAGGATGTATAGCATGTGGTGTTCGTGATAACGATCTGTTTTCAGGGGGACAACAAGGAATGCATTCGAAATGTCAGGATATCTGGAAGACTGGTACATATGATCTTATAGATAAACATGTACAATCAATAATTCCAAGACCGATTGGTGAACGAGAATACCAACAACAACAACGAGAACAAAGAGGCAACCATTAGAAACTCCTTGTTAATTCTTATTACCTTTTATATAATGTGTTAAGTAATAGATATATGTATATTTGTCTTAATAAAGTCCTTATATCCTTAAATATTTAATGTTTTGTTTTTCTAGTATAATAATAAAGTCCTCATATTCTTACTAAATAAAACACACAGGTTTGAATTGAAAATATTTATTAAGCTCGCTCTTTCAATAATTTTTCTACAAATTATTCATTGTTTTTTAAAATTCCAAAGTTTATTATCGGATGCATGCCAATAGTGTCATACAATTTGTAGTACTACATTGAACTTTAGCATTGTATACTAGATTATGATCTAAACAGGAAGGTTTTGTAGGTTTAAATGTTGGCATGTTTCATACATTTAAAGTATCTATATCAATCATCTTGAAATTGGGATTAGTATGCAAATTAGTAGTAGAAGCAGCAATGTCTTGAACGAATCGAAAAACATGTTTTCCTTTTACATACAATACATCAATATTGTCCAGTACTCTATCTAAAATTTCTCCAACTTGATTGTAATTTACATAGCCGGAAGAATATCGTAAACCATGTTCCTTTTCAGCCTTACAAACAGCTCTTTTATTGAGTCGAGATAATTGAGCAAAGGGTATTTTCGGTTTCAATACATAATGACTTGTCTGTAAACCATTTGATATCGTAATTTCTTTAGCATGAAATTCTTCCACATACACATCATGATTATCATCATCGGCAGCAAATAAAAAGTTAAATCCCTGAATATCGAGAACAGCCAACTTCATCGTGTCACAGTTACTTTACAACTAATACAACTTTTACAAAGCACACATACATATTATAAAATATGACTTTGTCTTTCCACAAAACAAGTCAGAATTGACTCACTATAGAGAAAAATGATATGTATTTTCCTTGTTTAACTGAATTGATTTCAATCTTAATATTATATTTGATTTTTCATAGTATTTGTAGTGAATGGAATAAAAATAGTTAGGTCTCTAGAGATTTTAATTAAACAAAAGTTTTATACGAGAGAAATATTTATTTTCTTCTTAAAAAAACATTTATGTTACAAAATATAATCTAAACTATAATATCTGATATCCTAATTTAAGTACATCCTCCCAACTTAAATATTCATTATCATCATTCACATCCATTTCAATCTCTGATTGTTCAATCATCTTTTCTTCATTCTCATCCTTTGTCTCCTTTAACCATCTTTGTTTTAAGATACTCAGGGGATTTCATCATCATCATTTTCAACTTGAACAGTTTGTTGTAATTTTTCTTTTAATATGTTTAAAGGTAAATTTTCTTCTTCCCCTTCAGCAATTTCCATTTCCCTTAATTCCAGTAGTCTTAGTAACTCTATATTTCGTTTAATAACGTTGTTGGCATAAGCTTCTTCTTCTTCATTAAAAAGCGACATTATTAAGTATTATTTTATCAAGTAACGACGAATGAATTTTGTATTGAATTTAATATCATTCTATACACCTATTATATAGGGGATTTAATCATGCACAGTCGTCATGAGAGTCAATTACTGTAAAAATGTTGTCTGATAAGGTTTTAAGTAAACAACATATTATTAATAATTTATTGCTCAAACTAGTCACATAAATTTTCCAAATATCAAATGACGTGATTTTTTTTTTCCTGTATTTACTATATAAGCATTAAAATTCTTACTCAGAGTCAAATTATATCTCAGTGTGTCGTTGTAAATCTCTGCGTATCGTTGTAAAAAACAAAAAATGGTTTTATACATATTTGAAACTGAAAATGTAAAGGTTCTTTCTAACAATACGTTATATATATTATTGAAAAATTTATTCAAGTGAGTATTTTGTTGTTTATTATATATTCTGGTGTCGGGGTGATTTTTACAACAAAGAATTTTCTTAACATTATCCAATATATACATCTCTCATAAGAAAGACATATATTTTAAAATGAAAAGGACATACTAAAAATTCTGTTTGTATTGTTTTATTACAACATGTGTGTATGTATTTATTTCAGACGTGGTGTTCAACACATTTGTATATAAAATGACCAAGTCTATGTATATGTGGCTGAAGAGATTCCACAACCTAAAATAGAGGACATTACATGGATGATACCTGCTAAATATTTGAAAGTTGAAGCCTCGAATGAAGAAGAGGAAACAACATTTAAAGAAGCAATAGAAAAATATCCTAAAGTAAAAGATTATATATTAAATAATCTATATATATTAAATAATCATTATAAACAAATATTTTGAAAAAAAAACATTTACTTTGTTTTTATTTGATATTTCCTTTTATATAGTTAGATATAGGATACATATGAAAACAATTATTTAGTTATTCATCTGATATTGGTTAGATCTCTTAGGATATCATTTTATGTAGATACATGAATTAGATAGTAGGAGTAAAATAATTTTGAATTGATTCGTTATATCAAAAAAAAGAGTGAATTGTTTAGTAGAAAACGAGTTAGAAATCGATAAAGAATGGATTCCTCATCATCATCGACATCAACAAGTTGTCCTTCATGTCAAAGTAAAATAACATATTTGGGTCATAAATCTTATAATCAGAATACTTATTGTTCCAATTGTACTCGATATTACAAAGAGGCTTCATGGCAAACTGTACGTAGTCTAGGCTATATACCAAAAGATACTTTGGAAAGACAAAAGAACAAATTGGAAAATGAAACCAAGAAACAATTTACTAACTTAATGCCAAATAATCAATATAGATCTGTAAGAGACCGAAATGAATCATCATAAAATGTGATAGATGTGTTTTATTTATTTGTACTATTTAGTAAACTTAATAAAAAACATGTTATTACTTAAACATATTGTCTATTTTATAACTGAATACAATGTTAAATACACAAGTATTAACTAATTACATACTAAGAAATTTTTTAGTTTATTCTTCGATAAGATACCAAATAGTCGTGCGTTCGCATTTATAACAATAATCTCGTAATCTGAGTCGAGGTCGAAGTTGTGTAACAGAATTGTTACGCCTAATGATTAAATTTACTTGAGCTATATGTGGTTGAAAAGGTATACTTTTCGATTCTCTCCAACAACCACTACATAAATAAGTAAAGTTCATGGTAGCAGTAGTTGTTGTTATTTCTATGACTATTTCCAAGATACTGATTTGTTATTCCTCCAAAAGATAACACATAGTTATACGAGCACATTGATTACAATAAATCCGTATTCGAGTTCGAGTTCTTTGATGATTTGCATATGGAACTCTGTGTGTTTCTCTCCAACAACTACTACATAAATAAGTAAAAAATTCCATGCAGACTAGTAAGATGTTTCTATTACAAATAAATTGTATTACTATGCAATGAGCAAATGCATCAATATGATTTATGTGTGGTCTTTTTAACTTTCTCCTCCTCCTCCTTCTAGCAATTTTCTATTATTTTTTCTACATGTAGACAATCGAATAATATATTTGTCTTTCGATTCCAAAAGTACTTCTTCTCGTTCTAAACAGTCTTTTAGATTTACGAAAATATTCGTTTCATCTTTCCTCTGTTGTTTTAAATCCTTTTGACATTTGGACAAATCGTTATCTAACTGATAGATTTCACGAGTCAGATCGGTCAAATTACTTTTAAAATTTTCAATTTCCTCCTTTAAATCGGCAATTACGATATATGCTACTTTGCTTTTTTCTTGACAAATTTGCAATGTTTCCGTTAGATTGGTTCTCAATAAATACAAATCCGATTCCAATTTGATATTTTCCTTGAGAAGAGCAATATGTTTCGTATAATTTAACGACATTGTTAAATTCGCAGCCAGGTATTCATATTCTAGAATTTTTCCCATACAAATATCATTAACAGCTTGTTCATTATCGTATAAATCCATATAGTTGTCCAGTGATTTAATACATTCCTGATACAAGTTTAAACTGGTATTATAAAGTGAATGATAATCCTCTAATAAATATTCGTAATTTTGATTACAAGAATTATTGACATCAGCATCGTAGTTGTTTGTACTTTGAACAACAACAACGAGAACAAACAATAGATAGAACGTTGTTTTGGTTAACATTATGAGCGAATGATTTAAAATGAACCAAAAATTTATTTAGCGTCTGTTTTATAGAGATCGTTTTCCTCCCGAAAAGATTATTGTTGTTTGAAATATGGAAAACGTAACCTTTAACTGTTTAAAATGTGGATGTAAAGTTAACAAAATTATAAATAGTTACTATCGAGATCGAGTTAGAATACGCAAATATTGTACATATTGTTTAATTAATTATGTATATATGAAAAATAGCCTAATTTCCATGATTCTATCAATTACGACGACAACAAATAGTAGTAGGGAGAGATAAGGATACTTGTAGAAAACATTTTTTTATACATCATATCAGTCATTCAAAATGCCAGTTATTGTACGAGTAAAATGTCCTCAATGTAAAGGTGAAAGTGAAATACGAAATCAAAAATGTTTGCCGTGTGTGGTCAAAGATCGAATCAAAACGAGAGATGGAGCAAAACACGTACCTGCTGAATTTCTTTCCTTTGGCAAAGAAGAACGAGGAATCGAGAGAGCAAGAAATGCTGCTGCAAGACAAGGAAACAGATAAATCCCTGTTATAAAAAACATACATCAACAATACAATCATATTATTTGTATACTTGCTATTGACACATACATATATTATGGCTTGTCTAAGAGCTTGGTGGAATGAAATATCCAATTTTCCCGATTTACCAGCGAAATTTATCATTTATTTTCAAGATTTTGTCAATTGGAACATCATATCACGAAAACAACATTTAGACGAAGATCTAATACGAACGTGCATCAATAAAGTCAATTGGCAACTCGTTTCCCAATATCAGCAATTAAACGAACGATTTATGGAGGAATTTGCCGGAATGTTGGATTGGAATGCAATTAGTATCCATCAAAACTTGACTGAAGATTTTATCCGTCGACATAGAGAACGAGTTAATTGGACATTTATTCAAAAATTTCAACGAGGAATCAGTCCCGCCTTTTTACACGAAATGAAACCCTACATTGATCAACTTGAAAATTGTTGTTGTTAAATCATTATAGTTTTCTCTTTTATACTTAATAAAACCTTTTTCAGTACAAGTTGTTTTTTTATTTTTTTAACTACATACTGCTAATACTTTTATCATTGCATAAAATACGAGTTATGTTATTTTATATTGTACATTCAATGTATTTGAATTTATTCCTTATCTGCTAAATTTTAACCTTCTTATCTGTTTTGAACTCTCTTTTATGGGATTTTGTTGTTATAAAAAGATTGATTTGGTTGGTGAACAAGCAATACAGTTGTCTTTCCTCTCTCACAACATATATTTTGTTTTGTGTGTGTAATTACTTAATCAGGTGAGTTTAACAGGTTTTATATTTATACAACATCATATCTAATTTGAATTGTTGTTTGCAGTATGTCCTCTTTAAACGTTGAATCTACCATGCCTACAACATCATTATCAAATCTAATAATTGATATGGATGCAACAATTCCTACTACTACTACTACTACTACTAGTAATACTACTAAAGAAAAATTTCCACTAGTTAAAAATATATTTTTGGACGGTCTTACACATATAGGACTACTCAAATTTCTCAAGAGATATTCAAACGTACACCTCTATAATGATGTTAAACATGAAAATAGTAGGGAATCATTAAAGACTTTTAGACAAAACCTGCACACATTAACAATTGTGAATAAAATGCAACAACCACATGAAAAATCTCTATTTGAACGTTCACCACTATCTCAATTGTATTTTTCTTTAATATTTGACTCGATTGAAAATTTTGATGAAAAGAATATCATTGACTGTATAAAGAAAATTCCCACAGAAATATTTGAACAATTTCCATCGGTAATTGTTATCCCTAATAAGTACAATCTTAAGGATATTATTTGAAAATTATGCAACTACAAGATCTAGATTTAAGTTCAGCCATAAAGTATGTAAAGACTCAATTTAAATTTTTCACCTTATTATCCAAATACAACCTTTTCAACCAATATGTCTTTTTACCCCATTATTCACAAATGTATGATAAAGCTTACTTTTCCGACTTGTATGTACGTATAGAAAGAGCAATTCAAATAATTAATGACGACGATGATGACAACTCGAAAATAATTATTCCGGGAAATAATTCTTGTTGGAAAGCATATAAATCTGATGCAGGTTTCGATCTTTGTCTTAAACACGATACATTTTATCCCGCAGGGAAAGCCACAAAGATTGAACTGATTGAAAAAATAAATATTCCTATAGGATTCTATGGACAAATTGTCGCAAGATCCTCTACGAATGCTATAGGAACTATACGAACAGGTATCGTAGATGCAACCTACAACGGACCTCTAATTATTTATTTTATATCGGATGAAAATATCTTATTGGAAAAGTATAGAAAAATTGCTCAATTAATTATATGTCCTTTGGTAAATGCATCGATCGAAAGAAATACTACAAGTCTAAAGAGGAGTCTTATCAGAAAATCAAACAATTTTGGTTCTTCGGGAAAGTATAAGATTTCCGCTGCTGCGCTAGGTGGACGACAATATTGTGCACAACCGCAAACAGATATTGACATTGCCGAATTTAATCAATGTTTTAAAAATTTAGTCTATTCAGATTCTTCCGATTCTGAATAAATTCTTTACCTATATGTTTGTTGTTGTACCTCTAAGAGTCTTTTTTTACCTATTGTAGTACAAACTGTATTAGATTTATCTATTATTAGCTTTTTAATCTATTAGTATATAAAGTTTAACCTAGGAATAATTTAGTTATAAAATAAAACAATGTTTATAAGGTGTTTTGGAGTTTATTAAAGACTACATCTTTTTCATACAAAAAACATTTTTCACAGGAAGCCTCGCAAGTTCATCCCATACTTTTTGTGTCGGTTCCTTCTCCAAACGCACATGAATACGTCTCCTTTGCCTTTTTATTTCCAACAAAATATCTCTGAAAATAAATATATTGCTAGTAATAACTTGAATAACTCTTGGAGTAATAATATATTTGTCGATAAGGCATTTAAATCTTCAGATTCAAATATTAAAAGCATATTTTTGCTTTCAAACTAACTAGAATCTTACAAAAACAAAAGGTTCTTTTTCTCGAAAAACTGCTACTTTGATCAGACTTTCCTCTTCTGCTTTTTGCGTTATAATATGTTAATATAAAAATTGAAAATGGTATAATTTTCTCTCTTGAACAATTCTTGAGAATCAATATCAACTTGCCCTTCTTCTCTAATTGTAATTGACTCGACTTAAGACTTGTGTATGTTTATATATTAAATACAAATCATCCGATACGCATTTTTTAGAAATATATACTCAAAACAGTTTAATTTGGAAAATTTTATCTAATAAACTTGCATCATGCAAAATTTCCAGTCTATTTGTTATTAAAAACATGTTTTTCAAGATTTATCTCGTAGCTATTAATCGCATTTGATTTATTTAAAAATATATACTAATTACACATGTTTATCAATATAAATGCAACAAAACAGTTTAATTTGGAATATTTTATCTAATAAACTTGCATCATGCAAAATTTTTGTTACTAAAAACATGTTTTTCAATTTTTATCCCGTTATACTAATTAACTTGTTTTTGCAGTAAATCAAAACTAATTAAGTAAAACAAATCTATAAAGTTTAAAACATAAATAGAACGATTTATTTAATATAGCCGTCAGTTCAATTAACTTGAACAAAAAATATCAGTAGTCATTCAATATGATTGAATCAGATGTGTTTATTGACATTCAAGGATATAATTGCTCTTTTGGATATGTAATCAAAGAGTTGGCAATTTATGATGGTCATCGTTGAGCAAATTATTTATTTAAACCACCATTCTCGAGAACTATGATATCTAATGCTAAAGATCAAAACCTGATTGATTGGTCAGAAACATATCATGGATTATGTTGGGAAAATGGATTTGTTGAAATAAACGATATCGAACACATTTTACAAGATGTATTGAAAATTGATCAAACTCCATATCGAATTTACGTCAAAGGAAATGCAAAAGTGAATATTTTAAAGAAATTCCTAAATGAGGACTATATACACAACATTCCCATTGAACAAGAACCTAAATTAAGTCAATTTAAAATGATTCCAGAATGTTATTTTCATAAGGATATTAATCCATGGCATTGTGCATTATCCAATGTAAAACTACTATATAATTATCTATTTAACTAAATGTCTTCTACCAACAACAGTAGCAACAAAATCAGTTACAAATTTTCCTTTTAGCCTTTTAGTAGACAAATAATGATATTATATTTACAACCTATTTCTTAGTTTACTTTTAGTCAAATCTTTGTTCTTTTGGAAACAAATTTTGATTTATACAAATATCAGAATTACTAAGTAGTGATAGTAACTTTAAAACAAACAAAACAACCTTTACGTGTTTACATTTAACTACAACGAAATATCGTAAATTTATTTGGTCTTTCAATTATTTTGCTTTATCCAATGCATTCGAATCTACTTCTTATCAACTAATTTTAACCTTTCTTATCTGCTTTTGTTGAACTCTCTCGCATTTATTTAATATTTCTAATCAAATATATATAGTTATTAGTAAAGCATAACATTGCAATTTATATTTTATCCAATACATTTTACATCCTCTTATCGACAAATATTTGATCTTTCTTATCAAATTTGTTGAACTCTCATTTTCTGGTTTTTGTTGGTATCAGTTCGTACCAGGCAACATATTACTTACATCATTTTAATTAGTTTTATTGTTTTATAGAGATTTTGTATTTTTTAAGTATTTAAGTAAGCCAATAACAATTCATAGTTTTCAATTTTTCCTGTTTGCTTTTTAGTAGAGTAAATTTATTGAAATCAATGTATTCGAATCTACTTCTTATTTTTACTAATACAAATGGTTTTTTATATCATTTCGTACCAAGCAAAATATTATTTACAACATTTTAGTTAGTTTTATTGTTTTATAGATTTTTGTACTTTTAAGTATTTTAGTAAGTAGTTTTTCAAATTTTCTCCAAGGTATATAAGAATAGTTGTAAAGATTTTTAATCAAATTAGACGAGGCTCTTTTGTTCATTGGTATTAATATATTTCTCCATGTACTCATACTTGTGTTTTATTCTCCTCTCATAATACGAGTCCAGGCTAGGCTAGGCTAGGCTCTATTTTACTTTTATTACAATCCAACGAAAAGCGCTCAACAAAACTAACTCTTTGTGAAAAACAAACAACTTTTACTTTTATACGGTAAAAGGCTAGGCTCATTTAAAATTTTACTATTATTACAAGACAAATCAAAAAAACACCGACAAACTCCAAATAAACTCATTTAAGCTCAACTATTCTTGACAAATATGTGTTTTACCCCAACAAATTAACGAGTTCACACAAAATTTCAACGAGCCCCAACTAGATTAAGCTCATTACATATCATAAAGGACAAACAACAACTTTTGCGTTTACATTCAACTTTCCCACAACCAACTAAAATTTCTTGCTCTTTCAATTATTTGCATGGAATTTTTCCTATTAATACAAGTTTTATGTGTATTTCTTACATTCTCACATACATTCACTCATCTCTTATCAACTATTTTTGACCTTTCTTATCTACTTTGATGACCTAACGAGTCACTTGTTTACTCAACTTTACTTACAAAAAGTACTATGAATCACACATTATTCATACATTTTGTTTACATTTTGCATTATCTCACACATTTTTACAGACTTACGGCGTCACTTTTTCAAGCTTTTTTACCGACTTTTAGACGCCAAACAACATTATAGGGGAACATTTAACAAAATTTACATCAAATATACTACCTAATAAAGCCTTTTTGCATACAATTTCCAACTAATATATTACTTTTTCATACACTTTTACACCATAGCTTTTACTACTCAAAATAACAAACAAGTGCTATCAACACACATTCCATCTAATCAACCAACCAATTACAAGTTTCTTATCACACCTATACACTACAAACCAATCAAAAACATGCCTTATAGAAGCCATTTTACCTAGTCAACCAACCAACAACAAGTTTCTTATCGCACCTATACACTACAAACCAATCAAATACATGCCTTATGGAAGCCATTTTACCTAGTCAACCAACCAACAACTATTTTCTTATCTTCCTTTTACACTACATACACATTCAACCTATCAAATTAACACCATTCTTATCAGGTTACGCCTACTTTCGTACAACGAGACCAATAACAGCTAATGCAACTTCTCCTCTAACAGAAGTTTATTAAAGTTTTAATGAAGTTAAGATACCCTGTTTCCACATCTACTGGACTTGTTACGTCATTGACGACACTTCTTGCAGGCTCTTAAGACATCTATTCACACCTATTTACACCTATTTACCTCTAGTTTTACACCTTTTCGACAACTTATATTGCCAAAAAGACACTGTTCAACATCCACTGGACATATTACGTCATTGACGACACTTCTTGCAGACTTCTTCGGATACACACACTTACACCTATTCACATCTATTTACACCTATTTTACACCTATTTACCTGTACCTTTTCGACAACTTATATTGCCAAAGAGACACTGTTCAACATCCACTGGACATATTACGTCATTGACGACCACTTCTTGTACGAATTTCAACTTTGCAGACTTTTCACATATTATTCACTAATCCCTTTTTATGTCATCCCAATTATTGCATTCTCACACAACATATGCAGGTTCTAATCCTACTACAGACATCACTTTTTTTAACTCATTTAATTTAATACACAACATTTAACACACATATATTACATTATAAAGACAAATTCATTCCTCAAGGTCAAAAGTGACAAAAAGGCACTGAGCAACAGCCACTGTGACGTCAAGACTTCTTCAGCAAATTACAGATAATTAGGTGTCAACAGGTACAGGTAAACAGGTAATTACAGGTAATTAGGTGACAACAGGTACAGGTAAACAGGTCAATAGAATACAGGTAAACACTTCTTCAAGGTCAAATGTGCCAAAAGGACACTGTTCAACAACCACTGGACTGTGACGTCATTGACGACACCTCTTCGGATTTTCAGGAATTCAGGTAGAAAGGTCAAAGGTCAAGGAAAACGTAACTAATTCACTTATGCGGACGAAGAACGACCTTCCGCGACACAACTTCCAGAAGACATCACCCAAATGACTTTCAGCTCCTGAATTCGCTTCTTCGGCTAGTGGTCAAGGTCGGGTAAAAAATGTGGCCATCGAGGTGTCCCAGAACCCCGCTTGTTCTACTACTCCTAAATATTATTAAAAATCATAAAAAAAAGTTTTTACTATTGCAAAATGACTCAAAAATTTTATGAAAAACCTAATTTGTTTTTAAAACCTGCTGTTTCTGCATTTTTTTTTTTTTTTTATTTTTTTTATAGTTTTTTTAAGGTTCACGCACACCGTATTAATAATATTTAAAAAAAAAAATCGTTTATTTCAGATCGATACAGTAGAAGTTAGAGGTTACGCCCATTTTGCTACTCGGCGCACCACCTTATCTGAAGGCACTGACTTAACTCTGTCATTTTTCAATATATATTTTTTTTAAATATGTATTAATTTTAGTCTTAAGTAACAAATCCTACAGGAAATCCCATTAATGTTACATGAAACAACATTCACTTAAGAAAAATATCTTAAAAATTGATTTATTTTATTTTGCCTCCCTTAATGTAAATATAAAATAAGAATTTTTTCGTCCGTTGGATATAGCCGGCTCGGTTCCTCTCAGAGTGGTGCATCCCAAAAAGACATGTGGCACTAATACCATGCATCTGTCCTTGAAGGGATTTCTCTGCAGGGCGTCTTCTGCGCCCATAAAGAATAATCCTGTAGGCTTTTCTGTTTCTTTAAATGGGCAAAATAAAGGAAAGGTTAAAATATAGTCAGTAACTCTGTACACCCATAGTCTATATAGATGTATGTACTCTTGTAAGCCTGAACTAGCCTTGGTCACACTAGTTTAATTAGCAGTTTTTTTTTGTCTATTTAGCAAGCAATAACTTTGGTTTCATAAGTTTAGAATATTCTTTTGCGAAGTGAAAAGATAATATTTTTTTGAAAAATTGAGTCAAACAATTGCACGCCTAAATTATCCTTGTTTTTTTTTTTTTAATTTTCAGTATCATATACCCTCAACGCAATAAAAAAATGCATGATTCGCTAGTTTTCGTAATTTTGTTTAGTGGCGGACAAATAGTCCAGCTTTAGACTCTCTTTTTTGTTGCAGTTTTTATTTCCTATTCTTTCTAATTCTCTTCAATATATGGTTTAAAGTTGCGTGGTTACGTTTTACGTCAGTGGAATGTATTTTCTTCTTTATTTTTTATTTAAGTAATAAGGTCGTAAGTAGTCATTAAAGAAGGGGGGGATTAATTAATTATTTCGTTTTCTTTCCTGCTAAATTTTTGACGGAGAATTACGCAACGTAGGTCTAGGCAAGCAGACACGGTTTCCTAGTTCGGGCTTCTGACGACGAGGCGACGAGGCTAGGGCGTTTTAAGATCTCATAATGTGGAACGGGGGTCCGCCACCTTAGTAGGAAACCTAATCATCTTAGGGGCCAAGTGTTATGAGGGGTCAATTTTTATAACACCGGTTTGCAGTTACATAATTGGAACATGTCGAACACGTGTGGCTGAATTTTTATTGCGAAAATTGGAATTTTACTGGCGGCGTTTTGATAAAAAAAAGGTTACCTAGTGCAAGTATTTTCTATTTTAAATCGTTATTCTTATTGGCGTGCTGAAAACTTACGAAAAAATGTATTTACCGCTTTCGTATAGGATAAACATTTTCAATTTTGAAATTAGATTAGAATGTGCTTTTTATAACTGACTAAAATGTTGAAAATCGCGACGTTGTTTTAACACTTTGTGTTATTTTTGTTCGCTGCTACTAAATGGCAGTCAGTTTTACATGTCTATTTGAATTATTTAAAGTTTGGTTAGGTTTTAGTTTTTTTAATGTTATTGAAAGCACTTTTATGTGATTATTTTTTACTTTTACGATTTATTTGTCTGAGTGTTGAGTATCCACATGTCTTATATTCTTCATGGCGGCAATAGTTTTAATCTGATGGCCAAATTTTTAACTTTTTTAGAGTTTAGTGTATGATTCATGAGTTTTAGCACTTGATAAAGGGGAGTTAATAACCTCATTTAGGATTTACCCACCCTTAATGTGAATTTTTGCTCAGTAGACAAGCAAAAAAAATCTACCAATGGTTGCTCAGGTCTCCATACATATCAATTTAGTAGCTGCCGTTCACATTTTCAAACAAATAATTAATGTATGTACATAGTGTACTCTTGGTGCCATTTTTTTTTGACGTGCTTTTGTTTTAGGTATTTTTGCACACGGAATTACCACATGATGTTCATCACTTTGTTCAGTGCATTCTTACTTCTTTCTAATTACTTTCTCAAAATGGATGTGTTGGTTAAGGTTAGTTCATGTTACTTTTGCCTCTATTTATATCGATTACTAACTGCTGCCAAGTCACCTTTTCAAAATAAATGGTGATTGTTCAAACACTGCTTTTGTTCATACACTTTTTATTTTTATTACATAAACAGTTGTTTGGAATTTCTTGATAGATCTGAGCTAAAAATGTATTACTACTTCTATTTTGCCATTTTATCATGATTTTTAATGTTCCCTACAGAACACTTATAAAATCACTTCGGTGTCTGTCTGTCCATCTGTCACGCCCGATTTTCTCCGAAACTATTTGACATAAAAAGTTGAAATTTGGCACTAATTTAGGAATTTCATGGCCTCTTCAGAACAATGTAGTTTTGAAAGTTAAATTTTGAGTGGGGTGTCAAATGAAAGCTTGTAAAAACACGAGTTCAAAAATATATATAATGTAATACTTGCACACACCTTTCTTTATATTATTTTTTAAAAAATTGTGAAAAATCGCTGTCTTATCTCGAAAAGTACTGATCAAGAAATTTTGAAAAAATTCTGAAATATTCTCCAGAGAGTATAGATTGAACGAAAATTATCATTATCATAATAATTTGTCTGGTATATAAAAAACAAAAATTTCAAGGTCATCAGTTTTCAGTAAAAATCAAAAAAAAAATCTGTTGAAAACTCATTTGGGGTATGTTTTATGAAATCATTTTATACCTCTGTAACGAATATTTTTATTTTAGAGGGCTACATACACCTGGGAGAAAAAATTATTTTAATAGGTATTAAGTGAATAATACAAAAGATTGACAATTATATATTTTCATTCTACTTTAAATTATAAGAATTTTTTTTTAATATAGGTTTTAAATGCTAACATAATTTTTTATCAGGTTAAATAGACTATTGATGAAAACTATGGTGCCTCCTTGTCTGCATGATAACTTCACAAAAGTAATCCAATCTGCAAAAATAAAGATTAATCTCGTAAAATAATGTAGTAGTTAAAAATTGTCAAAGAGTTTTTTTTTGAAAGATAAAAAGATTACGGTGTTACAAATTTTAGTATGCAATTTTCGACCCCAAAAAATTGTGTTTAATTATTTATAAAAAATTGTCTATTAGAAAAATTTAACAAACCTCTCGTACAAAAGGATTTATTTAAAAAAAAAAGTTAAAATATATTAAAAATTGACAGTAATATAGCAGACAGTGCATTGAGATAGGTAGCGTTCCCAATCCGACGCCTGATCACATTTAATGCTATAACTTTGTAATGGAATGGAATTGTCTTAATTTTTTTTTTAATAATTCTTGGAAATATAGAGAATAAAAATCCGTAACAAAATTGAAATTTTTAAAAACCAGGTATATGAAACCCCTTAAAAGCAATCAACTTACGGAACACTAATTGCGCAAGACTGACTTACACTTGGCCGGTTATATTTTACTTGTAGTTATATAGTTATCTGATAATCCTATTGGGTATGGTAAAAATTCACCCTCAGTCTTTTACCTTTAGTGCTATTTTCTAAACAAATGTTTCTTTTTGTTTTAGAAATGTTTGGCATACAACACTCCGTATTACCACATGGTGCACTTCACCTTGTTCAATACATCCATACTTCTTCCACAAGTACTCCTTCCCAATGCAGGTCGGTGAGGGTAATGTTACCCCAAAAACTTTTAATGACGTGAATCCTATCTATTTTGGTAAGCTGTCTGGTTATGATATTTTTTTTGTAGATCTTTTTTTATTATTTTTAAAAAATTGCAAAAAATCGCTGTCCTTTCCTTATCTCGAAAAGGACTGATCAAAAAATTTTGAAAAAATTCTGTGATATTCTCCACAGGGTGTCGATTGAACGAAAATTATCACGAGTAAGAGACCTTTAATAATTTATTTAGTATATATTAAAAAAAAATTTAAGGTCATCGGTTTTCAGCAAAGATCGAAAAAAAAACTTTATCGAAAACTCATTTGGGATGTGTTTTGTGAAGTCTTTGATCATTTTATACCTCCGTAACAAAAAATTTTATTTTAAAAGCAGTCAACGTATGGAACACTAATTGCGCTAGTCAAACTTGCACTTGACCGGTTAGTTCTTATGCTTATACATTTTTGTGGCTACTTATATGTCACCATAATGTCCAGTAGCTGATTCAGGGAAGGGTAAAGGAAACATCACCTCTCCCTCACTGATCAAGATTTAATTGTGGTAAGGTGCTGTATTCTCTTACATACTTACTATTGTTTATACCCTTAAACGTCAAATTTCTAATCTCTATGGATTATGAGGTAAAATAAAAATAAATGCTGTCGGATAAGGTATCAAATAGCAACAAAACTACTTAAAAATAATTCTGTTCAAAGCAAAAAAAATTGAATTTAGAGAAAAGTCGGTATTTATTTAGTATTCTGAATATTATCGTAACATTCACAAACATGTAAAAAAGCACCAAAAAAAAGGCAACAGCACGTGGTATTCCCAGGCGGTCACCCATCCAAGTACTAACCACGCCCAACGTAGATTGACTTAAGTGATCGGACGAGAACTTGTCTTTTGCTACGTGGTGTGGCCGTGGCCGTTGCCGATAAAAAAAAAGTATTTTAATCTGTCATAACAAACACAAATTAAAATTACTAGTAAAGAAAATCATTCTACGGCATATTCCGAATACGCCAAAGACAAACCAGCATATTGTTTATGTTTTTAACCGTTATATTGTTAATGCTCTTAATTGTCAGATTTGTAATCTCTGTGGATTAGAAGGTTGCCTAAAAATAAATGTTGTCTGATAAGGCATAAAGCACCAAAACCACTTAAAAACAAATCTGTTCAAAACAAAAAGATATTGAATTTAGAAAAGAGTCGTTATTTTTTTAGTGTTCTTAATATTATTACTGTTTGTACAAAAACCACCAAAAAAAGTGTTTAAAAATATGGGTTATAAGTTTATATGGGCTCGCAATAGATTAATTTACGGTCGGCTAAAAGAGGGCGATCCTGCAAAAAAAATATTAAACATTTATCATGTATAGGGAATCATGGCTAAACCATGAGAGGAAACCTTTATCCAAATTGCGTTATGACTAGAAGTAATGGCTGAAGTTATTTACCTTGCCCATGGACCACAACTCATTCCATGATGAAATAAAGGTGTATAAGATATAAACTTTAGATCTGATTGATAAAACTGATTATTTTAATTTTGGTGATAGGAATCTTAATATTATTCACCTGACTGTTCGAAGTTTAAGCAAAAACTTTGAAAATCTGCTATCATATCTAGTGTCGCTAAATAAAAGTTTTGATGTGATAGCTCTTTCTGAGACAAATTATATTACTTTGACGTCACTAAATTTGAATATTCCTAGTTATCAGTTATGTTATAATCTTAGTATTGTTAACAAATGTGATGGCTTTATTTTTTATGTTAGGTCCAGTATTTTAAAATCCGTCAATGTAATGGAAGTAAATAATTGTAAATTTCTTAGAGTTCATCTTTACAGAAATGATTGTAGCATGGGACTTACTGAATATTATAGATGCCACGATATAGAGCAGGTCAATTTCATTGGTAGCCTCGAACAGTATTATCAAAATCTTCAAAATAAATATGAATTTTCTGTAGAGACGTTAACTTTGATATTTTGAATCTCGGAAGAGAAAACCTGAATATTTCTACAAATGTATGTAATTATCTTAATATATTTTCTGCTGGGGGTTTTGAAAGCAAGATTAATAATATAACAAGAATCAAAGATGCATCTCAAACATGCATAGACCATTTTTTCGTTAAATCAAATAAAATCTCTCACACAGTCATACTACATGGCAGTCATTCGGACCAGTTTTCTATTCTTCTTAATATTGTATTGAAAAGTAGCACACATCACAACAAAAGATACTATAAAAAACTTAATAAAACACGTCTTAATGCATTATTGAAAAACTAGACATGAGAGGGTGTCTTGAGGGCAATGGATTCTAATACATCTGGAAATCAATTTATTAATATCTTAAATAAACATATTTCTCTTTCTACAGAAGTAAAATATATAAAAGGTAAGCACAGACGTAAAAAACCTTGGGTTACTTTAGGTGTAATAACGTCTGTGAAAAGGAGAGATAAATTCCAAAAACTCAGCGTAATGCAGCCAAATAATTTAGAAGTTAAAAATAATTATGTAGAATATAGAAAAATTATTGTATTTTAAGAATCTTATTGACAAAAATTTTAAAGATGCCAAAGAAACATGGGAAACTATAAAGCAGGCTACTAATGAGGTTGCTAGTGCCCCGGCTATATCAGAAGGACCTAATGAGTATTTTAGTGTGGTTGGGGAAACCCCTGCTGCGAAAATAATAAAACCAATAAATAATAATAGGGATAACATTAACACTAATTGTAATAAAAGTAATTAAAGTATTTGTCTACACCCAATAAACAGTCCTTCAATCTTTAAAAAATAGTGAGTCAAACATTGGTGACAGAATTGCGAATATCTTAAAAAGTTTTAGTAACTACTTAACTCAACCATTGCAGCATTTAATTAACAGGATTTTTGAAACGGGAATATTTCCTGCCACACTAAAGAACTCTGTTGTAATCCCATTTCATAAAGCGGGATCCACGGACTAGCCTCGGAACTACAGGCCCATTGCTCTTATTAATAATGTTTCAAAGGTCCATGAAGGGTGCATTAGAATGAGGCTGGTTGGCTTCTTGACAGTGAGTTACCTTTTGGCGGCCAATCAGTATGGCTTTAGGCGGGGTTTCAGTACTCCGATGAGCCACTACATACTTTTCTGTATATTATCATTGATTTAAATTGTTATTGAATTGATTGGATTATTCTCGCCAAACAAATATTTTGTTTATAATGGAATGAAAGTTATGTTAAATTACTATTTAGGGACTACGTTGAGATTTTGGAACCTTTGACACCATGACACTGCCGAACAGTTACCACCACTACACCAAACACTTCATTTTTGCACTCGATACACCCTTCGCTTATCATGTACGATTAGGAAACTCATGGTTAGAAGAAAGCCTCTAGAGTACAAAAATAAAATATTTGCTGTAGTAGTAATAACGGTTATGTAATGAATATTTGGAACATCTATATGATAGTAAATAGTTAGTTAGTATACTGAATTAAAATTAAAAAAATATCAATTTGGCAAGTAAGATTACTGGTTTTGGATTGTGGTTTATGATGTCACACTAATTTGGTAAGTTGTTTCGCAAAATATTCACGTATGTAGCTTAATATCTAGTTATATTGGTGGTTTTTTGAACTATAATATCCATTTTGTTGTGTTTTGTAGTTGGATTATAACACATGCATCAACAATAACCGGTCAAGTGCAAGTTGAAGTTGCACAATTAGTGTTCCGTACGTTGATTGCTTTTGAAACAAAAAAAGTTTGTTACGGAGGTATAAAATGATCAGTGGTTTCACAAAACACACTCCAAGTGAGTTTTCAACAAAGTTTGTTTAATGAAAACTGACGATCTTGAAATTTTTGTTTTTTTTTTATATACCAGATAAATTATTAAAGGTAATGCACTCGTGATAATTTTCGTTCAATCTACACCCCGTGGAGAATATTCCAGAATTTTTTCAAAATTTTTTGATAAGTACTTTTTGAGATTAGGAGGGGGGATAACGATTTTTCGCGATTTTTTAAAAATAATACAAAGAAAAGTGCGCGCAAGTATTACATTATATATATATATATATATATATATATATATATATATATATATATATATATATATATATATATATAGTTTTTACTCGTATTTTTACCAACTCTCATTTGACACCCGATGACCTAGTAAAAAAATTTTTTTTTTCACTTCCGATTTCACCCCCTTAAGTCAAAATTTAACTTTCAAAACTACACGGCTCTGATGAGACCATCAATCCCTATATTAGTACCAAATTTCAACTTTCTATGTCAAACAGTTTCGGAGAAAATCGGGTGTGTAACAGACAAACACACAGACAGACACCAAAGTGATCTTATAAGTGTTCCATATGGAACACTAAATATAACAGAAAATTAGTATTGGCCACCCAGAAACGAAAACATATTTCTTAAAAAGCATTTTAAGTACTCCATTCTAAGCTGCTATTTCACTTGCAATGATACACGTATATTCCCTCTTTTTTATGAGCATATCATATGCTCTGAAGGGAATTCCAGAAGAATAAAACCGGTCAAGTGCAAGTTGAACTTGCACAATTAGTGTTCCGTACGTTGATTGTTTTTAAAATAAAAAAATTTGTTAGGGTGGTTTAAAATGATCAGTGACTTCACAAAACACACCCCAAATGAGTTTTCATCAAATTTTGTTTCCAATCTTTACTGAAAACTGGTGACCTTGAAATTTTGTTTTTTTTTATATACCAAATAAATTATTCAAGGTGATAATTTTCGTTCACTCTGTACCCCGTGGAGAATATTCCAGAATTTTTTCAAAATTTTTTGATCAGTCCTTTTCGAGATAAGGTAGGGGACAGCGATTTTTTAAAAGTAATACGAAGAGAAGTGTGCGCAAGTAATACATTACATATATATTTTTTACTCGTGTTTTCACAAGCTTTCATTAGACACCACACTAGATGACCTAGTAAAAAAAAATTTTTTTCACTTCCGATTTCACCCCTTAAAACGAACCTTTTAAGTCAAAATTTATGTTACAGTGGTATAAAATGATCAGTGACTTCACAAAAACATCCCAAATGAGTTTTCAACAAAGTTTGTTTCCAATCTTTACTGAAATCTGATGACCTTGAAATTTTTGTTTTTTTTTATATACCATATAAATTATTAACGGTAATGCACTCGTGATAATTTTCGTTCAATCTACATCCCGTGGAGAATATTCCAGAATTTTTTCGAAATTTTTTGATCAGTACTTTTCGAAATAAGGCCCGGGACAGCGATTTTTCGCGAATTTTTAAAAATAATACAAAGAAAAGTGCGCGCAAGTATAATATCATATATATATTTTTTACTCGTGTTTTCACAAGCTTTCATTTGACACCACACTCGATGACCTAGTAAAAAAATTTTTTTTTTTACTTCCGACTTCACCCCCCAAAACTAACCCCTTAAGTCAAAATTTAATTCTCGAAACTACATGGCTCTGATGAGGCCATCAATTCCTATATTATTACCAAATTTCACCTTTCTATGTCAAATAGTTTCGGAGAAAATCGGGTGTGACAGACAGACAGACAGACAGACAGACAGACAGACAGACAGACAGACAGACAGACAGACAGACAGACAGACACCGAAGTGATCTTATAAGTGTTCCGTACGGAACACTAAAAATTGTCTTTTATAATATGTTAGTTCTTCAAAAAAGTGGTAGCATAACGGACAATCTAAACAGCAAACGAACATGATGTATTAGGGCAACTTATATCCTACATACACTGCTGAGAAGGAAAGAAATAGACAATTTTTCTATTGTGATTCGAAGATTCAATATTTATTATGAGTTTTGAATTACGATTGTATAAAAATCTGTAAGAATATTTTCCAAATGTGAGACAAACACGGGAGAAAAACAGAGAGACCAGCGACGCAGAAAGTACGACAGGGGTACGCAACAACGAAAGACAAGGTTTTTTAAAGAGTAAGGAGAGAGAGCTTAGATCACTTATTATATTATACATCTATTTTCTATTTTTATTTTAAACTATGTTTTACAAACTTTTTATACTCCTGAAAAGTCAAAATTAATTATATTTTCTAAATATACTCCGACAACCCCTGCTCATTCCAGTCTATCTTTCCTAACAAACACGTATCTAACAATATTTAAATATTCGTCTTCAATTCCTGCATGTAACTAAGTTTCAGATATTCTAAGGGTCTTATATAAATATTGAAAATTCTGTGGACGTACTACGTAAATATATTTTAACTATTAATTAACTAAAGGGCTTTATGTGCCCACATGTAAATAAATATAAAAGCGACAAGGGGAGATTAAGCCCAAAAAAAGAACTATTTAATGGAAGGTAATAAGAAAAATATTTTTAACTACAACAATTCTAGTTCAAATCTATTAACTATCCAGCTGACAATAGGTGGAAATAAACAATTTTTTAATTATTATTTTATTATAATAAACAATTAAGAACGTATTATTAATTAAAAAAGAGAACAGAGATAAATATCAGGTAGGCTACAGCAAATAATAAAGCCTTTATTAAAATTTACTGTCCCAGGACTAGTACAAGTGTGAAAAAAATTATGTATAAATAAGTTTTTTAGTTCTCCGATATCTGCTCTTAACTGCTATTAATAAATTATTTACAGAAAAACATAACAAAAAAGGTAAATAGCTGCTTTAGAGTTTGTCAATGGAATTGTATATTTATTTCTTCCAGCTCTGAAATAATAAAAGAAATTAAAAAATATTATTATAAAAAATACAATTATCAAGTAACGAACGGCTATTCTAAAAATATTTTCTTTAAACTTGGTTCTTTTTATCAATAAAATTTCATCAATATATACAAATTCACAAAAAAGTTTCTGCTAGATTATTCTCTTTGTGTATGAGGTTTTTTTTTTTTTTTTTTTTTTTTATTGGTCTAGCACACGTGCTGCAGGGAAGTCCCTAAAGCGCTCCAGGAGCGGCACGAGTGCGGAAAAAAAAGCGATTCACGTTGTTCTTGAATTGCTGCAAATTGTACTCGGTGGGAAACACAGCGCTGGGCAAATTATTCCAAAGGGATGACGTTCTCCATATAAAAGATTGCTTGAAAAGCGTCGTACGCGGAGTAACAAGCTGAATCTCATACGGATGCAAAGCACCAGCGCGACGTGTATTTCTAACATGCACCGCTTTGGGAGGAATTAAGCGGGCTACATCCTTCGAACACTTTCCATGAAAATACTTGTAGAACAGACTCAAGTCGCCAACCGTTCTTCGATGTTCCAGCGAATTAAGGCCGCCGGTCAATTCCGGGTCCCCAATCAGACGGACCGCTCTTCTCTGAACAGAATCCAACAAATGCAGTGTATGTTTTGGAGCGGAGCCCCAAACGTGGGAGCAGTATTCCATAGTTGGTCGAATTTGGGCTTTGTAAAGAATTAACAGTTGCTATGGGGTGTAAAGCTTTCTGGTTCTAAATAATATTCCCAACTTTTGAGAAGCTCTCCTTGCTATGCCTGCAACATGTTCATGCCAAGACATATTTGCTCCCAAACTAACGCCCAACAAATTGAGCGACGATGCTAGGGGAATGGAGTGCCCCGACATAACTATGTCGGGTTCAGCAACGTTAACTTTTTTAGAAAAAACTGCCGCTTGGGTTTTTGTAGCGTTAAATTCCACTTGGTTACTGTCACCCCAAGATAGAATTTCTTCCAGGTCTTTGTTAAGTTGAACGACCTCCTGCTGTCTGCGGATATTCGCCTGAGCAGCCGATGTCCGAGCGTTCAAGGTGAATGAAGAGACAAGCGTACTGTCATCTGCAAAGCTATAGATTGGATTCCCGGTCTTTTCCAGCAGATCGTTAATGTAAATGAGAAAGAGAGTAGGAGACAGTATGGAGCCCTGGGGCACACCGGCGTTGATAGTGAGGGTGTTAGAAAGAAATCCGTCGACCGCCACTCGTAAAGAACGCTCTCTGAGGAAACATGAGAGCCACAAACAGAACCTTTCAGACATACCATAAGAGCGCAACTTAGCCAACAGTCCATCGTGCCAAACACGGTCGAATGCCTTGGATATGTCAAGAGCAACCGCTCGAGATTCTCCAAAGTGTTCAATTGCGTTGTTCCAAACATGTGTTATATAAGTCAGAAGATCTCCTGTTGATCTATGTTTACGAAAACCATATTGGTGATCGCTAATAATATTGAATCGTTCAAGATATTTTAGAAGATGCTCATTGATAACCTTTTCCATGACTTTCGATATTATTGAAAGCAGTGCAACTGGTCGGTAGTTATTTGGCAAGGTCTTCTTACCTTTTTTAGGTATCGGCTGAACCGTGGCACATTTCCAGCAGGACGGAAATATTCCCTTTCTGTAGGATAGGTTAAAAAGTCTACAGAAAACTGGTGTTAGTTCCCTTGCACAGTTTTTGAGAACTGTGGCAGGTATTCCGTCAGCGCCAGAAGCCTTCTTGGTGTCTAGCTTCATTAAAATACGCTTTATGATGCGCTGTCTGAAGACAACATCGGGCATCCTTGACTGCAATATGGGAATAGT
Organism: Pachyrhynchus sulphureomaculatus; assembly: GCA_019049505.1. Classification (NCBI taxonomy): domain Eukaryota; kingdom Metazoa; phylum Arthropoda; class Insecta; order Coleoptera; family Curculionidae; genus Pachyrhynchus; species Pachyrhynchus sulphureomaculatus. Next base: position 1,211,678 of record CM032450.1, read on the forward strand.
AGGTGGTGTTTTTTCCTTGGAAATTGACAGTAGAATCTGAAGCAAAGAGTTCAGCCAACAAGTTCGCTCTCTCAACAGGTGTGGTTGCCATGGAATTATCTGGCCGTGTGAGTGGTGGTATCGTGGATTTGGTAAAGTTTTGACTAACTGCCTTAGCGACTGCCCAAAAGGACCTGGAATTGTTGGGACAAGCGAGAAGTTTGTTTCTAATTCGTTGATTGGTTTCGTCGATAATTCCCTTGCATCTGTTCCGGGCATGAACAAAGATGTTTCGATTTAAGGTGTTAGGATTTTCACGCCATTGTCGGTAGGCAATATGTTTAGAAGCAACAGCTTCTTTGCATTTTCGGTCGAACCAAGGCTTGCCGTTGGAGGAGCATTTCTTCGAAAAAGGGATGTAAGCTTCCATACCAGCCAAAATAACATCGGAGACCTCCCTGGCGCAGTCAGATGGGTTATCGGATCGAAAACAAACGTCCATCCAAGGGAAAGTTCGAAAATATTCCATGAGATCTTCCCATTTAGCAGATTTGTAGTGCCAAATCTTGCGCGGCCTAGGCGCCTCTCCGTCACTGATTAGCAGGATACTCGATGTCGAAAGCAGTTTATGGTCGGAAGAACCTAACGGCGGATTTACGGTGACCGTGTAAATCTCCAGATTGATGGTTAAAAACAGATCAAGAAGACTGGCGAACTCCCCGTCTCGATCAGGGATCCGTGTTGGTTCGTCAATAAGCTGAGTTAAGCCATAACTGATTGAGAATGATTCAGCTTCACGACCTTGTTCGTCGGTGGTATTTGAATATTTGAGCCAGTTGATATTGTGGACATTAAAGTCGCCCAGGATGGCAATTTCGGCACTTGGATAGGTGACTAGTGATTATTAAAATATACGTCCAAAAATTTAAAAAGTACGCAAGATATTTTAAAATACTTGAATTATTATACTGAAAAGTAGCGAAAAAGTCGTCCACACAAATAAATAGTGTTAAGAGGCTTCATAACATAACTAATCACTCTTAACGATGTTCATTTATCAAAATATTATTTTGGAAATTATAGTGCGATACAAGGCCGAAAAACGTAACAGTTCTTTGTTAGACGTCAATGTGTTTATGTGGATTGCACAACAATTATCTTAATACGTTCCTTCCTATACATGTATATCTATTATTCAGGATATTTTTATGATTTCTTGTAATTACTACATTTTCATTAGAATATATTATTAACAAATTTTAGGGGAATTGCGGCTTATTATCGTCCGGAATCTAACCTACATATATGCAATGGAGCTATTTTCAAATTTTTGTCATTCCAAAACAACTTAAGCTTTTATAGATGAGGTATCTCTTTTTCCCCCAGAAGCCTTGAAATACGAGGGCCGTCCGATAAATCCGAGCAGACTCCAAGAGATGCCGTAACCTGTCAAAATCACTACCTTCTAAGTGTGTTGTTCATTAGACAAATGAACCAGTTTTATGTTGTTACGATCATAACATTGCAGGTATCGTGCTTTTCAATCTACCAAGTTTGTTTTTTAGAAATGGAAACAGAAACTACATAAACTGCATGTTGTGAGGCTATTGTGGATTCCCAGAAAATACCCCAGAAATGATATATTTAGATAAATTTGGTCTGAAATAGTCATCAAAAATGTATCTGGAATATTCTCATAAGGGTTTTTCAAAAAACGTACCATAGTTATACAATTATTCAACTGTATTTCAAACGAATCTGATAGTTGAAAAAAGATGTAAAGTTATAGATATCATTCCAGATGACGCTCGAGTAAGCAAGTTAACAGTAGTGCAGCTATTAAAGCCTGTGTTAAAAAAAGTGTAATATTTAAATTTTTGAAATGCATCATGCTGAAAATGAGAATTTATTGTAAATAAGTTCGAATTTGTTTACAATAAAAGTAAAAATAAATTCAATAAACAAATTCAACATAAAAAAATTTGTCATCATGTGGAAGAAAAAAAAAATCAAGCCATGTGCCAGTCTGTTAGCGTAAACAAATGGGCGAAGATCTTAAAATGTCGTAGATTACTTAAAGGTCCGAAACTTTTGATTATGGAAGACCTTACTCAGAGCCGCCCAAAACTGCTAAATATTCGGTGTTCCTTTAATTCCCTCAAAAATATTTGGTGTGTCAACGGAAATACGAGAGTTTTATGCTAAGTACCTGGCCTTGACAAGAAAAAAATATTTTTATGTGTAAAATTAATTTGACGTTTTTCTATCTTCTGTATCCCATCTAAAAAATACGATTCCTCCAACCCTTCAAAATAGTCATTTGTTTCAGCAATCACGTTATCGTTTGCGCCAAATTTCTTTCTGCCAAGTTATTTTTTTATATTTAAAAATAGGAAATAATTGCTGGCGGCTAAATCTGGCGAATATGGTGGCTGCGGAAGTAATTCTTATCTTAACTCATGGACTTTTGCTTGACAATGACACAAGTGTGCACGCTCAAAACACTGTGGCTATGACTTTGTTGACCAATAAAGTCGCCTTGGCCTTCTTTGGTGCCAGTTCGCCACGAAAAACACACTGTTTGGTCTGGTCTTTGGTGTGATGAATCCATGTTTCGTCAATAGTTATGAATCGACGCCAAAATGATTTCTATTGAGCTTTAACATCGCCAAATAGTCACAAGTTGACACACGTGCGTGTTTATTGTCAATTGTGAGCAATCACAGCACCCATCTTGGGGAAAGCTTTCTCATATCCAAATGAGTTGTTAAAATGTCCTGTTTCCGTTCATTTGAGATGCCCACAGGTCTCAGCAATTTCACGCATTTCACTCTCCGATCATTTATGACTATATCGTTGAGTTTTTCAATCATTTCTGATGTAGTGACCTCATTTGGACGACCTATACATCCTTCATCACAAATGCTTGTACGGCCGCGTTTGAATTGAGCTGTCCAATATTTTATGGTCGATAACGAAGATACAGAGTCCGCATAAACTTTGCTGAGTGTCGCTTTTATCTCATAATTCGTTAAAATCCCCAAAGTTGTTCTGTTTAAATGGCTGCCACTCACAAACTAAATCATTCAGCTACTTAAAAATCTGGCGGAATTATTGTGAAAGGTTATATTTACGAAAAATATAATAGTAGCGCTATCTCTCGCCGAGGCCTGGTACTTATCATACAACCCTCGTATGTACGGGGGCTGTTCATCAAGTGCAAGGTGAAAGTGACATTCGCCACTAAAAAGCTTAAGCAAATATAATGAGTTGTAACTTCTATCTTACAATTTCACTCATATACGGTTAGAAAAAATCTTACAATCATTAATCATTCGTAAAAAATTCCATTTCATTTTTCTTTTAATTCATTATTGAATATGACGTATATATATATATATATATATATATATATATATATATATATATATATATATATATATATATTATATATATATATATATATATATATATATATATATATATATATATATATATATATATATATATATATATATATATATATATACATTAAACAACCAAAAATCTAGTAGTTCAAGACAGAGAAAAAAAAGTCTTCAATAATGAATTTAAAAAAAAATGAAATGGATGTTTTACGAATGATCACTTGGTGTAAGATTTTTTTCTAACCGAATATGAGTAAAATTGTAAGATAGAAGTTATAACTCATTGTATTTGCTTAAGCTTTTCAGTGGCGAATGTCACCTTCACCTTGCACTTAATGAACGGCTTTCAACATTTTCCGTACATACAAAGGTTGTATGATAAATACCAGGCCTCGGCAACAGATGGCGCTACTACTATATTTTTTGTAAACCTCACCTTTCACAATATTCCTGTTAGATTTTTAAATCGCTGAGTTTTAATTTATGAGTGGCAGCCATTTAAATAGAACAACTTTTGTGATTTTACAACAATGGAAAAAATTGAATATTCGGTAGTGATGAAATATTTGTTTCTGAAAAAGAAAACGAATGATGAGATAAAAGCGGACTAAGGGAAGTTTTTGGGGACTCTGTACCTTTGTTATTGACCATAAAATATTGGGCAACTCAATTCAAACGCGGCCGTACAAGCATTTGTGATGAAGGATATCTAGGTCGTCCAAATAAAGTCACTACATCAGAAATGTTTGAAAAAAAAAATCCACGATATAGTCATAAATGATCGGAGAGTGAAAGTGCATGAGATTGCTGAGACCTGTTGGCATCTCAAATGAACGGAAACAGGACATTTTAACGACTCATTTGGATATGACAACGCTTTCCCCAAAGATGGGTGCTGTGATTGCTCACAATTGACAATAAACACGCACGTGTGTCAACTTGTGACTGTTTGGCGATGTTAAAGCTCAATCAAAATGATTTTAGCGTCGATTCATAACTGTTGACGAAACATAGATTCATCACACCAAAGAACTGTCCAAACAGTGGGTTTTCCGTGGCGAACCGGCGCCAAAGAAGGCCTAGGCGACTTTATTGGCCAACAAAGTCATAGCCACAGTATTTTGGGATGCATGCGATTATTATGTCAATTTATTGGATCGTTTCAACCATGCTGTGAAAGAAAAACTTCCGCATTTGGCGAAGAAAAATTATCTTTCATCAAGACAATGCACGCGTGCACACTTGTGTCATCGTCATGGCAAAATTCCATAGTTAGGATACGAATTGCTTCCGCAGCCACCATATTCGCCAGATTTAGCCGCCAGCGATTATTTCCTATTTTTGAATATGAAAAATAGCTCGACAGAAAGAAATTTGGCTCAAACGATAACGTGATTGCTGAACCAAACGCCTATTTTGAAGGGTTGGAGGAATCGTATTTTTTAGATGGGATACAAAAGATAGAAAAACGTTAAATTAATTTTACACATAAAAATATTTTTTTTCTTGTCAAGGCTATGTACTTATCATATAACTCTCGTATTTCCCTTGATACACCAAATATTTTTGAAGGAATTAAAGGAAAACTGGATATTTAGAAATTTTGGGCGGCTCTAAGTAAGGTCTTCTATAATCAAAATTTTCGAACCTTTAAGTAATTTACGACATTTTACGATTTCGCCCATTTGTTTACCCTGACATACTCGCACATGGCTTGATTTTTTTCCATCCACTCGACGACAATTTTTTTATATTGAATTTGTTTACTTAATTTATTTCCATTTTTATTGTAAACAAATCCGAACTTATTTGCAATAAATTCTCATTTTCAGGATTATCCATTTCAAAAATTTATATATTACATTTTTTTAACACAGGTTTTAATAGCTGCACTACTGTTAACTTGCTTACTCATTTGTAATGATATCTATAACTTTACATCCTTTTTCAACCGTCAGATCCTTTTGAAATTCAGTTGAATAATTGTACAACTATGGTATGTTTTTTGAAAAACCCTTATAAGAGTAGTATTCCAGATACATTTTTGATGACTATTTCAGACCAAATTTATCTAAATACATGATTTCTGAGATATTTTCTGGGTATCCATAATAGTTCCACAACATGCAGTTTATGTAGTTTCTGTTTCCATTTTTAAAAAATAAACTTGGAAGATTGAAAAGTACGATACTTGCAATGTTATGATCGCAACAAAATAAGACTTGTTCAGTTGTCTAATAAAGGACACACTTAGAAGGTAGCGATATTGACAGGTTACGGCATCTCTTGAAGTCTGCTAGGATTTTTCGGACGGCCCTCGTATTTCAAAGCTTCTGTGGGAAAAAAGAGATCTTTCATCTATAAAAGCTAAAGTTGATATAGAATGACAAGAATTTGAAAACAATTCCATTGCTTGTATGTAGGTTAGACTCCGGACGAAAATAAGCCGCAATTCTCCTAAAATTTGTTAATAATATGTTCTAATGAAAATGTAGTAATTACAAAAAATCATAAAAACATCCTAATTAATAGATATACCTATATAGAAAGGGACGCATTAAGATAATTGTTGTGCAAGTCACATAAACACAATGACGTTTTTCGGCCTTGTACCGCACTATAATTTCCAAAATAATTTTTTGATGAAGGAACATCGTTACAAACGCGTAGTTATGTTATGGAGCTTCTTAACACTATTTTTTTGTGTTGATGGCTTTTTGACTATTTTTGGGTATAATGATTCAAATATTTTAAGATATCTTGCGTACTTTTCAAATTTTTGGACGTATATTTTAAAAACCACTATGACTGTCACCTCATACACAAAGAGAATAATGTGGCAAAAACTTTTTTGTGAATTTACATATATTGATGAAATTTTATTAATAAAAAGATCCAAGCTTGAAGAAAATATTTTTAAAAAAGCCGTTCGTTAATTGATAATTGTATTTTTTATAATAATATTTTTAAATTTCTTTAATTATTTCAGTTCTGGAAGAAATAAATATACAATTCCATTGAGATACTCTAAAACAGCTATTTATCTTTTCTTGTAATGTTTTTCTGTAAATATTTTATTGATAGCAGTTAAGAGCAGATATAGGGAGACTAAAAAACTTATTTGAGAGCTTAAAAATCTGAAAACATCCGAAAATGAACCTTATATTTTTGAAATTTTACAGAAAGTGGATACTTTGGCTTTACATCTTACTAAAACTCTAAACTATTGATTGGTGATGTTTTTTTATGTTAGTCTGTCTCATGCGTTTTATGTACAATATCACGGAGTGACTTTGCTGACAATTATATGGTTAACCGGCTTTATTGTAAGTAACTTTTTATTATTGCTTTATCAGAATTTAAATGTGGCTAATTATTTCAGATATCGAAATAAAAAATAATTAAAACTAATCCCGAGAAGAATAACGACATGACATTCTTAAATTAAATACTTGTACTTTCAAACTGCTTTATTTGATTTTATGAACTTCTTTGATAAGAAAGTTTTTCTTTTAGATAAGCTATTTAACAGTATATCAAATATAAAATTCGGTAGCTTATACGACAAAATTTTGTCTACCCAACGTCTTTCTCCAAACCTTCCCATCATAAACGATTTCTTTTTCTAGGTCATATCTTGTTACCTTTCGTATTTCAAAATTTGTGAGGGAGCCCTTACTTCATGGTGTTTATTAAAGCATCATTTTTTATCATCCTAAATCAGACATTCTTAACAGGTGACTAAATCAGCTGAATTTCTCTATTGCATCTACGACTGTTTTTTTTTAGTCTTTATTCGTAGTCTATTTTCACAGCCAATAGTTTATCACTTTCATATGTTAGTAACGTTTCGTTCATCGTCTTATATTCTTTTCATTTGCCAATTTGTATGGTATCAAACTGAGATAAGTGCCTTAACAACTTTTCTTGCTCGTTGCATTTCTCGTCTTATCTCTTTTATACCCATACCATTTCTTGCAACAACACCTTCTGAATACTTAAATTTATCGGCCTGTTCTATATGGTAATCTGCATTCAAAAGAAGTTCAAATCTAATATCTGACTTTACAATTAGATATTGGGTTTTTGAATAACTAACTTCTAGAAACAAATCCTTGTATGCCTTTTAGATCACAACTACCCTATCAGCAATAAGACAAAGGATAAATAAATGATGATTTTGGATTAGAGACAAATGAAATCAGTACACCTCGGCCCCACTTCCTTTAAACTCATTCTACATACATATTAAATTACATTGAGGACAGACTACAATCTTCTCTAAGGTTAACATATATTGTTTAATGAAACCGTGCTTGGATCGTAAGGCTCTTAAATGGTACGAATTCAGCATCTCCCATATCCAGCTTCTCTTAATACCTTCCAAAATTATTTGTTATATACGTCATAAGTTTTCATTAAATTGATGAATATTATATGTATTTCACCCTTAACTGCTATTGTTCTCTCGTTGCTGTAATGAGAATAAGTTATCAATAATGCAAACTAGCAATAATTCAGTGCTATGCCCCCACCACCACCTACAGCGATGAAGTATTTTATGGTGATGTGTCAAACGCTATACATAAGAACAAAAGTAACCACCTGCTGGTAATGAGAAATTTCAACTCAAATCTCGGGAAAAGACAAGAGAAAAACGGAAGAGTTTGTGGGGAAATACAGTTTTGATGAAAGAAACGAAAGAGGAACAATGCTATTGGAGTTCCTCACATACCACCGTCTTTATGCAATGAACTCATTCTTTAACAAAAAAGCAGAGAAAATGGACATAGCTTAGCCCAGATAACAGAACACAGAATGAAATAGACTACATTCTTTCTAACATTACCCTAATGATAGAGGACGTCACAGCCTTGAACTCTTTTAATATAAGTAGTGACCACAGACTACTTAGAGCAATAATTCATGTTGCCAGCGAGAACAAGCATCGCCATAACAAACAGAAATATACTAAAATAGATACGAACAAACTGAAATCGAATGTCTCAAAATTTAACCAAGAAATTAGACGGGGTCTAAATAATCTGGCTGATAGTTGGCCAGAGGACGATTTGAATAGAAGGAATGAATCGTTGACGGCAATTCTTAGAGAAGCAGCTGAGAAAGTAGCAAAGGCAGACAGACAAAGACTTGATAAGCTAAGCGACGAGACAAAGGCAAGGATTGAGTTTACCGAAAACTATTTAGAGAGGGCAGATACCATGAATTTAAAGAGGTAGCGAAAGAGACAAGACGAATGGTGAGAAGAGACCTGCGAAGACACTGTGAGACTGAAGCAGAGAAACTAATTGAAAACAACAAA
>CM032450.1:1225386-1227886 GCA_019049505.1 Pachyrhynchus sulphureomaculatus
TTTGCGTATTTTTGTGATACTATTTATCTTCTCTTACCTGTTAGTGTTATCGGTTAGGCGAAAAGTTCTTGGGATCAAGATTTTGGCTAGTGGTTGCAGTTGAGATGGATGAAGATGTGAATTATCGTACAGATACCATTTGTTGAGTGGTGACTTTCTGTAGACTGTATACTTTTGGTATCCTAATACTGTCTTCTGTACAAGCACATCTAAGAGGGATTGCTTCTTTCCTTCTCTAGTTTCAACGTGAATCAGATTTCATGATGTAAAGAGTTTACGTGATCCAAGAATTTATTGAGCTCATCTTTTCCAAAGGACCACCACTATTTCATTGACGTACCGAACCAAATGTTTCCAAGAGGTTTGCTATGACTATGTGAACTAATGGACTTAAGGCAGTGTTTGGCGAGATACTTTATGTAGTCTAGAAGATCCTCCTTTCGCGCGATTTGTTCGAGAACTTAATCGACTGGGATGCTAAGATTGAGGGGGGATGCTAAGAGACTTGACCTCGAAACTATTATATCGTTTCCTTTAAAACTTAAGGTATGGAGTATCTGGGTGAAGTGTTCGGATTTTTCATTATATATGATTGGGCTTACAGTACTGTGGGCTATAATATGCTGACTTATGTATGACATGTTTCCAGTTCAGTGAAAGGCGAGTTGCAATTGGTCGCGGAGGATTGTTTGTCTTGTTGATTTTTGAAAAATTCTATTATATGGGGCATTTGTCAAATTTCTCGTCCATATTTGCTGTTTTGTAGTTTTCTTCGAGATTTAAACTGTGGAGAATCTGTTGGAGAAGTTCTGAAATTTCTACGTATGATTCGGCTTATTGAGCTTTAATATCCTGGCTAGGTATTTTCCAGTTTATTGAGGGGTGAGTTAAATGCGTTTACAGGTAATCGCAGAGGGTTTGTGAATTTTTCGAAGATCGTATAGTTTGGGGCGTCTACTGGATTTTTCTCGGGAAATTAACTTTAGGTTGATTTTAGATTCTATGAGTGATTTTGGTATACTTTTTCAGGTATCTTGACCTGCTGGTAGTATCATGATGTATTTTTAGTTTGATACGTCGAGAAAATATTCGTATATGATGCTTTATGAAAATGATGACATGACCTAAACTCTTTACTTCAAAACTTCCAGTTCATATTGGATTTAGAAGAGAACAAATAGTTACTCTTTTTAGACATGTTTGGATAAAAAAACAGCACAGGGGCAACTAAAGCATACAGTCCACAGGAAACCAATACACACCAATCGGCCAGTTTGACTCAAAATGGATTGCTAGAGTCAACATAGGCAAAGGAGCAATACAGAAAATTTAAAATTCAAAAAATTACAAGACAAATCAATTTTTTAAGTATTCCATACAATTTTGTAAGGTCGTTTTTCCAAATATGTTTTATCAAACAACATATCATTAATAAAAAATTGTAAAATATGTTTTAAGCATTCTTCGCGTATTTTCGACATTTTTAAGACATCATTGACATATTATTCATTCAAATATTTTGAAGCCTATGTATGGACCGATAGTAGTCAAGTAGTATACTTGTCAAAATACTGATATGCTTGTTTGCTTGCAGTCTTTCTAATAGTAATAAATCATTAGAATTTTGTTAAATGTTGCTAAAGTAAGTAAAATAAATATAATAAAGTAATAACGTTTTTTTATTGTTTTTCCATTATATATGATTAAGTATACAAGAGAGGAGGAGGTTTGAAGAATTGCTTCGTATATGTCGTGTTTTTAGGGTTTTTAGAGTTGGAGATTCTGATAATTATGTTAATTTTTTTATTATTTTTAATTTTTGTCGAAATACTATGTATAGGGAAATACTAATTTCGGTTTTAAATATCTCTGAAGGCCTTCCCCTACTCATTTTTTTTTATGATTTTTCCATAAATTGCCTATCCTTTAAAATATCGACTTATAAATTCTTAGATATGTTAGAAAGTCAAAATCAAAACTTATTTTAGAACAAGAGCAAGTTAAATTCTGGGTAAATGCTTTTTAAAACGCCATATTTACAACACTTAAATGGCCGTAAATACATATTTCGTCTACATTGTTCAAGATCATACCTTTATTGGGGAACACTGTATCTTGACTGATTTGCTAAGTCGAAATAGCTAAGCTCTAATATAATAAAAATAGGCACCTATAATTTTCACATAGAAAAAGCGTTCACTTGTAAGCGATTTATAGTAGTCCTTCCTGCCACGAAGGAAAACTTCTTCGTTTTAGAGATGTAAAGTTCGGTATGTACCTAAACTATCTATCCTTTTTTTCAAAAATCTGACTCCTCAAAGAGTGCTAAACGAGGACTATCTTATTTTTGCCGATATTAAACAAGCGTTCCGTACGAAACACTTATAAGATCACTTCGGCGTCCGTCTGTCTGTCCGTCGGTCTGTCTGTCTGTCACATCCGATTTTTTCCGAAACTATTCGACATGGAAAGTTGAAATTTGGCAATCATATAGAAATTG
>CM032450.1:1232886-1575895 GCA_019049505.1 Pachyrhynchus sulphureomaculatus
GACTGAAGTGATGGATCCATGTTTCATCCATTGTCACATATCGACGCAAAAATTCCGGTTTGTTACGTTTAAACATGGCCAAACACTGCTCAGAATCATCAACACGTTCTTGTTTTTGATCAACAGTGAGCAAACGCGGCACCCACTTTGAACAGAGCTTTCTCATAGTCAAATGCTCATGCAATATAAAGCCAACACGTTCTTTTGATATCTTTACGATGTCAGCTAACTCACGCAACTTCACTTTTCGATCATTCAAAACGATTTTATGGATTTTTTTGATGTTTTCTGGTGTTACCGCCTCATTTGGACGTCCACTGCGTTCTGCATCATCGGTGTCTCTACGACCACGTTTGAAGTCAGCAAACCAACGTTTTATTGTTGTTTCTGATGTAGCGGAGTCCCCATAACACTTTTCAAGCCATTGCTTCGCTTGAACGGTATTTTTTCCCATCAAGAAGCAGTGTAAAATTAAAACACGAAATTGTTTTTGATCCATTGTTTTGAAAATAACAAAAGTAGCGTCACTCTTAGCACAATAACTCACAAACTAATGAATAGAATATCATGAAATTTTAACAGCTGTCTTTTGAAGGTTAGTATTAACTGAAAAAAAGGTGACTGCAATAAAACTAGCGCCATCTATGTGTTAGGCCCGGGACTTTTCAGCCCATGTGTTATATATATATATATATATATATATATATATATATATATATATATATATATATATGAGATATTTTTGCACTTCTTATAAATATTTTTAAATGAGAGTTTTCCTTTCAAGGCAGCTACTTTTAGTAAAAAGTAGATCCAATAATACTCTACAAGTATTCGAAATTTTAAGTGGTTGGCAATACTATCCGTTAAAAATTTCTACGACGAAAAAAATCATAATGAAAATATTTTTGGGAGTTGAGAATATCAGAAAAGTCAAAACTTAAACAACGTATTTTGAGGACTGGTTTTATTTAAAACCTATTTTTTGATCATTTTTGTAATTATTGTCGTTAACCACGTGGTATGTTTATATATAAAAGAAAACTAAAAGAGGATATGTTATATTTCCACACTTGTCAGGAATATTGAATTTTACGTTGTTTTGCTATACTCTTTGAACCATGTTATTAAGACATCTTTATTATTAGTTTTACTAATTAGAAAGTGAACCATCACAATACTTGTGATTGAACTAGGGTTGACTCAAAATTTTAGAAATAAAAATAAAATTCTACAAAGTTTTCAAAAAATAGAGGTGGTAAGATTGTAATAATAATTGACCGTTTATTAACTCAAATCACAAAAAGTGCCTTTTATCTACAGAAATTACGTAAACTAACTTAATCGCAACCTCCCACGTGAATACAACCTACAGGTACTATTTAAGTCCTAAGAAAATGTACAAAATATACAGTAGATTAGGGACACCGAATGATACATACATGATGAGATGGGTAAGTACTATAGTTAACGGAGAAAAAAAGGTTCAAAATGATCTTTCTTTTAAAGATGCTGTAATTAAAGTGAAATGAGTTGAATGTTATTACTGGGCAAATAATCTTTAGCTTTGTTTTTAATGTCGCACAAGATGCAAATAATTTTGAGATATTGCCTTTGTTAATATAACACGCAAGCTGAAAAGTTTTTATAGCCTAGCCTACTTAAGACAAATTTTTTTTGCAAAATTCAACTTTATTCATCAATCCTTCAAAAGCAATACAATCTTTCCAACGCTTTTCTAACATTTGTACACCTTTCTTGTACAAGGATTTGTCTTTCCCTTCAAAATAGGCCTCAGTTTCAAAGATAAGTTCTTCACTGGAGGCAAATATCTTACCTGAGAGCAATTTTTGGAGGTCTGCGCTTTCTGCCTTCAATCGCACCAGTAACTTTATATGATCGCTATTGTTGATTTTTCCCTTGTCGGCATAGTCAATAAAAATTATTCCATGCGCATCCCAAAATATAAAGGCTAAAACCCCCCCAACCGACTGTTGTGTCTTTGGTCGCTTCGGGCGGCTTTCATCGGCTGTTATCCACTCAGCTGACTGCCGATTTGATTCCGGTATGTAGTGGTGGATCCGTTTTTCCTCCATTGCCAAATATCGCAGGAAAAAATCATTTTTATTGCGCTTAAGCAGATCTAAACAGCGCTCAGAATCATTAACACGTTATTGTTTTTGGTCCCTTGTGAGCAAAAGCGGTACCTATTTCGAACAGAGCTTTCTCATGCCCAAATATTCATGCAAAATATGACAAACACGTTCCTTTGATATCTTTAGGGTATCAAATATTTCACGCAATTTCACTTTACGGTCATCCAAAATAATTTTGTAGATTTTTTTGATGTTTCCTACCTCATTTGGGCGTCCAGAGCGTTCAACATCATTTGTATCTGTACGACCACATTTAAATTCAACATATCAGTATATGATTAGTGATTTTCCAGGGACCCCGTAACACTTATCAAGCCGTTGGTTTGTTTCAACGGTTTTTTGTCCCATGGAAAAACAATGTTTAATCAACACACGAAATTCGATTTTTTCCATTGTTTTGAAAATATCAAAAGTGGCGTCATTAAAACTACTGTAACTTGTAAACTAATCATTGAAATGTCATGAAATTTTGACATGTACCGTTTAAAGGTTGGTACTTCTTAAAAATCATATGAATTTTTGAAAAGGGCGACATCTATGTGTCAGACCAAAAACTTTTCAGCCTACGTGTTAAAATGAATAGCAAAAAGGAGTATAAACAATTTATGATGGTTTAGTAATGTCAAAATTGTTTTACGATGAATATTAAAGTCGTGCACGTCTGTTCTATAGACTACTCTCTCCAACAAGTATGGCGGTGTTTTAAACATTAGAATCATGTAGAAATATTAAGTTGCTGGTAGTGTAAGTCCATTACAGAAGCAAGGTGTAGGTTTCTGCAGCTTTTAAATTTCCTCATTTTCTACCATCTCCAGGCAAGGTCCATATATATGATTACAGTAATTCAATGGTTATAAAATCAATTTTTTTTGGGCCTAGCACACGGGCTGCAGGGAAATCGCTAAAGCGCGATTCAGGAGTGACATGTGCGGAAGAGCGATTCACATTCATCTCGAATCGCTGTAAATTGTACTCGGTGAGAAAATTATTCCAAAGGGGTGAGGTTCTCCATATAAAAGACTGCTTAAAAAAAGTTGTACAAGGAGTAACAAGCTGAACCTCATACGGATATGAAGTATTAGGGCGACGTGCATTTCTAGCATGTACCGCTCTGGGAGGAATTAAGCGGGCTACATCCATCGAACACTTCCCATGAAAATACTTGTAGAATAGACTCAAGTGGCCAACCGTTCTTCGACGTTCCAACGAATTAAGGCCGCCGGCCAGTTCCTGGTCTCCAATCAGACGAACAGCTGAATAGATTCCAACAAATGCAGTGTATGTTTGGGAGCAGAGCCCCAAACATGGGAGCAGTATTCCATAGTTGGTCGAATTTGAGCTTCGTACAGAATTAACAGTTGTTGTGGAGTGTAAAGCTTTCTAGTTCGAAATGATATTCCCAGCTTTCGAGAAGCTCTCTTTGCTATACTTGCAACATATTCATGCCGTGACATCTATGCTCCCAAATTGAGTAACGATGCTAGAGGAATGGAGTGCCCCGACATAACTATGTCGGGTTCAGCAACGTAAACTTTTTTAGAAAAAACTTTTTGTAACGTTAAATTTCACTTGGTTACTGTTACCCCAAGATAGAATTCCTTCCTGGTCTTTGTTAACTTGAATATCTTCCTGCTGTCTGCGGATATTTCCCTGAGCAGCTGATATTCGAGCGTTGAGATAATGAAGAGATAAGCGTACTGTCATTTGTAAAGCTGTAGATTGCATTTCTGGCCTTATCCAGCAGATCTTTAATGTAAATGAGAAAGAGAGTAGGAGACAGTATGGAGCCCTGGAGCACACCAGCATTGATAGTGAAGGTGTTAGAGAGAACTCCGTCGACTGCCACTCGTAAACAACGCTCTTGTTGGCTAAATGTGAAGACTATTCAAATTTTTGTATAGACGTTTATTTCAGATCTGACCGCACATGTGACTGCGCTAAGAAGGTTTCTGACGTAAATTGGCTGGCATGGAAGTGTCACTTTTGCGAAAAATACCCTTTCAACGCAAACCTTGATTCAACGCCTAATGCAAGCTCTAAACATCAGGTCTACAGACTATGACGTGAAGATCCTAATCTCATACGTGGTAATATCCCGGAACAGTTGTAAAAAAATAATCGGCGAATCCAAGAAGGCACACAATCAAAGAATTAAAAACAAACTTCTTTCCTGGCCCAACAAGTTCAAGTTATTTTGGTCGATCGCTGAAGCCAATAGTCAAAATTTCACTAAATCCACATGGACGGCCAAAAAATATTATTGCGACAACACGTGTTGAAAAAGCCAGCTTGTCAGCTGGGCTCTTTTCTTCACATTCTTCTGTCGATTTCCAGGGAAAACACCATCCACTACTGCCAATAGGCAGTCAAAGATGTTCAATATAATCTTCAGTCAGAGCTAGAATACATGCCATAGTACTCGAAAAATGCACCAGCGAACTGACACCATTATTCTATAGACTTTACAATCGATCCTACAGAAAAGGAATATTTCCTCTCTGCAAAAAATGCCATACAGTTCAGGCAATACCTAAAAAAGTCAAAAAGACCTTGCCAAAGGGCTACCAACCAGTCGAATTACTTTTAATAATATGAAATTTATGGAAAAGGCTATTAATCAGCATCTTCTAAACTATCAGAGAGTATGCAATATTATTAGCGACCGTCATTATGGCTTTCGTAACCAAAAATCAACAGGAGATCTTCTAAACTATGTTACACATGTTAGAAACAACGCAATTGAACATTTTTTAGAGTATCGAGCGGTTACACTTGATATATCTAAAGCGTTCGATCGTGTTTTACATGATGGACTGTTGGCTAGGCCTCGTTCTTATGCTATGTCTGTTTCTTTATAATACCATTACTGTCAACGCTGGTGCCCAGTAAGGCTCCACACTGTCTCTTACTCTCTTTCTTCTTTTGATTAATGAACTACTGGAAAAGAGAAGCCATTCAATCTACAGCTTTGCTCATGACAGTATGCTTATTTCTTCATTTACTTTAAACGTTCAAACAGCAGCTATTCATGCAAATATCTTCAAAAGGAAGAAAGTAACCAATTAGAATATAACGCTACAAGAAGCTAGGCTGCAGTTTTATCCAAAAAAGTTAACTTTGCAGAACCCGACATACTTATATCGGGACAGTCCAATCCTGTGGCATCGTCACTTAAGTTATAGGACGTTAACTTGATATGAACATGCTACATGAATGCAAAAAACGTTACTTCAATACTGTTCGTAACAGAAAGCTTTACACTCCACAACAACTTTTAATCCTGTACAAAGGTTACATGCGATCAAGGATGGAATGCTACTCCCATATTTGGGGCTCTGCTTCCAAACATAAGCTATATTGGTTTGATTCTATTCAGAATAGAGGTGTTCGCCTGATTAGAAAAATTATACCATCAGCTGTAGCTGAACGTCAACGCTCTAGTGGCCATACCATCAATATAACAACTAAATCCCATCAAAAACATAAAATGTAATAAAATGCCAAGTCTCGCAACGCAGTCCTTCCACCACAAAAAGTGGTGAGATCTCATGTAAAATCAAGTCAGTTATTTTAGTTAGTATCTATGGAAGCACCTATCCAACAACTTTGTCATAAATTGTTATCTAATTAGTTGCCTACCAACATTTATAGTGTCCGTATCAATATTAGACATCTTTACTTCTATAATAAATATAATGACTTGGCAATCGCACAGCAACATAATCACATAAGAATAATCTACTATTTCGATTGCTAAGTAAGTCCAAACAGTTTACTTAAGAATAAAGTATTTTAAATAGTAGATTATTCTTATGTGATTATGTTGCCGTGCGATTGCCAAGTCATTATATTTATTACAGAAATAAAGATGTCTAATTTTGATACGGTCACTATAAATGTTGGTAGGTAACTAAATAAATAACAATTTATGACAAAATTGTTGAATAGGTGCTTCCATAGATACTAACTAAAATAACTGACTTGGTTTTACATGAGATCTCACAACTTTTTGTGGAGGAAAGACTGCGTTGCGAGACTTGGCATTTTTTTACATTTTATGTTTTTGATGGGATCTCATTTTTTTCGTAGGTAGTCCTCTTTTTTTCTTCTCGGGTAATATTTCTTCTACATCAGCTATGGATTTTCTTAAAGCCCACTCCCTGTCTCTATTGGTTTTTCTCAAAGGCTGTAACAATTTTTAACAATTCTGGACGATAAGTGCTTCTAAGTTGATTATATTCAAAGATTGCGGACTCCTGAGCTTTGATACTACCGAAGTCGACATTAATTAGATGTAATCCGCCCAGACTTGTCACTCTCGAAAGTGCCACGTATGCTTGACCGCATGTGAACCCTGAAGAACCGATGGCCATCAGTGCACTGTTTAGACTAGCCCCTGACTTTTGTGTATGGTAATAGCATAGGCTATACATATCGGAAACTGTTCACGATGAACATAAGCTCTATTAATAATTCCAAATTTACTTTTCACTGGACCAAGTTCGTAAAGATGTTCATTATTAAATGTAATACGTATTTTTTTTTATTTTATTTGTGAGACTCACGTCAATATTTCGTCTTAACATGACTTTTGCTCCTATTTTAGTAACTATATTCTCTTCTAGCCCTGCTGTCATGGAAGCATCATCTTCATACTTTTTATAATTAAAATATACTTAAAGTATTTCACTTAACAGTTTTTTAATTACACGAAGTAGGTAAGTATTATTAAACGAATATATTTGATAAATGAAAAATATTAATAAATATAATATATTAATTAATAAATAATACAAATTATTCATAATTATGAATTTTTTAGTGATTAATTAAGTTTATACGACGTATTATTTACCGGGACTCACGGTTGACCTTGCATTATGCTATGTATGGCTGCGCGCTCTCCGCGTTCTATCTCAAAAACGGCTAAGCGTAAAAAAAAGTTTAGAACAAAATTTGTAGAGAATTTTATGCTCTACAATTTTTATAATATATATAAATATCATTGAAATCATAGGAAGCCAAATATTTGCGAAAAATCGATTTTTGTGACCTTTGGCCTTGAATATCTTAAGACAGGGACACGAGATTTTATGTGACTTCTGAGACAACTTTTAGAATGCCAAAATAAAAGTTTATACAAGTTTACAGCTTATTATATCGCATTCCGAGGTTGACCCTCTTTTTTGACTTAAATGACCGTACAATTTAAAAAACAGGACTGAAATTTCGGGATGTTCCAGTTTTTTCTTCCTTTATAGGCTAAACACTAACTAAATTCCAAATCTGAAGTTTATGTGTCTGCTAGAAGTACCTTAGAATTTTGATGATCGGTGAGTGTGTCAGTGACAAAATTAAAGAACTTCGACTGGCGATAGTTCGTAAACTATAAGGTATAAATAGTAGGTAATTTAGGAACATAGCTAGTATAGTATGTCCTCTTGGTTACTGAAAATTCAGGCTTCTAGCTTTATCCACAACGAAGTTACAGGAGAGTCGAAAGTGCCATGAGTGGCTTCGAGAAAAGGCTGGTACGGCTGTGCTTTCTGCCGTGCCCCCAGATCTCTTGCTTCTACCTCCGATTTCCATAAACGTAGATTTAACGTATCGAATAAAATTTACAATATGAGTAGACCTAATTTTTGTTTGGCGGTAATTGTAAGTGTACTATGTGCGCCATATATTGTTATTAAGTGTAGGTTTCTATACGTGGTTTTTAATATTCATATTCTAAATAACAGAAAGCCCTGTCATCTGTCACTTGTCACCTGTCATATGTCGTCTGTCACATGTCACATGTCACCTGTAAGATTAGGACATGATAAATATTTTAAATTATTTAATTTTAAAAAAAGTCTGGTAAAGACCCGGACACTAACCTTCGATTTTCGATATCCATACTGAAAATGTTACCGCCTGTACAACTAATCCACTGAAGCATCTGATAAAAAGGTCATGCATTGTTGTAAGTAATGTGTTCGACTGATCCGATGAACTACTCTGAATCAGCTTCGGGTCGGATCATGTGACGAAACCAACATCTGTCGGTATAATAATAATATTCGAAAATAACTCAAACCAGTATATCGAAAAGCATGTAAAAAAAGCAGAAACCTGTAATTACGTACGACATCATATGAATTTAAACCAGTCACAGATCAGCGCCATAAGTTTGACTCTTAAAAGTACGGAAGGTCCAAACCAATGGACCTCCCGTACTTTTAATGCAAGGGCAAAACTTACTGACAATCCTCACCCGATAAGCCACTACATACTTTTCTGTGTATTATCACTGATTTAAATTGTTATTCAATTGATTGTATTATTCACGGACGCTAAACACATATTTTGGTTATAATGGAGTGAAAGTTGTGTTAAATAACTATTTAGGGGCTATAGTGAGAATTTGGAACCTTTAACACAGCGATCCTACCCAACAATTTCCACACCAAACATTTGTGCACTCGACACATCCTTCGCTAATCATGTTAGCATCATCAGGAACGATGACTGACTGTCAATCATCGCTGCTTATGATACTAACATAGTTAGTAGAAAGCGCGTAGAGCACAAAAATAAAATTTTTGAAGTAGTGGTGACAACTGCTATGTAGTGACTATTTGGAACGTCTGCCTGATAATAAATATTTAGTGTACTGACTTGAAATTAAAAAAAAAATCAATTTGGCAAGTAAGATTTTGTATTGTTGGTTTTGATGTCACACTAAATTGACAAGTTGTTTCTCAAAACATTTTACGTTTGTAGCTTAATGTCCAGTTATATATTCCGGGATGATTTTTTGAACTATAACCTCCATTTTGATATGTTTTATAGTTGGATTATAACACATACATCAACAAAAAATTACAGAAAATTAGTATTGGCCACTTAGAAACGAAAATATATTCCTTAAAAAGCATTTTAAGTCATCCATTCTAAGCTGCGGTTTCGCTTGCAATGATAAACGTATTTTCCCCCTTTTTTATTAATATATCATACGCGCTAAAGGAAATTGCAAAAGAATAAGGTCGTCTCTTATAACATTTCTTGAAGAGTGGTATAATAAACGATAATCTAAACCGCAAACGAACGCCTAGTATTAGGGCAACGTGTATCCAACATACACTACTGTGGAAGGAAACAAATGAGCAATTTGTCTTTTATGATTGACTAGCCGAGCCCGCGGCTCCGCTCGCGTGGACTTGATTCACCACTATCGTCACTGCTTATTCCTTAATTTACCCAACGTAATAAAATATCTCCCATTATTTTCCCTTATTTCTCAATATTTCTCCTTATCGCCCATTATCTCTACATAATTTCGATTATCTAGCCTTAACTCTGCTCATCTCCCATTATTTCTCCTTATCTCCCATTATTTCTCCTTATCTCCCATTATTTCTCCTTATCTCCCATTATCTCACCTTATCTCCCATTATCTAGGCTTATCTCGACTTATCTCTCAATATTTCTCCTTATCTCCCATTATTTCTCCTTATCTCCCATTATCTCACCATAACTCCCATTATCTAGACTTATCTTTGCTTATCTCCCATTATTTCTCCTTATCTCCCATTATTTATATTTATCTCCCATTAACTCACCTTGTCTCCCATTATCGAGCCTAATCTCGACTTATCTCCCATTATCTAGGCTTATATCGAATTATATAGAACATATGTTTAAATTTATAAAAACACGTAAATCGGATAAGTAGTTCTCAAATAATAAGCGCACTAACGGACAGACAGACAGACAGAAAGACGTTGCATTTTATATATTCTAAATAGAAGATTATAGAGAACCTGGCCAGAGAACAAATATATGAATTAAAAAAAAAACATGTAAATCGGATAAGGGGTTCTCGAGTGATAAGCGCACTAACGGACAGACACACAGATAGAGAGACGCTGCATTTTGTATATATTATATTCTTTGCTACATGATATTGTTCCATATTTAATGCTTTAGGCAGTGTATTGCAAGAGAACGCGCTAGCGGCAAACTTTTCTCCGACTTGATTCACTATTATCGTCACTGCTTATTCCTTATGTCACCTAACGTAATAAAATATATCCTATAACCTGGCCAGAGAACATATGTATGTTTAACAAAAAAGCACGTAAATCGGATAAGTGGTTCTCCAGTGATAAGCGCACTAACGGACAGACAGACAGACAGAGAGACGTTGCATTTTATATATATTGTAGATATTCTTTGCTACATGATATTGTTCCATATTTAATGGTTTAGGATGTTTAAAAAAAAAGCACGTAAATCGGATAAGTGGTTCTCCAGTGATAAGCGCATAAATGGACAAACAGACAGATATACGTTACATTTTATATTTATTATAGATGTAATAAAATATATATCTATAACCTGGTCAGAGAACATATGTATGAATTTAAAAAATCACGTAAATCGGATAAATGGATCTCGACGGATAAGTGCACTAATGGACAGACAGACAGACAGAGAGACGTTGCATTTTATATGTATTATAGATATAGATTATTATTATTATTATGTAACCTGGCCATGTATGAATTTAAAAAAAATACACATAAATCGGATAAGTGGTTTTCGCGTGATAAATACACTAATGGACAGACAAACAGACAGAGAGACATTGTGTTTTATATATATTATAGATTATGGATTATAGATATTCTCTGCTACATAATATTGTTCCATATTTAATGGTTTAGGTGGTGTATTGCAAGGCAACGTGCTAGGGGCAAACTTTTTTCCGACATCATTCACTATTTTACGTCACTACTCATTCCTTATGCTACCTATCGTAATAAAATATAGCCTATAACCTGGCCAGAGAACATATGTATGTTTTAAAAAAAAAGTACGTAAATCGGATAAGTGGTTCTCCAGTGATAAGCGCACTAACGGACAGACAGACAGACAGACAGACAGAGAGACGTTGCATTTTATATATATTATAGATGATGATTCAATGTTCCTTTTGAGTTACGGTTGTATAAAAATCTGTAAGAATATCTTCCAAATGAGAAACGAACAAACTCACATCACTACATAGTGGACGGTAAATATTGCTTACGATTATACATCTGTTTTCTATTTTCATTTTAAACTATATTCTACAACTCAGTATATATCACCACTACACCAAACACTTTATTTTTGCACTCGACGCGCGTTTTCGCTAACCATGTTAGCTTCATCAGGAGCGATGATTGACTAAAGCTAAACTACCAAATCTACCCTATTTATACTTAGCCTAACCCTTGAATTACTCAAGCGGAACTAATGACATAGGCAAGGCTATCAGTTCCGGTCAAGTAACCAGCAGAAGGGACTATAAGGAATAGGCCCTCTGTCTTTGTTTAAACTACTTTTACATTTTATGATTTCCATACTTTCGTATGCGTTCAACAATCTCCTATCAGATACATTCTTTATTAATCTTAGATTATCTAATGTTACAGTATGATCAGCTTCAAGAGCATGTTCGGCAATGCTAGACTTTTCTGTTCTGTTGTATTTTAAGTGTGCTAAATGTTCTTTAAATCGTGTTCTAATTGACCTTGTAGTTTGCCCAACATACTTTTTGTCACAATCATTACAACTAATTTCATAAATTCCACTTTTCTCACAATTAGGAATCTTATCTTTGGGATTTCCTAAGATATTCCTCAGATTGTCTGATGTCTTATAGACTAAGGTGAGGCCTACCTTATTAAATACCTTATTGAGTCCCTTGCTATATTTCGGATTATATGGTATGGAGACATACTTGGTGTTATTTTCTTCGCGTGTAAAAAAGGTGGAGTTCTGAATATTAAACCTAAACTTATGCCTATTGATTAGCTTATTTACTAAGTCATCGTCATAACCATTAACTCTAGTTATATTTCTAATACGATTCCTTTCTTTATTAAAGTTTACTCTATTCAGAGGGAAAGTGACCAAATGATGAACTAAAAAATGCAATGAGGCTAATTTATGTTGTTTGCAATGAAATGAATCATTAGGAATATATCTATCTGTTACTGTGTCCTACCTATAGATATCAAATTCTAATCTATTATTATTTTTAATAATTAAAATATCTAGAAAAGGCAATTGTCCTTTGTTCTCAACTTCGTAAGTGAATTTAATGGAATCATACCGGCTATTTAATTTGGAAACAAAATCATCAATATTTGCTTTCTTTGTATCAAAAATCGCGAAAATATCATCCACATACCTATACTATATATTTTTCGAATCTGGCCCTTATGAAAAAGTAATAAGAAATCCATTACCGAGAATGATATCAGAGGTTAAAAATTCTTTCAAAAAATGTAAGAACCTTGTCTCCGATTCGCTAGAATTTAAATTAAATGTGAGTAATCCGACCATACCAAAATTGTATTGCTTACCCAAAATTCACAAACCTGGAAAAGCAATGCGACCCATTGTTTCATCGGTCGGATCACCCACATATTTAATATCCAAATGGTTATCAAAAGAACTTGAGAAGTTACCATTAAATACTTTCGCAGTGAAGAATTCGTTAGAATTCATTAATAAAACAAAAAATTTAGTTCTTAATGAAGGTGAAGTCTTAATTTCTTTTGATGTTAGTTCTTTGTTCCCAAGTATGCCAATTCCACAAACTTTACAATATCTCGAAGAATTACTTAGAATGAATGACTTTGAAGACGAAATTATTCGTGAATACTTAATATTATCTAAACTCTGTATGGAACAAAATTATTTCCAATATAACTACTCAGTATATATCACCACTACACCAAACACTTTATTTTTGCACTCGACGCGCGTTTCGCTAACCATGTTAGCTTCATCAGGAGCGATGATTGACTAAAGCTAAACTACCAAATCTACCCTATTTATACTTAGCCTAACCCTTGAATTACTCAAGCCTCTACTGGTTACTTGACCGGAACTGATAGCCTTGCCTATGTCATTAGTTCCGCTTGAGTAATTCAAGGGTTAGGCTAAGTATAAATAGGGTAGATTTGGTAGTTTAGCTTTAGTCAATCATCGCTCCTGATGAAGCTAACATGGTTAGCGAAACGCGCGTCGAGTGCAAAAATAAAGTGTTTGGTGTAGTGGTGATATATACTGAGTAGTATCATTGTGCCAAAGATTCCACATTCCCAACTTAGTCCAATATAACAATCAATTTTATGTTCAGAAAGAAGGAACAGCTATGGGTAATTGCTTGTCACCTTTCATAGCCAATTTATTCATGAGTAAGTTTGAAATCGAAGCCAGTCAAGGATTCGAATATTTCCCAAGGGTATGGTATAGGTATGTGGATGATATTTTCGCGATTTTTGATACAAAGAAAGCAAATATTGATGATTTTGTTTCCAAATTAAATAGCCGGTCTGATTCCATTAAATTCACTTACGAAGTTGAGAACAAAGGACAATTGCCTTTTCTAGATATTTTAATTATTAAAAATAATAATAGATTAGAATTTGATATCTACAGGAAGGACATAGTAACAGATAGATATATTCCTAATGATTCATTTCATTGCAAACAACATAAATTAGCCTCATTACATTTTTTAGTTCATCGTTTGGTCACTTTCCCTCTGAATAGAGTAAACTTTAATAAAGAAAGGAATCGTATTAGAAATATAACTAGAGTTAATGGTTATGACGATGACTTAGTAAATAAGCTAATCAATAGGCATAAGTTTAGGTTTAATATTCAGAATTCCACCTTTTTTACACGCGAAGAAAATAACACCAAGTATGTCTCCATACCATATAATCCGAAATATAGCAAGGGACTCAATAAGGTATTTAATAAGGTAGGCCTCACCTTAGTCTATAAGTCATCAGACAATCTGAGGAATATCTTAGGAAATCCCAAAGATAAGATTCCTAATTGTGAGAAAAGTGGAATTTATGAAATTAGTTGTAATGATTGTGACAAAAAGTATGTTGGGCAAACTAAAAGGTCAATTAGAACACGATTTAAAGAACATTTAGCACACTTAAAATACAACAGAACAGAAAAGTCTAGCATTGCCGAACATGCTCTTGAAGCTGATCATACTGTAATATTGGATAATCTAAGATTAATAAAGAATGTATTTGATAGGAGATTGTTGAACGCATACGAAAGTATGGAAATCATAAAATGTAAAAGTAGTTTAAACAAAGACAGAAGGCCTATTCCTTATAGTCCCCTCTACTGGTTACTTGACCGGAACTGATAGCCTTGCCTATGTCATTAGTTCCGCTTGAGTAATTCAAGGGTTAGGCTAAGTATAAATAGGGTAGATTTGGTAGTTTAGCTTTAGTCAATCATCGCTCCTGATGAAGCTAACATGGTTAGCGAAACGCGCGTCGAGT
This sequence comes from Pachyrhynchus sulphureomaculatus, assembly GCA_019049505.1. Classification (NCBI taxonomy): domain Eukaryota; kingdom Metazoa; phylum Arthropoda; class Insecta; order Coleoptera; family Curculionidae; genus Pachyrhynchus; species Pachyrhynchus sulphureomaculatus. The sequence goes on from CM032450.1 coordinate 1,247,402, forward strand.
GCAAAAATAAAGTGTTTGGTGTAGTGGTGATATATACTGAGTAGTATCATTGTGCCAAAGATTCCACATTCCCAACTTAGTATATTCTACAAACTTTTTATACTCCTGAAAAGTCAAAATGAATAGCACTTTTTTAAATATACTCCGACAATCCCTGCTCTTTCCAGTCTATCCTTCCTAACAAACACGTCTCTAAAAATATTTAAAAATTAGTCGTCAATTCCTGTATGCAACCAAATTTCAGATACCCTAAGTGTGTCGTTGTAAGTTCTGTGGATGCTCTTTAAATATATTAGAGCTCTTAATTAAAGAACTTTATGTGCCCACATGTAAATAAATATAATAAGGGCAAAGGGGGTTTAAGCCAAAAAAGAACTATTTAATGGAAAGTAACAACAAAAATGCTTTTAACTACAACAAGACTAGTTCAAATCTATTAACTAGCCAGCTGACAGTAGGTGAAAATAAACAATTTTTTAATTATTATTTTATTACAATAAACAATTAAGAACCCATTGTTAAAAAAGATAAGAGATATAAATATCAAGTAGGCTATAGCAAATAATAAAACCTTTATTAAAATTTACTGTGCCTGGACGTGTAGTACAAGTGTTAAGAAAAGTATGTATATATATATATATATATATATATATATATATATATATATATATATATATATATATATATAAACAACCTAAAATCTAGTAGTTCATGATAGAAAAAAAGAAATGAGTAAAATTGAAAGATAGATAAGTTACAACTCATTGTATTTGCTTAAGCTTTTAAGTGGTGAACGTCACCTTCACCTTGAAGTTGATGAAAAACCCCATCATTTTCCGTACATATTTCCGTGGATACCCCAAATATTTTTGAAGGGCGGCTCTGAGTAAGGTCTTTCATAATCCATTTTTTCGATCTTTTAAGTAATTACATTTTAATCTCTTCGCCGATTTGTTTAAACTAACAGACTGACACATGGATTGTCATTTGTTTTTTTTTGCATCCACTCGATGATATTATTTTTATATTGGATTTGTTTTTTGAATTTATTGAATAAATTCTCATTTTCAGGCTGATCTGTTTCAAAAATTCAAATATTACACTTTTTTAACACAAGTTTTAACATCTCTTTTCGACTGTTACATGTTTTTGAAATACAATTGAATAATTGTATAATTATGGTACGTTTTTTGAAAAACTCTTAAGGGAATATTCCAGATACATTGTTGATGACTATTTCAAACCAAATTTATCTAAATAAAATTCTAGTTATCTACATTAATTTCACAACATGCAATTTATGTAGTTTCTGTGTCTATTTTTAAAAAATAAACTTGGAAGATTGAAAAGAACGATACTTGCAATATTATGATCGAAACAAAATAAAACTTGTTCAGCTGTCTGATAAAGGACAGACTTAGAAGGTAGTGATATTGACAAATTATGACATCTCTTGGAGTCTGCTCGGACTTTTCGAATGGCCTTCGTATTTCAAGGCTTTTGTGGAAAAAAAGGACCACACCTATAAAAGCCTAAGTTGTTTTAGAATGACAAGCATTCGAAAATAGTTCCATTGCAAGTATGTAGGTTAGTTAGACTCCGGCCGGTAATAAGCCACAGTTTCCCTAAAATTTTTTAATAATGAAATACATTCTAATGAAAAAGTAATAATTACAAGCGACCATAAAAACATTCTGAATAATAGATATACATATATAGGAAGGGCCACATTAAGATAATTGCTGTGCACGCCATTTAAACACAATGACGTCTAACAAACAAGTTTTCTTTTTTCTCCTCGATAGCGAAAATTACTACTCTTTTTGGCCTTGTACCTCACTATAATTTCCAAAATAATATTTTAATAAAGGAACATCGTTACAAATGCTTAGTTGTGTTATGGAGCCTCTTAACATTGTTTATTTATGTTGACGACTTTTTGGCTACTTTTGAGCATAATAAGTCTGGTATTTTAAGATATCTGGTATATTTTTCAAATTTTTGGACGTATATTTTAATGACCACTATGATTGTCGCCTCATACACAAAGAGAATAATCTGGCATAAGCTTTTTTGTGAAGCTGCATATATTGATGAAATTTTATTGATAAAAAGATCCAAGTTTGAAGAAAATATATTTAGAAAAGCCGTTTGTTACTTGATAATTGTAATTTGTATAATAATATTTTTTACTTTCTTTCATTATTTTATATCTGGAAGAAATAAACCTACAATTCCACTGGGCCACTCTAAAGTAGCTATTTACCTCTTTTTGTTAGGTTTTTCTGTAAATAATTTATTGATAGCAGTTAAGAGCAGATATCGGAGGACTGGAAAACTTATTTTAGGGCTTAAACATCTTAAAACTTCCGAAAATGAACATGATATTTATGAAATGTTACAGAAAGTGGACAGTTTGGCTTTACATCTTTCTAAAACTCTAAACTATTTGAATGATATCTTTGGAGTTCAACTTTTTTTTGTTGATTGGTGATGTTTTTTATATTAGTCTATTAAATGCTTTTTATATACAATATCATGGAGTAACTTTGATGACATTTTTATGGTTAACGGGCTTTATTGTAAGTAACTTTTTATTATTGCCTTATCAGAATTTAAATATCAAATGGGGCTAATTATTTTACAACTTTTGGAAGGAATCGAAAAAAAATAATACAAACTAATCCCGAGAAGAAAAAAACGACATGACACTCTTAAATTAAATACTTATAATTGTGTAATTGAGATGTCCGTTACTTTGTGATAGTACATCTTAAATTTCTAAATGAAATGAAACGAATTATTTGGTTATTTGTCACTTATTTTTTATTTATCTGCTATTGCAGTTTCGTAGGTTTTCTGCATTGTCAAGGGTAATACTAGAAACTAAGGTGGTTTATTTATGATTTACAACAAATTTCCAGGTACAATTTGGCATTACCCATCATTAAATTTCGGTGAACTTAAATTAAAATTATTTTATTACAAAGGGTTAAATGACATTATTGTTTGTAAATTAGGTATTTTTTTGTAAATGTTTAATGTTTTTTATGATTATGGACGTATTTACAGGTCTTTAAAGAGGTTTTCTTCCAAATTTCAAGAAATATTTTTCAATATATCTTAAAACTTTTTATAAAATTCCTTCTTCAAAAAATATATCTAAAAAATTCTCTTCTAAAATACGCCAAACAGAATGGAATTCTAAACATCTGTTTCATTATTTAAGAGGGTTGTATCCTTATTTTTATTGTGTTTGTAGGTCTCTATAGCTTCTAAAATATTTAATTTTCTTCCTTCTTGTGATTTTTTGTAATATTTGTTGATTATATATGTCTGGAAAACTATGATTTGTTTGATAGAAGTGATTAGCAAAGTTAATCTAAAAGATGTTTGGTGTTCTTTAAATCCAATATCAAAATTACTAGTAGTATTAAGCTTGACAATGTAGAAAACCTACGTAACTGCAGTACAGATAAATAAAAAACCGGTCAAGTGCAAGTTGAACTTGCACAATTAGTGTTCCGTACGTTGATTGTTTTTAAAATAAAAATTTTTGTTAGGGTGGTATAAAATGATCAGTGACTTCACAAAACACACCCCAAATGAATTTTCAACAAAGTTTGTTTCCAATCTTTACTGAAAACTGGTGACCTTGAAATTTTTTTTTTTTTTTATATACCAAATAAATTATTAAAGGTAATGCACACGTGATAATTTTCGTTCAATCTATACCCCGTGGAGAATATTCCAGAATTTTTTCAAAATTTTTTGATTAGTATTTTTCGAGATAAGGTAGGGGACAGCGATTTTTTAAAAGTAATACGAAGAAAAGTATTACATTATATATATGTATGTATATATATATATATATATATATATATATATATATATATATATATATATGTATGTATGTATGTATATATATATATATATATATATATATATATATATATATATATATATATATATATATATATATATAATATATATATATATATATATATATATATATATATATATATATATATATATATATATATATATATATATATATATATATATATATATATATATATATATATATATATATATATATATATATATATATATATATATATATATATTTACTCGTGTTTTCACAAGCTTTCATTTGACACCACACTCGATGACCTAGTAAAAAAAAAATTTTTTTCACTTCCGATTTCACCCCTCAAAACAAACCTCTTAAGTCAAAATTTATGTTACGGTGGTATAAAATGATCAGTGACCTCACAAAACACACCCGAAATGAGTTTTCAACAAAGTTTGTTTCCAATCTTTACTGAAATCTGATGACCTTGAAATTTTTGTTTTTTTATATACCATATAAATTATTAAAGGTAATGTACTCGTGATAATTTTCGTTCAATCTACACCCCGTAGAGAATATTCCAGAATTTTTTCGAAATTTTTTGATAAGTACTTTTCGAGATAAGGCCCGGGACAGCGATTTTTCGCGAATTTTTAAAAATAATACAAAGAAAAGTGCGCGCAAGTATAATATTATATATATATTTTTTACTCGTGTTTTCACAAGCTTTCATTTGACACCACACTCGATGACCTAGTAAAAAATTTTTTTTTTCACTTCCGACTTCACCCCTCAAAACTAACCCCTTAAGTCAAAATTTAATTCTCAAAACTACATGGCTCTGATGAGGCCATCAATTCCTATATTACTACCAAATTTCACCTTTCTATGTCAAATAGTTTCCGAGAAAATCGGGTGTGACAGACAGACAGACAGACAGACAGACAGACAGACAGACAGACAGACACCGAAGTGATCTTATAAGTGTTCCGTACGGAACACTAAAAATAAGTGACAAATAACAAAATAATTCGTTTCATTTAGAAATTTAAATGTTTATACTTTCTAATTGCTTTAACTGGTGATTATTTTGGATTGGAGGCAAATGGAATCAGTATACCTAGGCTCCACTTCTTTTAAACTCATACTATATACATATTAAATAACATTGAGGACAGACTACAATCTTCTCTAAGGTTCTTACTTGTTAGTGTTGACTCTCACATGATATTATATTGTTTAATAAAATAATATCGTAAGGCTCTTAAATGATACGAATCCAACAAATACATAAGTTTTCATTAAATTGATGAATATTATAGGTTTTTCACCATGTCTTCTCGTAAAGTTGTAATGAGAATAAGTTATCAATAAAAGAGTAGGTATCTTGCCGTGATTAGGTCAGCGATATTAGATCTTAGTTGGCTTTGCAATATCCTTCCAAATAACCTGCTAAATAATGAAATGACATCACAACCAACTGTAATTATTAGAGTTCTTTCGGTCATCTTTTTGTATAAAAAGCTGATAAAATTGCTGTCAGAAAATTATAGGACATAATTTCTATTTTCTTTTTAGGCTCCTGTAACACTATGCATATACCTATGTGATCTCACGAAAAGAGAACAAGACAATCTCACTGCCACCTGTTTGAAAGTAAAGGAACACTTTGCAGAAAAATCCGAATTATATCAAGCACTAGATTGTTTAGGTTTCAAAATGGGATTATTAAAAAAAGAATTTTCGGCTGCTGGATTTTTTCCTATTGATAGAACAACACTGATTTCATTGTTTAGGTGTTGTACTTCATATTTTATTACTTTAGAAACTTTGTAAAAGTTCTATTGAACTTTCACATATTATCTCTGCTTGTGTAAAAAAGAAAATATTAAAAACAGATGTGTTGAGAATACTTTTTGCAAATCATGTGGCTCGAATCGTATATTAAACTGTAGTTTCCTCTGGATGACAATACTAAAAGCTAAAAAGTGGTCCGCAAAAAGAAGGCAATGGCCGACTTATCTGACTCTAAGCCTGCTCAACCCTAAGATAAGTGTGTGTTAATTTGTAACACTGAACTGTATGCCACTAAAATGTGCACATTATCATGTATCAATGTTAAATTAATCATGCTGCAGTTGCATATATATATATATATATATATATATATATATATATATATATATATATATATATATATATATATATATATATATAGTATATATATTATTGTTTTGTTACTGTTTTTTTTGTTAAACTCTTCGTTATCATTTAGTGTGGACAAAATAGACAAAAATAGCATGTCTAAAATATTTTTTAAGGATATATATATCGGGTCTTCCATTAAGGACTTGACAACTTTTTTTGAAATAAAACGCAACCCATTTGAGACATTTCGAAAATTTTACTATCGGCTTGAAGTATAATCAAAACATTTATGTATGGAATTCGACTTCATTCATATGTCCACCACGGGCACGTTTGCAGCGGTCGATTCGTTGAACCCAATTTTTGATGACTCGGCCACACATTTCGACGGAAACTGCCGCTATCTCTCTTTCAATATTGGCTCTGAGCTCCTCTAACGACGCAGGCTTGTTAGCATAGACCAATGATTTAACGTACCCCATAAAAAGAAGTCTAGAGGTGTTAAATCACGCGATCTAGGCGGCCATTCGACGGGACCATTTCTCGATATAACCCGTTCACCGAATTTAGATTGCAGTAAGTCGATTGTTACACCCGCTGTGTGGCTTGTGGCGCCGTCTTGTTGAAATCACATATCATTAATGTCTAGTCCATGCAATTGATCAAAGAAATAACGTTGCAATATGCCTCTGTAGCGATCTCCATTGACTGTAACGTGACGGTTATTTTCATCAACGAAAAAGAACGGCCCAATGACACCACCGACATAAAAACCGCACCAAACAGTAATTTTTTGTGGATGAAGTGATGTTTCTTCAAGCACATGAGAGTTTTGACCTGACCAATAACGCATATTCTGTTTGTTGACAAAGCCGTTTATCCAAAAATGCGCTTCATCACTAAAGATGATTTTGCGATGAAATTGGTCATCTTCTTCCAACATTTCTAGAGCCCAATTCGAGAACGTACGTCGCTTCATATGATCGAGTGGCTTTAGTTCTTGAGTTAACTTTAACTTATAAGGGTGCAGGCCAAGATCCTTTCGCAAAATTCGCCATAGTATGGTCTGAGCGATGCCCAATTCTTGAGAACGCCGTGAAATCGACTGTTTTGGTTCGTTTGAGATGGACGCTTGAACGGCAGCAATATTCTGGCCACTTCGACCAACCCGTTGTCTCACTGGCACGGGAACATCCAGCAGCGAATATGTTAACTCAAATTTTTTCACTAGACTATGAATTGCTTGTCTACTGAGACGAGAATTACGACCAAAAATTGGCGTTAACGCTCTTAAAGTTGTAGTCACCGACTCCAAATTTTGGTAGTAAATTTCAATTATTTGTAAACGTTGTTCGTTCGTGTACTTCACGATGATGAAAATGTTGACTTTACTGAATGTTTTAACGTTGACAGTTCGGTGATTGGCTCAAGGGTGCGTTCACAGTGAAATTTCAAAGTTGTCAAGTCCCAAATGGAAGACCCTTTATATATATATATATATATATATATATATATATATATATATATATATATATACACATATATATATATATATATATATATATATATATATATATATATATATATATATATATATATATATATATATATATATATATATATATATATATATATATATATATATATATATATATATATATATATATATATATATATATATATATATATATATATATATATATATATATATATATATATATATATATATATATATATATATATATATATATATATAGATAGGAGTGACCTGTTCCGGCTTCTCACGGAAGTTGTCGTTTTGTTACTGTTTAACTCTTCGTTATAATTTAGTGTGGACAAAATAGACAAAAATAGCATGTCTAAAATATTTTTTTAAGATAGTTTATTTTATTTGTTAGACATGACAGGGTCATGTAATTCTGGCGATGCGAAAAACATTCAACGCTACTATCTAAACCAGTTACGTTTAATGTTTGTCAGTAAGCATATTTTCATAAGGAACTAGAGCCGTTTAAATTGAAATCAAAACAGTTTGTACAGGTCAACAGGCTGTCAGACAGAATAATGCATTTAATAAAATAATTTTTAGGACCTTTATGTGTAATCTACTGCTGTTAAATAATTTTGGTGGATTTAAATAACTCAGCAATAGTATAGGAGCACCTACTTTTAGAATCAGATTGTGAACATTTAACTATTCATCCAAATGTTACAATTTAACGGCAGTTTTATCTTCGTTAAATTGACAAAACTTGTGCACATTATCATTTTCGAGGGAGTGTTAATTTAATTAGTATTTTTTGTGAGTTTCTGACGAGATTGAGGAAATGTTATCTTTATTTAACAGCTCTTCCTCTGAGTATTTCTGTATTTGCTGTTTTTACTGAAATATGGCATATGGTATATCTAAAAACCAGTAAAAGAGCAAAAATTATGTATGTATATAAATTTACGAATAATTTATTTAATTTTATTTTGTTATACTTTTTACAGGTACGTTATACAATATCATTTTATTAACTGGAGAGCGAAAAGTAGTAATACTTCTGAATAAACAAAACTGAAAATTCTCCAACAATAAAAAAAATGGATAGTAACATTGTACAACTGTCAGACTTTTTCGATGTCATTTTGATGACAATTTGATGACGACCCATAAGTTTATATTTATGTTTCATGTCGTAAATAAATATTTATTGCCAATTTAATTCTCGTCATCGCGCTGACCACCATGTGAAATCTTGTTAACTAGGCACCAATAATTTAGAAGTATTACTATTGTTTGCGTCCTGAAAGAGAAGATTAGAAATATTACAAATGTTTGTAGATCATTACATCGAAAATCGTATAACCATAGACTAAAAAATGAGTTCCTATCAGACTCTGTAGCTCCGGGTTAAAATGAGAGACTCACTAATGGACAGCTAAATCTTCATTGAATGGGCAGCGAGTATTTCCTGGTGAGTCGATCAGTATGGTTTTGGTTTAGTGTCCGCAGACATTTCGCCGAAGTCTCATTTGGCGTTATGGATGCTTACTCGCCGGTCGTTGACTGTAAACTGAAAAGTTGGAAGTTGTGCGTGCTTCCTATGTGCTACCAAAAATAGAGGTTATATTAGTGATTGATCGGTGTTGCCCTTTCTGTGTTGGCTTGGAAGGGCTCGGTGTTGTTCAGGGCGTTATCGTTGCTTTGTATTCTTACGCATTTCCATACTGCTGGGAAATTGAGGGCATCATCTCTTTTGTTTCAGGTGTCACTTCTCTCCTTTTGATGGCTTCTTGGATGATTCTTATTTTATAGTAATGTACGGTGACTATTTGCTTGCAACTGGTAAAATTTTGTGGCCTATCGCTAGCTGGTGTTGTCATGTGGATTCCTACGATGATTCTGTTGTTCTATGTCATATTGTGAAGTCATCCGATACCGACTTTTGTTCTTCTGAGATAGGGAAGGGTGATTCTAAGTTTGTTTTCAGGTGACTCTTGAGTTCTCGCTTGTGTGATACTTTGTTTCTGTATGGCTTTAATTATTTAGGTTCTGTATTCGTTTTATTTGCGTATTTGTGTGATACTGTTTATCTTCTCTTGCCTGTTAGTGTTATCGGTTCGGCGAAAAATTCTTGAGATCAAGGTTTTGGTTACTGTGTGTGTTGGTTTTCTCTACACTGAACGCTTCTGGTGTCCTAAAACTGTCTATCCTCTGTACAAGCACATCTTTTTATTCTTCTCTAGTTCCAACGTGCCTTAGATTTCATGGTGTAAAGAGTTTACGTGCTCCAAGAATTTGTTTAGCTCATCTTTTCCAAAGGACCATACGACAACTATTGCATAAACGTACCGAACCAAACCTATTCAAGAGGTTTGGTATCGCTGTGTGAAGTATGTACTTTTAAGGCAGTGTCGAGCAAGACACTTTATGTAGTCTAGAAAATCCTCCTGTCGTGCGATTTGTTCGAGAATTTCATCTACTAAGATGCTAGGATATAGAGACTTAATGTCGAAACTATTATATCGTTTCCTTTAAAACTTAAGGTGTGGAGTACCTGAATAAAGTGTTCGGGTTTTTCTTTATATATGATATGGCCTGCTGTAACGTGGGCTGTAATACGCTGGCTAGATATGATTTTAGTTTATTGAAAGGCGAGTTGCAATTGGTCGCGGAGGGTTATCTGTCTTGTTGATTTTTGAAAAATCCTATAATCTAGGACATTTGCCGAATTTTTAGTCAAAATTTGCTATTTTGTAGTTTTCTTCGAGATTTAAAGTGTGAAGAATCTGTTAGAGAAGTTCTGAAAATTCTACATATGATTCGGCTTATTGAGCTTTAATATCCTGGCTAGATATTTGCCAGTTGAGGGATGAGTTAAACGTGTTCATAGTTAGTTGTAGGGTTAGCGAATTTTTGGAAGATCATATACACGTAATTTGGGTGGCATCTGCTGGATTCATATCGGGAAATTCGCTTTGGATTGATTTCAGAATCTATGGGTGATTCGTTGATTTTGGTTTTGGTAGTCTTTTCCAGGTATGCTAACCGGTCTCGAGATATTGGTTTGAATGCAGGATCATCTAATTTGTTTGTCATTTTGGTAATGTAGTCCTATGATCACGACTATTGCATTATATTGATCTGCTGGTACGCCGACAAAATATTCGTTGTATGATCCTTTAGAAAACTAGATAACTTCGTACATCAGCTCCAGAAATCCCAATTCAGATTGGAACTAGAAGAGAACAACTACTTACTCTTCGTAGACATGTTTGGATAAAAAACAGCAAAAGGACAACTGAAGCATAGAGTCTACAGGAAACCAATACATACTAACTGGCCAATTTAGCTGCAAGTGATATCGCTAGAGTCAACATAGGCAAAGGAGTAATAAATAAAATTCAAAATTCAAGAAATTACAAGACAAATCAATTTTCTAAGTAATCCACAAAACTTTATAAGGCTGTAATTCTTTTTATTTCTTCCAATATGTTTGTTCGAATAACAAATATTCATAAAAATTTGTAAAATGTATTCTAAGCGTTCTTCACATATTTTGGATCAAAGCCAAAGAAGGCAAAGATAAACATGTGACAGAACAGGAAAATTCCACATTAACTACTGTGGGACCAAAGAGCATGATGAGGCGCCTGGATGCAGGAAGTTCCGGAGGTGGAATGGCCCGCCGTTCGGATCTCCGGGTAGGGGCTGGTTCGGAGGCGTCGACTTGCAGACATCATAATTTTAAGATAGATTTTTGCAACATACGAGGTATAAACTCGAACATAAATTCAGTGCATCAACACCTGCAATCGGATAAACCTCATGTACTCGCTCTATGTGAAACCAAGGTCAGTCCATCGACCAGCACGGTCAACTATCTTTATCCTGGGTACGACTTCTATTCCCGATTTAGGCGTAACTTTGGAATCAGTCTTTTTGTCAGGAGCAACCTCTCTTGTCAACGAGAAGAAGCTCTGGAGCCCCCAAACTTTGATGTTATGTGGTTAAAAATAACGACTCAACAAACCACAAGGTTCATCTGTATCCTGTATCGACCACCAAGTGATACCAATTTTCGAACACTTTTCGCTTCTCTTACGGACACCATCGATCATTTACAAAGTAACTATTCAAGTGCCGAAATTGCCATCCTGGGCGACTTTAATGTCCACAATATCAACTGGCTTAAATATTCAAATACTACCGACGAACAAGGTCGTGAAGCTGAATCATTCTCAATCAGTTATGGCTTAACTCAGCTTATTGACGAACCAACACGGATCCCTGATCGAGACGGGGAGTTCGCCAGTCTTCTTGATCTGTTTTTAACCACCAATCCGGAGATTTACACGGTCACCGTAAATCCGCCGTTAGGTTCTTCCGACCATAAACTGCTTTCGACATCGAGTATCCTGCCAATCAGTGACAGAGAGGCGCCTAGGCCGCGCAAGATTTGGCACTACAAATCTGCTAAATGGGAAGATCTCATGGAATACTTTCGAACTTTTCCTTGGATGGACGTTTGTTTTCGATCCGATAACCCATCTGACTGTGCCAGGGAGGTCTCCGATGTTATTTTGGCTGGTATGGAAGCTTACATCCCATTTTCGAAGAAATGCTCCTCCAACGGCAAGCCTTGGTTCGACCGAAAATGCAAAGAAGCTGTTGCTTCTAAACATATTGCCTACCGACAATGGCGTGAAAATCCTAACACCTTAAATCGAAACATCTTTGTTCATGCCCGGAACAGATGCAAGGGAATTATCGACGAAACCAAGGAGGCACACAATCAACGAATTAGAAACAAACTTCTCGCTTGTCCTAACAATTCCAGGTCCTTTTGGGCAGTCGCTAAGGCAGTTAGTCAAAATTTTACCAAATCCACCATACCACCACTCACACGGCCAGATAATTCCATTGCAACCACACCTGTTGAGAGAGCGAACTTGTTGGCTGAACTCTTTGCTTCACATTTTACTGTCGATTTCCAAGGAAAAACACCACCTACTATTCCTATATTGCAGTCAAGGATTCCCGATGTTGTCTTCAGACAGCGCATCATAAAGCGTATTTTAATGAAGCTAGACACCAAGAAGGCTTCTGGCGCTGACGGAATACCTGCCATAGTTCTCAAAAACTGTGCAAGGGAACTAACACCAGTTTTCTGTAGACTTTTTAACCTATCCTACAGAAAGGGAATATTTCCGTCCTGCTGGAAATGTGCCACGGTTCAGCCGATACCTAAAAAAGGTAAGAAGACCTTGCCAAATAACTACCGACCAGTTGCACTGCTTTCAATAATATCGAAAGTCATGGAAAAGGTTATCAATGAGCATCTTCTAAAATATCTTGAACGATTCAATATTATTAGCGATCACCAATATGGTTTTCGTAAACATAGATCAACAGGAGATCTTCTGACTTATGTAACACATGTTTGGAACAACGCAATTGAACACTTTGGAGAATCTCGAGCGGTTGCTCTTGACATATCCAAGGCATTCGACCGTGTTTGGCACGATGGACTGTTGGCTAAGTTGCGCTCTTATGGTATGTCTGAAAGGTTCTGTTTGTGGCTCTCATGCATGTTAGAAATACACGTCGCGCTGGTGCTTCGCATCCGTATGAGGTTCAGCTTGTTACTCCGCGTACGACGCTTTTCAAGCAATCTTTTATATGGAGAACGTCATCCCTTTGGAATAATTTGCCCAGCGCTGTGTTTCCCACCGAGTACAATTTACAGCAATTCAAGAACAACGTGAATCGCTTTTTCCGCACTCGTGCCGCTCCTGGAGCGCTTTAGGGACTTCCCTGCAGCACGTGTGCTAGACCAATAAAAAAAAAAAAAAAAAAAAAAAAAAAAAAAATTCAACATTTTTTAGAAATCACTGAAATATGATCTCTTATTTTATAAATCTTTTACTACGAATATTTTAGAGCCTGTATTTGGCCTAATAATAAATATGTACTTGTCAAAATACTGACTTGCTTACAGTCTTTTCGATTCGTTATAAATTATTAGAACTTTATCAAATGTTGTTAAAGTAAGTAAAATAGATGACTATTTTAAACCAAATTTATCTAAATACATAATTTCTGAGATATTATCTAGGTATCCACTAGGGTGACCGCAAAAAATCGATGTCGGAATTTTCTTCGTCTGCACCCCACAAAACGATTCCCCTTTCCAGATATTGAGATAGCCGAAATTTGAGCTCGATTAAACGACGTTAACCCGTGCCGCTCGTCGCTGAAAGTTTGAAAAAATCCAAATGTTTGGCCAAAAAGCTGACATTTGGAGCCATAACTCCAGAACGGTAAATAATAGAAACACGCTTAATATCTCAAAGGAAAGCTAATGTTGTTCTTCAAAATTTATATTCAATACATAATTGTTGTTATTTTAAGTCAAATCAAGTTACAACAGCCTTTAGCCCCAAAAACGTGACCTGGTACCAGTAGGAGCCAGTTTGGGAGTATTCTAAGAATTTTGCGGGTTTTTACATAATGTGTCTCGGAATTAACATTTTTTTGTTAAAAAGTATTTTGGAACTCAATTTTCAAACATAAAGAGCCTTTCGTTCAAATTTAATCTTTTATTATATAGGGATTACCTGACTAGTTTACCAAAGAAAGACCCGTTTGAGAGGTAAAAAGGAGGGTGAATCTAATTTCTATTTTAGGGATGGTGATTTTACTTCAGCGTACAACCGACCTTTTATTTATTCCGTTTAGTTTCTAAAGTGCCTTTGAGCTGGTTAGATCGAACAATTATCTAGTGAAGATATTTTAACGTTTTTTTTTTTTAATTTTCCAAGTGGCTGTGTTATTGTTTTTATAACTATTATAGTATTATTTTAAAAGATATTTGAAAACATTTTATTGAAATTAAAGTTTGCAATATATTTTGTTTCATTTTCCAAGTTAACTGTTATTTACCTATTGGCCTCTGAAATGGCATCCACATCAGGTGTACAAAGCCGGACCAAGGATAAAATATTTCTTCATTCACCAGATCACCGGTTGTAAACTACCCTCAAATCGTCAAGTTTTGTGTGCTTTATTTTATAATTTACGTACTGTGAAATTAACTGTAAGAGAATCAGCAAAACTTACAATACGAGAAGTGTTCATTTTTTGGGAGAAAGCTCGAATCCCGACTAAACATGAGCAAGATGCAATTACTAAGCTGGAAAAACTTTACGCCGAGTGGAGAACTCTTCAAAAAGACCGGAAGAAAACATCGAAAACGGCCAAGAACAAATTCAAACAGTTTGTTGAAAAGTTGGATGATCTCTTTGATATTGCCCAACAAGATGCCTTGGCTCTGATGAAATCGGAAGAAGATAAGGCGTTTCTCGTGAAACAGAGGCAGAAGGGCCGCCCAGGTTCCATCACTGGAGTGGATCTTAAGTTGTCTCGAGCTGGAGAAATCAAGGTGCAAAAGGAACTTGCAAAAATGAACCGACAAATCCAAGAAGCAACTTTTGATATTGGTGAGTTTTTTTTTTTATTATTAGTATTCTAAAAAATAGATAAACAAATAAGTAAATAGTTTCATTATAATTGAAAGAAAATTGTACATGAGAGCATGATTTGGCATCTTTATGATTGAGTTTATATTTTTTAAATAATACCTTTTGATAATTATAAGTAGGTAATTTAGTACCTATGTATTATTACTATTCTGTAAAAACGACAAGTTTTTATAGTCTTTTTTTTTCTCCTTCTTTTGTTGCTTCTTAGACACGGATGATGAAGACAAGTTCGAAGAAGGAGAAGAAGACACTGAAGAGGACAGCATCTACCAGGAACTTGAGAGCTTGGAGGAAATGGACATCCCTGAAGAAGCTGCAGAAGATCCAGGACCATCTGAGAGCAAGAGGATGAAAGTTTCATTTGCAAGGGGCGTTAAAGAGATTTTAAACATGAAATTGTCCATTTTATTAGATCGATGTAAGGTATTCGACAGAAATGCCACGAGAATTTTAATAGCTACTCTAAAAGCACTAAACCTTGACCCTCTTGAGTACAAAGTCTCGAAAACTTTATTACATGATAGAAGGCAAATGTTCAGAGAACAATATAATAAAAAAAATTTTTGATAAAGTAAACATTCCTGAAAAAGAGCCCGTGGTTGTCCATTGGGACGGTAAACTTTTACCGGGTGTTTTAAAAAATGAACAGTGTGAGCGAATAGCTATAGCTATTTCATATGGCGAAAAGGAACAGCTGCTGGGAGTTCCTGTACCAGCAAACAGCTCTGGAGAGGAGCAAGCCGTGACCGTATATGAATGCCTACATGAATGGGGTCTTCTCAACACCGTCAAGGCGATGTGCTTCGACACTACAGCATCCAACAGGGGAAGACTCAAAGGAGCATGCGTCATATTGGAGCAAATGTTAGGAAGAGAATTGTTATACCTAGCTTGCTGTCACCATATCTTGGAAATTCTGTTAAGAGGCGTATTCGACACAAAAATGGGATCAACCACTGGACCTCATCCACACATTTTCAAGAGATTCCTCACTGCGTGTCCCAAGATAGACAAAGTGGAAATACGACACAGGTATCAGTGACAATCTAATACAAAAGCAGCTAACTCCAGAAGTAATTGCAAATGTTACTGCTGTATTCGAGACCAAATTAACTGAGAGCCACCCCAGAGATGACTACAAGGAGCTATTGCAGTTGGTTCTCGTATTTGTTGGATCACTAGACGGCAATGTTGTGGGTTTTAGAACTCCAGGAGGCATTCATCACGTAGGTGGATGACAAAGGCTATTTACTGCTTAAAAATGTTCATTTTTCGTCGTCAATTTAAGATGTCTAAAGAAGAAGAAAGTTCTGTGCGTGACATTTCTGTTTTCCTAGTTAAAATTTATTGTAAAGATTGGTTCAATGCTCCAAAAGCTCATCTTGCACCAAAGCAAGATTTAGGGATTTTGCATAGTCTGTTAGACTATAAAGAATGTGACAACGACATTGCAGAAATAGCCCTGACCAAATTTTCGAACCATTTGTGGTATTTGAATGCAAAGTTGGTGGGATTATCGTTTTTTGATCCCACCATTACAGACGATGAAAAGTTGTTAATAAATTGCTCAGTAGCACAGATGAACCATCACAGCACGCTAGGGTTGTAAATCCAAAAGTTAGGAAAGAAAACTTAAAAGAGGTAGTTGATGGAGGATTGGTAAATTTACTTACCAAAGAAACGTTTACATTCTTTGACCAATTTAATATAAAAACAGATTTCCTAAGACAACATCCAAACACCTGGCCTCAAAATAATGACTTCCAAGAAGGATTGAAAATTGTCAAAACATTAAAAGTAGTTAATGATATGGCTGAGCGTGGTGTTAAATTAATAACCGACTTTAACGACCTTCTGACAAAAGACGAAGACCAAAAGCAATATGTCCTGCAAGTTGTAAGTAAATGCCGAGCATTATATCCTGACGTTTCAAAAACTACTTTAACAAAAGCTCTAGAATAGATTAGATAACTATGTAAAATTATCAACTCATGTAGGTACTACGTCTGTATCTTTTCTGTGTCTGTTTTCTATGTATTATATACCTAATTTTTATATTTTAAAATAAAAAATGTCATTAGACTTATCAGTATTACTTGTTTTTTTTTATTATATTTCTACTTTAAACTCAAAAATATACCAAAAAAAAGCAAAATTTATCACTTAATAACAAAATATACGAAGTATGCTCCTAGTGGTACCAGGTCACGTTTTTGGGGCTAAAGGCTGTTGTAACTCGGTTTGACTTAAAATAACAACAATTATGTATAGAATATAAATTTTGAAGAACAACATTAGCTTTCTTTCGAGATATTAAGCGTGTTTCTATTATTTACCGTTCTGGAGTTATGGCTCCATATGTCAGCTTTTTTGGCCAAAAATTTGGATTTTTACAAACTTTAAGCGACGAGCGGCACGGGTTAACGCCGTTTAATCGAGCTCAAATTTCGGCTATCTCAATATCTGGAAAGGGGAATCGTTTTTTGGGGTCCAGACGAACAAGATTCCGACATTTTTTTTCCCCCTCTATGAGATCCGGTCACTCTAGTATCCACAATAGACTCACAACATGCAGTTTATGTAGTTTCTGATTCCATTTTTAAAAAAAAAACCGGTCAAGTGCAAGTTGAACTTGCACAATTAGTGTTCCATACCTTGATTGTTTTTAAAATAAAATTTTTTGTTAGGGTGGTATAAAATGATCAGTGACTTCACAAAACACACCCCAAATGAGTTTTCAACAAAGTTTGTTTCCAATCTTTACTGAAAACTGGTGACCTTGAAATTTTGTTTTTTTTTATATGCCAAATAAATTATTAAAGGTGATAATTTTCGTTCAATCTGTACCCCGTGGAGAATATTCCAGAATTTTTTCAAAATTTTTTGATCAGTCCTTTTCGAGATAAGGTAGGGGACAGCGATTTTTTAAAAGTAATACGAAGAAAAGTGTGCGCAAGTATTACATTATATATATATTTTTTACTCGTGTTTTCACAAGCTTTCATTTGACACCACACTGGATGACCTAGTAAAAAAATTTTTTTTTCACTTCCGATTTCACTCCTCAAAACGAACCCCTTAAGTCAAAATTTATGTTACGGTGGTATAAAATGATCAGTGACTTCACAAAAATACCTCAAATAAGTTTTCAACAAAGTTTGTTTCCAATCTTTACTGAAATCTGATGACCTTGAAATTTTGTTTTTTTTATATACCATATAAATTATTAAAGGTAATGCACTCGTGATAATTTTCGTTCAATCTACACCCCGTGGAGAATATTCCAGAATTTTTTCGAAATTTTTTGATAAGTACTTTTCGAGATAAGGCCCGGGACAGCGATTTTTCGCGAATTTTTAAAAATAATACAAAGAAAAGTGCGCGCACGTATAATATTATATATATATTTTTTACTCGTGTTTTCACAAGCTTTCATTTGACACCACACTCGATGACCTAGTAAAAAAATTTTTTTTTCACTTCCGACTTCACCCCCCAAAACTAACCCCTTAAGTCAAAATTTAATTCTCAAAACTACATGGCTCTGATGAGGCCATCAATTCCTATATTATTACCAAATTTCACCTTTCTATGTCAAATAGTTTCGGAGAAAAAAATCGGGTGTGACAGACAGACAGACAGACAGACAGACACCGAAGTGATCTTATAAGTGTTCCGTACGGAACACTAATAAACTTGGAAGATTGAAAAGCACGACGTGTTATGATTGTAAAAAAATAAAACTTGATCAATTTTCTAATAAAGGACACACGTAGAAGGTGTTAATATTGACAGGTTACGACATCTCTTGGAGTCTGCTCGGACTTTTCGAACTGCCCTCATATTTTAAGGCATTTGTGGGAAGAAAGGGATACCTCATCTATAAAAGTTTAAGTTGTTTTGGAATGACAAGCATTTGAAAATAGTTACATTGCATGTATGTAGTTTAGACTCCGGACGGTAACAAGCCATAATTCCCCTAAAATTTGTTAAAAATAAAATATATTTGAATGAAAATGTAGTAATTACAAGAAACCATAAAAACATCCTGAATAATAGATATACATACATATATAGGAAGGGACGCATTAAGATAATTGTTGTGCACGCTACACAAACACAATGTCGTCTAACAAAGAAGTTTTCTTTTTCTCCTCGATAGCGAAAATAGCTACTTTTTTCGGTTTTGTACCACACTATAATTTCCAAAATAATGTTTTGATAAAGGAACATCATTACAAATGCATAGTTGTATTATGGAGCCTTTTAACATTATTTATTTCTGTTGACGGGTTTTTAGCTACTTTTAAGCATTTTGATGCTAGTATTTTAACATATTTTGAGTATTTGACAAATTTTTGGACGTATATTTTAATAACCACTATGATTGTCACCTCATACACAAAGAGAATAATTTGGCATAAGCTTTTTTGTGAATTTACATATATTGATGAAATATTATTGGAAAAAAGATCTAAGTTTGAAGAAAATATTTTTAGAAAAGCCGTTTATTACTTGATCATTGTATTTTTTATAATAATATTTTCTACTTTCTTTCACTATTTCAGATCTGGAAGAAATAAATATACAGTTCCATTGAGATACTCTAAAGCAGCTATTTATCTCTTTTTGTTATGTTTTTCTGTAAATATTTTATTGATGGCCGTTAAGAGAAGATACTGGAGGACTAAAAAACTTATTTTAGGTCTCAGAAATCTTAAAACTTCCGAAAATGAGCATTATATTTTCGAAATTTTACAGAAAGTGGACATTTTGGCTTTACATCTTGCTAAAACTCTAAACTATTTGAATGACATCTTTGGACTTCAACTTTTTTTATTGATTGGTGATGTTTTTTATATTAGCCTATGTCATGTTTTTTATATACAATATAAAGCAGTTACTTTGATGACACTTTTATGGTTAACTGGCTTTATTGTAAGTAACTTTTTATTATTACTTTATCAGAATTTAAATCTCAAATGTGGCTTGTTATTTTACAACTTTTGGAAGAAATTGAAATAAAAAATAATGCAAACTAATCCCGAAAAGGAAAAACGAGATGACACTCTTACATTAAATGCTTGTACTTTTAAACTACTTTAACAGACTTGATGAACTTTTTGATATAAAAGTTTCTTTTGGATAAGCAATTTACCAGTATATCAAATTTAAAATGTTGTAGCTTATACGACAAAATGTTGTCTACATAACGTCTTTCTCCGAACCTCCCCATTATAAACAATTTCTTTTCGTAGGTCACATCTTGTTACCTTTCGTATTTCAGAACTTGCGAGAAAGCCTTCACTTCATTGCGTTTATTGAAGCATCATTTTGATCGTCCTAAATCAGACATTCTTAACAGGTGACTAAGCCAATTAAGTTTCTCTATTGCATCTACGTCTGTTTTTTTTTTCGTCTTATTTTCAATCTATTTTCCCAGCCATTAGTTTAGTCTTTTCATTCTACTTTATTCATCATAACTAACTTTCCTATGTTAGTAACGTTTCGTTCATCGTCTTTCCAATATTTTATACTGTATCAAACTGAGATTAGTGCCTTAACAATATTTTTTGCTCGTTGAATTTCTCGTCTTATCTCTTGTATATCCATACCATTTCTGTCAACACCACCTGAATACTTAAATTTATCGGCCTGTTCTATGTGTTAATCTTCATCCAATAGAAGTTCAAATCTAGTAGTGTCTGAGTTTACAATTATATATTGGGTTCTTGAGTAAGTAACTTCTAGAAACAA
This sequence comes from Pachyrhynchus sulphureomaculatus, assembly GCA_019049505.1. Lineage (NCBI taxonomy): Eukaryota > Metazoa > Arthropoda > Insecta > Coleoptera > Curculionidae > Pachyrhynchus > Pachyrhynchus sulphureomaculatus. The sequence continues at coordinate 1,268,190 of CM032450.1, forward strand.
ATTCTTGTACACCAATTAGATCACAACTACCCTATTAGCAATAAAGCAAATGGAATTAGTACACCTAGGCTCCACTTCTTTTAAATTTACTCTGCTTACCTATTAAATTACATTGAGGACAGACTACAATCTTACTTGTTAGAACTGATTCTGACATGATATTATATTGTTTAATAAAACAGTATTTCGATCATAAGGCTCTTAAATTGTACGAATCCAGCATCTACCATATCCAGCTTCTCTTGAAACATCCTAAAGCTATTTATTATTATACAACATCCTAAGTTTTCATTAAATTGATGAATATTATATGTATTTCACCATTAACTGCTATCGTCTTCTCGTAAAGTTATTGTAATGAGATTAAGTTACCAATAAAAGAGCATCTTGCTATAAATACGCCATGATTATGTCACCAATACGTCTTAGATGGCTTTGCAATATCCTTTCAAATAACCCGCTAAATAAGCAACTGACATTACAACCAGCTTTTATTATTAGAGTTCTTTCGGTCACCATTTTGTATAAAAATGCTATTAAAATAAGCTTCTTTTGTCTCTGGTACCAGTGTCATAGGACATAGTTTTATCATTGTTCTAAAAGTGATAAGGAAAGAAAGTTAAAAAGAATGCTTATAAAGTTGGGTCCCTGAAAGTGAAGCCTTTATCAATACCAGAAAAATTTCTATTTTTTTTTTTAGATTCCTGTAACAATATGCATATACCTATGTGATCTCACGAAAAGAGAACAAGACAATCTTACTGCCACTTGTCTGAAAGTAAAGGAATCCTTTGGAGAAAAATCCGAATTATATCGAGCACTAGATTGTTTAGGTTTTAAAATGGGATTATTAAAAAAAGAATTTTCGGCAGCTGGATTTTTTTCTATTGATAGGACAACACTGATTTCTTTGTTTAGTTGTTGTACGTCATATTTTATTACTTTACAGTCTTTGTAAAAGTTCTGCTCAACTTGCACATATTGTCTATGCTTGTGTAAATAAGAAAATATTAAAAACAGATGTGTTGAAAATACTTTCTTCCAATCACATGGCTCGAAACCTATATTAAACTGTAGTTCCTCGTTTCTCCTGGCTGAGAATACCAAAACCTAAAAGGTGGTTCGCAAAAAAAATGCAATGGCCGACTTATCTGAGTCTGTCCAACCCTACGATAAGTGTGTATATTTTCATAGTTATTAATTTGTAACACTGAACTGTATGCAACTAAAATGTGCACATTATCATGTATTAAGGTTAAATCATGTTGTAGTATATATATATATATATATATATATATATATATATATATATATATATATATATATATATATATATATATATATATATATATATATATATATATATATATATATATATATATATATATATATATATATATATATATATATATATATATATATATATATATATATATATATATATATATATATATATATATATATATATATATATATATATATATATATATATATATATATATATATATATATATATATATATATATATATATATATATATATATATATATATATATATATATATATATATATATATATATATATATATATATATATTTATATATATATATATATATATATATATATATATATATATATATATATATATTTATATATATATATATATATATATATATATATATATATATATATAATTTGGGTTGAATTCTTTCTTGAACCTTGGAATAATGAATATATATTTTTTTTCAATTTTTTGGTGAACTGAAGAAGCCTACAAATTAGGCGAAACGTTTTCAATAAAATTCTAACTAGAACATGATGTAATTTTGAAAAATTCTGGAATATATTCCACGGGGTGTAGATTGAACGAAAATTATCACGAGTGCATTAGCTTTAATAAAAAAAAATCAAGGTCATCAGTTTTCAGTAAAGATCGGAAACAAACTCTTGAAAACTGATTTAGGGTGTGTTTTGTGAAGTCACTGATTATTTTATACCTCCGTAACAAAAATTTTTATTTCAGAAGCGATCAACGTACGGAACACTAATTGCGCAAGTTCAACTTGAACTTGACCGGTTATTTAATATTAAATTTTCTAGGTATTTTGTTTCCTATTGTATAATTTAAATAGTATTCTTATGCAAAACCCTACAAGAAAGAGCAGTAATTTTCAGTATTTATCGATCATTTCCGAGGCAGTGCTGATTTCAAAATATATTTTTGGAGATTCTGACGAGATTGGCGAAATGTTATCTTTATTTAACAGCTCTTCTGAGTATTTCTGTAGTTGCTGTTTTATTGACATATGACATATATCTAAAAACCAGTAAAAGAGCAAAAATTATATATGTATAAATTTACGAATAATTTATTTAATTTTATTTTGCTATACTTTTTACAGGTACGGTAATATAATATCATATTATTAACTGGAGAGCGAAAAGTGGTAATACTTCTGAATAAACAAAAACTAAAAAGCCTAGAATTAACCATAAAATTGTCCAACATTAAAAAAAATATGGGTAGTAACATTATACCTTTTTACAACTGTCAGACTTTTTTGATATCATTTTAATATACAATTTGATGACAACCCATAAGTTTATATTTATATTTTATGTCGTAAATAAATATTTATTGCCAATTTAATTCTCGTCATCGCGCTGACCACCATGTGAAATCTTGTTAACTAGGCATCAATAATTTAGAAGTATTACTATTCTTTGTGTCCTGAAAGAGAAGAGTAGAAATACTACAATTTTTTGTAGATCATTACATCGAAAATCGTATAACCATAGACTAAGAAATGAGTTCCTATCAGACTCTGTAGCTCCGTGTTAAAATGAGAGACTCACTAATGGACAGCTAAATCTTCATTGAATAGGCAGCAAGTATTTTCTTGTAAGTCGTGGAGTACATCCATCGATCAGTGTTTAGTGGTCGCAGACATTTCGCCGAAGTCTCATTTGGCGTTATAGATGCTTACTGGCCAGTCGTTAACTGTAAACCGAAAGGTTGAGAGTTGTGCGTGCAACTTATATGCTACCAGAAACAGAGGTTGTATTAGTGATTGATCGGTGCTGCCCTTTCTGTGTTGGCTTGGAAGAACTCGGTGTTGTTCAGTGCGTTATAGTTGCTTTGTGTTCTTATGCATTTCCATACTGCTGGGAGATTGAGGGCATCATCTCTTTTGTTTCAATTGTCACTTCTTGGCTTCTTGGATGACTCTTGTTTTATAGTTGCTTGCAACTGGTAAAATTGATTTTATGACCTATCGCTAGGTGATGTTGTCATGTGGATTCCTGTGATGATTCAGTTGTTCTATGTGGTTGTAGGAAGTAGATATATTGCATTTTCGAAGAAGTCATCCGATACCGACTTTTGTTCTTCTGAGATAGAGAAAGGTGATTTTAGGTTTGTTTTCAGTTTACTCTTGAGTTCTCGCTTGTATGCTAATTTGTTTCTGTAATGCTTTTTTGATTATATGGGTTCTGTATTCGTTTTATTTGCGTATTTTTGTGATACTGTTTATCTTCTCTTGCCTAGTATCATTGTGCCAAAGATTCCACATTCCCAACTTAGTTCTCTTGCCTGTTAGTATTATCGGTTAGGCGAAAAGTTCTTGAGGTCAAGATTTTGGCTACTGTTGGCTGTTGAAATGGATGGAAATGTGAATTGTCGTACAGATACCAGTTGGTGAATGTTGACTGTCTCTAAACTGTACGCGTCTGGTGTCCTAATACTGTCTTCTGTACAAGCACATCTTGTTATTCTTCTCTAGTTCCAACGTGAATTAGATTTCATGATGTAAAGAGTTTACGTGATCCAAGAATTTGTTAACCTTATCTTTTCCAAAGGACTATACCACGACTATTTCATGGACGTACCGAACCAAACATGTTCAAGAGGTTTGTACTTTTAAGGCAGTGTCTGGCTGAGACACTTTATGTAGTCTAGAAGATCCTCCTTTCGCTCGACTTGTTCGAGAACTTCATCTACTGGGATGCTAGGATATAGAGACTTAACGTCGAAACTATTATATCGTCTCCTTTAAAACTTAAGGTGTGGAGTATCTGGGTGAAGTGTTTCGGTTTTTCTTTATATATGATTTGGCTTGTTGTAATGTGGGCTGTAATACGCTGGTTAGATATGTTTCCAGTTTATTGAAAGGCGAGTTGCAATTGATCGCGGAGAGTTATCTGTCTTGTTGATTTTTGAAAAATCCTATAATGCCAACTCTGCTATTTTGTAGTTTTCTTCCAGATTTAAAGTGTGGAAAATCTGTTAGAGAAGTTCTGAAAGTTTTACGTATGATTCGGCTTATTGAGCTTTAATATTCTGGCTAGGTATTTGCCAGTTTTTTGAGGGGTAAGTTGATAGATCGTCGCATAGGGTTTTTTGTGTCCATCACAACTGTTACATTATCTTGATCTGCTGGCAGTATCATAATGTTTTTTTAGTTTAGTACACCGATAAGATATTAGTGGTATGATCCTTTAGAAAACTAGATAACTTGATACATCACCTAAACTCTTTACTCCAGAAATCCCAATTCATATTGGAACTAGAAGAGAACAAATGGTTACTCTTTGTAGACATGTTTGAAAAAAGAAACAGTTAAAGGACAACTGAAACATACAGTCTACAGGAAACCAATACATACCAAGAGGCCATTTTAACTGAAAATGGTATCGCTGGAGTCAACACTGGCAAAGGGGCAATAAAAAAAATTCAGAAGTCAAGAAAGTACAATCAATTTTCTAAGCACTCCATAAAATTTTATTAGGCTCTAATTCATTTTATTTCTCCCAATATGTTTTATCCAATAACATATATTAAAAAAAATTGTAAAATATGTTTTAAGCATTCTTCACGTATTTTCAACATTTTTTAGAAATCACTGAAATATGATCTCTAACAGACATAAATCTTTTACTACGAATATTTTAGAGCCTGTATTTCACCCAATAATAGTCATAAATATGTACTTGTCAATATACTGACATGCTCGTTTGCTTACAGTCTTTTCAAATAGTAATAAATTATTAGAACTTTGTCAAATGTTGTTAAAGTAAGTAAAATAAATATAATAAAGTAATTACGTTTTTTATTGTTTTTCGATTATATAGGGTTAAGTATATGAGAGCTTAATGAGGAAGAGGGGGAGGTTTGAAGGATTGACGCGTCTTTTTTTTTTTTTTTAGTTTTTACGAAAATACTATGTTTAGGGAAATATTCGGATTCAGTATTAAATATCTCTGATGGTTTTCTGCTCAATTTTTTTTATGATCTCTCCATATAATATCTATCATTTAAAATATCGTCTTATAGTTCTCAGATTATTACTTCGCGTTGGAAAGTCAAACTCAAAACTTATTTTAGGACAAGAGCCAGTTAAATCCTGGAAAAATCACTTTTTTAATTCAAATAATAAGCAAAATTTAAGCGTAGCTCATAGCTACATTATAGGGTCTCGTTGCGACGTCATTTTGTAACGTCTCTTTTGCGGCGCTATTTTGCCCCTTATGTATATCTTAATTTTGCGAATGGATTGAGTGGATATTAATATTGATAAAGGACAGAATTAAAATATCAGCTACCTCGTTTTTTTTTGGGTAGAGAACATGGATAAGAGATAATTTTTGTACGTCTTTTGAAAATAGTCTGTATAATTGTTTAAAACTGGTTTGTACAGATTTGGGCACCATTCATTTTAGAATAAAAAGATTCTAAGTTCAGCTCTAAAAATGAAAAAAATACGGAAGAGTTAATTAGTTGTTGAAATAAAATTGAATTGGATACAACCGTTGCATCCTGAAAGAAAGAGCGAGTAGTTCAGTAAAAGGCTGCATTAACACAGGAAAAAGTATATTGACAAAATAAAAGTCCTTGCAGATATTACACTCTTAAAATTACATTAACTAAATAAAAATCCCTTAGGCTAGGAGAGTGTACACATTTAAACTAGAGTTCTATGAATTACTGATCCTCAGTGTAAAAAAACAAAAGGCTTTTAAAAAAAACACGATCTAAAAGTTTGTAAAATTAACTCCGCGGATTACACGAGTTGAGTAGTCGTTAGAAACACACTTGTAGATAGGAAGTGAGATATTTAAACTGGTGTACTACTGATTTACTGATTGGTTTCTCCTCGTGGGTTTTCCATAAGCTGCTTGACCTCTCCTGATGAGATTCTCATCAAAAATAATGTCTCAGCCACTGCTCTCCTATTTTTTTTTTTTGGGTAGCTAATCACTTTTTGACCCGAAATGCCTGAGGATGGGCAGGATATTTTAAGAACGGAAGAAGGCCTTAAACTTGAGAGCTAGAAACGACACCCATTTGGTGATAAAAAAAAAAAACATTACTCACTACTACATCACGAAGAAAGATAAAAACCACTACGGCGTGCTGGAGAAAAAAAACCACTACGGCATACTGGTGGAAAAAGCCCCTAAAAATTCCATCTGACCGTTTATATATCTTTTGCCCCTTCTTCAAAGTGAAGTCTTTAAAATGGCTCACTTCCGGGACGCCAAATCAATGCAAACTAAATAAGTTAGGTCAACAACACATTATACACGGTTGAGTTACACTGTTCAAAAATTGAAATCACTGCCTAATCAAATAAATTATAGAAAGAAAAATCAGTGTCGTGACATGATCTTATGGTCTAGGAAAAAATGAATGTTACAACATATCTAAGTGGTAAAAAAGTGAGAGAGAGGATTAGAGGAATTACTATTTATATATTATAGATATGGTTTTTAAAACATCAAATGCAGTTCTTATTTTAGAACTATGTGTTTGCACTGAAAGTATTTAGGCAATTTTTTTTCCTATTTTTAATTTGCTTAGACCCTAGTTATGTTATCACTCAATTTTTAATTTTCTCTCAAATATGTGATACATATATTTGTCATTTACAATGAACAATATAAGGTCATGTACTATTTACTTATGTGTATTTTTACCAGAAAGTGATTAGCAATTTATCACAAACCGTCATATTTACAACACTTAAATGGGCAAAAATACATATCTCATCGATATTGTTGAAAATCAAACCTTTAGCAAGGAAACACTGTATCTTGACTGATTTGCTAAGCCGAAGCAGATGTCCTTAGTATGATAAACGTAGGCACCTAGAATTTTCACATGGAGAAAGTCTTCACATGGAAGTGATTTATCGTAGTCCTTTCTTCCAACGAGGAAAACTTCTTAGTATTAGAATGTGAAACTCAGTAAGTACCGACGCTATCTAAACTTTTTTCAAAAATTTGCCTTGTCACGAACATGTTGCGTGCATAGTAAAGTCAAAAACTAGGAGTATTATTTTGTACAAGAAAGCTTTATACTCTACAACTATTTCTAGTTCTGTACAAAGCTCAAATTCGACGAACCATAGAATATTGCTCTCATTTTTGTGATTTTGCTCCTAAATATATGTTGCATTTGTTTCATTCTATTTAAAAGAAAGCTGTTCGCCAGATTGGAGACCCAGAACTCACGAGCAATCTTGATTCCTTGAAACATCGAAGAACTGTTGGGGACTTGAGTCTATTCTAAAAGTATTTTCATGGAAAATGTTCGATTAATCTAGCCTGCTAGTCCCCAAACCGGTGCATGCTAGGAATACACGTCGCGCTAATATTTCCCATCCGCTTGGGTTTGAGCTTTTCACTCCTCATATAACCCTTTTCAAGTAGTTTTTTATGTAGAGAACCCCATCTCTTCGGGAGGATTTACCCAGGACTGTGTTTCCCACCACGTACAAATTACAGCAATTCAAGAATAATGTAAATCGCTTTTTCCGCACATGCTTCCCGTAACGCTTTAGGAATTTCCCTGCAGCATGTGTGCTGTGTCCATAAAAAAAGTCTATTTATAGTTTAATAAGGGTGAAGAGTGGTTTCTGTCAGATGTATGAGGACGATCGGTACTTCTTATAAAAAAAAACAAAACTGAAAAAATAATTCTATTATTCACTATAAACAGTTAAATACTATTGCCATATTAATAATTTAATATTATTGACTTTTTTTTAATTTTTAGGCTAATGGTACTTTCTTCTTGAGCTTTTTTTGATTTTCTTTAACAAAATTTTGATTAACGCTCATAGACATAATCTAGTGACTCTGATTATCATTATGTAAATTGTCAACTTGTTTCATGTTGACAATTTACTGGATTTGTTTAGAAGGCGTAGCTTGCGGAGGCGCTGATTGGCTTTGGTGGTGGAGGTGATGATCTGGTCCTTCCATAATAGACGCTTGCAATGGGGCACGCAGGTGATGCTGTGGGTCCCTTGTAGTCTGGTGTCTACACGGACAGAATTACCTGCCATAAAAGTGATTGCAGATTAAAAAAAAACTCTTGCGTGCTTGCCTCTCTTCAATACTACTCACCGGCCAGGTATTCACTCTTCGAAGCGTACTGAAGGGACGTTTTACAATCGGTTAAATTTTTTTATTCAAAAAATTATACCGTAAGTCCACATAATAGCTTCCAACTCCTAAAATTATTAAGGTTTTTGAGATCCGCAGGTCACTAGTACTAATTTTTATCATGAATAGAGGAAGTAGTTTTGTCAAGGAAAAAGACTGAGTATGTTCGAATCGAATATTTAACGAAGATAAATCAAGATGTGGTTCAATTAGTAATTTATCATTAACTATTATCCCGCTTTGATCGCGGATTGCTCCAGTATCTTTGCTGATGAACAAGCCATGAAAGAGAAATATTTATCTCCGATTCCATGGTAATATCTTACGCTTTTTAAAGTAATTCGTCACCGACCCAGTCATCGTTTTTAGGATCTTCTCATACGTTCTTAGTTTACCAACTTGACCAAGTCCACTTTGCTTGCAGTTAGGGCAAGAATTAACGAAAATTTGGAAAGCACTCTATGCAGCTGGTATGTTGATTTTCTGATGGTGTAATTTTCCTTGATAGATAGTTTTTCCAGTGCATCGCCGGGCTCTGGGATATTTTATGCGAATATTCGAATGCTTGTATGTATTTCTCATACTATCTAGACTCTCACGTTCGGGAAAAATTGAAAAACAAATTCCCTAATAGTATCCTTTACTGTGTCAATAGTGTTTCTAATTTTAGCTAGCCGAAAAATTGTCATTTACTTTTGCGATTGATGGGGCATCTTATGCTTTCAGATTCATAAACACTGTGAATTTTTCTTAAACTTTCTCTTGTAATTTATCGTAAAAACTCGAGCCAAGTGCTAGCTCCTCTTTCATAGATATATCAACTGTTAAACTTATTAATTCGGTTTGTCATTTTGGCGACTTGTAAACGGTATTTCGACAACAATTGTCTAAGTGATCCTTCAATTTCTTGTCACAAGACTCGATTCGGTATTAATTTTAGATGAGCATATCAATCTAGTCTCGCCATTGTTATATTCGCTTCCACTGCTACTGCTACGAGCACCTTTCCTTTAAGAATCTGCTAGTGCATGACATTTGACATTATCCCGAACTGGAGTAGGTGATGCCGACTCTGATTATCATTATGTAAATTGTCAACTTGTTGCGTGTTGACAATTTACTGGATTTGTTTAGAAGACGTAGCTTGCCGAGGCGCTGATTGGCTGTGATGATGGAGGTGATGATCTGGTCCTTCCATACTAGACGCTTGCAACAGGGCACGCAGGCGATGCTGTGGGTCCCTTGTAGTCTGGTGTCTTCACGGACAGAATCACCTGTCATAAAAGTGATTGCAGATTAAAAAAAAACTCCCCTCAGGGGCTAGTGTTATTTATGATTTCACTAGTACGGGCCTGACAACCCCGAGGTACCTGAAGTCATGTCAGTCGTTGTCCAGTGTTAGTCCTTAACGTAGTCCTTGTCTTAATTGTTCACATCGCAATCTCAAGATGTGAGAGACCGTGCTGAGGAGATGCATGGCTCAGCAAGTGTGAGTCATTAACGGTTCCTGTCAGACACCAGGCTACATCTGGCAGTAATACAAGCCTTACCATGATAACCAGGCTCTGTCATGGTGGACGTTTATTTCCTAGGATTCTCGTGGGAATCATATGTCATCCCAAAAAAATAACAAAAACCACGGGTCTAAAAGACCCAGAATAGAGTCGCTAAATACTACCCCTGAAATACCAATCTACTATCGATACTTTAAAATAAATATGGAAGAAGGTTCATTCAAGAATATCTCACCATTTATTCTACATAAAGCTCTACAATCTCAAATAGGGACATTGGAAGAAACTAGAAAATTGGCTGATGGATCTCTACTAATAAAAGTGTTAAACGAAAACCAATCTAGGAAAGCATCAGGAATGGTTCAACTTATGGAGAAAGAAGTTAAAGTTACTCCACACAAAACCCTAAACATCATAAAGGGCATAATAACCTGCAAAGATCTTGCCAACTGTTCAGATCAGGAAATACTGGAAAATTTAGAAAGCCAGGGAGTCTCTGAAATATTCAGAATCCCTTCTAGAAACAATAGTGACATTCCTTCACATACATTCATTCTTTCCTTTAAATTACACCAGCTTCCGCCAAGAATACATGCAGGATGGTATTCATTACGAGTCAGACAAGACATCCAAAATCCTATGAGGTGTTATCAGTGCCAAAGATTTGGACACACAGCCTCAAAATGTTCTTACGACCCGTTATGTCCATCTTGTGGTCTAGCTCTACACGTAGACTCTCCTTGCACCAGTAACCAAACATGCATTAACTGCGGCGGTGCCCACTCACCCAGGTACAAGGGATGCCCAACATTTAAGCAGGAATTCGAGATCCAGAAGTTGAGAGCAACAGAAAAATTAAATTACTTTGATGCTAAAAGAAAATATTTAAGTCAAAATCCATCCTTCGCCATTTTATACAATACAGTAACTAAAAACATCAAGCCAGCTCAAAACTCAGTTGCAACCCAGTGTGACTTTTCAATAAAAGAGCCTTCTACAAACCTTACCTCCTTTTACCACCCCGAAAACCCACTTAGACCTAACCTTACTCTTCCCATAAATCCATTTGTAACAAACTTCTCCTCCTCTTCCTCCACAAAACCCCCCTCAACCTCTCCTAAATCCTTTGCCATTCCTCCCCCCTCACAATCCAAAACACTTCGTCCTCCATCCCCTTCCTCTTATCACAAACCACCCTCAAACCAAATTACAACTAACCAAAACAGACAAACGACAAAACAAACACAAACTACAAAAAACACTACCACAAAAACCAACACTAACAGATCAAATGTCCCCTTAACGGACACAAGCAAAAAAAAGCCCCATCGTTCAAATAGATCAACACCAAACTCTTCTAGTGAATCCATCCTAGAACTGACCACCAACGACATCACCATGGACGATTCTCCCCAGTCTAAGAATAATCCTTCTAAGAAGAAATAAGTAGTTCAACTCCTAACCAAAATTCAATTCCATCATGCAATGGAATATGAATGGTTTCTCCCCAAGACTGGAGGATCTACAAATAATAATAAAAAACAACAATCCTTCAATTATGGTATTTCAAGAAACAAATTTCAAGAACCAAAACTCAATAAAAATCAAAAATTACAATATGGTTTTTAAGAATCGAAATGATCAAAACAGAGCCTCTGGTGGTGTAGCTATCTATACTTAAAAAATCTTCGAATTTAACGAAATTCAACTACAGACCCATCTTGAGGTAGTGGCAATCAGAATTCTTCTGCACATCCCAATTACCATCTGTTGTATATACCTTTCTCCCAATCATAATTACTCTCCAAACGACATTGAAAACATTATCAATCAACTTCCACCACCAGACATCATTCTAGGGGACTTTAACTCCCACAATACTCTATGGGGTTCTCAAAACACATCACCCAGAGGAACAATGATTGAAAGGATCATAAATCAAAATCACATCCACATCCTAAACCATCCGACACCAACATACATCAACTCTTCAACTGGCTCTCACTCTAACATCGATTTAACCCTTTGCAGTCAATCGATCGCTCCCACTTTGGAATGGGATATCTCTTCCGATACCTGGGGTAGTGACCACTACCCCATTTTTATCCGATTCACCTCCACGATTAAAGACATCCCTCAGACAAAAAAAAAAATGGAACCTAATTAAAGCAAACTGGATTAAATATCAAGAATCACTAAATCCTCCAAAAACAGAATTTCATGATATAGACAACTTCATTCAAGAATTTTCAACTAATATCATAGAAGCTTCCCAAAAGTCCATCCCACTCTCAAACAACCATAAAAACAAAAATCCGGTCCCTTGGTGGACAAAAGAGTGCGCAGAAGCTATCAAAGAACGCAAGAGGGCTTTAAATCTCTTTAAGCACCACCCTACACAGGCCAACTTTATAGAATTTAAAAGGAGGAGAGCACTGTCCAAGAGAGTTCTCAGAGAGGCCAAATCCACCTCTTGGAGAAATTTAGTATCCTCACTTAACCACCCCATATCATCTGGGTCACTATGGAAGCTCATCAGAAAAATGAAAGGTGCTGACTCTAACTCAATTCCTACCCTTATAGTAAACAATGAGTATATTTCCGACCCTTTAGGCAAAATCAACGCCATTGCAGATCATTACCAAAAGAAGTCGTCTATAATCCAATCAGATTCCCAACCCGAAACAATGCAAATAAATTTCGATCCAGACGATTCTCTCAACTACAATCAACCATTCACTTTTCAAGAACTTAATCAAGCCATCAGCAATTCTAGAAATTCAGCCCCAGGTCCTGACGGAATCCTACTCCCAATGATCCAGAACCTATCCAACAATTACAAGTCCATTCTACTACAATACTATAACTACCTTTGGACTAAATCAAAATTTCCTAAAGCTTGGCTGAGATCAATCATCATTCCAATCCATAAACCGGGAAAGCCTAGAAGTTCTCCTGAAAACTATCGACCAATTTCACTGACCAACCATTTATGCAAAATCCTGGAGAGAATGGTTCACTCACGCCTATCATGGGTCCTTGAAACAAACAAAATGTTATCAGAACAACAATATGGATTCAGGAAACACAGATCAGCTATGGATTATCTATCCTCCCTTGAGAATGACATCAGAACATCAATGCATAGAAAACAACACTTGTGTCTAATCTCGATGGACCTACAAAACGCATTTGATTCGATCAACAATAATCAAATCCTTAGGCAAATAAAAGATCTCGGATTTAAAGGTTACCTTCCTAAATTTATACAAAATTTTTTAACACCAAGAGTCTTCCAAACTAGAATAAATGGCCTCCTTTCCAATCTGCACTTTCTAAACAGAGGTGTTCCACAAGGGTCAGTATTAAGTCCTACCCTTTTTAACCTAGCAATTCTATCCCTAACAAAAGAGATCTCTCCCTCAATAAAGTTCAAGTTATTTGCTGATGATTTCATCATATATAAATCCGATTCAATCTCAACGAATTTAACTCGTGACTTGCAATCCGTAATAACAAAAGTCAATGCATGGGCTTGCAACAATAAACTTTCCTTCTCCCCTCCCAAATCAGCCAGCATACATTTCTGCAAAATTCGAAGTTGCTCAAAAATAAACGCACTCACACTAAATAACCTTCCTATTCCTTCAGTGAACTCAGTCAAACTACTTGGACTTATATTTGATAGCAAGCTTAATTGGGCTCCACACATTAAGAATCTAAAAATCCGAACCACTCAGGACCTAAACCTTTTGAAAACATTGTGTTGTACCAAATGGGGCTCGGATCTTCCCACACTTATTAAATAATATATACCCAAACTAAGATATGGAGATTTTCTATATGATTCGGCCCCTCAAGGAATAAAGAGATCTCTAAACCCTATTCAAAATCAAGCCCTGAGACTAGATCCTCACATTCCGAACATCACCCATAGCAAGTTTACAATGTATAACATCAACTCCTCCGCTCTACCTAGACAGGCAATTCTCCCTGATGAAATTATACGCATCCTCGCTCCAGAAATCCTATACAAAATATACAGTTAACTTCTCAAATTCTCATCGCCCCAACATGATAGCACCCAAAGATTCAATCCACAACAGAATAAACAAATTCATGCTACTGCATAACCTCTCACCACCAAATATTTGATTACCCTCTCTGGAAAAACTTTCCTCCTTGGATCTCCCCAACCCCAAAGGTAGACTTTTATCTCCATTCCAACAATATAAAAGATAATAACCCAACAGAAACTAAGTCAGCATTCCTTGAAAGAATCTATTCTAAATACTCGGATCACTCTATAATATTCACCGATGGCTCTAAATCAGATCAGGGAGTGGGTGCAGCTTACGTCCACGACAGAATCATTAAACGCCTTAAACTATACCCATATAATTCCATCTTCACAGCAGAATTACTTGCAATCAAGGAAGCTCTCAAGTCTTCAATTACCTCAACTCAAGGGACAAAAAAACTTCTCATAGCTTCTGATTCCTTGAGTTCGCTAAAATACATTGTCACCAACAAAGACAACAGTATTTACTTAAGTCAGATCAGCGATCTCCTATATATATCAAAATTGAGAGGAATTGAAATTTCATTCATGTGGATCCCTGGTCACATGAACATTAAAGGTAATGACAAAGCTGACAAAGAGGCTAAACGAGCGGTAACAAACGGAACACTCTTCACGGGAGAAAACAACAGTCATGATTATATTAAAATGCTAAGCTCAATAAAAAGAGACTTATTCCAGCTGGAGTGGGACTTGGAGCATAACGAAAATAAACTATGGTCAATAAAACCTCAAGTATTCCCGCCTCTTCATAACCCAAACGATAAAAGATCAGAAAATGTTTTGCTGAGAAGATTGGCTATAGGCCATACATACCACACTCACTCACATCTCCTAAAAAAAGAAACAGCACCGAAGTGTGTGGTATGCAACTCCTCCTTGACGGTAAAACACATATTTGAGGCAAATCACTCCTCTCACCTGAGAAATAAACACAACATCCCTCACTCTCTCCAACAGAATATTGATCAATTCTCATCAATCAAGGAAAAAATCCACAAATACTTAAAAGACCAAAAAATATCTATATAACAGTTAAACACATTCAATAAGGAGCGTTAAATGACCACAGAAGTCGATGCGCTCTGACCAACAAAAACAAACAAACAAAAAAAAAAAAACTCTTGCGTGCTTGCCTAGCATAGTAGTCAATTTTCGCATGAATTTGATTTTGCTGAAACCAGAATCCTGTGTAGAGAGAGAAATCTCGGCAGGAGAATCTATAGGTGGAGGTCCACCTTGAACTTAACTCGATCAATAAAAAAACTGACATTGAAGATCTGAGTTTAATTTTCTTCAATCTATTAGAAATGGGTAGTCAAAACGAAAACTCATACAACATATCTGACATATCTCTGTAATAATAATCACACTGATTTCTACAAACTCTCCAATTTTATAACAATCAAACAAAATATCAACGTCATTCTACTCTCAAATATAAATTAACCACATCCTAACAAAAAAAAGAAGAACGCTGCCCTTAACAAAATGACAAGAAAACATATTAAAAAAATCCTTTATAAATTAAAATCACCTTAAAACCATACAATTCTTTCATACCATACTAACGAAATGGGGTAAAAGCATATTATAGTTCTCAGAGAGGATTATGTCGAGGTTTCCTCATGTTTTTTTCTGACAAATAAGTATAATAAGGTGCCCCTACAAATAGTGATTCCTCAATACACCACTTAGCAGTAAGTACTTTAATTTTATGAATAAAATACTAGTCGTTCTTTGCTCAAAAATACTGATAATTACTATAATTGTAGCCCTGATGAAGAAAATTAAATATTTTCGAAAGCTTGGCGTAGCTAAAAACGTGTCAAAAACTTTTTAGTTCCTTCCCAAAGACCACTTACTCCAAGAACTAGTCGGTCAAGACTACCCTTCTCCTCTCGTATATATGTATATATATATATATATATATATATATATATATATATATATATATATATATATATATATATATATATATATATATATATATATATATATATATATATATATATATATATATATATATATACATGGCTGCAAAACATAGGTAAAAGTATTACTACTTTTAATTTAAATTTTTCAAAATTGTATCTCCGCTTTCCACTTCCATTATGAATTTTATACAGCGTGTCTTATAAATTTACAGCTTTTTTCGCGAACTGTCAAAATCGTGTTTCTTGAAGTGTTCAACTTGTCAACGATGAGATACCTGAAAGTGTCCCCAAACAAACAGTTAAGTACACGATTTGCATTTAGCAGAGCTGTTATAAATGGTTATAAATCAAAATTTTACAGAAAATTATTATTTTAGTTTTCTGTTTAAAAAAGATACTCTATTTTATTTTAGAATAAAGGTTCTATTTAAAAAGTTTTAAAAATTTAAAAAGTTTTGGTAATCAGTTAGAAAAAAATCTATGAACCGAATAAAGATCACATTAAGCTAAAAAATGTATCTGTCTTAGTATTGGAGATAAATGCTGTCGAGTAAATTTGGGACACTCTGTACATAGCATTTTTATGACTAAATAGAGTGCCTAATAAAAATAAATAATATAACTTATACAAGAGGTAAAATACGTAAAAATCCATTATCACCATCCCTCTCTACCCATTGAGAAACCGCACAAATATGCGTTCAAACTGGTCTACAAAATAGGTCAATATCTAAACCTAAATCTTTCTACGTGAAAAACTAGTTCTTTATAAAAAAGTTATAACTTTTTGTGGAGGTATTGAAACCTATAAAGTTGGACCTGGAGGTATCCTGATCAGTTTCGAAGATAAACCATTAAATACAAATACCGATTCAGTTTCTGTAATATCAAACATATTTCGGTATAATTTGAACAATATGCCTTAATCTCAACTCTTCTAAACCTAAAATTTTTGGTGTCGATATGTTGACGATACATTTGTTACCAGGCCACACGGGGAGGAACCAGAATGCATGCTTGAATCACCCCCATCACCTACATTTAATTCATTTACAATGGTAAATGAATCACATGGTAGCCTTCCTTTACTAGGTGCACTGGTACAAAGGAGAGGTAATGGAATTATCTAACCTTCAGTCTGTAGAAAGCCAACTCAGACCAAAAGATAACTGAACCCTAATTCATACCACCGTCCTTCTCAAAAGTATTTAGAGCATAATCAATATATGATTCTCATCATAAACAGATAAACTGACTAGTTCTTTCAGAAGTAATGAATATTGCACCGACGGTATTAAAAGTTCTTTTTAAAAATCCGGCTCCCAAACACAGTCTTCAACACTTGTAAGAAAATTAGAAAATGCTTTGTATCACCAAACGACACCCGCAGGGATGTGGGATAAAATATCACCTCCGGTACTTTCTACCTTTAGGAGAAGGCTACTAGAAAAACAAACTAGATGGTAGCTTTCCAGATCCTACCACATATCGCCCGATACGATACCATCGCATTGGCGTTGACTGGATGAAATTGCTCTAATGAACTGATGTCCCCAGACTCCACTGTACGAGCTTCCAGAATCAAAAAAAATTCAAGAGATAAAATAGTCCCCGTTCGATTTTCCTAGAGGAAGCTAGTTCCAGTGCGTTATTATGCGAAGATCGAAATTTTATAATAGATTTTTCAATATTCCAGGTTTAAACATCTGCAATCAAATAAACCTTACAAACTCGTTCTCTATAAAACTAAGGTCAGTGAATCTAAATGATTCTTAGTCAGTTGTGTCTGTACTTAGTTTATCGATAAATTAACACCTGTTTGTAACCACTAATCCAGAGATTTACATCATCGCCGTAAATCTGCCCTTAGGTTCTTCCCACCATAAACTGACGTTTGTTTCAGATTCGACCGCTCATATGACGCGCTAAGGAAATTTCCGACGTCATTTAGTTGACATGGAAGTGATACTTTTTCAAAAAATACCCTTTAAACGGAAACCTTGATTCGATGTGAAATGCTGTTGCTTCTAAACATCAAGCCTACAGACCATGACGTTAAAATCCTAATCTCATAAATCGTAATATTCTGGAACAGTTGTAACAAAGTAATCGATAAAACTAAGGAGGCGCTTAATCAAAGAATTAAAAACAAACCTTTTGCCTGGCCCAACAACAGGCTAAAACCAAATCAAAATTTCACTAAATGCACATGCACGGCCAAAAAATATTATTGCAACTACACCTGTTGAGAAAGCCAACTTGGACTCTTTTCTTCACATTTTTCTGTCGATTTTCAGGGGAACACACCATCTCCTACTGTCAATGAGCAGTCAAAGATGCCCGATATAATTTTCAATCAGAGCTAGAATACCTGCAATACTACCTAAAAAATGCACCAGCGAACTTACAGCATTTTTCTATAGATTTTTCAACCGATCCTACAGAAAAAAAAAATATTCCGTTTCTACTAGAAATTCAATACAATTCAGGCAATACCGAAAAAAGTCAAGAAGATCTTGCCAAACAACTACCAACCAGTCGAACTACTTTCAATAATATCGAAATTTATGGAAAACCTATCAATCAGCATCTTCTAAACCAGGGGTCGGCAACCTTTTAACTAAGGGGTGCCAGTTTTCATCCATACAACATTTTGCGTGCCGACATAGGTACTTACTACAACTAAAATTAACAAAAATTAACTTAAATTAACTTAAAATGTTGCTTTTAGAAGGTTTAATTACAAAAAAAATTTAACATTTAACAAATAATTTTATTATACTAGTCCTAGGACCTAGTGTGAACCCTGTGCTTGAAGTTCTTTAGAGAGTTTTCTTATATCCGGTTCATGTCTGGTTATTTTCAGTGTCACACATGCTTCCGAGTTATCTGTTGTCAGCCTGCTTCGGTACGGGTTTAAAATCACTCTCATATGGGAAAAAAGTTGTTCACAGATATAGGATGATCCGAAAGCTGTAAGCATGGCAAACGCTACTTTCTTAAGACAAATAAATTTCTCTGGTAAACTCATCCAACAACTGAGTATCTCGTTTGAATGGTTCTGGCAGTCACCTTCTAATACCCTTCTTAATTCTACAAATTTCGTGTTCCATAACTCGGAGCTTTTAAATTTAATGTATTGAAGATCAAAATCATTAATGTCCATCCATGAGAAAAGAGATATGTCAAAGCAACTGCTGGAAAAATGCATTAAATCTGGTTTGATTAAAAAAGCGAACACAGGACCATGTTTATCAAAATCCTGACCCCTCTCGATAAACTCCTCTTTCAAATTAGTCATATATTTAAGAATTTCGTCTATTAGTGCACCATCGTCGACACTAGATATATAAGTTTTTAAATTTGGAAAATATTTATATGTGTTTGTAGTAATATCGCTGATAAATAAATCTATTTTTAATTTGAATGATTTCCAGGATTCGTATAAATCCAGAACTGTTTTGCCTGAACCTTGTAACTTTAAGTTGAGTTCACTGAGATGGGGTGTAATATCAGTAAGAAACATTAACATACAAATCCAGTTCTTATCTTCTAGTTCAGGATAAGCATCCACTTGATTTTTTTCCAACAGGAACGATTTAATTTCGCCCAGATATTGCACAAATCTAGAGACCACTCTACCACGGCTGAGCCAGCGCACATTATTGTACAATGGTATATCTGAATATGCACTTTCTAATTCCTGCAGAAACGCCTTAAATTGTCTATGGATCAGTGAAGAACGACCGACAATGTAGTTAACTATTTTAAACACCCTATCCATCACGGATTTTAAACTTCTAGCGGAGATTTTAGCACACAAACTCTCTTGGTGAATTATGCAATGAAAATTCAAAACTGATCGATCCATGCGTTCAATAAGAAGGGCAACAAATCCTTTATGTCTCCCAATCATAGCAGGAGCGCCATCTGTCGTTACGCAAAAAATTTTATTTAAATCAATGTTCCGCTTTTCAAAATGTTTAACAAATTCTGAAAATATATCCTCTCCTCTTGTAGTTCTCTGCAATGGGAGCAGACAAATCAGCTCTACATACACACTGCCATCATCGAAGTATCGCGCAACGATTGCCAGACGGGCAATGTCATTAATATCGACACTTTCATCCAATGCTACACTAAATACAAAACTCCGTTTGATAGCGTCTCTCTGCTGTTTTTGGACATTTTGTGTCATTTCGGTAATTCGTCTCTCGATGGTCCGCGCTGATGCCGGTATGTCCCTAATCCTGGCCAATATTGTATCCTTATTGGGCAAGTCGTCGAATAAAATCTCGCCAGTACTCAAAAACGTTTGCTTCATAAATTCTCCGTCAGTGAACGGCCTACCCTTTTGTGTCAACGATTGTGCAATTTTGAAACTGCATTCAGTTACCTGATTTTTTCCTTGGAAAACTTTGCTAAAGAATGTTGACTGTTTCTCGTATTGTTTACTTGCTCTTTGTATTGCCTCCCTTTTATCAGCGTTATCTTTAAATGACGATTCATGCTTTATCAGGAAATGTCGTTGAACACTAAATGTCCGGAAAACTACGCTTTCCCGACATAGGACACAAATGGCCCGATGGTTTTGCTGTACAAAACCGTAATCTGTTGTCCATGAAGTTTGAAATGATCGAACGTCTACCTTCTGTTTCTTCGCGGCCATAACGCAACGTAATTTTAATTTTTAAACTTTTCGACGACTATTGACTGGAACGGATGTTACTTCTATACTAAATGATCCAAACGTGTAGCCGCTTGCTATATATACAAAAATAATGTTTCCAGAAAATTCCAATAATTACGTTTATTAAATTTCTTAGAACAAAAATTATTATCTACAACGCGCCCATTGCAATCAAAGGGCCGCCTAGAAGTTAAATCTAACAATAACTAAAGTTCGGCAATATAAAAAGAGTTACCGCGCCCGTCGGAACGATTGAAGTCAAGTCAAACAAATCTGATTGAGGACGTTTATTTGTGTTTTTGCCTAGGCTTATATTTTGAGGCTTGTCGTCTTTAATACTTGCCGAAATTAAAGCCAAACTAATTCATTCAGTAAAATTATAAATTACAAAATATATATTTTGTAGTTTCTGGTAATAATACCTAGCGACCTATATAATATATCGTTTTTGTTTGTATCGTTAAATACTGTCTTCGATTATTTACTTAATTTCGAAACATGTCACAGATTACAGAATTAATGTGTAAACTTTGAATAGGTACGCGTGCCATTCAAAATTGCTTGGCATGCCAGAGATGGCACGTGTGCCATAGGTTGCCGACCCCTGTTCTAAACCAGTGATTCCCAAAGTGGTTCAGGTGGACCCCCAGGGGTCCACGGGAGACTCGACGGGGGTCTACGTTGGCGTGAAAAAAAAATGGGGGTTCACAAGTTGTAAGTGGGGGTCCACGAAAATTTATCTGGTTTCGATAGTAAAGAACAAAAATGTTAGCTTGGCTTTACCTATCAATGTAGACAGATAATACACTACTCAAAAAAATTAAGGGAGCAAAAAAAATTCCAAATTTTTCGGTGATTTTTGTCAGGCTGTATTTCGGTGAAAAATGGTCGTATTGAGACTTTAAAATAAGGATTTTGAAGCTTTAAGATTCTAATTTTCAGATTTTTTGGCTAAAATTTTTTAGGAGCTACGGTTCTCATGCAATCCTAACAGATAGAGCGAAAAAATAATATTGCAAATATTTTGCTTTTTTTTTGGTCCACGGGCTTGAAAAAAATTTTTTCAGTTAGGCTGGCATATGGATTAGATAGCCTGTTTATTTAGCATTAATTTCCTTGTTTTAAAACCTCCCATAATTTTTTTGAGTAGTGTATTTTAAGAAGGTCAGCGACTGTTACTTGTAAAAACTTGCATATTCGATATTCAGTACAACGCGCGTCCAGACTTGCAAAGCGCCGCCCGCAACGCGACCCGTTCGGACGTGCAAAAGGACGAAATACGACTTGTGCTGTGCTTGCAATCTTGCATGAATTTGTTTGATTCTTCACCAATATAAATACGAATGCCAAGGACTAACGTTACTCATTTGTTTCCGGAATTTTGAAAAGAAAAGTGTGAGTGAATCGATGTCAGTGTTTGCCAGTGCCGGAAAAAGTAAGTACCTGCCTATTTGTTATTCATACTTTTATTTTATATTGTAATAATATTATATTTGTTATGTTTGCATGTAGTAGGTACGTAATAAAAATTAAATACTGAACAGGGCCATTATTCAATACTTCTATAAAATAACAGAAAGCCGAGAAAAATTGAACTTTTAGTACTTTTTATTATAAAATTATTTATTTACCCGACTGTGGTGATTCACTAAAGGAGAGGTATATGATTGACCTGCATTTTTGTACATATTTCAGTGCCCTCGTATTTGCTAATGCTAAATGACTAAAAATATTTTCATAAATTGTACATGTACCACTCGTAACGTACATCAAAGTAATAAATAAATCATTAAAATAGCGGAGTGTTGATGTCAAAATATTCTTTAAAAGTATTTTCTCTCGAATTTACAGAAATGTATCAAAAAATATTTTATATTACATTAAAATAGGTTCAGCCGTTTTGTGAAAACCTCTATATGGATCTTAGCAGTTTATTGCTTTTAATAATTAAAAACAGTTTTGTCGCCGGCATTTTAGTTTTTTCATTGCAATAATTTATTAATCCTATTTTATTCTGTTAAAATAGCCATATCCTGTTAAAGTCGCCTTATGATTACTAAAACAAACATTTTTTTCTTTACAGGTAGGTATCTGATACGGAACATGGCTGAATCTAAGAAGAAATGTCGACAGTATAGTGTTGATTATTTGAAATTTGATTTTCTTCCATCAAAGGCAGACAAACGATTGCCCATATGCCTTTTATGCAACAAAGTTTTGAGCAATGACTCTATGAAACCATCGAAGCTCGAAGATCATCTAAGAAGGTGTCATCCTGATAAAATAGGTAAAGATTTAAAATATTTTCAAACACTGAAGGAAAAATATGAAAAGAGACCCAACGTCTCAAAGTAACGTTGATGGCTTGCGGGCTTCTTACAATATCTCATTGCTTATAGCGAAATCTGGAAAACCGCACACCATCGGAGAACAGTTAATTTTACCCGCTGTTGAAGAGGTTTTAAAAACTGTTCTGCACAAACCTCCATTTGACGTACTCAAAAGAATTCCTTTGAGTAGCAACACTGTACAAAGACGTATTGATGAAATGAGCTCTGATATTGAAAGCTTCTTGTGTAATTATCTGCAAACAACTCATTTTTTTATTCAAATGGACGAGTCAACTTTACCTGGTAATGAAGCATTATTATTGGCATATGTTCGATTTGTTATGGACGAAGAAATTCATAAAGAGCTGCTATTCGCGAAAACTTTGGAGACGGACACTAAAGGCGAATCAATATTTAATGTCCTGAGTGATTTTTTTAAGGAAAAATCGATTCCATTTACAAACATTATTTCGGTGGCAGCAGATGGAGCTTCTGCCATCTTCGGGCGATATCGTGGGTTTATAAGCCATCTTAAAAGAATTATACCAGGAGTAACTGCAATTCACTGTGTCATCCACCGACAACACCTGGTAGTGAAAAATTTGAGTGATAGATTGCACCAATCGCTTCAATTTGTGATTAAAGCAGTTAACAAAATAAGAAGCAATGCTTTGAATACCCGTTTATTTGCACAATTGTGCGACGAAAATCATAAAGACTCCCAACGATTGCTCTTATAAGTAGTATAACAAGCGGGGTTCTGTATCACCTCGATGGCCACTTTTTAACCGGCCTTGACCACTAGCTGAAGAAGTGTATTTCAGGAGCTGAATGTCGAATGGCTGAAGTCTTATGGAAGTTGTGTCAAAGAAGGTCGTTCTTGGTCCGCATAAGTGTGAAAGTTACCATTGTCTGCGAATGGCGTCCGATTCCAAGAATTCCTGAAAAATCTGCAAGAAGTGCTGAAAATTGCTGAAAGCTCAAGAAGTGGTCGACAATGACGTCACAAGTCCAGTGATTGTTGATCAGTGCCCTTTTGGCACTGAATGACCTTGAGGAGTGAATTTGACGTCACAATGGCATATATGTGTATGTAAATGTTGTGTTTTAAATTAAATAAGTTAAAAAAAGTATTGTCTGTAGTAGGATTTGAACCTCTATATGTTGTGTGGAGTACTGCAAAACCGGGGACTTAACCTACTTGGCCAAATAGGATTCGTAAGAGAGAATGTAATAATTGGGATGACATAAAAAAAGGTATGCTGAAAAGTCTGCAAGAAGTGCTGAAATTGGTTGAAATTCATACAAGAAGTAGCCGTCAATGACGTAATATGTCCAGTGGATGTTGAACAGTGCCTTTTTGGCAAATAAGTTGTGGAAAAGGTGTAAAACTGGATGTAAATAGATGTGAATAGATGTAAGTGTGTGTAACCTAAGACCGTACAAGAAGTAGTCGTCAATGAGGTAATATGTCCAGTGGCTGTTGAACAGTGCCTTTTTGACAAGTTTAGATGTTGAAAATGTCGTTATAGAGGTAGAATCGGTGTAAATAGGTGTAAAATAGGTGTAAATAGGTGTGAATAGATGTCTTAAGAGCCTGCAAGAGGTGGTCGTCAATGACGTAATTTGTCCAGTAGATGTTGAAACAGGGTATCTTAACTTAATTAAAACTTCATTAAACTTCTGTTAGAGGAGAAGTTGTGTGGAGGCTCGTGGTGTAAAAGTGGATCAATAGGTAATATATAAGTTGTAAATGTGTGCAAAAAGGTCTTATTTGGTAGTATTTTCGAGGTAAAATTTGGTAAATGTTCCCCTATAATGTTGTTTGGCGTCTAAAAGTCGGTAAAAAAGCTGGAAAATGTAAACAAATGGAGCCGAAGTCTGTGAAAATGTATGAGATAAGGCAAAATGTAAACAAAATGTATGAATAATGTGTGATTCATGGTACTTTTTGTAAGTAAAATTGAGTAAACAAGTGGCTCGTTAGGTCAGCAAAGTAGATAAGAAAGGTCAAAAATAGTTGATAAGAGATGAGTGAATGTATGTGAGAATGTAAGAAATAGCAAAAACTTGTATTAAGAGGAAAATTCCATGCAAATAATTGAAAGAGCAAGAAATTTATTTGGTTGTGGGAAAGTTAAATGTAAACGCAAAAGTTGTTGTTTGTCCTCAAGTTACTATAGTGATATGAAATGAGCCTAAATAAATCTAAAATGAGTTTGGCCTCGTTGTATTGTAAATCTTAGTAAAATATATATGTAGAGAGATGAGCCTAGCCTAGCCTGGACTCGTTGTTATTTCTATATTATGAGGGGAGAATAAAACACACAAGTATGAGCATATAGAGAAATATATTAATAAATTCTAATATAATACAAAATGTTACAAAATGTTCTAAAATATAGTAGATACAAGAATTATATTAAAAGAACTTTACAATATTTACTCATGTAAAATAATTAAGCTATTCATATGTTATTTGGTTTCCAAGGTTTAATTGGAGAGCGGAAAAAGTAACAATATGATGTTGTTAATCCACAGTATTTACATTTTGAATTCGGTTGAATAGGTTTCTTTATACATTTATCACATATTATACTTAGTAATCCTTCACAACCAGCACATTCCTTATAATCATATGTATCAATCTGACAGTCAATACATTTGAATATCTGAAACGTAAAATATTAATAAGTAACATATGTATGACTCGATTTCTTACAATAAATTTTTAAAACAATATTCTCTTTATTTTTTGTATACAGTTAAAACACAGTTCAGTCCTTTTTCTCTTTTTGTTTAAGTAGTTATTGAAATATTTGTGATAATAAATAAATGTTGATTCTTGGTAGTCGAGTTCATTTTTCACTCTTTTCCAATATAAATGTGTAACAGAATCAAATAATTCTGCTAAATGGAAACGATGTTGCATTTCAATCCATTCCCAGTCGTACATCGGTTGGCTTTGATACATCAGAAAAACCTCTTCGATGAAATTAGTATCAAGTTTGTTTTCAATGATTTTCAATATTTTCTTTGTTGGAATGTCGACATCAAAGAGTTGCTATAAGTAAAATTATGAATCAGGAATTTTCTCATAACAGTACAAATCCTGTATAGATATTTTGGTAGTAGTAGTAGGAACCATAATACCATGAAGAGTCAAGGAATTTGAACAAAA
The DNA here is from genome assembly GCA_019049505.1 of Pachyrhynchus sulphureomaculatus. Lineage (NCBI taxonomy): Eukaryota > Metazoa > Arthropoda > Insecta > Coleoptera > Curculionidae > Pachyrhynchus > Pachyrhynchus sulphureomaculatus. The sequence continues at coordinate 1,294,371 of CM032450.1, forward strand.
ACAGAAAAATTTTGCACATTGTTTGCAAAATTGACTACCTTTTCGATGAAGATGATTATAGACATTTGGCATTAAGTTAGTAAATTGTTGTTCCCTTTCAAAAGGAAGATAATGATGTTGAGCCTGAAAATATGCATTATATTAATATTATAGCCTGATATTGCTTGGAAATATTTTTATTACATTTGTTGAGTAGCATGATTTAGAGGGAAAAAAAAAAAAAAAAAAAAAAAAAAAAACGGTTAAACCGAATAAATAGTAAAATAGATTACTCTTTTTAAAAGGAAGGATACGAAGGATCATCATTATAACCCCAGGGTATAGTGTCTGTGTAAATATAATTAACGATTCGTTTGTCATCATAGGGACTTAAACCTGTTTTCTGTTGTTCGACTGTATAAACGTTATGTTTTTCGTTACGTATAGAATTTTGAGTTACTTCAATTTTGGTGTGGTTAAATAAACATTGATAATAATCTTCGAATGAAATTAATTTTAGAGCAGAAGATTGAACACCTTTGGCTCTTTTGAATATTCCAACATTTGAGATAATCTTTGAGTTGTATTGTTCAATAATATTATTATTATTGTTATTAAGCACTTTAAAAGTATACATTTTAGATCGTAATCCAATAAACTCAGTCATGATTTTTCCATTATTTTCATCCTTCATGAGACCATAGATTTTCTTATTTTTAAGCGGTATATTATAAATATTACTTTCAGGATAGTCAGAAGTATCAAACATGTGGATATCGTCTTTAATATGTGTATAAATATCATCTACGTTGAACTGGTATATAAGACTATCGGTGTCTGTATATAACAATTTTGAGTTCGAACCAAATTTTTGTTTAATGTAATTGTAGTGAAAATTATATAAAATAGTTTTTGATATGTCTAGAATTGACATTCCAAGATAAATAGGTTTATTGAATTTCACATTTAATCTTTTCATTTCAATTAGAACCAGGTCTTTGCCGAAAACCTCACAACTATGAAAATTAGGCTGAGAAATATAATAATTTGCACCATATCGTCCTGACCATTTGTTTACCAATTTTACATCTCTATATTTTCGAACGTTTTCAATCGTTTTACCGTATGGAGCAAGATTCATTAATTTAAAGAAATTTTTATCAAAATCATTTTTACTTAATTTACGAAGCTCAGTATTTACATCAATAGATTTTTTTAACCATGAAGATTATTTGAACTTTAAACACCTATGAAATTTTGTAACTTTTAATCCCAATTGCATAGCTTGTTGGAGAGCTAAATAGAGAATAACATATTTTTTCTTATTATAAGTAGTTTGGGAATATTAGAGTCTGATACTGGTGGTACTAAATGTTCAGGACAAAGTGGTAGATCTTTATGAATATTAAATAGTTCTTTAGGATAATGAATGTCTACTTCAAAAATATATCCGTAATCGTTATCCCGAAGAATATTCAATATATTGTCTTCTTGATAGAAATCATCTACCCATTTAAAATCTGTAGGCAATGGAAAACTCATGGCTGCTCCATAGAGGTTATTTACATCAAAATACATAAGAAAAGTGGAAGGTTCATTGCTATTATATTCGTTATTCATGTATTTATTATTTGCTTTACCGTATCTATTAGAACATTGTGAAATACCTCCCCTAATACCCTTTTCAATAAACATAATCATATCGACGTCAGTTAACAATTCTAATTTTACGTCGGTTATTCGAAGCATACTGTCAAAGGCTAAACCGGGGGCTGTAAAATAGTGGAGGCTGTCTAATTTATAAGTATTTAAACAGAGCTTTCGAAAATTTTCAAAAACGTCAGCCAGAAGTAAGACATCAGTTTTCAAATAGAGTTCAGCATATTCTTGCAGATTTTGTATATTAAAAGTATTCCATACTTTGCAAGTATGTTCATATTGTTGTACGGTTATATTAGAATTTGTAATTTTACTAAAAAATTTATCTGTAGGTGGTAAAGACTTTTCTTGCAATTTTTCCCAACTGTCAATATATTCATAAGGAAAGACTCCTTTCCTCGTAGCTAACTTAAAATGAGTATCATCTTTATAAGCTCTTTTCGTAATACTTTTCTGATCATCATCTAGATAGGATGCTAATTTATCTAGATTACTCGCCATAAACCGATAAGAATCTAAAAATCGGAATTGAATCTTTGAATTTTCCACATATTTTGTAAATGATATATATTTTTCCTTGTTGATTGGAATTAAACTTATTGATCCTTTCATTTCTGTACAAAGGGCTCTAATCAAAAAATGGCTATCGTAACTGGAAAGGTTGTGAAAAAGAACAGGTATTACCATTTTATTTTTAAAATTGACATTGCAAGATGTGAGCTGCCCCTCTAAAATGACCAGTTAAATGACAATGATCTCTTACTTTATAATCAATCGAATCTGTTAAAAAGGGTTTAGAACAAATGTGACAAGTTTTCGCACGATAAAATTCATCATTTTGTTGTTTCGTTAAGGAAATAGGATTTGAATATATTGCCTGTACTTGTTGTGCAATTTTTTCCAGTTCTCTAACAAACCATACTTGACAATTTTCACCCGTATACGTTTGAAATTTTGAAAGAGAATCATCATAGGCACATTTTAAATAGTAAGCAATACTAAAAGGTTCATGTTTCTGATATTTTTTGGATTTCTTAGTAGTATGCTCATCAATGTAATTTATAAGCATACTTTCTAAATCTGCATAAATCGCAAATGGAACCATCAATCTGTTTGAAAAATTCTTAAAAGTTAAAATTTTTTCTCGTTTTCTTGGGGTAAGGCAATTTTAGATTTATTTAGTATCTTACAATCAGTTAAATGTTTAGTCAGGTTTGATTCGCTTATAAAGTGATTAAAACATCTCTCACAAAACCATTTTTTATTTTGAATATTTCCTACTTGTTTGCTTACTAAACGACTTAAATTCTTAATATATGCAAAATGGAATTTATTGTTAGGGTTGGAATAATCAATTTCAAAGGAATCATCATCATCATCATCATCATCATCAGAATCTTCATTATTAAGAGATAAAATAAGTAAATTGATTTTAGTTGAAAAATTTGTATTAGTCAACATTAAGGGTAAAATTTCCTGGTTTTTTTCACAGAAAATATTTATAGCCAATTTATTAAGTGCTTCAAATCGAGGAATATCTTTTAATACTATAGGAAATGAAATTCCTTCGTATTTTAATACTCGACTAAAATGTGGATAAGATGAAGTACGTGTAACATTGTTGTCAGCTGGATATAAAGCACATACAACAGACCATAGAAAGCAATAAGGATCATTTTTTTTAATATTCACAACACTTTTAGTTTTTTGAATGAATTTAGGTACTGTTACATATGTGGAAAACCCTCCACCTATGGGATTATATTTGTTTAAATTTACTTTCAAGTGCCATATTTCACATAAAGTCCAACCGCTGTCTTTTTCCTGAAAATCCTCTAAATTACCTAAAATTTTATCAACTACATTCATCTTATACCACTCAGTCAAGTTGGTATTCTGATCAATTATTTGGTTTTTAGTCGAAAAATGTTTAATGGATGTGTCAGCAGTTTGAGTTTTTATAAATAGACCACAAAAGTTAACATTTACTTTAAGCGTAGTCAATTGTTTGAGTTCTTTTCTAATTCGCGGAGAAAATACACGAAAAGCTTTTTGTAAAAATTCCTTAGGCTCTTTATACTTAAAATTTGTTATAACTCCGGTTATTATGCGTCCCTGAAAACAGGAATCGACATTTTGCCAAATCAGTTTTCTCTTTGTCAAAGATTTATTAGTTTTAAGATTAATTTTAAATTTTTCTAAATAATTTTTCAAAATGCATAAATTTGATTCCACTTTACTTAAACTATTCACACAGACTTTGTTTTTTAAACCCTTTGTTAAAATAGCAATATTTTTCTTTAAGATACTTATATGTCTTTTATATTCTTCCTTTGTTTTAAGTAATCTACTTACCAATTCGGTCGACCGTACGATTTCCGTGGAATAGGAATCCAAAACTTTGGAACTGCTGTTGTTGCTACTGTTGTTGTTATTATTGTTGCTACTGTTATTGGCAGAAGACATATTTCTTAATTAAATGTAATAGCCGATATACTATTTTTTGTTCAAGTTAAACGTTTGAACTGATGACTATATTAAATAAATCGTTCTATTTATAATTTTAAACTTTATAGATTTGTCTTGCTTAATTAGTTTTGATTTATTGCAAAAACAAAACAAACTAGTCAATTAGCCTATAATATATAGGCGAAAAACATGTTTTTAATAACAAATAGATTGGAAATTTTGCATGATGCAATCTTATATTTTATTTCAAGAATATATTTTTGTTGTCTGCAACGTGACTAGAGATCTCTGACGAAACAGTTTGAACTAGTATATAATCTCAAATGATATTTGTTTTTGGTATCATTATTACTACAACAGTACAGTGAATAATTTTACATTATGGCTAATACTCCATGTACTCTTGTTCTTTTCTCCGAGGATCCAATTAATTTTCCTCTTCGTTATTTGAATGTGGTTGTTAAGGAACTTTTTCAGTAAGTTTATTGCTTTTAATTTCTATTTTTGATTTATTTTTTTTACTAAAACTAAGATTTTACTAAGAAATATTATTTATTGTGTATGTTATTTGTAGATATGGAGTGAAACCATTAAAACCAGAGGGGATAAAATGTACGTTTATCTTTCTTATTGTCCGAAGGGTAACAAGTTGAGACAAAAGCTGGGCAATTTACCTGTGCGTTATATGCGTACTAAAATTGATAATGAAGAAGATTTTAAGATACTGGAGAAAGTTGCAAAGATGTATAAATTTAATCTTCTCGATGAAGAAGAGTCTGATGCACCTCAATCGATAACAATGAAGACTTCTTCTCCTGCTTTAGAGGAAGGAACCTCCTCATCTCCACCTCGAAGGAAAAAGACTAAATTAACAGTTGAAGAAGTTTATACGGACAGTGAAGAGGATTCTGATAAGGGAAATGTACTCGATACTGCTATTGGTAATAATATCAAATAGGATTTTTCATGCATATTTTAATAATGTTTTACGTTTCAGATAGGGATTAAAATGTATCCAGATTTGACTATTACTATAATAAGAAGGATATTGTTATGGATCAAAAATGAAATAATACAGTTTTTTCTTTTAATATTTATTTATTTACATGTGTATGTAATAATAAAATAAATTTTAGTACATAAGAGTTTGTTGTTTTATTGACTTGTAATATATTCTCTTAAAAAACCTTAACAGTACTGGTTAGAGGGTTATATCTAACTAATCGATCGTGTAGGATTAAACAATAGGCAGCTATATCTTTGGATACGTTTTTACTGGTTTCAAATTCAATGCGTATATCGACAGCTCCTCCTATCAATATATCTTCACTTTGTCGAGAACAATCAATTACCACTAGAGGTGTATGTGATTTAAATCTTAGAGGATAGACACATGGATCGTTGATTGATGTATAATAGTAGGATTTTTGAAATTGTGCATACATTTCATAGAGAATTGGATATTTGTTAGATTCAAAATCTAAGTTTAAATTGTCGTAGGGAAATACCTCGGAATTTAAGTAGACTTTTAAATTAGTCAAATTGATGTGATTAAAAGTACTCATATCTTTGTCAAGTTTAGTTTTCATAGCTGTTTGAAAACCAATGATAATAAAACGTGGTTTTTCCAATTGATTGGAAGATTTTACAGTCCAAGTATGATTTTTAGTTTGTTGCAAGTGTGGATATTCATGTAATTCCCAACTACGAAAAGCCATATTTAAATCCTTGTTGCTCTCAAATTGTTTGAGTAATCGTAACTTTTGATGATCGCTCACTGAAATGTGTGGTATCTTCCAAAGCACCTTGTTCAAAGTCACTTTATAGTATTCCTTTTTATCCGCAATTTGTTGAATACCATTTAAATCTGTACTGCTTCTAATTAATATCAATTCTTGACGTAGATTCATTACAATTTTATGAAAATCTTCAGCAAAACCCATCATAATTTTTAGTGGAATGCAAACACTAAAATTTCCACTTCCATCTACTAGAGCAGGAATCTCTTTTTCACACCATCCTGCATTTTGTAATCTATTACTATCAGTTGGAGTAAATGATACGAGACCTTTTAAGGTTTTAGTTATTCCAGGATTTCTAACACGATCAATTACCACTCCTTCATAACGAATTTCTTCAAATAGATATAGTATGCCATTGTTGATAAAATGTACATTTTCACTATAGGTATTGTCATTTTTCAGCAATTTTCCTTCAATATACAAAAAACTTTGACTGGGCAACGTATAAAGATCCTGTGTTTGAATAGGTATTCTAATTTCATCGTTGTTACTTAGAGTTGTCGACGAATAAGGTTGATGAGTATGATATTGATAACTAACAATTGCATCGTCATGTAACACACTTTCTCCAACTTTTAGTATGTTATAACTCATTTTCTTCTTCTTCTTCTTTGATCTTGTATTTACACTTACACCTAATTATTAGGAAAATTCTCTCAATACTTGTACTAATTTGTAACTTAAATTTACACCAAAATAGTCTTATTTTGTTTGCAATGTTGTTTATTAATTTTTCAATTTAAATCCCAAAGTATGTAAAAGAGCTTTATTCTCAGGAGTTAATTCTTTCAATGGTCTTTGTAAACTGCTACGTTTGTCCTTCTTCCTACAGGTTTTATATTTAGTTTGTTGTTGATGATGATAGTCCCAGAATGTTATGTCAAATGAATTATGGTTGTATATAAATACCATATTTAAACTCTTTTTAAGTGTAAACGTGCTGTGACCAACTCTTTTCTAAAATTAACTAAATATCCATGTTGATCGGTGATTTTAAGCTGAATTTCATCTATATAACGTGTATTGATTGGTAAATATATGACATTTGATGGGTTCTCCAATATTTTATATCCAGGTTCTACATTAGGATAAAACATGTGAATTATATGCACATGCGCTTCATTATTATACGAATTGTTTACTAAATTACATTCGATACAGATGGAATTCACCTTGAAAATACCTACAGGATTTTCAGATATGTGCTGTGTATTCGGTTCTAGGACAATTTTATCAAATCCCAATAGTTCTCCTATAGAATTTTCTTGGGTAAAATCAATTTTTACTGTACATTTAATTTCGCACATGAGAGTATTCAAGTTTGCACTAAGAAATAATTTCGATATAACTTCTTCCTTGGACTGTAGGCTTATTTGTTCGAGTAAATATTTGTATATATCTCTAAGTTCGTACGATCCTTCTGGTAAAACAATCTCATTGTTGTCTTTCCCATAGTGAAAGGTATTATTGGTTTTGTCAACATTTGGTATTGAATTGTAAGTGGCAAAATTAATCAACCCCAAAACAAACTCTTCGTTTTCGTTTAATACAATAGGAGGATAAATATTTGTTGTCAATATAGATTCATTTCTTGACAATGTAAATGTGTATGACATTTTTTGTTGAATACTAGTTCTAATCAGTTCAAAATAATATAAATAACTAACACAATATCTACTTGTAACTTGCTTTTATTTTAAACATACAGGATTATACAGAAAGTTTAAACATAAATGACCACAAATAATAGAATTATAAGACTGATAAGAATCATGATTATAATATATAGTACTTCTTTCCTTAGATTGAAAATACAGTTGTGTTTCGATTGGTGGTAACAAATTTCCAAAACTATCAAAATAATAAATGATTGATCCATACTTTTTGTAAGCAGTCCAATGTGTACCAGGACCAGAATCGTTATCCAAATTAATAACTCCTGATTCATATTTATAAATTTTCCTCGGTAACCTATCCTTCATAAAGACTTCTCGAAAATAGAGAATTTTCAACTTTTTTGCATACATTTCCATTTCGAGATTCGTTAAAGCTCAATTGGGTAATGTTATTGGTAATATCGTATTTTGTGAGGAGGACGATGATGAAAAAACAGTCCCATTCCAGTTTTATAGGGTCTTAAATAGAGACCTTTCCCCATAGCAATTGATTCCATTGTTTTATTGTGACGTTGACTTTCATGTAATTGTTGTTTAGCTGATCGAGCGTCATTAACGGCCTTTGCTATTCCAGCTGCTCCTTCACTCAAAGCCCCCAAGCCACTAAGACCTGCAAATATAGGTATTAAGGGTAAAATATCTCCAGTTTTAGGAATTTTAATAACTCGAGGTGTATTGATTTTTCCTTTTTCATTTTTAACCGTTTTAATTGCAATATTAAGAGCACTGTTTATACTTGTAGGCTTTACTTTTAAAATATTCCTCTTTATTTTCTTTGCCACAGATTGAAAACTTAATCTTTTCTTATTTTTACTTCTTATTTGTTTTTTACGTTTTCCTCCCCTTTGTCGATTTTGTTTCTTCTTTGATTTAATCTCTTTTCTTTTCCTACCATTACGACAATTACTGACTGCCATAATAATAATAAGTGTTCCCTTTGGTTGAAAGGTTTGTAATGAACTAAACTATATTTAATATGACTTTCCTATATAACTGGATTTATAATTTAAATTTTTTACTATAATCCTCAACAATTTCTTCTTCACTGCTAATACTATCAGGTTTTCGTTTTTGACTAGTACTAGTATCCATATCCATGTTAAATGTAGGAGTACTAGTAGTAGGTGGTTCTTCTGTAATATTTAATTTACGTTTTCGACTCTGCTTTTGTTGTTTTTGTTGTCGTCGTTGTTGTTGAATATCTCGCTTAAATCTCTTTTCTAACAATTTTACATCTGCTTCTTGAATATTATTATTATTATCAAGTTTCCTCTTTCTGTTACTACGTGGTACTTCTGTGGTATTTGATAATTTATTTGCTGCTATCCTTTCCTTAATTTTTCTTTCGTGATAATTATAAATTGGTTTTTCTTTTTCATCATCGTATTCATCCTCATCATCACTACTATCGATTTGAGGTTTCTTATTCTTAATAGTTTTCTTCTTCTTAATAGTCTTCTTAATAGTTTTCGTTTTCGTTTTAGTAGTAGCTGATTTATTTTTAGGAGCTTTTATTTTCTTCTCAGCATTTGTTTTAACCTTTTGTGGGATCGGGGTTGGTAAGTTATTGATCTTTTCTAACAACGTTTCCATTTTCGTTAGATAATTTTGCATTGATTTTACACTTTGCTTAATAATACCTGTGGTTTGTTTAATGTTCTTCTTCGTTTCGTTCATAATGTACTGATTAGTTTTATCATTCTCATTTATTTTATCTTGTTTACTATCCCTTCCTTTTCTACTATAACCCATACCTAACTTAAGTTTACTGTCCATGGCAGCAGATACACCTATAGCTGCAATTTTTTTCCTTCCAAGACGCATCCTGTGCATTAATTCGATTTAAAGCATTTTTAAGTAAAATTTTATCAGCCTGATGACGATCACGTAAGGCAGTATAATTTGAATAGGCTATATCATGCCCTCTACAAGCTTCATCGAGAGGATTAATACCTTTATCACCACGAGCTAGACGTTCTTGTAGTTTTGTACCAGGTCCACAAAATTGATAACCCGGTAAATGTACTTCAAATGGAAGTTTATTTATAACAGTATTTAAAAGTCCACTCCCTTGAAACTTACTGTTTTCTACATTTGCATAGTATTTCATTTTCGAAAGCAAACTATATACTAACTATAAATTTAACAAACATCCTATTTTATACTTATTTCTATTCTAACTTTGAATGTGTTGTGTAAGATGGAGAGAATTGTTCAACAAAAAACTAGACTAAAAGTTGAAAATCACGATTTACAAGAATTTAAGAACAATGTTAAACATAGTATCCTATTACCCTCTACGATGCGATGTATTATTTCAGGTCCTAGTAATTGTGGAAAAACTTCAACTATGTTAAGTCTTCTTGAACATCCGAATGGTTTAAAATTTGAGAATGTTTACCTGTATTCTAAATCGTTATATCAACCTAAATATATTTATTTGGAGCAATTATTAAAACCTGTCAATGGAATAGGATATTTCGCCTTCGATAACAGTGAACAAATAATAACACCGTCAGAGGCAAAACGTAATTCTGTATTTATATTTGATGATGTAGCCTGTGACAAACAAGATGTAATACGAGAGTACTTTAGTATGGGTCGTCACAACAACATTGACTGTTTTTATTTGTGTCAAACCTATGCAAAAATCCCGAAACATTTAATACGAGACAATGCCAATGTACTTATTTTATTCAAACAGGATGATTTAAATTTACGACATGTCTATTCCGATCATGTTGGTACCGTACGTACATTTGAACGTTTTAAAAAGATCTGTTCTTTTTATTGGAATAAAACATTTGGATTCTTATCAATTTTTAAGGACAACAAAATTGATGACATAAGATATCGTTATGGTTTAGACAGTTATATATATTTAAATTAATGTTTATATACAATTAATATTCACTTAAACGTCTCTCAGACAAGATGGCTAACAGGAAGAAAATAAGCTCAAGTAAAAAGAGTGTTAAACAAAAATTAACACACAAACAAAGAGATATCAAAAATAAATTAAACCTTTTAAAACATGATCAAATTGCACATGAAACTTTATTTCAACCAATAACGAAACATTTACAAAGTATTGAAAATAAATTGGATCCAAAAAAATATGAAATACCAACAACAACAAAAACTCTTGAAGCACCTCCTGAGTTAAATATAAAATCTGAGGAATCTGATTATGATGATGATGAGTATGAAGGAGATGAATATAATGATGATTTGGAAGATACTGATAAAGATTCGATAGCGTCTGAACCCATCCCGACAACCTCAACTTACACCGATACACCTAGAGGAATAATGTCAATTAAACCACCTATGTCAGCAGCAGCACCTCTCAAGAGAAAATTGCATTTTACCACAACATCTAAGCCATACAGTTTAAGAAAACATCTCGTTAAAGATATTCAAAAAGAACATTTCGATGAGGAAGCCAAAAGACAAAAAGATTACGAAGATCAATTAAATAAAACCATAGAAGAGAAATCCTTATCAGATTATTATGAGCAATATCATCCTTTACCTGCAAAATATATTAAAATGTATCTTAAGAATCCGAAAGGTAAAGGTGATTCTGAGGGAAAATTTAGAGTAAAATTTGATAAAGACATTGAACGATTTTCAATAGGTAATCAAACTATTAATTTCGATGGACCCGATCTCTTAATTGGATCTAAAAAATTTAGCGGTACCAGTGGTTTATATGGACTAGTTTTTAATAGAAATCCACCAAATAAATATACTAATAAATGATGCTAAACATTATGCTGAAATTCTATCTGATTCAAGTGCAATAAGAGATATTAAAACTATACAACATAGCAAATTTAAGAAAATTATTAAACCAAATTTAAATAAAATAGACATAGATTCGGAAGAAGAAGAATCAGACAACTCTGAAGGAGTAGGACATGGTATGTTTATGAAAGTTACAAATAATCCAATCGATTATGTATACTGGGATGATTCAAATGAGTTGGTCGAACGATTAAAATTATTAGTTGCCTCTGAAACAGCTGGCAATACAAGTCACACAAACGAGATCAACTCTATTATTGAAGAATTACGTGAAGCTAATATTATCGAATAATGTACAAACTATGCAACTAAAGTAAAGAAACAAATTGTTGAAGAAATTCATAGACCTGCAAGGAAAAATTTTAAACGTAGAAGAGTCATTTTAAAATCACTTTTAGATCTAATGCAAGCCGATTTGGTAGAAATGCGAGAATTTGAAAAAGAAAATAAGGGATTTAAATACATATTAGTTGTAATTAATTGTTTTTCCAAATACGTATGGGCCTATCCATTAAAAACAAAAACATCTAATGAAGTAGCACATGCTCTTGAAAATGTTTTTAAACAACAGATTCCAATCAATTTGTGTACAGATTCTGGTGGAGAATTTACGGGAAAGGAAGTACAAAACCTTTTGAAAAAATATAATATTTTACATTATGTCGTTTACAGTGAAAAGAAGGCATCAATTGTGGAACGTGTTAACAGAACCCTTAAGAGTATGATGTGAAAAGAATTTAGTATTCAAGGATCCTATAAGTGGGTTAAATTACTACTACCGAAAATCATTCATATTTATAATAATAAAAAACATAGAACTATAGGTCTAAAACCTAGTAAGGTAACTAAAAAACATGAAAAATTTCTACTTGACACGGTTTATAATAACATAAAGATGACTACACTTCAAACGAAATATAAAGTAGGAGATCATGTACGCATATCAAAACTTAGAGGTGTTTTTGACAAACATTACAAACCAAATTGGTCTACGGAAATATTTACTATTAAAAAGGTACAATATACAAACCTCGTTACGTATTTACTTCAAGATGAACACAATCAAGACATTAAAGGTGGATTTTATGAACTCCAACTGCAAAAAGTTAAATATCTAGATATTTATTTAGTTGAAAAAGTAATAAAACGACAAGGAAATAAAGTACTTGTAAAATGGTTAGGTTTTGATAATAACCACAATAGTTGGATCGATAAAACTAATGTTCAGTAATAAGTAATAGTAGTAGTAATAGTAGGAATATATATTTCTATATAAGATTGAGATTTATCTAACTAAACTTAGTTCAATAACAGGTGTCTGAGATAAAATTACCATTAAAACTGCCAGTTGTTGTACGAATAAAATGTCCCAAATGTAAAGGAGAAACAGATCTGTATAATGAAAGATGTTTGGCATGTGATTCTAAAAAGATTTTTAAATTAATGGATGGTGCAAAACACATGCCATCGAGGTACATTACCAGTAAAGAACAACAAGGAAATGCTAGAGAAACCAACGAAAGACAAGGAAATAGATGACTTGAATGAATTATTTTAAACAATATAAATTTAAGTGTAGTAACATTTTGTATTTTAGAATTTATTAATATATATCTCTATATGCTCATACTTGTGTGTTTTATTCTCCTCTCATAATATAGAAATAACAACGAGTCCAGGCTAGGCTAGGCTCATCTCTCTACATATATATTTTACTAAGATTTACAATACAACGAGGCCAAACTCGTTTTAGATTTATTTAGGCTCATTTCATATCACTATAGTAACTTGAGGACAAACAACAACTTTTGCGTTTACATTTAACTTTCCCACAACCAAATAAATTTCTTGCTCTTTCAATTATTTGCATGGAATTTTCCTATTAATACAAGTTTTTGCTATTTCTTACATTCTCACATACATTCACTCATCTCTTATCAACTATTTTTGACCTTTCTTATCTACTTTGCTGACCTAACGAGCCACTTGTTTACTCAATTTTACTTACAAAAAGTACCATGAATCACACATTATTCATACATTTTGTTTACATTTTGCCTTATCTCATACATTTTTACAGACATATGGCTCCACTTGTTTACATTTTTCAGCTTTTTACCGACTTTTAGACGCCAAACAACATTATAGGGGAACATTTACCAAATTTTACCTCGAAAATACTACCAAATAAGACCTTTTTGCACACATTTACAACTTTTATATTACCTATTGATCCACTTTTACACAACGAGCCTCCACACACCCCGTGGGGGGGCGGGATAGAATATCTCCCCCGGTATGTTCTGCCTGTCGTAGGAGGCGACTTAAAGAACAATCTAGATGGTAGATGCACAGATCCCACCAGCATCGCCCGGTGTGATACCATCGCATCGGCTTAGGCTGCGTGAAGTTGCTTAACGTTTCGTGGCTGGGCCGATGTCCCGGACTGTGGGACCAAATAGCATGATGAGGCACCTGGATACAAAAAATTCCGGAGGTAAAATAGCCCCCCGTTCGGATCTCCGGGTGGGGGCTGGTTCAGGGGCGTCGACATGCAGAGAACAGAATTTCAAAATGGATTTTTGCAACATACGAGGTTTAAATTCGAACATAAATTCAGTGCACCAACACCTGCAATCAAATAAACCTCATGTACTCGCTCTCTGTGAAACTAAGGTCAGTTCATCGACCAGCACAGTAAACTATCTTTATCCTGGGTACGATTTCTATTCCCGATTTAGGCGTAACTTTGGAATCTGTCTTTATGTCAGAAGCGACCTCTCTTGCCAACGAGAAGAGGCTCTGGAGCCCCCAAACTTTGATGTTATGTGGTTAAAAATAACGACTCAATCAACCACAAGGTTCGTCTGTATCCTCTATCGACCACCAAGTGATACAAACTTTAGAACACTTTTCGCTTCTCTTGCAGACACCATAGATCATTTACAAATTAACTATCCAAATGCCGAAATTGCCATCCTGGGCGACTTTAATGTCCACAACATCAACTGGCTTAAATATTCAAATACTACCGACGAACAAGGTCGTGAAGCCGAATCATTTTCAATCAGTTGTGGCTTGACTCAGCTTATTGATGAACCAACACGGATCCCTGATCGAGACGGAGAGTTCGCCAGTCTTCTTGATCTGTTTTTAACCACCAATCCGGAGATTTACACGGTCAGCGTAAGTCCGCCTTTAGGTTCTTCCGACCATAAACTACTTTCGACATCGAGTATTCTACCAATCAGTGACAGCGAGGCGCCCAAACAGCGCAAGATTTGGCACTACAAATCTGCTAAATGGGAAGATCTCATGGAATATTTTCGAACTTTCCCTTGGTTGGACGTTTGTTTTCGATCCGACGACCCATCTGACTGCGCCAGGGAGGTTTCCGATGTTATTTTGGCCGGTATGGAGGCTTACATCCCTTTTTCGAAGAAATGCCCTTCCAACGGCAAGCCTTGGTTTGACCTAAAATGCAAAGAAGCTGTTGCTTCTAAACATCTTGCATACCGACAGTGGCGTGAAGATCCTAACACCATAAATCGTAACATCTTTGTTCGTGCCAGGAACAGATGCAAAGACATTATCGACGAAACCAAGGAGGTACACAATCAACGGATTAGAAACAAACTTCTCGCTTGTCCCGGCAATTCCAGGTCCTTTTGGTCAGTCGCTAAGGCAGTTAGTCAAAATTTCACCAAATTCACCATACCACCACTCACACGGCCAGATAATTCTATTGCAACGACACCTGTTGAGAAAGCGAACTTGTTGGCTGAACTCTTTGCTTCACATTCTACTGTCGATTTCCAAGAAAAAACACCACCTACTATTCCGATAGTGCAGTCAAGGATGCCCGATATTGTCTTCAGACAGCGTATCATAAAACGTATTTTGATGAAGCTAGACACCAAAAAGGCTTCAGGCGCTGACGGAATACCTGCCATAGTTCTCAAGAACTGTGCGAGGGAACTAACACCAGTTTTCTGTAGACTTTTCAACCTATCCTACAGAAAGGGAATATTTCCTTCCTGCTGGAAATGTGCCACAGTTCAGCCGATACCTAAAAAAGGCAAGAAGACCTTACCAAATAACTACCGACCAATCGCACTACTCTCAATAATATCGAAAGTCATGGAAAAGGCTATCAATCAGCATCTTCTAAAATATCTTGAAGGATTCAACATTATTAGTGATCACCAATATGGCTTTCGTAAAAATAGATCAACAGGAGATCTTCTGACTTATGTAACACATGTTTGGAACAACGCAATTGAACACTTTGGAGAATCTCGAGCGGTTGCTCTTGACATATCCAAGGCATTTGACCGTGTTTGGCACGATGGGCTGTTGGCTAAGCTACGTTCTTATGGTATGTCTGAAAAGTTCTGTTTGTGGCTCTCATGTTTCCTCAGAGAGCGTTCTTTACGAGTGGCAGTCGACGGATTTCTTTCTAACACCTTCACTATCAACGCCGGTGTACCCCAAGGTTCCATACTGTCTCCTACTCTCTTCCTCATTTATATTAACGATCTGCTGGAAAAGACCGAGAATCCAATCTACAGCTTTGCAGATGACAGTACACTTATCTCTTCATTCACTTTGAACGCTCGAACATCGACTACTCAGACGAATATCCGCAGACAGCAGGAAGTCATTCAACTTAACAAAGACCTGGATGAAATTCTATCTTGGGGTGACAGTAACCAAGTGGAATTTAACGCTACAAAAACCCAGGCGGCAGTTTTTTCTAAAAAAGTTAACGTTGCAGAACCCGACATAGTTATGTCGGGGCACTCCATCCCTCTAACATCGTCACTCAATCTGTTGGGCGTTAATTTGGGAGCAAATATGTCCTGGCATGAACATGTTGCAGGCATAGCAAGAAGAGCTTCTCAAAAGTTGGGAATATTGTTTCGAACCAGAAAGCTTTACACTCCACAACAACTGTTAATTCTTTACAAAGCTCAAATTCGACCAACTATGGAATACTGCTCCCATGTTTGGAGCTCCGCTCCCAAACATACACTGCATTTGTTGGATTCTATCCAGAGAAGAGCTGTTCGTCTGATTGGAGACCCGGAACTGACCGACGGCCTTGATTCGCTGGAACATCGAAGAACGGTTGGCGACTTGAGCCTATTCTACAAGTACTTTCATGGAAAGTGTTCGAAGGATGTGGCCCGTTTAATTCCTCCCAGAGCGGTGCATATTAGAAGTACACGTCGCGCTAATACTTCACATCCGTATGAGGTTCAGCTTGTTACTCCTCGTACAACGCTTTTCAAGCAGTCTTTTATATGGAGAACATCATACCTTTGGAATGGTTTGCCCAGGACTGTGTTTCCCATCGAGTACAATCTACAGCGATTCAAGAACAACGTGAATCACTTTCTCCGCACACGTGTCGCTCCTGTAGCGCTTTAGGGACTTCCCTGTAGCACGTGTGCTAGACCCATAAAAAAAAAAAAAAAACTTCTCCTCTAACAGAAGTTTAATGAAGTTTTAATGAAGTTAAGATACCCTGTTTCAACATCTACTGGACAAATTACGTCATTGACGACCACTTCTTGCAGGCTCTTAAGACGTCTATTCACACCTATTTACACCTATTTTACACCTATTTACACTGATTCTACCTCTATAACGACATTTTCAACATCTAAACTTGTCAAAAAGGCACTGTTCAACAGCCACTGGACATATTACCTCATTGACGACTACTTCTTGTACGAATTTCAAGCAATTTCAGCACTTCTTGCAGACTTTTCAGCATACCTTTTTTATGTCATCCCAGTTATTACTTTCTCTCTTACGAATCCTATTTGGCCAAGTAGGTTAAGTACCTGGTTTTGCAATACTCCACACAACATATGTAGGTTCAAATCCTACTACAGACATCACTTTTTTTAACTTATTTAATTTAAAACACAACATTTACATACACATATATGCCATTGTGACGTCAAATTCACTCCTCAAGGTCATTCAGTGCCAAAAGGGCACTGATCAACAACCACTGGACTTGTGACGTCATTGTCGACCACTTCTTGAGCGTTCAGCAATTTTCAGCACTTCTTGCAGATTTCTCAGGAATTTTTGGAATCGGACGCCATTCGCAGACAAACGTAACTTTCACACTTATGCGGACCAAGAACGACCTTCTTTGACACAACTTCCAGAAGACTTCAGCCATTCGACATTCAGCTCCTGAAATACACTTTTTCAGCTAGTGGTCAAGGCCGGTTAAAAAGTGGCGATCGAGGTGATCCAGAACCCCGCTTGTTATACTACTCTTATATACTGAAGTACGCTGGTTGTCGAAAAGTGCATGTTTAACAAGATTTTACTCACTTTTTGAATCAGTTTTAGAGTTTCTGGAAAGTAAAGTTCCAGATTTAAAAGAAAACCTGATCAAATTGAAAGCAGACATCGCGTATTTGACAGATTTGTTTAAAAAATTTAAAGACATTAACTTGCAGTTACAAGGGGACAGCCTAAATTTAATAAAAACAAAGGGTGTAATTTCGGCTTTTCTTGGAAAATTGAAATTTATGAAGCAAAATATTAGTCGGCGCGAATTCTCCCAGTTTCCAAACTTGTCACAGGCAGAATGTCTTGATGAGGATATTCAGACATACGTTCAACATTTAAATGACCTGCATGATGACTTCAAAAATAGATTTGAAGATATTCTGACGATGGAAATACCACCATGGATCATAAATCCATTTGATGAAACGGAAGTGGCGAATGTGGTATTACAAGAGGAGCTACTCGAGCTTAGCACCAATGAGGAGCTGAAGGTGAAATTTAAAAAAGGCTATCAAACATTTTGGCTGCAGGCAGAAATACCCGACAAATATCCTGGGCTGTGGGAAATTGCGAGAAATCTTTCGATAGCGTTTCTTTCGTTATACCTTGTCGAAAAAAGTTTTAGTGTAGTTACAAACCTATTAAAAAGGAGCAGATTGAACACCACAGAACGGGGAGATTTGCGGTTATTCCTTACAAAATTGAAGCCAAATATTGATAATTTGCTGTCAATCCATCAAGTACTTCCCATTAAAATTATGACTATTTTTTAATTGTTGATTTGCATTGTTAAAGTTATGGTACGTCATTAATGTTTAATTTTAATTCTATTAAGTCTGTAATCATATTATTTCAATACATAGAACACAAGAAAATATATTATTTTTCTTTTTATTTTTACTACTCCGAAGTTGGAACTCAGCCACGACACAAATTTCCATCGTTAGATCTAATCTTCACATTTTTTGACGAGTTTTGGGAATATGGTAGAAATGTAGCAGCAGGGGGTCCACCGAAACCAGTAAAATTTTGAAACTGGTCTACGAGAAAAAAAAGTTTGGGAACCTCTGTTCTAAACTATCTGAGAGTATTCCATATTATTAGCGACCGTGATTATGGCTTTCCTAATCAAGGACCAACAGGAAATCTTATAACTTATGTGATACATATTAGGAAAAACGCAATTGAACATATTTTAGAGTGTCGAATGGTTGCACTTGATATATCTAAAGCATTCGACCGCGTTTTACACGATGAATCAATAGCTAGGTTCCGCTCTTATGATATGTGCGAAAAGTTCTGTTTAGGACTCTCGCCGGTGTCCATCAAGGCTACATACTATCTCTTACTCTCTTTCTTCTTTTCATTAATGATCCTCTAGAAAGGAAAAGCAATTCGATCAACAACTTTGCCCATGACAGTACGCTTATTTCTTCATTTACTTTAAACATTCGAACATCCGCAAAGAAAAGGAAGTAACCAAGTAAAATATAACGCTGCAGATTTTTCCAAAATTAGTTAACTTTGCAGAACCTGACATGTTTATATCGGGACAATCCATTCCTCTAGTATCGTCACTCAAGTTACTGAGCAATAACTTAACATGAACATGCTGTATGCATAGCAAAGAGAGCTTCTTAGAGCAACTTTTAATCCTATACAAACCTCACATTCGACGATTGATGGAATGATGCTCACATGTTTGGGTCTCTGGTTTCAAACATACGCTATATTTGCTTGATTCTATTCAGAATAGAGTTGTTCGCCTGGCTGGAAAAATTATACCGTCAGCTGTAACTGAATGTCAACACTCTAGTGGCCAAACCATCAATAAAAGAACAACCAAATTTCTTGCTTTTGTCTCCGATTCTCATAAACGTAGATTTAAGGTATCAATTGAAATTTATAAATACCATATCAGTAGGTAATATAAGTCGCTCCTAAGCCCAGAAGTACTCTCCTAACCTAATTTTTATTTGGAAGGAATTGTAAGTCTACTATGTGCGCCATCTATCGTTAATAAGTGTAGGTTTCTGTATGTGGTTTTTAATATTTATAGCCTAAATAACAGAAAGTCTTGTCATCTGTCACCTGTCATCTATCACCTGTCACTTGCGACCTGTCACCTGTAAGATTAGGTCATGCTAAATATTATAAACTATTTAATTTTAAAAAAAACTCTGGTAATTTCTTCGATTTTCGATATGCATACAGAAAATGTTACCGCCTACATACCTGATCCAATCAAGCATCTGATATAAAAATCATGCATTGTTGTAAGTGATGTGTTCGATTGATCCGATAAACTAATCTGAACCAGCTTTGGGTCGGTTATGTGACCAAATCAGCATCTATGGGTATAATATTGACGTTCGTAAATAACTCAAACCAGTATATTGAAATGCATGTAAAAAAAGCGGAAACCTGTAATTAGGTATGACTTCATACGAATTTAAACCAATCACAGATCAGCGCTGTACGTTTTACTCTTAAAAATACTGAAGGTCCGAACCAATGGACGTCCCGTACTTTTAATGCAATGGTAAAACTTACTGACAATCTCTATCTGATAAACCACTACATATTTTTCTGTGCTTTATCATTGATTTAAATTGTTATTGAATTGATTGTATTGTTCACAGACGCTAAACACATATTTTGGTTATAATGGAATGAAAGTTGTGTTAAATTACTATTTAAAAAACTACTTTGAGATTCTGAAACCGTTGACACCATGGCACTATACAACATTTAACACCACTACACCAAACACTTCATTTTTGCGCTCGGCGCGCCCTCCGCTGCTTATGATACTAACATAGTTAGTAGAAAACGTATCGAATACAATAAAACGTTTGGTGTAATGGTGATAACTGTTATGTAGTGACTGTTTGGAACCTCTACATGATAGTAAGTAGTTAGTATACTAACTTGAAATGAAAAAAAATCAATTTAGCAAGTAAAAATACTCATTTTGGATTGTTGGTTATGATGTCACACTAATTTGGTAAGTCACTTTTCAAAATATTTCACGTAGCTTAATGTCTAGTTATATGTTCCGAGATGGTTTTTTGAAATATAACCCCCATTTTTATGTGTTTTGTAGTTAGATTACAACACAGGCATCTACAAAAAAGTACAGAAAATTACTATTGATCACCCAGAAACGAAAATATATTTCTTAAAAAGCATTCCCTCTTTTTTTATTAATATATCATACGCGCTGAAGGGAATTACAAAAGAATAAGACTGTTTTTTATAACAATTCTTAAAGAGAATCGTATACACGTAATCGTACAAAGCTCAGATTTGACCAACTATGGAATACTGCTCCTTTGTTTGGGGCTCCGCTCCCAAACATACACTGCATTTGTTGGATTCTGTTCAGAAAAGAGCTGTTTGCCTGATTGGAGACCCGGAACTGACCGGCGGCCTTGATTCGCTGGAACATCGAAGAACGGTTGGCGACTTGAGTCTGTTCTACAAGTATTTTCATGGAAAGTGCTCGAAGAATGTAGCCCGCTTAATTCCTCCCAAAGCGGTGCATGTTAGAAATACACGTCGCGCTGGTGCTTCACATCCGTATGAGGTTCAGCTTGTTACTCCGCGTACAACGCTTTTCAAGCAGTCTTTTATATGGAGAACATCATCCCTTTGGAATAATTTGCCCAGCGCTGTGTTTCCCACCGAGTACAACTTACAGCGATTCAAGAACAACGTGAATTGCTTTTTCCGCACACATGCCGCTCCTGGAGCGCTTTAGGAACTTCCCTGCAGCATGTGTGCTAGACCCATAAAAAAAAAACTAAGGGACAATCTAAACCGCAAACGAATATAATGTATTAGGGCAACATACACTTCTGTGGAAAGAAACAAATGAGCAATTTGTCTTTTATGATTCGAAGCTTGTTTTGAGTTACAGTCGTATAAAACTCTCTAAGAATATCTTCCAAATGAGAAACAGACGCGCTCTCATCACTACATAGTAGACCATAAATATTGCTTAAGATTATACCTTTATTTTCTAGTGTTATTTTAAAAGACACTGGTGAGTAAAAAATCGAGTCAAAATATTTGGCTTCATTTAACACGGATCCTAAAATTTAGTGTTTATACATTTTTAGAGATTTTAGTATCATTTGAAAGCCCATTCTATTCTCTTTCTGATGATACTAAATTCCAAAGCATACCTCATGCATTTTACTGATTGAAATGATTGAAAGTGGAAACAAAAAGAACAAGGATTGAAAATGGGGGTAAAAGAAAGGAAAAATTAAAGAAATTTGAAGTTTAACAATTAAATGTATTGATAAAAACCAAAATCAGTATTTTGTATAACCCCCCTAGCTCTTATTACTGTTTCCAACCGGTTTTTTATGGAGCAGGTGAACTTTTTCACCACTGTCGGTGGGATTCTTCCCCACTATTCCGCCATCGCAACCTTTAAGTCCCCCAGCGACGCAGGGGCGGGATTTCTGGTTTGAACCTTTCTTGTGAGCTCATCCCACATGTGCTCGATTGGACAATGGACAAGGGGAAGAATAATTGTATAATTATAGTACTTTTTTTGAAAAACCCTTATGGGAGTATTCCAGATACATTTTTGATGACTATGTCAAACCGAATTTATCTAAATAAATAATTTCTGAGATATTTTCTGGGTATCCACAATAGTCTCCCAACATGCAGTTGATGTAGTTTCTGTTTCCATTTTTAAAAAAATAAACTTGGGAGACTGAAAAGCACGATACTTACAATGTTATGATCGTAACAAAATTAAAACTGTTCAGTTGTCTACTAAAGGACACACTTAGAAGGTAGTGATACTGACAGGTTACGGCATCTCTTGGAGTCTGCTCGGACTTTTCGAACGGTCCCTTATATTTCAAGGTTTCTGTGGGAAAAAAGGGACCTCTCATCTAAAAAAGCTTAAGTTGTTTTGGAATGACAAGCATTTGAAAATAGTTCCATTGCATGTGTGTAGGTTAGTCAGACTGCGGACGGTAACAAGCCGCAGTTTTCCTGAAATTTGTTAATAATGAAATACATTCTAATGTAATAATTACAAGAGATCATAAAAACATCCTGAATAATAGATACACATATATAGGAAAGGACGCATTAAGTTAATTGTTGTGCACGCCATAAAAACACAATTACGTTTAACAAAGAAGTTTTCTTTTTCTCCTCGGTAGCGAAAATTGCCACTTTTTTCGGCCTTGTACAGCTCTACAATTTTCAAAATAATATTTTGATAAAGGAACTTCGTTACATATGCTTAGTTATGTTATGGAGCCTCTTAACATTATTTATTTGTGTTGACGGCTTTTTGGCTATATAACATAATTCTAGTATTTTCAAAACTCTAAAGAAAACATGCTATCATAATCTGCAAAGTTCATCAAAATAGGCTAAGCTATTTTGAAATTACAGACATTAATAATTATCACTAACGCAGTTTAATTAAATTCTGGGAGATAAAAGCCACAGTGTCCCTCAAATTTATTAATAAAAAAGATGTTATGACGTCTTAATGAAAATATAGTAATTATGAAAGTATGTAAACACATCCTGAATAATAAATATAGATATAGGAACAGATAGATTAGAATAATTATTGTGTAAGCGACATAAACAATATGACGTCTAACAAAGAAGTTTTTTTTTTCCCTCGATAGCGAAAATTGGTACTTTTTTCGGCCTTGTACCGCACTATAATTTCCAAAATAATATTTTGATAAAGGAACATCGTTACAAATGCTTAGTTACGTTATGGAGCCTGTTAACATTATTTATTTGTGTTGACGCCCTTTTGGCTACTTTGAAGCATAATAATTCTAGTATTTTAAGATATTTTGCGTATTTTTCAAATTTTTGGTCGTACGAGACTGGTTTGAAAAGTCCGTGCAAAGTCCGAGAGATGGCACCACCGGCGCGTATCGAGGTCATGTTTAGTTAGTAGCATCTCTCGAATGAACGCACACCAAGTTTCAGCCATATTGGTCTATTTCTTTGTGTTTGGCATTCGTGTGAATCAAGGAAGTCGAGTGATTTTCAAGAAATGGACGAAAAAGAATTTCGTGTGGTGATTAAACATTACTTTATGAAAGGCAAAACGCCTCAGGAGACTAAAGAGAAGCTTGATAAACATTATGGTGACTCTGCACCTTCGATTAGAATAGTTTATAAGTGGTTTCAAAATTTTCGGACTGGCTATATGGGCACAAGTGACGCTGAACGTTCTGGACGGCCTGTGGAGGTTACGACTCCAGAAATCATTGATCAAATCCATGATATGGTGATGGATGACAGAAGAGTTAAGGTGCGTGAGATTGCTAGTGCTGTGGGCATCTCGACTGAACGGGTACGTAATATTTTGCATAAACATTTGGACATGAGAAAGCTATCCGCAAGATGGGTGCCGCGATTGCTCACGCTTGACCAAAAACGGAATCGTGTGAAGTGTTGCAAGGATGGTTTGCAGCTGTTCCAAAAGAATCCGGAGGACTTTAAGCGTCGTTTCGTCACTGTGGATGAAACATGGATACATTACTATACTCCTGAGACCAAACAACAATCTAAACAATGGGTTACCAAGGGGGAATCTGCACCAAAAAAGGCGAAGACCGTTAATTCGGCCGGAAATTATGGCAACTCTCTTTTAGGATTCGCAAGAGATAATCCTCATCGGCTATCTGGAAAAGGGTAAAACTATTACAGGTGAATATTATTCATCGTTATTGGACTGTTTGAAAACCGAGCTGCAAGAAAAACGCCCGCGATTGGCCCACAAGAAAGTCCTTTTCCATTACGACAACGCACCAGCACACACCTCAGCAGTTGTGGTCGCAAAATTAATGGAAATAGGATTCCAACTCGTTTCACATCCCCCCTATTCTCCAGACTTGGCTCCCTCGGACTACTATTTGTTCCCCAATTTGAAGAAATGGCTGGCGGGACAAAGATTTTATTCAAACGAGGAGGTGATTGCAGACACTAATGGATATTTTGCAGACTTGGACAAATCCTATTATTCGGAGGGGATCAACAAACTAGAACATCGTTGGACGAAGTGTATAAGCCTAAAAGGAGACTATGTCGAAAAATAAAAAAGGTTTACTTCAAACACATAAGTAGTTTTTATTTTTGCACGGACTTTTCAAACCAGCCTCGTATATTTTAATAACCACTATGATTGTCACATCATACACAAAAAGAATAATCTGGCATAAGCTTTTTTGTGAATTTGCATATATTGATGACGTTTTATTGATAAAAAGATCCAAGTTTGAAAAAAATATTGTTAGAAAAGCCGTTCGTTATTTGATAATTGTAATTTTTATAATAATATTTTTTACTTTTCTTGATTATTTCAGATCTGGAAGAAATAAAGCTATAGTTCCATTGGGACACTCTAAAAGAGCTATTTATCTCTTCTTATTATGTTTTTCACTAAATAGTTTATTGATAGCAGTTAAGAGCAGATATCGGAGTACTAAAAAACTTATCTTAGAGCTTAAAAATCTTAAAACTTCCGAAAATGAACAATATGTTTATGAACTTTTACAGAAAGTGGACGTTTTGGCTTTACATCTTACTAAAACACTAAACTATTTAAATGACATCTTTGGAGTTCAACTTTTTTTGT
This sequence comes from Pachyrhynchus sulphureomaculatus, assembly GCA_019049505.1. Lineage (NCBI taxonomy): Eukaryota > Metazoa > Arthropoda > Insecta > Coleoptera > Curculionidae > Pachyrhynchus > Pachyrhynchus sulphureomaculatus. The sequence continues at coordinate 1,319,735 of CM032450.1, forward strand.
TGCTTGGTGATGTTTTTTATATTAATTTATTTAATGCTTTTTATATACAATATCATTGTAAGTAACTTTTTATTATTGCCATATCAGAATTTAAATGTCAAATGTGGCTAATTATTTTACAACTTTTGGAAGAAATCGAAGTGAAAAATAATACAAACTAATTCCGAGCAGGAAAAACAACATGACACTCTTAAATTAAATACTTATATTTTCAAACTGCCTTAACTGATCTTATGAGCTTTTTCGATACAATTTGGATAAGCTATTTAATAGTGTATCAAACATAAAATTCAATAGCTTATACGACAAAATGCTGTCTACCAAACGTATTTCTCTAAAACTCCCCATCATTAACAATTCCTTTCCTAGGTCACATTTTGTTACCTTTCGTATTTTAGAATTTGCTAAGGAGCCTTTATTTCATGGCGTATATCGAAGCATCTTTTTGGTTGGTGCTAAATCAGACATTCTTAACAGGTGACTAAACCAGCTGAGTTTCTCTATTACATCTACGACTATTTTTTTTTTCGTCTTGATTTTCAGTCTATTTTCACAGCCATTTTCAGTCTTTTCGTTCTTCTTTATTTTAATTAACTTTCATATGTTAGTAACATTTCGTTCATCGTCTTTCCAATATTTTTTTCATATGCGAGTTTGTATGGAACCAAATTGAGATTAGTGCCTTAACAACTTTTCTTGCTCGTTAAAGTTCTCGTCTTATACCTTTCATATCATTTCTATCAACGACTCCTCCCGAATACTTAAATTTATCGGCCTCTTCTGTGTGGTAATCTCCATCCAATAGAAATCCTTGCAATTAGATATTGAGTTTTTGAGTAACTAACTAGAAATAAATCCTCGTATGCCTCTTAGATCACAACTACCCTATCAGCATCAAGGCAAAGGGTAAATAAATGATGATTTTGGATTGGATGCAAATGGAAGTACACCTAGGCTTCACTTCTTTGAAACTCATTTTACATACAAACTACAATCTTCTCTAAGGTTTTTACTTGTTAGCGTTGACTGCGACATGATATTATATTCTTTAATAAAACAATATTTTGATCGTTGTGTCTAATGGTACGAATACAGCATGGACCATATCCAGCTCCTCTTAATACCTCCTAAAGTTATTTTTTATACAATATCCTAAGTTTTCATTAAATTGATGAATATTATATGTATTTCAACATTAACTGCTATTATCTTCGCGTGAAGTTTTTGTAATGAGAACAAAATGTCAATAATTAAGCATCTTGGCATAAATCCGCCACAAATATGTCACAGATATCGGCTCTTAGTTGGCTTTGCATTATCCTTCCAAATAACCTGCTAAATAAGCAATTGACATCACAACCAAATGTAATTATAGTCGACCGCATTCTAATAAGTCGGGTGTATCGTTTTAGCTGCGATAAACTTTTCTGTTGTTATCCTTGATAAAGTTGCAGTCACATGAATTTAGTTAATACCATGTTGGAAAATTGAAAAAGTCTAATAGACTTTTCATGTCCTACGCAGAGAGCCAACTATAATTTCCAGTGGCAAGCAACCATCTAAATATTTTGAGAAAAAAACTTGTTCAGAATATTACTTTAAAAATTGTTAAAAAAAATGTTTAAAAGAACACACTGACAAAAGCAAAAATATTTTTCAAATGCCATGGAACAATGATTGGATTATTTTATTTTATGATATTATATACATAATATTTAAACTAAGTTGGGAATGTGGAATCTTTGGCACAATGATACTACTCAGTATATATCCCCACTACACCAAATACTTTATTTTTGCACTCGAAGCGCGTTTCGCTTACCATGTTAGCTTCATCAGGAGCGATGATTGGTTAGCGAAACGCGCGTCGAGTGCAAAAATAAAGTGTTTGGTGTAGTGGTGATATATACTGAGTAGTATAATATTTAAATATTATTGGACTTAGTAGTTGCCATTATTTTTGCTTTCTCATCTGAGAGCAATTCAGAGCTTAACGAAAAGGAATATATAGAATACTTTAGTAAAACCGAGACAGAAAACCTCTAATCTATTTAATATTTGTAAAATATTCTTGTAAATGTCTTAAAACGTTTTTAGATGCTAAAAATGAATGCAGCATTATTATGTCAATATCAATGCCATTTTTTTTTTATTTTTCAAAAATGTCAAAAAATTCTATTATACATATAATAATGAAAGCCAAAAAGCGTTTTGCGGGCTTTTTAAATCACCAGACAAAGAAAATGATGCTTAATTTAATAAGCTACTTTGAAAAGGAGCAAAGAAAATCTATCAGAGACCGTAAGTTAATGAATCCAAAGTCCATCCAGAAACAAGTATAGGAAGCTTTAAATTGAAATATTAGAATCATACAAAGGATTGTTAATGAAGATCACAGCGGTATAACAGGGAAAAATGTGAAAAAAGGAAAAGAAAAGGCCAAAAACTAAGGATTTAGGCGACTTCGTGAAAATGGATGTGAGAAATTTGATTTACGACATGTATAAATCTAACATGAATATAACTTTTACGACTTTAAAAGATATTTTACGGGATAGAAAAATTTTAGAAATTGGACTAAAGTCTTTGTCAAAATTAATGAAACATTTGAGATTATATTTGTGTGAACTCCCCAATGTTGCCAGTCAACGAGTAACATTTTTAAGGAAGTATATTGAAAATTTAAATTTACAGTTTAGAAAAGTATTTTTTTGGATGAAACAAGGATTTTTTCAAACGCTAAATCAGTAAAAAGGAAGAAGGGGTACAGTTCTGGAAAGAGGTTTATTATTTTGTATGCTGGTTCATACACCGGGTTTGTATCTGGGGCCAGTTTAATATTTTCAACTACATCGAAAAGCGCCAATTACCACGACAGCATGAATAATGAAACATTCGAAAAGTGGCTAAAAGGAATGCTTATTCCAAATTTAGATCAGCTCTCATTAATCGTTTTGGACAATGCTTCATATCATTCTACAACTTTGAATAAACAACCAAATTCATGGTGGAAAAAATAAAACATTTCAATGGTTAGTAGAGTAAAATCAAAACCCTTCTTCAAATTTATTAAAAACAGAGTTACTTTTAATGGCAAAGACTTTTAGAAAACCTAAAATATACTCGGTTGATAAAATTTTAAGGGAACAGGGTTATGATGTTTTGCATTTGCCACCTTGCTAATTTAACGCCATAGAATTAATATGGGCAGGCGCAAAATCCTATTATGAAAAGCATATTACTGAAGGACCTATAGCTCATGAACCTGAATTGGTATGGCAAGACTCGCTAGACCGAATAGTACTGGAAAAAATAGTTGAGCGTACAGAAAAAATAATTTTGGAATGGTGGGATAGAGAAAAAGTTTTGGATGTCCAAATAAACCCTGTAGTTATCTTAGTATCTAAAGATGACAGCGATACCTCTGATGACTCAGATAGCGAATTTGAATTTTCTTAATTTACATTTTTTTATTTTATTATTGTTTTTAATGTAGCATTATCGTTGCTTTTTGTTTTAACAACCGCTCCTAATATACTCTATCTGGGTGGACTTCGGATTTATTAAGTTACCGCCTTCTAAAGGTTTCTTTGCTCCACTTTAGAGTAACTTAATAAATTAAGCACGATTTTTGAAGTAAGTTGTTACCTACATACCTATATGTAATAAATGCATAAGTTGTGTGCAGCTGTACACACAGAGCGCAGCGTGTGCGTGATTTTTCTTGCCATCAAATGGAAAATTTGATCCTTTAGGTTTTGCGAAAAAAGTTAATGTTCATAAAAATGTTTTGCTTGTTAAATAAATAAAAATAAAATAGAACAATTTAATTTTTTATGTACAGTGTCCTAAAAATATATAATAACCCATTCGATGTAAAAAAAAACCGTAAGTTATCAGAAGGGGTGGGGATAAAACATCACAATAAAGATTTTCTTAGGAAAAAAATATTGTTTCTAACGAGTCTGTACAAGTGATTTAAAATGTGGTTGACTTTTACTTTAATAAGTAAGCAGTAAACATAAACTTTTGCCAATTTTCGTTCCAATTAAAATTAAAACTATATAGTAAACCGATTTAAAAAAAGACATGTATATACTTTTTAATTAATAGGATCGATTCTGGAACAAAGAAGTACCCTATTTTATCTAAATTTTTGAAGGTAATCACCTCCCTTCAGAAGGATGAGGATGTCGCAAAAAAAAACGTCAAAAGTGTCCCCCTTTCCTCAAATAAGTATGCTAAATCCTATTAATCTGCTATAAACTGTTGATATAAGTATTTAGAACTTTCCGAGATAAGTTATGTGTACAATGTAATCTTTTATTTTACGTGGACTACCCTATAGGTATGTTATACATAACAAAATAATTCGATATGTAGGAAATAGGATTCAAGGCGTCCCTTCCCCAACCCTTTAGAAAATTGCTTCAAATATTCTTGTCAAAATATTTTGTGAAACATGTCATTAAGAACAAACTAGACGTGCTTCAAACTTTTCTCTTTCAGCATACATAACCGAGTATATAATATTCCTAGGTAGGTATATTTTAGTAGATGATCGTTTTTAGTGTTCCGTACTTCACTTCGGTGTCTGTCTGTCTGTCTGTCTGTCTGTCTGTCTGTCTGTCTGTCTGTCTGTCTGCCTGCCTGCCTGCCTGCCTGCCTGCCTGCCTGCCTGCCTGCCTGCCTGCCTGCCTGCCTGCCTGCCTGCCTGCCCGCCTGCCTGCCTGCCCGCCCGCCCGCCCGCCTGCCTGCCTGCCTGCCTGCCTGCCTGCCTGCCTGCCTGCCTGCCTGCCTGCCTGCCTGCCTGCCTGCCTGCCTGCCTGCCTGCCTGCCTGCCTGCCTGCCTGCCTGCCTGCCTGCCTGCCTGCCTGCCTGCCTGCCTGCCTGCCTGCCTGCCTGCCTGCCTGCCTGCCTGCCTGCCTGCCTGCCTGCCTGCCTGCCTGCCTGCCTGCCTGCCTGCCTGCCTGCCTGCCTGCCTGCCTGCCTGCCTGCCTGCCTGCCTGCCTGCCTGCCTGCCTGCCTGCCTGCCTGCCTGCCTGCCTGCCTGCCTGCCTGCCTGCCTGCCTGCCTGCCTGCCTGCCTGCCTGCCTGCCTGCCTGCCTGCCTGCCTGCCTGCCTGCCTGCCTGCCTGCCTGCCTGCCTGCCTGCCTGCCTGCCTGCCTGCCTGCCTGCCTGCCTGCCTGCCTGCCTGCCTGCCTGCCTGCCTGCCTGCCTGCTGCCTGCCTGCCTGCCTGCCTGCCTGCCTGCCTGCCTGCCTGCCTGCCTGCCTGCCTGCCTGCCTGCCTGCCTGCCTGCCTGCCTGCCTGCCTGCCTGCCTGCCTGCCTGCCTGCCTGCCTGCCTGTCTGTCTGTCTGTCTGTCTGTCTGTCTGTCTGTCTGTCTGTCTGTCTGTCACACCCGATTTTCTCCGAAACTATTTGACATAGAAAGGTGAAATTTGGTAATAATATAGGAATTGATGGCCTCATCAGAGCCATGTAGTTTTGAGAATTAAATTTTGATTTAAGGGGTTAGTTTTGGGGGGTGAAGTCGGAAGCGAAAAAAAAATTTTTTTACTAGGTCATCGAGTGTAGTGTCAAATGAAAGCTTGTGAAAATACGAGTAAAAAATATATATATATAATATTATACTTGCGCGCACTTTTCTTTGTATTATTTTTAAAAATTCGTGAAAAATCGCTGTCCCGGGCCTTATCTCGAAAAGTACATATCAAAAAATTTCGAAAAAATTCTGGAATATTCTCCACGGGGTGTAGATTGAACGAAAACTATCACGAGTGCATTACCTTTAATAATTTATATGGTATATAAAAAAAACAAAAATTTCAAGGTCATCAGATTTCAGTAAAGATTGGAAACAAACTTTGTTGAAAACTCATTTGGGGTGTGTTTTGTGAAGTCACTGATCATTTTATACCACCGTAACATAAATTTTGACTTAAGGGGTTCGTTTTGAGGGGTGAAATCGGAAGTGAAAAAAATTTTTTTTTACTAGGTCATCGAGTGTGATGTCCAATGAAAGCTTGTGAAAACACGAGTAAATATATATATATATATATATATATATATATATATATATATATATATATATATATATATATATATATAGATATATATATATATATATATATATATATATATATATATATATATATATATATATATACTCGTATATAATGTAATACTTGCGCACACTTTTCTTCGTATTACTTTTAAAAAATCGCTGTCCCCTACCTTATCTCGAAAAGCACTGATCAAAAAATTTTGGAAAAATTCTGGAATATTCTCCACGGGGTATAGATTGAACGAAAATTATCACGAGTGCATTACCTTTAATAATTTATTTGGTATATAAAAAAAAAACAAAATTTCAAGGTCACCAGTTTTCAGTAAAGATTGGAAACAACCCTTGTTGAAAACTCCTTTGAGGTGTGTTTTGTGAAGTCACTCATCATTTTATACCACCCTAACAAAATTTTTTATTTTAAAAACAATCAACGTACGGAACACTAATTGTGCAAGTTCAACTTGCACTTGACCGGTTTTTTATATTTATGTACGTTCCCTTTCATTCTGTTTAAAATACATAATTCATCCTAATTTCAATCCTTACAGAACTTTGATTAAAATAAAAGCTTTGTACTCATTTACCATGTTTTGATGTCTTTTAAACTTGGTGTGAAATGTTGCTAATTTTAAAACTTAACCTGTTTTTAACTGTATTTTATTGAATGCTGAACGCAACTCTTTATGGGCAATTCTTTAAATTTTGAACATACCAATATCAAATATGACAACTGGTAAACAAAATTTGACAAACGCCAAATTTTCTTCGTACACATTTTGGGGAACTCTGCTTTTTTCGACTTAATTCAGAAAATGAAATGAAGTCTGACCCGACTTATTATCTTTTGTATAAAAGGCTAATAAAAATGCTGCCAAAATAAGCATCTTTTGACTCTGGTACCAGTGTTATAGGACATAGTTTTATCACTGTTTTGAAAGCGATAAGGAAAGAAAGTTAAAAAGAATGTTTGTAAAATTGGTTACAAAAGATGACGCGTTTATCAATACCAGTAAAAATTCTATTTTCTTTTTAGGCACCTGTAACAATATGCATACACCAATGTGATCTCACGAAAAGAGAACAAAACAATCTTACTGCTACCTGTCTGAAAGTAAAAGAACACTTTGAAGAAAAATCCGAATTATATCGAGCAATAGATTCTTTAGGTTTCAAACTAGGATTATTAAAGAAAGAATTTTCGGCGGCTGAATTTTTTCTCATTGATAGAACTACACTAATTTCATTGTTTAGTTGTTGTACTTCATATTTTATTACTATACAGACTTGGTAAAAGTTCTAATGAACTTTCACATATTGTCTCTGTTTATGTAAAGAAGAAAATATTAAAAACAGATGTGTTGAAAATGCTTTCTGTAAATCAAGCTGCTCGAACCTTACTGTAGTTCCCTCTGGCTGATAATACCAAAACCTAAAAGGTGGTCCGCAAAAAAATGCAATGACCGATTTATGGGACTCTAAGCATGCCCAATCCTACGATAAGTGTGTGTGTTTTTGTAGTTATTAATTTGTAACACCGAAGTGTATGCAACTAAAGTGTGCACATTATCATGTATCAATGTTAAATTAATCATGTTGCAATATATATATATATATATATATATATATATATATGTATATATATATATATATATATATATATATATATATATATATATATATATATATATATATATATATATATATATATATATATATATATATATATATATATATATATATATATATATATATATATATATATATATATATATATATATATATATATATATATATATATATATATATATATATATATATATATATAAATCTATATATATATATATATATATATATAAATCTATATATATATATATATATATATATATATATATATATATATATATATATATACATATGTATATATATATATATATATATATATATATATATATATATATACATATATATACATATATACATATATATATATATATATATATATATATATATATATATATATATATATATATATATATATATATATATATATATATATATATATATACATACACATATATACCAAAACCTAAAAGGTAGTCCGCAAAAAAAAATGCAATGACCGACTTATCGGACTCTAAGCATGCCCAATCCTACGATAAGTTTGTGTGTTTTTATAGTTATTCATTTGTAACACCGAAGTGTGCACATTATCATGTATCAGTGTTAAATTAATCATGTTGCAGTATATATATATATATATATATATATATATATATATATATATATATATATATATATATGTATATATATATATATATATATATATATATATATATATATATATATATATATATATATATATATATATATATATATATATATATATATATATATATATATGTATATATGTATATATATATATATATATATATATATATATATATATATATATATATATATATATATATATATATATATATATATATATATACATATATACATATATAAATATATATATATATATATATATATATATATATATATATATATATATATATATATATATATATATATACATACATAAAGAGAGATAGATAGAGCGAGCGACGACTCTCCCCGGTTTCTCACGGGAGTTGTTGTGGTTTGTTACTATTTACATTATAATTTAGTGTAAACAAAAGTAGCACGTCCAAAATATTTTTTAAGATAGTTTAAAATATTTGTTAGACATGATCGGGCCACGTATATCTGGCGATGCGAAAAACATTAAATGCTGCTGTCTAAACCAAATAAGTTTAATGTTTGTCCGTGAGCTTTATTGATCGTCATCGAGAAACATAGTATCATAGAAAACTGGAGCCATATAAATTGAAATCAAAATAGTTTCTCCAGCTCCACAGCCTGTCAGAATTGTGCATTTATTCCAATAACTTTTGAAGGCCTTTATGTGTAATTTACTACCGTTAAATAATTTTGGTGGATTTAAATTACTTAGTAATAGTATAAGAGCAACTACTTTTAGAATCAGATTGTGACGCGGAGTTCCGAGAGCAGATCGCAGGGGCGCCGGCAGCGGCGCTAGTTTAGGAACACCCATGTAAAATCTAACTATTCAGCCAAATGTTACGATTTAATGGCAGCAAATTGACAAAACATAGGGCGTATTTAGTTTGACAAGGATGTATTTTTTCCTACCTGAACTACATTTTTTAGTTGAAGTATTTTAACGCGTCTATTTTTAATATCTTTACGTCGATAATTTGAGTTAACTTTTGTAGATAGACTTATGCTATCGTAGACTGATAGAGAACTATTTGAGGCGAACAATATTGCATTCATTGTTTTCATGTATCTCTAACTATTTAGGCATCGCAAGCGAAGATACCTCTCCGATGATTGATTGTTATAATATTTTTACCGACTTAACATACTCTTCATAGGTATTACATTTTTTTAAAAAACTAATCACGAACACTAATTGCGCAAGTCCGACTTGCACTTGGCCGATTTTCTATTTAAGTAATTACATTCTTGTTATTGTCTCATCAGGATGTGTTAATTAAATTTTAGGATCAATATGGTCAAGAAAGTTAGCAAGGATTTTTTCTAATTTGTTATTTTCCCCTATGTATAGCGTTCGCTGAAAGTTGGTGCCTTAAGAAAAACTTTTTTTAATCCCAAAAATATACAGAATGTGCAAAAAATAAAACAAACGCTATCTGATAACATCAAATATACCAGCATTAAAGGTCACAAACTTATAACATTATTTTATAGGAAGCTTGGTGATTGTGGAAAATTCGAAGCAACAAAATTTTAGCTTTTAGGCTGAAATATATAATAGTTATAATTGTTATAACAAAAGGTTTTAGGTTATTATTTGGTTATTATAGTTGCATTTTTGTAACTTCTTTCGAAACGTCAGTCTCGAGAATGTCAATATCAGATTTTTTTAGTTTGACACCTTTTTACCTTCCTCATTTTTGGTTATTAAATTTTCTAGGTCTTTTTGTTTGCTATTGTGTCATATTATAATTTAAATAGTATTCTAATGCAATACCCTACAAGAAAGAGCTGTAATTTCCAGTATTTACCGATCATTTTCGAGGGTGTATTGATTTCGAAATATTTTTTGTGCGTTTCTGACCAGATTGACGAAATGTTATCTTTATTTAACAGCTCTTCCTCTGAGTATTTGTGTATTTGCTGTTTTTACTGAAGTATGGCATGTATCTAAAAACCAGTAAAGGAGCACATGTATGTATGTAAATTTTTGAATAATTTATTTAATTTTATTTTGCTATCCTTTTTACAGGAACGTTATACAATATCATCTTATTAACTGGAGAGCGAAAAGTGGTAATACTTCTGAATAAACAAAACTAAAAATACTAGAATTAAACATAAAATTGTCCAGCATTCAAAAAAAAAATGGGTAGTAACATTGTACAACTGTCAGACTTTTGTGATGTCATTTTGATGACAGTTTGATGAGGGCCCATAAGTTTATATTTATGTTTTATGTAGTAAATAAATATTTATTGCCAATTTAAATCTCGTCATTGCGCTGACCACCCTGTGAAATCTTGTTAACTAGGCACCAACAATTTAGAAGTATCCCTGTGGTCTGAAAGAGAAGAGTAGAGATACTACAATTTTCGTATAACCACAGACTAAGAAATGACTTCCTATCAGACTCTATAGCTCCGTGTTAAAATAAGAGACTCACTAATTGACAGCTAAATCTTCTTTGAATGGGCAGCGAGTATTTCCTTGCGAGTCGGGGAGTACATCCATCGTTCAGTGAGGCTTTGATTTAGTGGTCGCAGACATTTGCCCGAAGTCTCATTTGGCGTTATAGATGCTTACTGGCTGATCGCTGACTGTAAACTGAAAGATTGAGAGTTGTGCGTGTTACCAGAAATAGAGGTTGTATTAGTGATTGATCGGTGCTGCCCTTTCTGTGTTGACTTGGAAGTGTTCAGTGTTGTTCAGTGCGTTATCGTTGCTTTGTGTTTTTACATATTTCCATATTACTGGGAGATTGAAGGCATCATCTTTGTTTAAGGTGTCACGTCTCTCCTTTTGATGGCTTCTTGGATGATTCTTGTTTTATGTGATGTACGGGGACTATTTGTTTACAACTGGTAAAATTGATTTTGTGGCCTATCGCTAGCTGGTATTGTCATGTGGATTCCTGTTATGATTCAGTTGTTCTATGTGGTTTGTAGGAGGTAGATATATTGTGTTCTCGCAGAAGTCATCTGATACCAACTTTTGTTCTTTTGAGATAGGAAAGGGTGATTCTAGGTTTGTTTTCAGGTGACTTTTGAGTTCTTGCTTGTATGCTACTTTGTTTCTGTATTGCTTTTGTGATTAGGTTCTGTATTCGTTTTATTTACGTATTTTTGTGATACTATTTATCGCCTCTTTCCCGTTAATGTTATCGGTTAAGCGAAGAATTTTTGAGATCAAGGTTTTGGCTACTGTTTGCAGTCGAAATGGATGGAAATGTGAATTATCGTACAGATACTAGTTCGTGTGTGTGTTGGCTTTCTCTAGACTATACGCTTCTGGTGTCCTAATACTGTCTATCTTCTGTACAAGCACATCTAAGAGGGATTGCTTCTTATTCTTCTCTACTTTCAACGTGAATTAGATTTCATGGTGTAAAGAGTTTACGTGATCCAAGAATTTGTTAAGCTCATCTTTTCCAAAGGACCATGCCACGACTATTTCATGGACGTACCGAACCAAACATTTTCAAGAGGTTTAGTATGGCTATGTGAAGTATGTACTTTTAAGGCAGTGTCTGGCAAGACACTTTATGTAGTCTAGAAGATTCGCCTTCCGCGCGATTTGTTCGAGAACTTCATCTGCTGGGATGCTAGGATATAGAGATTTAACGTAGAAACTATCATATCTCTTTCTTCGTTTTTTTAGGACTTTGTCTTGTTCTTGATTGATTTTACCTGTACTTTTATGGTGTTTCTTAAGATCTCGACTTCCAGCTTTCCTTTCATCTTTTAGGAGGTCTGCCAGGTAATCTTCTGTTGTTAGGTGTGTGGTTTTTTGCCCATTTAGCAATCCTATCTGGGGCCATCCTGTCCACGTGATCCCTCCATTGTCGTCTTCTGGTTCTAACCCATCGAACCACGTCTTTCACTTGAAGTTAATTTCTTATGTCGTTGCTGTGTATTTGATCTCTTTGTGTTTTCCCTTTTATTGTACGCAGTATTTTTATTTCGGTCGTTCTCATGATACTTTTGGTTTTACTGGTTTCTGCACGGGCTCCGCTGCATATGTTAATCTCGGTCTCACACAGGTCTTGTATATCCTTACTTTACTTTCTGCATTTATGTATTTATTTTTCCATATAACATCTCTCAGACTACCAGATATTTTTATTGCCTTGATGGAGTTTTCTCTTACCTCCTCTGTTAAATTTCTGCTACTAGATATTTGTGATCCGAGGTAGTTAAATTTCATCACCTGTTCGAATGGTTTTTTACCGGTTATTAACTTACATCGGATGGGGTCTTTTCATATTACCATGCACTTTGTTTTTTCGGTGGATATAATCATGTTAAATTTTTAAGCAGTTGTTTCGAACTTGAATAGAAGGCGCTGTAGATCATTTTCAGCTATTAACGTAGCATCGTCTGCGTAACATAATATTTTTAGAGATTTATTTGCCATTTTTTTTTTTACTTCTTGGGTTATTTTATTCATTATTGTATTGAAAGCGTGGTGTTTAAGCTGTCTCCCTGCCTGATTCCTGTTTTAACATCAATTTCTTCTGTTATGATTCTGTTAGTTTTGATGTATGTTTTAGTGGTGCTATCTCTCTCTTTTATTATATTGATAAGTTTGGTATTGACGTTTAGTTGCCGTAATACACTGGTTACATCGGACAGTCGTATTCGATCAAATGCTTGTTTTAAATCTACCAGACACATAAACATAGGTTTATTGAATTCAATTGCCTTTTCTAATAATTGCCGGATTATGAATATTGCATCTACTGTGGATCTATTCTGGTGAAATCCCTGCTGCAGTTCACACATTTCTGTTATTAGTTGTAGTTTTTGTGCTGCTATTTTTACGAATAATTTAAGAGCGGTGCTTAGCAGCGTTATCCCTCTGTAATTCTTCCCGTCTTTTTTGTGCCTTTTTTGTAAATTGGTGTTGTTATGCACGTTCTCCGTTCATCTGGGATTTTTCCTTCTTTCATTATCTTTTTAAATAGCTTCATTAATTCTTCTTCAATGGATCTTCCACCGTATTTGATCATTTCAATACATATATTGTCTATGCCTGGCGCTTTTCTGTTTTTTAATTTTTCCACTATTATATTGTTTCCTTTAAAATTTAAGGTGTGGAGTATCTGAGTGAAGTGTTCGAGTTTTTCGTTATATATGATTTGGCCTACTGTAATGTAGGCTGTAATATGCTGGCTAGATATGTTTCCAATTTATTTAAAAGCGAGTTGCAATTGGTCGCGGAGGGTTACTTGTCCGGTTGATTTTTGAAAAAATCCTATAATCTGAGGCATTTGCCGAATTTTTCGACAAAATTTTTTATTTTGAGATTTAAGGTGTCGAGAATCTATTAGAGAAGTTCTGAAAGTTCTACGTATGATTCAGCTTATTGAGCTTTAATATCCTGGCTAAGTATTTGCCAATTTGTTGAGGGGTGAGTTAAACGCATTCATAGATAGTCGCATAGGGTTTGTGGATTTTTGGAAGATCATATAATTTGGAGCGTCTGCTGGATTCTTATCGGGAAATTAACTTTGGGTTGATTTCAAAATCTATGGGTGATTCGTTGATTTTGGTAGTCTTTTCCATGCATGCTGTCGGGTTTCAAAATATTGGTTTGTATGCTTGATCATCTAGTTGGTTTGTCATTTTGGTAATGTAGTCCTCTGTGTCCATCACGACTGTTGCATTACCTTGATCTACTGGCAGAATCATAATGTCTTTTTAGTTCGGTACGCCGATAAAATATTCGAGGTATGACCTTTAGAGAACTAGATAACTTAATACATCACCTAAACTCTTTTCTCCAGAATTCCCAATTCATATTGGAACTAGAAAAGAACAAATAGTTTCTCTTCGTAAACATTTTTGGATAAAAAACAGCGAAGGGACAACTGAAGCATACAGTCTACAGGAAACCAATACATACCAACGGACCTATGGAATGGAATTTTCTTAAATTTCTTTTTTTCTGAATAATACTTAGAAGTATAGAGAACAAAAATCGAATTTTTGAAAATTCGAGGTGTGTGCAGCCCCTTAAGTTTTATTAAGAAGCGTTTTGTGTCGTTTTGTAAACGATAACGGACATTCTGGGGTCTACAAACCTGGGTGGTGTTTTTCCTTAGAACTTGACAGTCGAATGCGAAGCAGAGATTAGTTATTTCTGCGATAGAAATGTCTGCCCGTATAAGTACTAGTATAGTTGACTTTGTGTTTGGTCACTTCTTTATCATTAACTAGTAAGATAGCAAATGATGAAACAAACTTATGGTCATGGAAACAAAACGTAGAGCGAGTGTGAATCTCCGAATGGGTGGTTAAAAAGAGAACGGGAAGACTAGCGAATTCTCCATTATAAAGAGAAATCCGAGTTAACTTAAAAATAATTGGAAAAAAAGGTTAATTTACACCCGACCGTTATCGACAACTCAGCTTCAAAAGTCAGTGTTTACAGCCGGTACCAAAATGTCCTGAATATCTATCTATTGGCATAATAAAGCTTATTTTTTGCTGAAATTTAAAGTATTATTTCTTAAAAGTTGGCCTTTGATAAATATTCGTGGTATAATCCTTTAGAAAAATGAATAGAAGAGAACAAATAGCTACCCTTTTTAGACATGTTTGGGTAAAAAACAGGAAACCAATACGACAGGCCAATTTGACTCAAAATGGTATCACTAGAGTTAACATAGGCAAAAAAGCAATAAAAAAAATTCAAAATTCAAGAAATTACAAGACAAATCAATTTTCTAAGTACCCCAGAAAAATTTGTAAGGCTGTAATTCTTTTTATTTTTCGCAATATGTTTTATCGAATAACAAATATTATAAAGCATTCGCGCTTCAGCATCGGTATCAGTTAGTGGCTCTGCTTACTAACCTGTGATTCCTTTGTTGTTTTTTTTTGTGCAAACCTGATAAGAGTTTTTTTAAGTACTAAATTTTTTTGGATTTGAGATTTGAAACCTTTCCTGATTTATCTAAATCTTTTAATTTTATTTTTCCGTTTAATATTTTGAATTATTATGGAAACGGATATCCCCCCGATGGGGGGGGGCTTAGGAAAAAAAACTTACTTGTATAAATATGACGACTTGGGCCCTTATATAGTATATGTCGAAGCGGAGGGGAATATAACAAGCAAATTTAATGACTTAAAAATAGCTAAAGATATCTGCAATCTAAACATTAAAGATTTAGTCGGAATAAAAAATAAAGGTAAAAATAGAGTGGCCATCGAATTTAAAAACTATTTAGCAGCAAACAACATGATCAATAATGTAAATCTAGGGAACAAGGGCTACAAAACACATACCTAGTAATTTTGTCACTTGCAAAGGCATCATTCGTGAGATACATAAGAGCATAAGCGAGGAAGAAATAATGAAAGCCTACGAGTCATCAGTCAAAATAATAGATATAGTCAGATTAAATAAAAGAGTAGTTAACAAGGAAGAGGGAAAAACTTCATATGAACCTACAAATTCAATATTAGTAACGTTCGAAGGCACTTACCTACCCAAATACGCCAGAATTTACAAAATTGAAAAAACGGTTATACCTTACGTCTCTCCAGTCATCCAATGCTTCAATTGCCTTTTATATGGACATACAAAAAAAGTATGTAAGGGAAAATCTAAATGTTTTAACTGCGGTAAACTGGAAGACCATATAATAGGCTATATTGAAAATAGCCATAAATACACCTTTTCTTGTGAGTTAAAATGTTACCATTGCCAGAGCACGGAACATAGATCCAACGACAAAAGTTGCAAGGAGTAAGAGAGACAAAAAGAGATTAAAAAAATCATGGCCTTTAAGAACCTTACCTACTTTGATGCTAATGCCAAACTCCCCAAAAACAGTCCCAAAAATGACAATAACAAAATACTACATCCTACAGACTTCCCGATATTAAAGACACAACAGAGAACATAGAGGAAAAAGAGGAAGACAATGACAAGATTAACATCACCAAAAGAACTTATAAACAAGCACGAGTGTTAGATACAGGATACAATAAACAAGAACACGCGGCCTGTTTAAATAAACCATACGGAAGAGATTACATAAACATTCCAACAAGGGATGAACCCAGTACTAGCAAACAGAACCCTAGAGATAACACAGAAACTATGGAAAATAACAATTTCAACTTTAACTACAAACCGCCTTATTGTGCCAATCAATCAGAACTGGTAGACAAATTCCAAAATATCTTCGATTCACTATCGTCATTTCAGCAATTAAAAATAAAGAATATAGTTCACAAATCATTAAGCAAAAGCCCTATAAAACAGATAACAAACAATTCTCTTCAAAATTCAGCCTGAAAAACGATAATTTCAATTATAACATCACACTATTACAATGGAATTTAAGAAGCTTTTAGTATGTGTATGTATGTATATATGTATATGTATATGTATATATATATATATATATATATATATATATATATATATATATATATATATATATATATATATATATATATATATATATATATATATATATATATATATATACGTATATATATATATATATATATGTATATATATATATATATATATATATATATATATATATATATATATATATATATATATAATTTTTTTTTTTTTTTTATGGGTCTAGCACACGTGCTGCAGGGAAGTCCCTAAAGCGCTCCAGGAGCGGCACGAGTGTGGAAAAAGCGATTCACGTTGTTCTTGAATCGCTGTAAATTGTACTCGGTGGGAAACACAGCGCTGGGCAAATTATTCCAAAGGGATGACGTTCTCCATATAAAAGATTGCTTGAAAAGCGTTGTACGCGGAGTAACAAGCTGAACCTCATACGGATGCGAAGCACCAGCGCGACGTGTATTTCTAACATGCACCGCTTTGGGAGGAATTAAGCGGGCTACATCCTTCGAACATTTTCCATAAAAATACTTGTAGAACAGACTCAAGTCGCCAACCGTTCTTCGATGTTCCAGCGAATCAAGACCGCCGGTCAATTCCAGGTCCCCAATCAGACGCACCGCTCTTCTCTGAAGAGAATCCAACAAATGCAGTGTATGTTTGGGAGCGGAGCCCCAAACGTGGGAGCAGTATTCCATAGTTGGTCGAATTTGGGCTTTGTAAAGAATTAACAGTTGCTGTGGGGTGTAAAGCTTTCTGGTTCTAAATAATATTCCCAACTTTTAAATATATATATATATATATATATATATATATATATATATATATATATATATATATATATGTATATATGTATATATATATATATATATATATATATATATATATATATATATATATGTATATGTATATATATATATATATATATATATATATATATATATATATATATATATATATATATATATATATATATATATATATATATATATATATATATATATATATATATATATATATATATTGCGACATGCTTCCCTTCGCAATCAAATATCGAAAAACTGGTTAACAATACAAATTCTAATTCACGAAAAAACACAAAAGTAGTTAAAGGATTGAAAAAGAAAGATGTCTTCTACTTAAAAGCGGATAAAGGAAATAAGGTTGTTATACTGGATAAGAAAGATTACTTTGAACGCGTAGATAATCTTATCGAATCTGACCCTTATGAAAAGGTAATAAGAAATCCATTACCGAGAATGATATCAGAGGTTAAAAATTCTTTAAAAAAATGTAAGAACCTTGTCCCCGATTCGCTAAAATTTAAATTAAATGTGAGTAATCCGACCATACCAAAATTGTATTGCTTACCCAAAATTCACAAACCTGGAAAAGCAATGCGACCCATTGTTTCATCGGTCGGATCACCCACATATTTAATATCCAAATGGTTATCAAAAGAACTTGAGAATTTACCATTAAATACTTTCGCAGTGAAGAATTCGTTAGAATTCATTAATAAAACAAAAAATCTAATTCTCAATGAAGGTGAAGTCTTAATTTCTTTTGATGTTAGTTCTTTGTTCCCAAGTGTGCCAATTCCACAAACTTTACAATATCTCGAAGAATTACTTAGAATGAATGACTTTGAAGACGAAATTATTCGTGAATATTTAACATTATCTAAACTTTGTATGGAACAAAATTATTTCCAATATAACAATCAATTTTATGTTCAGAAAGAAGGAACAGCTGTGGGTAGTTGCTTATCGCCATTCATAGCCAATTTATTCATGAGTAAGTTTGAAATCGAAGCCAGTCAAGAATTCGAATATTTCCCAAGGGGATGGTATAGGTATGTGGATGATATTTTTCGCGATTTTTGATACAAAGAAAGCAAATATTGATGATTTTGTTTCTAAATTAAATAGCCGGTATGATTCCATTAAATTCACTTACGAAGTTGAGAACAAAGGACAATTGCCTTTTCTAGATATTTTAATTATTAAAAATAATAATAGATTAGAATTTGATATCTATAGGAAGAACACAGTAACAGGTAGATATATTCCTAATGATTTATTTCATTGCAAACAACATAAATTAGCCTCATTACATTTTTTAGTTCATCGTTTGGTCACTTTCCCTCTGAATAGAGTAAACTTTAATAAAGAAAGGAATCGTATTAGAAATATAACTAGAGTTAATGGTTATGACGATGACTTAGTAAATAAGCTAACAAATAGACATAAGTTTAGGTTTAATATTCAGAATTCCACCTTTTTAACACGCGAAGAAAATAACACCAAGTATGTCTCCATATCATATAATCTGAAATATAGCAAGGGACTCAATAAGGTATTTAATAAGGTAGGCCTCACCTTAGTCTATAAGTCATCAGACAATCTGAGGAATATCTTAGGAAATCCCAAAGATAAGATTCCTAATTGTGAGAAAAGTGGAATTTATGAAATTAGTTGTAATGATTGTGACAAAAAGTATGTTGGGCAAATTAGAAGGTCAATTAAAACACGATTTAAAGAACATTTAGCACACTTAAAATACAGTAGAACAGAAAAGTCTAGCATTGCCGAACATGCCCTTGAAGCTGATCATACTGTAACATTAGATAATCTAAGATTAATAAAAAATGTACCTGATAGGAGATTGTTGAACGCATATGAAAGTATGGAAATCATAAATTGTAAAAGTAGTTTAAATAAAGACAGAGGGCCTATTCCTTATAGTCCCCTCTACTGGTTACTTGACCGGAACTGACGGCCTTGCCTATGTTATTAGTTCCGCTTGAGTAATTCAAGGGTTAGGTTAAGTATAAATAGGGTAGATTTGGAGTTTAGCTTTAGTCAATCATCGCTCCTGATGAAGCTAACATGGTTAGCGAAACGCGCGTCGAGTGTAAAAATAAAGTGTTTGGTGTAGTGGTGATATATACTGAGTAGTATCATTGTGCCAAAGATTTCACATTCCCAACTTAATATATATATATATATATATATATATATATATATATATATATATATATATATATATATATATATATATATGTATATATATATATATATATATATATATATATATATATATATATATATATATATATATATATATATATGTATGATTGGCAGTTACCTGAACATCCCAAAACACATCTACTAGAGCCCAAAAGACATAATACCAGATTATAAAAAGAACGTCATAAAAATCTTTCATAATAATTTAAAAAGATCCTTCACAAAAAAAGGAAAAGGATATGCTATGAATAACAACCGGACTTCAAAAAAAAAATCTGGTGGAAGGAGTTGGAATACTCCAACAGACGACACATTACGTCAATCATAAGAATCAGGACTGGACATAACTCAACGAAGGCTCATCTACATAAAATCAAAATTGTTGACTCCCCCTTATGCTCGTGTGGTAAAACACAAGACACTAATCACATTTTTTGAATGCCCCATGAATAAACTCCATGGCTTTGACATATACTCCGAACTACTAAAACTAGGAGCCAAGTCTCCGATTAATATACAAACTATCGCGGCAGACATCAAACTAAACACCATGAATTTAATAAATAAATTCCTTGATGCAAATAATATTAAGTTATTAAATATCAAAATCTCTCACATCCAGAAAATTTTAGAAGTTACCCTTCAATCCTATCACCTTGTTATTTATATGTATTCCCCTAAATGTTATAACCCTTCAGCACTATAAAAGTTTATAATAAAGCCCGGGTAGATATAAGACTTAGAGTCAGACGGACGTCGACCTGGCAGAAAGTAACTGGCTAATGGTCCACAGAGAACCGAGCCAAACAAACAAAACCAAAAAAAAAAAAAAATTATAAAAAATTGTAAAATATGCGTTCTTCACCTATTTTTTAGAAATCACTGAAATGTGATCTCTAACGGACATAAATCCTTTACTACGAATATTTTAGAGCCTGTATTTGGCCTAATAATAGTCATAAATACGTACTTGTCAAAACACTGATATGCTTATTTGCTTACAGTCTTTTCAAATAGTAATAAATTATTAGAACTTTGTCAAATGTTGTTAAAGCAAGTAAAATAAATATAATAAAGTAATTACGTTTTTTTAATGTTTTTTTTTTTTAATTTTTAAAAAAGGTGATATATAGAGGATTATGTATGAATAGCACTATGAGTAAATTGTTTAGTAAAATAGTTAAGTCTAGATTGGAAAATGAAGCTAAGAACATTATTAGCGAGGAACAAAGTGGCTTCACAGCAGGTAGTTCATATATAGATAATCTATTTACAGTACAACACATTCTCGAAAAAAGAACTGAAAGAGAGCTAGAAACACATTTAGCATTTATTGATTTAGAAAAAGCCTACGATTCGGTACCCCGAATTGAACTATGGAAAAATATGAAAACATTAGGAATAAATTGTAACAATATTAACTTAATAAAAACAATGTACTTCAAAAATAAAACCTATATAAAACAAGGCTCACAATTATCCAAGGCAATAGCAACAACGAAAGGCTTAAGACAGGGATGCCCCTTATGTCCAGCACTATTCAATATATACTTAGAGGGCACATTACAGGGGTGGAAAAGAAAAAGTAAAGGAATAGGAATACCAATAGGAGAGTGCCACTTATACACTTTAAATTTTGCTAACGACCAAATCATATTCGCACAAGATGCTTTTGACCTAGAATATATGCTTAGGAAACTATACGACTGCTATGAACTGAGTGGTCTAAAAATTAACGTAAAAAAAAACCGAATATATGGCAATGAATTCGTCGACAAAATGCAACATACTAATCAATGATCAAAATGAAATCGAACAGATAGAAGAATACAAATATCTAGGAACCTCTGTAACAACCACTGATGGCATAACTGCCAAAAATATTAAACACAGAATAGACAAAGGAAGGAAAGCTTTAGGTGCCTTAAACAGTATATGGTGGAGTAAAAATATTTCAAAAAATACAAAAAAATACATTGGAAAACCCATCGTAGAATCCATTACATTATATGGATGCGAGATTTGGAGTTTAAATGCAGAAATGAAATGTAGGGTGAATGCTCCCGAAATGGACTACCTTAGAAGAAGTATGGGGGTATCAAAAATGGAAAGGGTGCGTAACGAAGAAATAAGAAGAACAATGGAGGCACAAGAAACAATAACAGACAGGACAGAGATTAGAGGTTTAAAATGATTTGGCCACCTCATGAGAATGGATGAAACCAGATGGCCATATAAATTATTAAAATGGACAGTACCAGGAAACAGAAAACGCGGCAGACCAAGAAGATCATGGAATGAAGGAAAACGTCAAGCCATGAACTTCAGAAGTGTGACAGACGATATGGCCGCGGATAGAGCAACTTGGCGTTTGGGACCGGATAGACGGCTGTAGCTGTATTGAAATCCGTTATATATATATATATATATATATATATATATATATATATATATATATATATATATATATATATATATATCTATCTATCTATATATATATATATATATATATATATATATATATATATATATATATATATATATATCTATTTATTTTCAATTTTAACAAGAATACTATGTTTAGGAAAATATTCGAATTCAGTTTTAAATATCTCTGAAGGCAATCTGCTCAATTTTTATATAATCTTTTCATATACTACCTATCATTTAAAATATATTATTTGGTGTGGGAAAGACAAATTCAAAACTTATTTTAGGACAAGAGCAAGTTAAATCCTAGGAAAATAACTTTTTTAATTCAAATAATAAACAAAATTTAAGCGTAGTTACTCATAGCTACATATCTTACTTACTTACTTAATCCTTATGCCTTTATACCCTTATTGTTAGGAGTGTAAGGCCCGTGGAGTTGAGTTATTTTATATCTGTCTTTTCCATATTTCCTTCTATATCCTTCCATCCTGTTTAAATTGCCGATTGCCTCTTTTGTTTCTTCTGTATTAGTTTCTTCTGTTTGAGTATCTGTATCTTGTTCCGGTATTATGTTTCTATGTTAATTTTTGTATGCTTTTCCTTCTAATTTTTTGCATTCATTTCCTTTCCTTTCTGTTTCAGTGATTCCTACATAGTGCATTTGTTGTTCTTCTAACAGTTCATCCTCTTTTCCGTTTATACCCCTATTATTCCGTGTTGTCAATATAAAAACTCGATAGTTATTTTCCATTTTTTTCTTCCTATCTATTTCTTTATCTTCTATTTGATTATCTTCTTATTTGTGTTCATTTTACTAGTCCTCTCTTCCGTATCCTTTATCTTTGCCAGGGTCGTCGTCAATCTACCTATTTCTCTCTTTTTTCTCAGTTTTTTGACTTGATGGTCGTAGTATTCTTTGTTTGTGCTTTCAGTTTTTCTTCCTCAACGTACCATTTATATTCTCTTCCTTCGATTACGATTTTTTGATATCCTATTTTCACCCTTTTTCCGTTCTTTCTCTCGTTCTCTGCTATATGGTTCAATTTCTTTTGAATTTCCCGTTCATCTTTTGTTAAATAGTTGTTTATGTAAACTCTCTCTCTTAGGTTTCTCAGTTTGTTTTTATTTTTCATTACAGCTTCCTTATCTCCCATATTTCCAAGTTCTATCTTGTATATAGTCGCTCCTATTTTTATCACATCTTTAATCTGTACTTTTGTGTTCATACTCCTCTCCATAAAATGTTCTACACCCATTTTCAGATCTGGTTGGCTATTCGCTTCAAATCTCATTCCCAAATATTATTCCTTACGTCATCTTTTTCCAGTCTACTCATGTTCAAATCCATACTTCTCATATTTTCTCTAATTATCTTATTTCCTCTTTCAATACTTCATTCTTCTTTCTTTGTTCCTTCAACTCTTCTTGGTATCTCTTCTGATCTCGTTTTATATCCTTTATATCTCTAATCATTTCTATCAAATTGTCTATCTTATCTACTATATCGTTTTTCTCTTTCTGTGGTGTTCTTATCAGCTTTTTACTCTTCTTGAATAATCCCATTGGCTCTTCTTTTTCTTCGACTCTTCCTCTTTTCGAGTCTCCTGAAGTATAATCATCGCTATCCATTATTGTTTCTGTTATAAAAACTTTACGTGTATTCCTCCTATATTCCATTTTCAAACAAGGAAGAAAAAGAAAAAAAAATGTTGTTTATATTTCTTATCACCGTAAACAGTAAAATGATCAAGGTCGTCGCTTATCATTTCGTTAGTTTCATACAATTTCACGAAATTATTCTCATAAATCTCCAAATTACTTACTTATTGTCTTAATCTAACACTACACTCTGCTTTATTTCTAGTCCCGCTTGTTTGCAATTGACAAAACAATTAAACAAATCGAAACACTACCGTAATAATGCTCGTTGAAGGAGTTGACTATTGCCGAGCGTTCGATTCACATGTACACACATCGCGATCCGAAATTCAACTCCTACATGTCTAAGTGGTAAAAAAGTGAGAGAGTGGATTAGAGGAGTTGCTACTTATATATTATACATATGGTTTTCAGAACATCAAATTCAGTTCTTATTTTAGAACGATGTGTTTGTACTAAAAGTATTTAGGCGATTTTTTTTCCTATACTTAATTTGCTTAATCAGACTTTAGGTATATTCTCATTCAATTTTTGATTTTCTATCAAATATGTGATACGTATATTTGTAACTTACGATGAACACGATAAGTTCGTGAATTATGTGCATATATGTATTTTTTACCAGAAAGCTATAACCAATTTATCTCAAACCGGCATATTTACAACATTTAAACGAGCAAAAATATATATCTCATCGATTTAGCAAGGAAACACTGTATCTGGACTCATTTGCTCAGCCGAAACAGGTGGATTTAGTGTAATAAAAGTAGGTACATAGAATTTTTACATAGAGAAAGCGTTCACATGGAAGCAACTTATCGTAGACCTTTCTTTCAAGGAGAACAACTTCTTAGTTTTAGAATGTGAAGTTGATTAAGTACCGACGCTATCTAAACTTTTTTCAGAAATTTGCCTTGGCATGAACATGTTACATGCAAATCAAAAACTGGGAATATTATTTTGTACTAGAAAGCTTTATATTCCACAACAAACTCCAATTCTGTACAAAGCTCAAATTCGCAGCACCATAGAATACTGCTCTCATTTTTGGGATTTTGCTCCTAAACATATGCTGCATTTGTTTGATTTGATTTAAAAGAAAGCTGTTTGCCAGATTGGAGACCCAGAAGGAATCAGCAACCTTGATTCCTTAAAACATCGAAGAATGATTGGAGACTTGAATATATTCTACAAATATTTTCATGGAAAGTGTTCGATTAATGTAGCCCGCTAACCCCTAAAGTGGTGCATGCTAGGAATACGCGTCGCGCTAATATTTCGCATTCGTTTGAGTTTCAGCTTTTCACTCCTCATACAACCCTTTTCAAGTAGTTTTTTTTATATGGAGAACTTCATTTCGTTGGAATGATTTACCCACCACGTACAAATTACAGCAATTCAAGAACAATGTGAATCGCTTTTTCCGCACATTTGTCACTCCTGTAGGGCTTTAGAGATTTCCCTGCACATGTCTGCTATGTCTATAAAAAATAAAACTTTGAAAAAATCATTCTATTATTCACTATAAACTGTATACTATTGCCATATTAATAATTTAATATTATTAATTTCTTTTTAATTTTAAGGCTAATGGTACTTTTTTCTTGAGCTCTTGCTGATTTTCTTTAACAAAATTTCGATCTAAGCTTATAGAGACAATCTAGTCAACATTCTCTCTTCGATACTACTTACCGGCCAGATGTTCACTCTTCAAAGCGTACTGAAGGGACGTTTTACAGTCGGTTAACTTTTTTTATTTTTACAAATTATACCGTAAGTCTACATAATACCTTCCAATTTCTAAAACTTTATTAAGGTTTTTGAGATCTGCAGGTCTTTTATGAACTCTGTAAGAATATCGAGAGACAAACCCGCTCAAATCACTAAATAGTGAAGGTAAATATTGCTTACGATTATACGTCTATTTTCTATAGTTATTTTAAAATACACTGATGAGCAAAAAAATCGACTCAAACTATTTGGCTTCATTTAACACGGATTCTAGAATTTAGTGTTTATATATTTTACCGATTTTATTATTTGAAAGCCCATTCTATTATCTTTCTAATGATACTAAATTCCATAGCATACCTCATGCTTTTTACTGATTAAAATGATTGAAAGGGGCAACAAGGAGAACAAGGATTGAAAATAGGGGTACGAGAATGGAAAAATTAAACAAATTTGAAGTTTAACAATTAAATTTATTGATAAACACAAAAAAAAATATTTTGTGTTACCCCCCTAAGCCGATATTACTGCTTTTAGCCAGTTTTTCATGGAGCGGATGAGCTTTTCCACCACTGTCTGTGAGATTCTTCCCCACTTCCGCCATCGCAACCTTTATGTCCCTGAATGATTCAGGGGTTGGATTTCTGGCTCGAACCCTTCATTTGAACTCATCCCACATGTGCTCGATTGGATTGAGGTCGGGACTCCACGCAGGCCAGTCTATTGTGGGTATTCCCATGATGTATCGGTTAGCGTGACTGACACCATGACAGAATCTTTTCCGTAGGCGACCATTTCAGTAATGTAGAACTGCACATAGCGCTCCCCAGGCCCCCTATAGACTCGACTTCTTCCATCATTGCCATGCAGATACATTCGGGCTTCATCGGAGAATAAAACGGAGCTCCATTCCTCTAAGGTCCAGCCGACATGTTCTCGGGCAAATCTGAGGCGCGCTTGTCGATGGACTGATGTTAATTTGGGTCCGCTATCTGCTTTTTTCAGAGTTAAGTTAACTTCTTTAAGTCTTCTTCTGACTATCTAATGACTGACAGCCCGACCACGAACTTATCGGAGCTCAACGCCGGTCAATTGACGAATTTTTAGAGTTATGTTGATAGTGACGCGGCCCTCTGGCTCCGAGATTCATCTTCTTCTTCCTGATCCTGGTGCCCGTGTAAAGGCGCTAATGTCTGTAGACTCTGGAGACAGCTGACTGGCTACAGGTGCAACGACTACACGTTGTCTATGTCCTTCTTAGGGTAATAACTTGTACCATTCCGGGGTGGTATCCATTTTTCGATGATGTAATTAGTGAGCAGGTATAGCAGGGACGTTGACGGTTCAAGTTCCGGTAAAGGAAAATGCAGTTGCATGTCTCTTTATAGGGGTGAATAGAGCGCAACAAGTACGTTGCTGAACGGGAAAAAACGGTTTTATTGAGTAAAATTGCCGTATCTAACAAAATCCTAAGTTATGAAACTAGTTGGGGAACTCGGCAAAAAGGGCATCAACAGATGTTCATACTATATTCATTTAGCCAATATTTCGGTTCTAGGTTGGGACCTTTATCAGGGCACAAACTGAAAAAGAGATAACGAAACAACCAATAAAGAAAATCAGGCATGAAGAATTGGTATTGTTAAGTCCAATTCTTAATTATTAATTTCCAATTTGTAATTTTTAATTTCAATCTTATAATTATTGATAAAAATTGATAAAAAACTATTGCAATTTAAAAGCATTATTGTTCTAAAAATCATAAATTATTATTATTATTATTATTATGAAGAAATGTCAAAAACAAAATGCAAGTGACTCACATGTAGCATGCAATTTAATCTAACAAGAATGACTATAAATAACAATTGCCATAACAACGACCAACACTGAAATAAAACAGCCACTATTCACTAACATATTAATATAAAAATATGGCATTTACAACAAGGATGCCATTAAAAAAAACGTTGGATGCTGAAAAATCAAAATTAATTAACCACCTGCCATCTAAAAGAAAAGTGACAATTTTGACAGGGCGGTGACAAAGGACGACCACCTGACAGATGTAAGGGATCACTCAAAATGAATAAAAGGAAAAGGTTAAACAACCAGGAAAGAACCGGTTTAGTACAAATTAGGTACTACGTCATATAATGAAATTTTGGTATGAAGGGAAAAGGTATCCAATGGGAACGCAAATGCGCCGGTATGGAAATTAAATGACATAGGGAGGAAATGATTTTTTTCTTCATCTAGGGGGAGAATAGAAGTACAGGAAAAGGAGGAGGTGGCAAGTGGAAAGGGTTTTTCATTAATTGGGAACATACTAAGCAATTTTATTATTATTATTGTTATTATTATTAATGTTATTACAAATGGGAGTGTGTT
The DNA here is from genome assembly GCA_019049505.1 of Pachyrhynchus sulphureomaculatus. NCBI lineage: Eukaryota > Metazoa > Arthropoda > Insecta > Coleoptera > Curculionidae > Pachyrhynchus > Pachyrhynchus sulphureomaculatus. Next base: position 1,347,720 of record CM032450.1, read on the forward strand.
ATCAAGAATTTCACGGGAAATCAAGAAAAACATGTACTTAAACAAGGTGGTACCCAGAGAACAAAACATGCAGCAAGACAGAGCTGTAAACTACCAAAACGAAAAAATTATTATGACGAGAGAGAGTGACGACCCAGAGACATTATGTGAGGAATGCAAATCGCAAGAAAGGAGAAAGCTATATATGTTGCTCAAGCCGTCAAGATCAGTTCTTTTTATTGATATTCTGGGGATATATATATATATATATATATATATATATATATATATATATATATATATATATATATATATATAATATAATTTCCAAAATAATATTTTGATAAAGGAGCATCATTACAAAAGCTTAGTTATGTTTTGGAGCCTCTTAACATTATTGATTTGTATTGACGGCTTTTTGGCTACTTTTAAGCTTAATAATTCTAGTATTTTAAGATATTTTGGGTATTTTTCAAATTTTTGGTCGTATATTTTAATAACCACTATGATTGTCACATCATACACAAAGAGAACAATCTGGCGTAAGCTTTTTTGTGAATTTGCATATATTGATGAAGATTTATTGATAATAAAATCCAAGTTTGAAGAAAATATTTTTCACCAATATAAGTACAATCACAATTTTTACAGTTAAGTTTATAAAACCTGATTTTTGCTCTTTGTCTGTTTTTGATTTATTATTTTTTAAATATTTGCTTTGGGTAATATTTAGTTTTTTTGGTAAGTCATTTCTAATTTTATTGCTAGTCTCACCTATGTATGTAATAACACTATAGCGTTGTTGATTCATTTTTTATCTAGGAAAAATTAGTTCTATTGCTTTTTTATATTTTTTCTTTTTTAAAATTTTGTTTACTGTATCTGCATTATATCTGTTATTTACCGCAATTTGTTTTATTATGTTTAGTTCTTTAAGACCTTGCCAAATAACTACCGACCAGTTGCACTACTTTCAATAATATCGAAAGTCATGGAAAAGGTTATCAATGAGCATCTTCTAAAATATCTTGAACGATTCAATATTGTTAGCGATCACTAATATGGTTTTCGTAAACATAAATCAACAGGAGATCTTCTGACTTATGTAACACATGTTTGGAACAACGCAATTGAACACTTTGGAGAATCTCGAGCGGTTGCTCTTGACATATCCAAGGCATTCGACCGTGTTTGGCACGATGGACTGTTGGCTAAGTTGCGCTCTTATGGTATGTCTGAAAGGTTCTGTTTGTGGCTCTCATGTTTCCTCAGAGAGCGTTCTTTACGAGTGGCGGTCGACGGATTTCTTTCTAACACCCTCACTATCAACGCTGGTGTGCCCCAGGGCTCCATACTGTCTCCTACTCTCTTTCTCATTTACATTAATGATCTGCTGGAAAAGACCGGGAATCCAATCTATAGCTTTGCAGATGACAGTACGCTTGTCTCTTCATTCACCTTGAACGCTCGGACATCGGCTGCTCAGGCGAATATCCGCAGACAGCAGGAGGTCGTTCAACTTAACAAAGACCTGGAAGAAATTCTATCTTGGGGTGACAGTAACCAAGTGAAATTTAACGCTACAAAAACCCAAGCGGCAGTTTTTTCTAAAAAAGTTAACGTTGCTGAACCCGACATAGTTATGTCGGGGCACTCCATTCCCCTAGCATCGTCGCTCAATTTGTTGGGCGTTAGTTTGGGAGCAAATATGTCTTGGCATGAACATGTTGCAGGCATAGCAAGTAGAGCTTCTCAAAAGTTGGGAATATTATTTAGAACCAGAAAGCTTTACACCCCACAACAACTGTTAATTCTTTACAAAGCCCAAATTCGACCAACTATGGAATACTGCTCCCACGTTTGGGGCTCCGCTCCCAAACATACACTGCATTTGTTGGATTCTGTTCAGAGAAGAGCGGTCCGTCTGATTGGGGACCCGGAATTGACCGGCGGCCTTGATTCGCTGGAACATCGAAGAACAGTTGGCGACTTGAGTCTGTTCTACAAGTATTTTCATGGAAAGTGTTCGAAGGATGTAGCCCGCTTAATTCCTCCCAAAGCGGTGCATGTTAGAAATACACGTCGCGCTGGTGCTTCGCATCCGTATGAGGTTCAGCTTGTTACTCCGCGTACAACGCTTTTCAAGCAATCTTTTATATGGAGAACGTCATCCCTTTGGAATAATTTGCCCAGCGCTGTGTTTCCCACCGAGTACAATTTACAGAGATTCAAGAACAACGTGAATCGCTTTTTCCGCACTCGTGCCGCTCCTGGAGCGCTTTAGGGACTTCCCTGCAGCACGTGTGCTAGAACAATAAAAAAAAAAAAAATAAAAAAAAAATAAGAAAATCTTTTTCATTTAATGGAGTAGATAGTAGTCTGGATCATGCTATGAAAGGCAGCTAGTATGTGTTGGATTGGGTGATATGATTGATTATGTATTGTTGTGACAGTATGCGATGGTTTGTGGTAAATAGAGAACGTATGTTTATTACTATTTTTTGTTATAGTTAAGTCTAAGAAGTTTATGGTATTATTAGTTTCTTCTTCTGTAGTTAATTTTATGTTAGCATGTAAATTATTTATTTAATCCCAAAATATTTTGAGTTGTCTATCTGTTCCTGTGAAGCAGACTAAAATATCATCGACATATCTACACCAATAAATAAATTTTGTAAAAAAATGAATGTTCACTGATTTTAGATTCTATAAAATTCATGAAAATTTCTGCTAGTTCAGCTGAGTTTAAAAGCTGTTCGACTAGTGTTATAGTATCTTGAGGTGGTATATTCGGGAATGAATTGGTTACGTCAAAAGAGATGAGTTTCGTTTTGTTAGGTAGTTGTATATTTTGAATTCTATTAACTAAATCATTCGAGTTTTTTATTTGAAACTTAGTTACAAAATTAAAATTCTCATTAATTTTTTCTATTAATTTCTTTGACAACTTATAAAATGGTGCTGAAGTAAAAGAGACTACTGGTCTTATTGGATAATCTTTTTTATGCAATTTTATTAAAGAATATAGTTTTGGTGGTTGTGGATTTATCGAAGGTAATTTGCTTAAATCTTCATCGTCAAATAAACTTTTACAATCACTAATAATAGATTTAACAATCTTTTGAAATTTTTCTGTTGGATTATTATTTAACTTCTCATAATTACTATTGTTGAGAAAATCTCAAGTTTTTTGAATATATTGTGATTCATCAATGGCTACTACTGTATTGCCTTTATCAGCTTTAGTGAAAATAATATGATTTTGTTGTGATTTTTGTTTTATTGTTCTAATAGTATGGTTATCTTGTGTTTGGTATTTTTCTTTTAGAAAACCTTTTTTAATGATATTAATTGCTACGAGTTTTATATAACTACTTTGGAGATATTTTTAAGAGCAAATTTAGTTTCTACACCTAATATTTCTAATTTATTGAGATAATTGTTTTCCTTTAGGTTAAATTTAAAGCCTTTTTCTATTAATATAGTTTCTTTATTACTAAAAGTAGTACCTGTTAAATTTATAAATCTATCAAAGAATTTATATTCTCTAAATTTTGTTTTATTCTTTTTTTTTATTATTACGTTTAGACTCTGAGATTAGTCTATTTAATTTATTATTTTGTGTGAAGTATTTTTTGTTAATGATATGATTTACTTTGTCCCTAATATTGTTATAAATAAAACTTCATCAAAAAAGCTTATATCACATTATTCTCTTTGTGTATGAGGTGACAACACCATAGTGGTTATTAAAATATACGACCAAAAATTTGAAAAATACCCAAAATATCTTAAAATACCAGGATTATTAAGCTTAAAAGTAGCCAAGAAGCCGTCAACACAAATAAATAATGTTAAGAGGCTCCAAAACATAACAAAGCGTTTGTAATGATGCTCCTTTATCAAAATATTATTTTGGAAATTATAGTGCGGTATAAGACCGAAAAAAGTAACAATTTTCGCTACCGTGGAGAAAAAGATGAAAATTATGATAGGATCTCCTGCTTTTCTTTTGTTTAAAGTATGGCATATTCCTTCATGTTGTTCTGGCTGATGAGGGTTTTTTCTGTATCTTCCAGATCCTGAAGATGATGTACGATTTGGCATCGAAGGCTCGATATTAGAATAACACTACAGTTACTAAGAACTTTGAGAGCTTTTTGTTCACTCTATAATCCTAAAGGTTATCCCTAAGTTAAACTCCCTCTTGGTTGTTACCAATAAGCCCTTTTACTGACGTTCCTCTTCTATATATATAGATGTTTTTTTACACTTACTTTTAAAAATATTTTCACTCTTATTGTCCATACCATATCCTTTCCCATTTTTTCTTTGGCCAAAAACAGTAATTTCTATTGGTTTTTTTGTTTATTATTTCACCATTATAATCTTACTTCCTTTTAAATTGCCCGTATTTTGAAAAACAGCATTTTTTTGTGGTAAACTCTAAAAAACTACTACAGTAACTTCATTCTTTTATTATTTTTACGTGGACTTACGCGATAACAATGCACAAGAATTATACCGCCTAAACCTCATGTTAGTTCAAACATTTATACTAAACGTCTTAAGTTACACATTATCATTTGGATTGTTATTTTCCGACAAATCGTAAGTTCTCATTTAATTTCATTTACTTTGTTGGTCTAGTTCTTCAACTTTACTGTTACTTGTCTCATAATAATAAATAAAATAAATCAATAACTTATTACAATTTTTAGCAAAATATTTTGATTTTAACTACTGTAAAACTTAAAATTTCACGGAGCTCCTAGATGTTTTTTTACAGGGAGAAATTCGCCTTTTAGATTCAGGCGCAGTCTGTGTCGCCATAAGGGTGCCCTAGAGTGCTCCAGATATGTGGAGCTCTCCAGCCTCTAAGAGGGTGACATACCCACTAAAACTCTTTGTGAGCAGCAAACCCTATACTCCTTTTACATACTGCGATTATAATTTGTCTAGGTTTTGTTTGCGATTTTAACTGTAGGGTTAATTATCAATGAATAGAGCTAAGCTACATTATCCTAACTTAACCTAACTTAAAGTTTAAGCTAAACCTAAGTCCCCAAGTTTCAGGGAGTCTTATGTTACAATGATGTTAGTATGTGTGTGATGTTTACACTTTTTACCGGAAGGAGGCGCTCAACTAACTACCAACTTATCCTTATGGGGTAAGTAAGTAGTCTGATGTCAAGTCTACTGTCAGTCTAGTTTTAGGTTTTCTCTGAAGGTGTTAGATATCTCAAGGTTAGGGTCAGCTGAGGCTTTCTCAAGAAAGCGGAGCTGGGCATTACGGGTGAATTTTTTATCTTGGGCAGTTGAAACTCCCCGTGCAACTGGTTGTTGCGGACAAACCAGGGAGCTCCTGCTATAATACGAAGGGCTTTGTTTTGGACTGTCTGGACTTTGGCTCGGTAAGCTTTTGACATATGGCACCAAGCCTGGCAGCCATACGTAAGTCCGACTCTGTTGCTCGATTTGTAAATTAACAACTTATTATTAGTTGTCAATTTACTCCGATAATTCAGGAGCGGGTACAGCTTCTCTAGAAGTTGGTTCGCCTTGCGCACAACCGCCAGGAGTCTATTCGCTGCGGTGAAACACTGTTTTGTAAATTGATAAAGTACCTGTCTGCAATAATTTTATTTCATCTCTCATTCTACACATAGGAATAATCTCCCAGTTTACGAACTTGTCTAATTATCTCAGCCATATTTATATTGAAACATAAAGAGTCCCAGGAGTCTCGTTAATAAATTCCCCTTTCCATCTCATTATTTTAGCTGTCGGTTTTTCATAAATTTAATTGGCGACTCAACTTTAAATTTTTATACAGATTGTGCAAGTTTTATATTTCTTTTAATTTTGATCTTTACTCTAATTTTTGGATCAACAAAGCTTAGAATTCTGACATATATTATTTTTAGTGGGGGTTTCATCTGTTAGTTACAATGCAATCGATTGTTGGTCTTTGTCCCTGAATATTAATAATGGTGTATCTATACTGGGGTTTAGGGTCAAAAAATGTGTTGACTATACTGAGTTTGTAAGGTGTACAGAGATTGGCATTAATTCCTCAATACACCTGTCCAATTGTTAAAAATTACCCAGGGCTATAGTTGGTTTGTGTTGTGTTATATAAGACTCGCCAATTGTTTTGGCAAAACTGAGTCAGTATCAATGTTCTTTTAATTTAGTGAATTTCGGCAAGGTAACATTTCAGCGCCATTTAATTTACTTAATTTTTTTTCCAGTAAAAATTTGCTAAATTAAGATCATAGTTATGGTCATTTATATTAACCTAGCTTTTCACCACGAAAAGTTGAAAAACTGTATTTAATAAGCATATTTCAATAATATGTAACATTCATTTTTTTCTTAGATTTTAAGATCATGTTACGATACTGTTTTTCTTTCTAAAATTTATTTTTTATTAGATTTTTACATTTGATTAGGCAGTGATTTCAATTTTTGGGTAGTGTAACTTAAAACAATGTTTTAAATTTTTGAACAGTGTAACTCAACCGTGTTAACCTAACTTATTTAGTTTGCATTGATTTTGCGTCCCGGAAGTGAGCCATTTTAAACACTTCACTTTGAAGAAGGAGCAAAAGATATATAAACGGCCATATGAAATTTTTAGAGGCTTTTTTCCTCGGCCAGGCCGTAGAAGCTTTTTCCTCCAGTATGCCGTAGTGGTTTTATTCTTCCATCATGCCGTAGTGCGGTAACGGCTTTTTTTTATCACCAAGTGGGTGTAGTTTCTAGACCTCAATTTTGATGCCTTTTTCCAGTCCTAAAATATTCTGCTCATCCTAAGGCATTTCGGGTCAAAAAGTGGTTAGCTACCCAAATGACACTAGGAGACAATATTTTGTTGAGAATCTCACCAGGAGAGGCCCAGCAGCTTATGGAAAACCCACGAGGAGAAGCCAATCAGTAAGTCAGTAGTACACCAGTCTAAATATCTCACTTCCTGTCTACAAGTGTGTTTCCAACGACTACTCAACACGTGTAATCCACGAAGTTAATTTTGCAAACTTTTAGATCGTGTTTTTTAAAAGCCTTTTGTTTTTTTTACACTTAGGATCAGTAATTCATAGAACTCTAGTTTAAATGTCTACACTCTCATAGCCTAAGGGGTTTTTATTCAGTTAATGTAATTTTAAGAGTGTAATATCTGCAAGGATTTTTATTTTGTCAATATACTTTTCCCTGTGATAATGCAGCCTTTTACTGAACTAACTGCTCTTTCTTTCAGGACGTATAGGTTGTATGTAAATTAATTTTATTTCAACAACTAAATAACTCTTCAGTATTTTTTTTTTATTTTTTGAGCTGAAGTTAGATTATTAGTGTTCCGTACGGAACACTTATAAGATCACTTCGGTGTCTGTCCGTCTGTCTGTCCGTCTGTCCGTCTGTCCGTCTGTCCGTCTGTCCGTCTGTCCGTCTGTCCGTCTGTCACACCCGATTTTCTCCGAAACTATTTGTCATAGAAAGTTGAAATTTGGTAGCAATATAGGAATTGATGGCCTCATCAGAGCCATGTAGTTTTGAAAGTTAAATTTTGACTTAAGGGGTTAGTTTTGGGGGGTGAAATCGGAAGTGAAAAAAAAATTTTTTTATTAGGTAATCGAGTGTGGTGTCAAATGAAAGCTTGTGAAAACACGAGAAAAAAAATATATATATAATGTAATACTTGCACGCACTTTTCTTTGTATTATTTTTAAAAAATCGCGAAAAATCGCTGTCCACCCGCCTTATCTCGGAAAGTACTTATCAAAAAATTTTGAAAAAATTCTGGAATATTCTCCACGGGGTGTAGATTGAACGAAAATTATCACGAGTGCATTATCTGTAATAATTTATCTGATATATAAAAAAACAGAAATTTCAAGGTCATCAATTTTCAGTAAAGATTGGAAATAAACTTTGTTGAAACTTATTTGGGGTGTATTTTGTGAAGTCACTGATCATTTTATATCACCGTAACATAAATTTTCACTTAAGGGATTCGTTATGAGGGGTGAAATCGGAAGTGAAAAAAAAAATTTTTTACTAGATCATCGAGTGTGGTGTCAAATGAAAGCTTGTGAAAACACGAGTAAAAAATATATATATAATGTAATACTTGCGCACACTTTTCTTCGTATTACTTTTAAAAAATCGTGAAAAATCGCTGTCCCCTACCTTATCTCGAAAACTACTGATGAAAAAATTTTGAAAAAATCCTGGAATATTCTCCACGGGGTATAGATTGAACGAAAATTATCATTACCTTTAATAATTTATCTGGTATAGAAAAAAACCAAAATTTCAAGGTCACCAGTTTTCAGTAAAGATTGGAAATAAACTTTGTTGAAAACTTATTTGGGGTGTGTTTTGTGAAGTCACTGATCATTTTATATTACCGTAACATAAATTTTGACTTAAGGGATTCGTTTTGAGGGGTGAAATCGGAAGTGAAAAAAAAAATTTTTTACTAGGTCATCGAGTGTGGTGTCAAATGAAAGCTTGTGAAAACACGAGTAAAAAATATATATGTAATGTAATACTTGCGCGCACTTTTCTTCGTATTACTTTTAAAAAATCGTGAAAAATCGCTGTCCCCTATCTTATCTCGATAAGTACTGACCAAAAAATTTTGAAAAAATCCTGAAATATTCTCCACGGAGTATAGATTGAACGAAAATTATCATTACCTTTAATAATTTATCTGGTATAGAAAAAAAAACAAAATTTCGAGGTCACCAGTTTTCAGTAAAGATTGGAAACAAACTTTGTTGAAAACTCATTTGGGGTCTGTTTTGTGAAGTCACTGATTTTATACCACCCTAACAAAATTTTTTATTTTAAAAACAATCAACGTACGGAACACTAATTGTGCAAGTTCAACTTGCACTTGACCGGTTTTTTTTATTTTAAAATGGAAGGTGCCCAAAAACAGTACAACCAAATTTTAAACAACTATAGAGACTATTTTCAAAAGGCGTACAAAAATTATCTCGATCTCCATGTACTCTACCAGTAAAAAAAAAACGAGCTATCTTATATCTAGTTTTTGCTCTATCAATATTAATATCTACTCAATCTATTCTCAAAAATTAAGATATATATAAGGGGCAAATAACGGCTTCTATTTAATAAATAAAATATTTATTAAAAATAAAGAAACTCGAGGCGTTACAAAATAGAGCTGCAAAAAAGACGCTATATAAAATGACGCCGTAACGTGAGGCTATATAAAATGGCGCCTCACCGTGCCAGACAGTATAAACAATTACCAAAAACTGTTATCAAAACGTTTAGAATATTTTTATTTATCGACTAACTATTAAAAATATATGAAAACTAGAAGTCAACCTTTATATATATTACGGAAATATTTATTAACAAAATCAATTCATGAAAAGATTTATTAAATTTAATTATTTGTTTTATTATATGCCACTCTTTATAATATTTCAATATTTCAAAACTCCAAAGAAAACAGGCTATCACAATCTGTAAAGTTCATCAAAATAGGCTAAGCTATTTTAAAATTAGAAACATTGATAACTATCATTAACGCAATTTAATTAGATTCCGAGCGGTAAAAGCCACTCTTAAATTTATTAATAATAAAGATGTTATGGCATGTTAAAAAAATATAGTAATTATAAAAGTATATAAACACATTCTGAATATAAGATATATACAGAAACAAGTGGAATAACATAATTATTGACAATATGACGTCTAACAAAGAAGTTTTCTTTTACTCCTCGGTAGCAAAAATTGGTACCTTTTTCGGTCTTGTACCACACTACAATTTTCAAAATAATATTTTAAAAACCGGTCAAGTGCAAGTTGAACTTGCACAATTAGTGTTCCGTACGTTGATTGTTTTTAAAATAAAAAATTTTGTTAGGGTGGTATAAAATGATCAGTGACTTCACAAAACAGACCCCAAATGAGTTTTCAACAAAGTTTGTTTCCAATCTTTACTGAAAACTGGTGACCTCGAAATTTTGTTTTTTTTTCTATACCAGATAAATTATTAAAGGTAATGATAATTTTCGTTCAATCTATACCCCGTGGAGAATATTTCAGGATTTTTTCAAAATTTTTTGGTCAGTACTTTTCGAGATAAGATAGGGGACAGCGATTTTTCACGATTTTTTAAAAGTAATAAGAAGAAAAGTGTGCGCAAGTATTACATTATATATATATTTTTTACTCGTGTTTTCACAAGCTTTCATTTGACACCACACTCGATGACCTAGTAAAAAAATTTTTTTTTTTTCACTTCCGATTTCACCCCTCAAAACGAATCCCTTAAGTCAAAATTTATGTTACGGTAATATAAAATGATCAGTGACTTCACAAAAACACACCCCAAATAAGTTTTCAACAAAGTTTATTTCCAATCTTTACTGAAAACTAGTGACCTTGAAATTTTGTTTTTTTTCTATACCAGATAAATTATTAAAGGTAATGATAATTTTCGTTCAATCTATACCCCGTAGAAAATATTCCAGGGTTTTTTTTCAAAATTTTTTGATGAGTACTTTTCGAGATAAGGTAGAGGACAGCGATTTTTCACGATTTTTTAAAAGTAATACGAAGAAAAGTGTGCGCAAGTATTACATTATATATATATTTTTTACTCGTGTTTTCACAAGCTTTCATCACACTCGATGATCTAGTAAAAAATTTTTTTTTCACTTCCGATTTCACCTCTCAAAACCCTCCCTTAAGTGAAAATTTATGTTACGGTGATATAAAATGATCAGTGACTTCACAAAATACACCCCAAATAAGTTTCAACAAAGTTTATTTCCAATCTTTACTGAAAATTGATGACCTTGAAATTTCTGTTTTTTTTATATATCAGATAAATTATTACAGGTAATGCACTCGTGATAATTTTCGTTCAATCTACACCCCGTGGAGAATATTCCAGAATTTTTTCAAAATTTTTTGATAGGTACTTTCCGAGATAAGGCGGGTGGACAGCGATTTTTCGCGATTTTTTAAAAATAATACAAAGAAAAGTGCGCGCAAGTATTACATTATATATATATTTTTTACTCGTGTTTTCACAAGCTTTCATTTGACACCACACTCGATTACGTAGTAAAAAAATTTTAAATATTTTTTTACTACGTATTACGTATTAATAAAAGTACACCATTACATATATATAGTTATAGCATGGGTCCTCTTGGATTTATTTATTTGCATTGAAAGCTTTTTGTATTTTTAGTGTTCCGTACGGAACACTTATAAGATCACTTCGGTGTCTGTCCGTCTGTCTGTCCGTCTGTCCGTCTGTCCGTCTGTCACACCCCCCGATTTTCTCCGAAACTATTTGTTATAGAAAGTTGAAATTTGGTAGTAATATAGGAATTGATGGCCTCATCAGAGCCATGTAGTCTTGAAAGTTAAATTTTGACTTAAGGGGTTAGTTTTGGGGGGTGAAATCGGAAGCGAAAAAAAAATTTTTTTACTACGTAATCGAGTGTGGTGTCAAATGAAAGCTTGTGAAAACACGAGTAAAAAATATATATAATGTAATACTTGCGCGCACTTTTCTTTGTATTATTTTTAAAAAATCGCGAAAAATCGCTGTCCACCCCCCTTATCTCGGAAAGTACCTATCAAAAAATTTTGAAAAAATTCTGGAATATTCTCCACGGGGTGTAGATTGAACGAAAATTATCACGAGTGCATTACCTGTAATAATTTATCTGATATATAAAAAAAACAGAAATTTCAAGGTCATCAATTTTCAGTAAAGATTGGAAATAAACTTTGTTGAAACTTATTTGGGGTGTATTTTGTGAAGTCACTGATCATTTTATATCACCGTAACATAAATTTTAACTTAAGGGATTCGTTTTGAGAGGTGAAATCGGAAGTGAAAAAAAAATTTTTTACTAGATCATCGAGTGTGGTGTCAAATGAAAGCTTGTGAAAACACGAGTAAAAAATATATATATAACGTAATACTTGCGCACACTTTTCTTCGTATTACTTTTAAAAAATCGTGAAAAATCGCTGTCCTCTACCTTATCTCGAAAAGTACTCATCAAAAAATTTTGAAAAAACCCTGGAATATTTTCCACGGGGTATAGATTGAACGAAAATTATCATTACCTTTAATAATTTATCTGGTATAGAAAAAAAACAAAATTTCAAGGTCACTAGTTTTCAGTAAAGATTGGAAATAAACTTTGTTGAAAACTTATTTGGGGTGTGTTTTGTGAAGTCACTGATCATTTTATATTATCGTAACATAAATTTTGACTTAAGGGATTCGTTTTGAGGGGTGAAATCGGAAGTGAAAAAAAAATTTTTTTACTAGGTCATCGAGTGTGGTGTCAAATGAAAGCTTGTGAAAACACGAGTAAAAAATATATATATAAATGTAATACTTGCGCACACTTTTCTTCTTATTAGTTTTTAAAAATCGTGAAAAATCGCTGTCCCCTATCTTATCTCGAAAAGTACTGACCAAAAAATTTTGAAAAAATCCTGAAATATTCTCCACGGGGTATAGATTGAACGAAAATTATCATTACCTTTAATAATTTATCTGGTATAGAAAAAAAAACAAAATTTCGAGGTCACCAGTTTTCAGTAAAGATTGGAAACAAACTTTGTTGAAAACTCATTTGGGGTCTGTTTTGTGAAGTCACTGATCATTTTATACCACCCTAACAAATTTTTTTATTTTAAAAACAATCAACGTACGGAACACTAATTGTGCAAGTTCAACTTGCACTTGACCGGTTTTTTAAAATATAGTAAAACTAATATTTTATGGTACACTGCAATTCTGGTAATTTTTTGGACATATATTTTACAAACTACTACTATTGTTGCCTCATATACAAAGCGATTACTCTGGCACAAACTTTTTTGTGAATTTGCATACATTGACGAAATCCTATTGACAAAAAGATCCAAGTTTGAGGACAAGATTTTTAAAAAAGTCTACCACTACTGTTATAATTTTCATAATAATAGGTATAAATTTCTTTCAGTTTTTTAAATCTGAAGAAAATAGTTATATAATTCCCTTGAGACCATCTAAAACGAGTATTTACTTCATCTTACAATATATTTCTCTAAATGCTTTATTACTAGCAATGAAAAGTAGATATCAAACAGTTAAGAAACTTATTTTGGAACTCAAAAAATTTAAAAGCTCCGAAAATGAAAATAACATTTTTGAGATTTTACAGAAAGTGGACATTTTAGCTTTACATCTTACTAATGTGCAAGTTTTTCTGTTAATTGGTGATATTTTCTACATTAGTCTATGTATTACTATCTATATACAATACAATGGTGTAACTTCATTTGCAATTTTATGTCTAGTTTGCATTCTTGTAAGTTTTTATTGTAGCATTATCGGAGTTTTACCATCATATTTCGTGTTGTTAATTATTTTATGCCCTGAAAAAATTAGACTTCAATTTTGACAAAATTTTGGCGTTTTAGGACGCATGGGTCCTTATTCTATAGCAATGAAAACTGATTCTTTTAAAATTTTGTTATGTAGGTCTCACTTAGCACCTAAACCATTCGGAAAATCTGATTTTTATCGGATTATGAGATTATGACTGTTTAGACCACTGGTTGTTAGATTAACCCGAAACCTGGTTAACAGGAGACAAAGATGACAGAAATCATTTGACTACTACTATAAATTATATTAAATGACTTTTGGCATTTGCCTTTTAGTAATGTTATTCTAATGTTTCGTGGTTATTTTACGTAATTACCTTCCGAGATATTGACAGCGTGTTATATTAAAAGTGATAGTCTCTTAGTTCTCAAATTCAATTAAATAGTATGACAACTGACTTTATCTTTAAAATTTAGATTTTTTTGATTAAGTAATAAGTAAAGGAAAACATCCCATAAAATAACTAATAATTTTACTAATTACCAGAAAACTAGATACTTATAAGTACGGTATTTATACGTTTATTTACAAGGATTTTTTAAGTAGCAAAAATAACTAATTGTTTTGCTATTGTACCTTATTTTGATTTCGAACAAAAATCCTTTATTTAAAGAGTAATATAAAACTAAAATTATCATATTTATTATAAGTGTTCCGTGCGGAACACTTATAAGATCACTTTGATGTATGTCCGTCTGTCTGTCACACCCGATTTTTTCCGAAACTATTTGACGTAGAAAGTTGAAATTTGGCCCTAATATAGGAATTTATGGCCCCATCAGAACCGTGTAGTTCTGAAAGTTAAATTCTGATTTAAAGGGTTAGTTTTATGGGATATAATCGGAAGTGAAAAAAAAAATTACAAGGTCATCGAGTGGGGTATCAAATGAAAGCTTGTGAAAATATGAAGTTAACAATATATGTAATGTAATACTTCCGCACACTTTTCTTTGTATTATTTTTAAAAAATTGCCAAAAATCGTTGTCCCCCCCTTAATTTTTGAGAAAGTTCTGGAATATTCTCCGCAGGGTGTAGATTGAACGAAAATTATCACGAGCGCATTACCTTTAATAATTTATCTGCTATATAAAAAAAAAAAACAAAAATTTCAAAGATCGGAAACAAACTTGGTTGAAAACCCATTTTCGTGAAGTAATTGATGATTTTTAGGGTTCCGTACGGAACACTTATAAGATGACTTCGGTGTCTGTCTGTCTGTCCGTCTGTCTGTCATACCTGATTTTCTCCGAAACTATTTGTCATAAAAAGTTGAAATTTGGTAATAATATAGGAATTGATGGCCTCATCAGAGCCTTGTAGTTTTAAAAGTTAAATTTTGACTTAAGGGGTTAGTTTTGGGGGGTGAAATCGGAAGTGAAAAAAACATTTTTCTACTGGGTCATCGAGTGTGGTCTCAAATCAAAGCTTGTGAAAACACGCGCACACTTTTCTCTGTATTATTTTTAAAAAATCGCGAAAAATCGCTGTCCCCCCACCTTATCTCGAAAAGTACTGATCAAAAAATTTGGAAAAAAGTCTGGAATATTCTTCACGGGGTGTAGATTGAACGAAAATTATCACGAGTGCATTACCTTTAATAATTTATCTGGTATATAAAAAAAAACAACAATTTCAAGGTCATCAGTTTTCAGTAAAGATGGGAAACAAACTTTGTTCAAAACTCATTTGAGGTGTGTTTTGTGAAGTTACTGATCATTTTATACCACCGTAACAAAATTTTTTATTTTAAAAGCAATCAACGTACGGAACACTAATTGTGCAAGTTTAACTTGCACATGACCGGTTTTTTTTACTTGAAAAGCAATCAACGTACGGAACACTAATTGCGCAAGTCCGACTTGCACATAGCAGGTTATTTTATATTATCTGTATTTTTTCGCATCATCTTGTTGTGGGAAACACACGTTACCTTACCATTAATTTAAAACATATCATTGTAACTTTGGAAGTTTTAGTTATAGTCTGTGCACGTATCTTAATAACTATAACTAATGTTAATTTTCAGTGAAACATTAGCTTTAAACTAATCGAAGTTTGAATAACAACTTTAAAAAAACCCTGTTTCTTATTTAGTAGTTTTGTTTTCTTGTAATATATATTTTATTGACATTAGTCAATACAACAAAAATTCATTTTTGAACAGTTTACATATCTCTATCTTAGTTTTCTATTTTCATCCAAAAATATTAATTTCTAGTTTACCTACAATAAAAAATGAGTATAATCCATTATTCTCTCCGACAATATTTTTTTTAAAAAGTTTATACAACTACTTTTCTACAATTTATGCAATAGTTTAGTATATATTGTTAAGTTCAAAGAAAGTATTAAGGAAGCCGCCTACGAAGCCTTAGGAGAAGACGACAAGGAAAACAACCAACGCATCGTCACTATTAATGAAACAACAAAAAATGTCATCGAGGAAAAGAAGAAACTATGAGAAATGGATGAACACCAAGTCAGAGGAGGATTTAAGAAGGTATAGAGAGAAAAACAGAGAAACGCAAAGATTAATAAATAAAGAGAAGAACGAGAAATGGGAAAAAGCATGTGAAAACATCGAATACTACATAGGTGGAACACGAAGTACAAAGGCATGGAGAACGATCAGAGCTATAAAACTGAATTCCAAAGAAAAATTTCATATGCAATACATTCAAGAAAGCCAATGGGATAACTACTATAAAAAACTACTGACAGAAGACAGACCAGTGTTCTTGAATAGAGACGAAGATAATGTACAACAACAAAACGAAAACGAGGAGGTAGAGATAAAATATGAGGATGTAAAGGAGCCTATAAAATCATTGAAGAACCGGAAAGCGGCTAGACCAGGAGGAATGGCTAATGAATTAATCAAATACGGTTCAAAAAAACTGCACCGAATAATAAGAAGCATGTTCCACAGGGCTATAAATGGAGAAAGAATACCTAATGAATAAACCGAAGCGTACATAGTCTCAGTTTTTAAAAAAGATGGCCGAAAGAAATGTGAAAACTATAGAGGCATCAGCATCATTTCAAGCATTGGATGACCGTATGGGAAAGTAATTAAGAATAGGATAGAAGACAATATAAAAGGCAAAATAGGGGAAGACCAAGCACACACTACGGCTGGGAAGTTCTGTATTGATCATATATATATATATATATATATATATATATATATATATATATATATATATATATATATATATATATATATATATATATATATATATATATATATATATATATATATATATATATATATATATATATATATATATATATATACAATCAAGCAACTGACGGAAAAGAAAGTAGCCAAAAACAGAGAAATCCACCTAGCTTTCATCGATATAAGAAAAGCTTACGATTTACTCGCTAGAAGTCACTTCTAGAAAGCAATGCTAGACATGGGAATTGACAGAAATAATATTAACAAAGTAAAAATTGGTAATAAGTTAGGGGCCAAAATTAGAACAACGAAAGGACTACTCCAAGGGTGTACAACCTCTCGGACACTGTTCAAAATCTACCTGGAACAGACCTTAAAAAAATGGAAAAATAAATGTCAAGGTATGGGAGCCCCAGTAAGAGACGACTATACAGCTTGAGTTTCGCAGATGACCAAGTCGTCATGGCACAGGACGAAGAAGATCTCAGCTATATGGTGAAGAAACTGAAGGAAGAGTATGACAAAGCAGGGCTAGACATAAACTTTAATAAGACGGAATACCTAACAACTAAGAGAGGAGAAATAGAAAATCCAGAAATTGAAGAGAACGTAACAATTAAAGGAATTGGAAAATTTAAATACCTGGGCACCATAATAACAAGATAAGCAACATCCGAAGAAGAAATGAAATCGAGACTGGGACAAGCGAGAACCTGTATCAGACAATTAAACTCAATTCTATGGCATAAGCACATAACGAAAACAAGCAAAGTCAGAATATACAAAACAATCATTGAAAGTATCATGATATAAGGATCAGACACATGGATAATTAACAAGAAATATAAATCAAAAATAAACGTGGCAGAGATGGAATGTTGGAGAAGGTGTTGTAGGATGACAAGGATTGACAGGATTAGGAACGCAGAAATAAAAACGAGAATGAGAATAACAAAAGACGCAGTACATACCATAGAAGAAAAACGATCGAAATGGTATGGTCACGTAAGAAGAAGGTGGATTAAGAAAATCACAGAGTGGAATCCAATTGGAAGAAGGAAGAGGGAAAGACCTAAGTGCTTATGGCGGGATGACGTCGATGAAGCAATGGAAAACAGAGGGTTACAGGAAGGAGACTGGGAAGATCGAAGAGAATAGAACGCGTGGTTGAGAGAAGAGAGACAGCGTCAGCTGTAACAGGCCCTTAAATATATATAAGTTACGTAGTCGAGTAATTATGGCATGAAAAATACTCAAATATACTGAAACAAAGCTGCTCGAGAAGTTTTTGTTCCTTTCGTTATAAGTGACGAGCTGTGCCAGCGACTCCGCTCGCGTGAACTACGGAATTATTGTTTAGGTTTTTTTGCAAGAGAACGCGCTGGCGCCAAACTTTTTCCCGACTTGATTCACTATTATCGTCACTGCTTATTAGTATATTACCTAACATAACAAAATATACACTAAAATCTGGTCAGAGAACATATGTATGAATTACAAAAAAAGAACACGTAAATTGGATAAGTGGTTCTCGAGTGATAGGCGCACTAACGGACAGACAGAGAGAGAGAGACGTTGCCTTTTATAATATATAGGGATGATCCCCTAACTAAGGTAAAAGAGACTGTGGCTCAAAGGAGCGGCATTTCGTCTCGTTATAAAACAGTTTGATTTGTAAAACACAACATATTACTTTGTATTTCTTAGAATACAAAGAACCTCAACAATAAAGAGTCAAAAAGTGTAAAATAATTAAAATACTGCAATACAAATTTCCGCAAATTGCAGGAAACTAGGTGTTGAAAAAGAAAAAAACTGTAGAAATTTCTCCAGAGTACAACCAAATTATGTTTGTTAATGGAAATATACTGGTTTCTAATCAAAGCCTAACTATATCTCACACCCTACATATATGGATATTCATATCGGGGATAACAACAAAAAAATATAAGCTCAAAATTTTAAAACTTGAAATATTTGAGCCTAACTGTACGACAATTATATATCGTCATGTGTGGTGGACTAGATCTGGAAGAACATGCGAAAGAAGAACTAGTAATAGCAATACATAAAAACTTGGCGTAGCCAAGGGTCTTGAAAAAAGGCATATGCTCCCCTCCTGCACTATAAGTATAACACAGAAACAGAGCCTATTTTGTGGGGAAAGATTTCATGAAAGTGTTTTATTTTGTGATAAATAATCCTCACCACCTCGTCGTCGATTTTTAAATTCTTAATGTTTCACTGTATGAAAGGATTCTTCTTTGTAAAAAGTCCCTGTTCACCGATGTTTAAATTGACTGTAAGCTTTAAACGTTCCACTGTAAGCATTGAATATTCAGAACTTAGATGACCTGAAGGCAACGCTATAACAATTTATTTTTCTTTTCAGGCTCCTGTAACAGCATATATTTACCTATGTGATCTGATCAAGAGAGAACAAGGCAATCTTAGTGTCACTTGTCTAAAAGTAAAGGAATCTTTTGAAGAAAAATCTGAGTTATATCTAGCACTGGATTGTTTAGGTTTTAAAATCGGACTATTAAAAAAAGAATTTACGGCAGCCGGATTTTTTAACATTAATAGAACAACACTCATTTCATTGTTTAGTTGTTATATTTCATATTTAATTACCTTAGAGACTATTTCATTGTAAAAGTTGTATTAAACTTTTACATCCTGTATCTGCGTGTAAGAACAAACTCTAATACCAGTGTTGAGAATACTTTCTGCTAATCATGTGGTACGGATGTTATTTTAAACTCTAGTTCTCGTCTGACTGATACACACACACAAACCTAAAAGGGGATCGGCAAAATCAGTGCACTCTCTACTTGCTTGCCTATAAGCTACTCAATTCTTGTATAAGTGTGCGTATTATTATAATTATTAGTTTGTACAAGTAAAATGTACACGAGTATAAATGAAATATACACATTATCGTGTTGCATCGATGCTAAATTTTAATACGTATTATAATATATATATATATATATATATATATATATATATATATATATATATATATATATATATATATATATATATATATATATATATATATATATATATATATATAATGATAGATATTCAGTGCAGTGTATATATATACATAGATAGATATTCAGTGCGCCATCCTGACTATGCGTGTTTTATAATGTGAAATCGAGGCTATTTGTTTAGATCTTTCAAAATTGATGTTATGACCAGTTTCATGATGGTGCTGTAAAGCGCTGAAGTTGTTTGTATATTTTTGCTGGACAGTTAAATAAGCGGGATGATACACTGAATATTACCACTACATGGAAGGGTCTACTAGCTAAACCAAGGAATAACCAAAACATCGAGAAGGCAACAGTCAGTATAGCGCCGGAACCCGTAATTACCGATGATGCGGGTACCCAGTCGGCAAATACCAATGCCCAGACGGACACTCCCTACCCCCCCACCTACAATCTGCGTAGTCGCCGACCTATAAAAGACGGCGACCCCACTTCGTTTTGTCAGTTAGCTTCAAGCGGCAGAAACAGCAGATCACAGTATCGAGTCAGCAGCAGCAAGAGCATTTGAAGTTGCCAAATGAGATTTTGGCAAAATATCGTGCAAATTAATTGTTAGACGAACGTATTGAAACTGGAATTTTAATTTCATTTCACACTCCGTGAAAATCTCTATTGTAACATATATATATATATATATATATATATATATATATATATATATATATATATATATATATATATATATATATATACAGTCCCTGGCCAAATTATTAGACGCACTGCAAGATTTCATGTAAAATATTAATTACCGAGTGATATTGTACCGTTTTATTATTTTAAATTGATTTGTTTTTTATTTTTATATTATCCAATCAATTACCTAGTTATTTAACATAAATAAAACAGCATTAATTTAGAAAAGCATAAGTTTATTAAGTTTTAAAGAAAAGTGAAATTAATGTTAGTAAAAGTCAATATTTAGTTGAGCCACCTTTAGCCGCTATCAAAGCTTTAATTCTGCGCGGCATGCTGTCAATGCAAGATTGTACTGTCTCCTGCATTTGAGGATGATGATTCCACACATGAATAATCTTTTCTAGGAGCTGGGTTTTGTTGGTAATCACATCTTTAGCCACTTCTCTTTTCATCAGCTCCCACACATTTTCAATGGGGGCTATTACCCGGCCAATCCAACAGAGGGACATTTTTTTCTGCCAAAAAAGCTTTAACAGACCGAGCAGTGTGGCAGGGGAGCTCCATCTTGCATGAAAGTGAATGGTTCCCCATTTGGAAACCATTCTCTGAGCTGCGGAATCAACCGATTTTGTAATACTTCTTTGTACTGATCTTGCCTCATTATTCCTTTGACGACGTACAGACGTCCAGTGCCCTTGCCGCTGATGACTGACCAAATCATCACTTTGGTGGGATGCTTAACCGTCGGGACGACACAATCAGGTTGAAACTTTTCTCCATGACGACGACGCACATACTGAGCTTTATTCTGCAAAATTTCGAATGTGCTTTCGTCACTGAAGCAGACCTGTCAAAAATAGGAAAAATATATATAAACTTCCATGTTTATTTGCTTTATTTAACTGAAAATGATAATAATGTATCAATTATTGATTAAATTGCTGTATCTTATCTTCAGGCGCTTTGCTTTCATTGCAGCTGTTAACTTGGGCTTCCTGGCGGGGCGACAGGCCTTAAAATCTAATTCTTTCAATTTTCTTCGAACAGTGCGCTCAGAAGCATTTACGCTAGCATCCTGGAGTTGTGATTTTATTACCTTTGTGGTAGCAAATCTGTTTTCTACACAAATTTTCTTCAAACATCTCTCTGACCGTGGAGTGAAAATTGGTTTTCTACCGCATCTTTTCTTTCTTTTCGGGCTTAATTCCTTCCCCGACTCAATTTTCTTTTTTATGCGTCGTACACTAGCTTCAGAAACCTCCAATCTTCGTGATATTTCTCGGTTTGTAAATGTTTTCGCAATCACAAGGGCCTTCACTTCAGCTTTTTTACGTGGTGAAAGATCGCCTTTTCTACCCATAATGAAAATAGTCCAATTACTTTTTTTAAAACACTGCATACAAAATAAACTAATAACTGAGTAGTATAAAACTGTTAAACAAACAATTACAGTCCATAAAGCCACAGAAACACGTCCGTACCTGACTCGATTCCGATCGCGACTGATACAGGTTTGTACTTGTTTACGTTCATGTATCACTTTGTCAACACAGTGTTGCCATATGTTAAAAATAAATACAAATATGTAGTCTACAACAATTCTTTTAAATAAAAATCAATAATATTGTAGTTTAAATATACCATTATTGCATAAAAACTCTTAAGAAACATAAAATTACTAAAAAAATACAGTGCGTCTATATATATATATATATATATATATATATATATATATATATATATATATATATATATATATATATATATATATATATATATATATATATATATATATATATATATATATATATATATATATATATATATATATATATATATATATATATATATATATATATATATATATATATATATATTATATATATATATATATATATATATATATATATATATATATATATATATATATATATATATATATATATATATATATATATATATATATATATGGTGTTGAATATATTGAAATGGGTGACTCGTGGGGTCGTTTCCAAATACATTTAGTATTTTTATTCGAACATTTTTGGAAAAAGAAAAAACTGTATTTTACCTCTAAACCAACATGCACCTGACATCAGGTCAATGCACCAAAGAAGACGAAAATGCTTAACAAGTTATGGGAATTCTCAGTGTTGCCAAATACACGATTGTATTCAATAATTGTAAATTTCCACATTTCCAGACTTGAACTTGATACATTATACACTCCCAGAGAAAAGTTATATAACTTAACGTCTTGAATCTTTGATGGCAGTGTCAAACTCCTTACTTCAAAATAATTTAAAAATTCAAAAAATACACTTGGACAATTCGACCCACATTAGGTAAAATGTATGCTTTACTTCTTGAGACATTTTAACTAGTGGTTATAAAGCTTCGTCTCTTGAACATTTTATAAGATCATAAACTACCCTCAGTTAAAAAACTTTTAAAAAATATGAAGAAATATACTCACAGAACTATCTCTAGAGGTATTACACTTGTCAAACTCAAAGTGGAACAATCTCTCTGAGTATGTTTTTAATTTTATTAGTAATTTTCCAATGAGGGTAGCTTACACCCTTACCAAGGGTTCAAAATTCGAAACTGTATAACCACTAGTTAAAATGTCTCAAGTATTTTAGCTCCTATCCACGTGTAGATGAAACTAATTCTCTGTATATTTTTTAATTTTTTTAATGATTTTAAAATAGAGATGTTTGACACCTTTATCCAGGGTTCAAAACACTAAGTTGTATAAATGCTAGTTAAAATATCTCAGGAGGTGAAGAGTACAAGCTAACGGTGAAAGAAATGCCCTGTATATATTTTTTAATTTTTTGTTTCATATTTAAACTTTACTTCCTGAGTATCTTAGCTTCTTGTCAAGAGTCAACAAAAATTCATAACTAATTTTCCCAAATTAAAACCCTTCTACGTGTGAAATTTGAATTTTAATAGTGATTAAGCATCAATCTGTGAACTTATTATGTGTAGTCTGTATAAAAGGGAAACTCGTGGACTTCTCATTTCGCTGCTAACCTTAACGTGCAAACTATCGTCTGTCCAATTTCTGTCAGCTGGTTTTAATAGTTACTGTTTACGAGTATTAATAGTTTAAAAATATTTATAATTAAAACGTAAATTATAAAAATACCAGTATTAAATTATTAAGGGATTACCAGAACTATTTTTTAAAAAAGAGTCATTGTTGATTTCAGAATACCACTTTACTTATTTTACAATAAATAAATAAAATAATCCGTTAGCTTATTGTGGTACATATTTGAGTAAATACTTTTTCACTACTGGTTTAGCTAGTGCATTTTTTTCTAACTTATTTTTGACCGTTTATGATATTATTAAGTTATTTTCAAAGTATAAAATTTTTAGTTTAGTGTAATGCATTTTATCAACAGTTTATCTTTGGATACAGTGTAGCTAAACCAAGATAAAACGATCTTTTCATTTACTCATTTTCGTAAGGTACCGAATTTTAGTAGTAGTATTTTAATGCAATTCGTTTTTCTATAAGAATTCATCAGTTTCAATATATCAAATGATTTTTATACCACCCTATTTATTTATTTATATACATATATATAATATATATATATATATATATATATATATATATATATATATATATATATATATATATATATATATATATATACACATATATACATATATATATATATATATATATATATATATATATATATATATATATATATATATATATATATATATATATATATATATATATATATATATATATATATATATATATATATATATATATATATATATATATATATATATATATATATATTATATATATATATATATATATATATATATATATATATATATATATATATATATGTATATATATATATATATATATATATATATATATATATATATATATATATATATATATATATATATATATATATATATATATATATATATATATATATATATATATATGTATATATATATATATATATATATATATATATATATATATATATATATATATATATATATATATATATATATTGTACCGTTTGAACATTGTCTGCCCCAAGCTTGGGCGTAATTTGTAGCCTATTAAAACTTTGTTTAATTGCGCCCCACGTAGGCTGCGTCATTTTGTAAGGTGTTAACTCGCCCTGTGAAAAGTTGTTTGTCCCACGCTTGAGCACAATTTTCTTGCAGCCCCGCTTTAATTTCTGATAATGAATCGAGTGAATCCTGATTTTAAAAGAACTAAAGAAATTAAACACACACTAGCTCAGTTTTCTTTGGTAGAGAGATATGGGTAAGAGATAATTTTTGTACGTCTTTTTGGAATTATTTTCTATTTTTAAAGAAACCTCAGCTGTACGACTTTTTGGGCACCATTCATTTTAAAATAGAAAGGATCTAACTTCAGCTAAAAAAATGAAAAAATACTGAAAGGGTGTACTGTTGGTAAATAAAAAAAATCAGTTTGGTACAGCCGTTCTTATCCTGAAAAGTAAGATAGGTATTCAGTGAGACCCTAGCTTTAATCAACAAAAAGAAAATTTATTCATGTTTTTAAAATAAAAAGTTCTAACCTTTGCAGTTTTACAGGATTACAAAAAATTTCAGCCTAACAGGTAGTTATGACATTTAAATTCTAAACTCTGACTACCCCCGAAGACGAAAAATAGTGCTTTTCACTTCACTTTTTAGTCAGTTCAAATTGCTGTTAAGGCACTACTCAGGGATAGGTCTATGGAAGGATGTTTTGGTAACTTACTGTTTTTATTTCGGCTTCGATGGAACACAACCGATTTCACACTTTTCTAGTAAACACTTAGAGAGCCAACTACGGCTTTTCGCTAAAAAAAACTTGTGCTTTATTTAGCTCTCATGATTGTTGTTATGAGCCTTTACTGCAGCTCAGTCGAAGGAAGCCTACTTGGCGGCTCCGATGAAAATTAGCCTGGCTGCGGCTTGATGGTACTCAGCCTCGATTCCTGTCCTACGGACCCTTAAATAAGCCGTGGGCATTCTCTCGGTAATATCGCGACGCCGGAACCGAAAATCCGGATACACATTTTCAACCAATCCCGGCGTATCGATAGATTCGGTCAGAAACCCGCACAGCACACTAATATACCGAACGGCTTGGAATCTCTGATTAATATATCGTTCGATACCAAAATGAAAATAAGTGCAATTTGAAGTGAAAAATCAGTAACATTACATGGTCTTAAAATCTAGGAAAAAATGAATGTTACATTTACCCCCTTCCAAAAAGAAACAGACTACACTAGTCTATTAAACTTAGGCTACTTATGAAAAGGTACAAAGTGGTACACTATCACTTAATACTAAGGTCAGAACTTAAAACAAAATTACAAACTTCAGACCTTACTACTAGACTTAATTCAATTAAGCACTAATATTAAGTACAATGAAAACCAAATGAAAATCTTTGCATGATCACAAGAATCTTATAACTAGACTTAACTTAATTAGACACTAAGGTTAAGTACATCAAAAAGCAAATAAAAATCCTTGCATGAACATAAGAAATACCTTTCCAAAATAACAATCGCGGTCTTCTTATATAAAAGAATCAGCTCTGTTATTGTTACCAAAACAAAAAAATATAACTTTGTCTAGACTCTTGTCTAAATCAAAAAAAGTGAACTGAAATAAAATATGAACACCCCCCTTAAAATATTTTAAGGATTGTCTGAAAATTTTCTATTTCAGCAAAAGAAATTTATAAAAATTCTTAAATAAAGAAAAAAAATAAAAAAATGATTCTAGTGCAAACACTTACACTAAAAAGAAAAAGTCTTGTCAGACCATTTAGCACTAGGCCAAAAAAAAAATATCTGGATAAATATCCAGACAAACGCTCGGGAAAAATCGCCATCCATGCTCTAGCTCATCGCTAAGAGAACATTCTAAATCTAGTATCGCTACTAGTCGCACTCGGAAAATAATCGCACTCTATCGCACAATGTCGACGTCCTAAGACATCTAGACATGCTAAAATCGCTAGGGAAAACGCTCTGGTTGATCGCCAGAAAACACGTCAGCTTATCGCCAACAAAACACTCTGGTATATCGCCAGAAAAAACTCGGCTCCTCGCCAAGAAAACACTCTGGTATATCGCCAGAAAAAAGCTCGGCTCCTTGCCAAGAAAACACTCTGTAAATAGTCCTCGACTACACAAAGTCTGCGTTCTAAAAGAACAATCTCACCATTAACATAGTGAGCAGCTATAAAAGCTAACAATACCACTATAGGCACAGTGAATAGCTATAAAAGCTAAAATTCACTCTAAACACAGTGAATAGCTATAAAAGCTAAAATTCACCAAACTGAATGATCCTGCTTCAAAAAGCAATGTTCACTAAGAACAGAATGATTAGTCTGCGCACAACTAACATTCAAGGAAACATTCCCAACATAACTATATGAGACAGCAAGTCTCGAAATAGGACCTCCCTAAAGTCATAATCCTAAATATAGGAGTCCATAAGCAAAACGACTCAAAATCTCGCATTTTGAGCACATGCCCTCAGGCAACCAACATACACCGAAATATGTACAGAAATATATACAGAAATATGTACAGAAATACATACAGGAGTTCAAGTCCCAAACTCTTGGTTATGATTACTCCATACTGAGCTTGGTGAAAGCTCTTAGCAAAAGCTAATCAAATCTTCGGCACATCGCACCAAAGTGACAAATCTGCCTAGAAACATGAGCCAGAAAAAAACGCCCTCCATCATTCTTCAGGGTGGCTACACAGAGATATAAAATTTAACCAGCATTGCGCTTCTCCAAGTTGCATGAAGAACCCTCGTGTACTGGTCTCGCCCTAGAACAACAACGAAAAACATTCAATCCATCCCACATAACAGGAGACAAACACCTCACCACGATATACTGAATGGTGGAGACAATAAAATACAGAATTGGTGACCCTGGTGTCCACCAACAAAAGGGAGTAGATTATAGCATCCACTAAACTGAAACGGTGTCTACCACACCACCATAAGTCAAAAAAAATTTAATCAATAGGGTGTTCCGAAACACACTACTAAAGGTCCCAAAGGTCAAACGTTCACCCCCCCTATAGACTACCCTTCCAATCAGTCTGTTCCTCAGGAAGACTAACTCCCTGCCAAACGTCGTAACGGCATCTGTTAGCACCCGGTGCATCACAGCCTGTAAAAACAGATAACTCATGGGATACAACCTAAAAGGTTTACAAGGTTGACTTAACCAAGCTTCTAACGAAAATTTCCAAAAAACGAAAATGAGCTAAAAAAGCTACATGAAGCAAAAATTTCTCAAATTTTCGGTGGCAACGCAACAAAACTTTTGAAGACGACAAGAGCTTTTCCAGCTTAATCAGAAACAAGAAGAAAACATCGTTGACAGCTAAAATATTCGATCATGGTGTTAATCGTCTCCCTAGACAATAGCCTCTAGACGAAACTGCTACAGGTATCAGGCATAACCGTTTTCTGTCAGCCCAAACTTCTAGATTATCTTTTGGAAATCTAAAAATTCGGTTAGGAATCTTCCTTCACTGCGCTTAGCCTCTCTTGACAAGGTTCTCATCTCGGTATCAGATTTTGATCATTTCTTTGTGAAACGACTGTCTTACTCTGCTCTCATCTCCTGTAAATGATCAGCCTTTAGTTCTCCTGCAGAACTTCAATTTTCTATCAATCTGATAGTAAACCGAAAAAACTCAACATACGCCTATGAGTCCATGCAAAAAAAATTTTAAAAAAATTAGTGACTCAAAGGTAACGTTTAAACGGCTCTGAAAAGAATAGAAAGTACCCTCAGTTTGTCAATTCAGAAGAAGATCCAAATCAAAATAATCCAAGTCTTAGACTTACTGGATAAACCAAAATCAATTTACTCTTAATTGCACCCAACATATACCACTAAGGTAATAGAAATACACCCACTCGGGTAACAAACTTTGAAATTGCTCATAAAAATTTTTGACTCTACATCACACTACACGAGCTACATCTTGCGCTTGTCCTAACTCAAGATCACCTTGGATTGCCTCTAATCAAAATTTCGCTTCCAAGTGTCAAGAACTGGATATTATTTGGGGTCATAAGCAAATCAAATCCCGCGACCACCGACATACCAGTCTTATGATATATCCTGAGTGTGACTCCTTCGCAAGCTCGCTAAAACTGAGTCGATGCTAAACATCAACCACAATCAACCTAAGTTTGGGATATGGCCAATACCCAAAACCTTAGCATTAAACAATAAAAGTAAGCTATTCTCTGCTCAACTTTTATAACAGTCAAAAAAAACGAGGTCGTCACCTCTACAGAGCAACATCAAAAAAAATTTAAGCATTTAAGATAATGTAAATATAAATTATTCTTCTTCTGACAAACTTTCATTAGGGTTAGATCCGTTGAATGGTTTTAAGTCTTTAATATGCCATCGTCCTATTTTAGTCCCATCTAAATTAACTAAACCATAAACTAAATCTGAAATCTTTTCTCTAATCACGCAATGCACATACTTAGGTACCAACTTAGATGTGAATTTATCTGCTGCACTGGAAAGAATTTTATTTTTTCGACAAACGTGATCACCTATATTAAAGGCAAAATCCCTTTTTCTAAGGTTGTAAGACTTACTGTTCCGTTCATAAGCCTTATGTATCCTACTACGCACGTCGGTGAAAATATCTTTTAAACCCTTTAAATTTTCGGCGTACGCACCCCTGTTACCCGGAATTATTTCGCTGTCAACATTGACATCCAAATCTAAATTTTTATAATACGATCCAGATAGAGGTATATGTCTGCCGTAAACTAAGAAAGACGGTGTGAACCCTGTTACTTCGTGTCTTGCGGTATTTATTGCTTGTTGGATTTTGGGATATTGCCATCCCAAGTGTCATGTGAATCCACGTAACTTCTTAAAGCGGTCCCGACTGTTCGGTTATTACGTTCAACAAAATTACATTGGGGAGAGTACACGGGATTAAAACGGATGTTAAAACCATAAGTTTCACTTAAGCTCTTAAAACTCTTAGAGGTAAACTGAGTACCGTTATCGCATATTAAGAGCGATGGGACCCCGTGGATTAGAAAGACATTATTTTCCAAAATTCTCTCTATATATCCAGCTTTAGAGCTTTTCAAAGGAAATAGCATGGTATACTTTGTAAACCAGCAAGAAACCACGAGAAGCCATTTATTTCCCTTTTTTGAACGTGGGAATGGGCCTACTAGATCAGCTGCTATGACTTGAAAAGGGTAATTAACCGTTTTCTCTTTTCCCATCAGTCCCATAGGTAGTGCATTTGGAGATTTCTGCGCTCCACATACTTCACAAGTCCTCACAAACTTTACGATGTCAAAACGCATTTTTGGCCAATAATACTGTTCCTGAACCCTGTGAAGAGTTTTATAAAAAAAGCCAAAATGACCAGAAGTAGGAGGAGTGTGACACATGTCTATAATTTCCTCTCTCTGTGGTTTAGGAACTAGTATTTTCCACTCGGGTACATTAACTTTTAAAGGCAACTGGTTTGGGATAAACTTGTACACGAAATCATTTTCCACTTTCCACTGCGGAAAATTTTCAGGAAATTCTTTAATTTGCTGCCGTAAATTGTCGTACCATGGGTCAATGCGATCTATGTCAACTGTATCAATTCTTACGCCAATCTCTGCATTAAGACTGTCTTCGTCCGCTGTAAGATCTGGGATTCTTGACAAAGCGTCAGGAATAACATTGTGGACTCCTTTTCTATGAATTAAATTAAATGTATGTTGTCTCAGCCTAATCGCCCAACGCGCTAGTTTGCCACTAGGGTTTTTAATTGAATTAAGCCACAATAAACTATAATGATCTGTTATGACCGTGAAAGGAACACCTTCTATGTAAGGTCGAAACTTTTCGATGTTAAAGAGTACTGCTAAACATTCTTTTTCAACAACCGAATAGTTACGTTCAGCCTTTGACAAAGTTCTACTGGCATACGCTATCACTCTTTCCTCACCATTAATTTTCTGTGTTAGGACGCCCCCTAAACCGGTATTAGAAGCATCACTAGAAATATAAAACTGTTGGGAAAAATCTGGTTGGGATAAAATTGGAGCTGAAACCAATAGCTCTTTAATCTTTATAAAAGATCTTTCTGCTGCGTTTGTCCAATCTATCGATTGTCCTTTTTTTTCGTCCTTTCAAAAGATCATTAATAGGTGACAACAAGGTAGAAAAATTCTCAATAAAACGTCTATACCATGAACACATTCCTACGAAGCGCTTAACTTCCGTAGTATTAGTAGGTCTCGCATAATTAACCATGCTTGCTACTTTATCCGGATCGGTACGCAAGGAATTTGAGCCTACAATATAGCCTAAAAACTTTAGAGAAGTTTTGAAAAAATCACATTTGCTCAAATTTATCGTCAGTCCGGCCTCTTTCAATTTATCTTTTACTTCTTTAAGTAAGCGAATATGCGATTCGAAGTCTTCCGATGTTACTAAAATATCATCGAGATAGGTAAAAATATGTGGCTCATATTTCGGACCAAATATAGCGTCCACTAAACGTTGCTGAGTTTGAGCAGCGTTCTTTAGACCAAACGGCATAGTGACGAACTGAAATAGACCTCGGCCTACTACTGCGAAAGCGGTCTTTTCCTTAGAGGATTTGTCTAAAGGAATTTGCCAGAATGCCTTTCTAAGATCTATTGAGGATACATACTTAGCATTCCTGAGTGAGGTCAAAATTCTATCGATGTTCGGTAATGGATAGTTATCAAATTTGCTGACCTCGTTGAGCTTTCTTCCGTCAAAGCATAGACGATACTGTCCATCGGCCTTTTTCACCAATAAGATTGGAGAACACCAAGGACTGTTTGATTCTTCAATCACTCCGAGTTTCAACATTTCGTCTAACTCCTTATTTAATACTTTTGACATATATGGAGACATGGCGAAGGGCCTTGTCTTTACAGGACTGGCATCAGCCGTATCTATAGACATGTTGATTTTATTCGTTCGGCCTAACCTATCTTTACTACTTATTTTTTGAAAGAGCTTATTACGTTTTCTGCGTTTAAGCGTTCCGTCCGCGAGAGATCATCTAGGGTACATAGACGCGAGAAAAGGTTTTCTAAAGAACTTTCTGAATAACAATCTTTAAAACTTGTTTGAGAATTGACTTCTAGGGACTGTGGATACCACGAATTATTTTTAAAATTTACTAAAATTCCGAATTTTTGTGCAAAATCACATCCTAAAACCAAAGTATGTGATAGAGAAGGTACTACTAGAGCAGAGATTACTAAACAATGACCATTGCAGACTAGCGGCAACTCAACCGTACCTAAAACTTTTAGACGGCTGCCATCTGCAGTGGTAACACTTCTATTTTTGACATGGCATATTTTTATACTTAAACGACTTAAAATTTTAATACCATTCTGACCTATAACGGAAGCATTTGCACCAGAGTCAAATAAAGCCGAGAAATGGGCACCTAATAGATTTATCTCGATATGCGGTCTGTTATCTGAATATTTATGCACGAATAAAGGAGACATGTGACCATTTGGAGAAGCAGGAGTTTTAACTTGAAAAGGAGAAATTTTATTAGACTTAAAAAAATCAGAAACTTTTTGTAACCATTTAGTCCAATCTGATCTATTGGAATATTTTTGTCCATCCGTGTTTCTAGAACGTTTTGGATTAGGGGCTATACTGCTAACGTGAGCTTGTAACTTAGCCGAATGTTTAGAGGCTTTTTTGTGGGACTTAGGGTATCCGCCTCGGTAATATACCGTCCTTACTCGTTTTTTTGTACATTTGGGGCATGATGTTAGTCTCACACCAGTTGTTCCACATTTGAAACAAAATACCCTCTTTGGTGCTGTACAATTTTGGTAAGTGTGATTCGGGCCTGTGCAATTCCAACACGTGAAAATTGCCTTAGGTGAAACCGGCTTGTCGTTCACTTTAGCTGCAGTGTCGCTAATTTTAGAGTCATTATCTTTTCTTTTACCCGTTTTCTGGTTACTCCTAGGGTTCCGATTTACATTCCCAACCTTATTTGTCGAGACTCCACTTCGGTCATTTGGATTATACTCTACTTGATGTATATTAGTTTCGCTTTTTGGTCTGCTCTTTTCCAACAAATAATCGGACTCTTCAAGTTTTCTACATAACCCGGCGAGTTCGGCTACTGAATTAATATCTAGTAGAGCTAACCGATTGACGAAACTAGGCAGAATATTCCTCCGTATAAATTTAACTTTGGTACTTTCCAAAGGCTTGATGGACAACCTACAAAATAAAGATTCCATGTGGGCAATAAAAATCACAGTGGACTCATTCTTCTTTTGTCGCCTCCTCTTTATTTCCGACCACAATTCTTCATCATCATCACAGTGCAAGAAGTCCTTCTTTAGCCTATCTACCAAGGAATGCCAGTCGCTGACACTTGATTTTATGCTTCTAAACCAAATGAAGGCATCGCCAGTGAAAAATTCAACAGCAGAGCCGAAAAGTTCATCTTCCGGTACTTTCCTAGCTTGAGCTAATTCAGTCAGCCTCTCTAAAAAAGGATAGAGTCTCTTTGAGTCTCCATTAAATTTCAATTGCCATTCGCTGACAGGAATATTTCTGGCTGCGCAATTCACGATTGGAGCTGGTACGTTTATGACTGGGGTTGTAATAGGCAACTGTGGTAACTCATGACCAGGAGCTATCTTTTCTGCAAGATTTGCTTCCATGAGTACACACGTAGCTATTGTTTCTTGAACATATTTGGAAAACTTCGACGCTTCCTCTTCGTCATCCGGCATGGGAATTCTTTGTACGCGACCCGCAACATGCGATAAACGTGACTTAACCCGGTGTACAAGTGAATCATTTGGATCGCCGTCATAACTATCGATTAAGTTTTGGATAGAATTTAAACTCTTTTCGATACCAGCCGTTTCTTCTTTAATAGACAGAGTGTCATCCCCTATTTTTATCGTTTTTCCGGGCTCATTAATTTCTTTACTTAAGATCCTCGTTAGAATCTTTCTTTTATCCGCGACCGGACGTTCTGAGAAAGTACGACGGATTTTCAGTTCATAGTCTAACTCATATTCCAGTAGGTGATTGACTTTAAAATTGAAGGCTTCCATGATAAATGAATACAATTTAAAAGAACTGTTTAAAAAGTCGTGAAAATATTTCTCCTGTGCTCCCAATAGTCAAAAAAAAAATAAAAAAATATGTAAAGGCACTTAAAATATGTAAACTTCTTTACCAAACATTTAAAAAATCTTCGACAATTTCAAAAAAAAATTTCTAAGTATCGCCTTATATTAAAATTCTTTTACCAAATATGTTAAGAATTTTCAACAAAAAATCTCCAGATATCGTTTCGTATCAGCTAAGTATTTTTAATATTCATGCAAAACATCGGTGAGAAGAAAGAACAGTTTTTTGTTCGGTTAACCGCAAAATAAATCTAACACTGCAAAAAATTAAAGTAAACCAGCACATCTGCTAATCTGAACTATAAAGCTAGCTTTTAAGAAAAAAAACAGGGATCACTTATCTTAGAGTCAATTAACAAAATTCAAATATCTATACCACCATCAGATAAATTGAAATAAAAAAATTCTACAAATTTCCTGCTTTTGTCTTACTGCTATAGTGTAGTTTCGTTTAATAAATATTATGAAATAAAAATATCTGCAAAGTTAGAGCTTTTACTTTGTTCGAAAGCTAGTACACTGAACCCTTTAAAAAATAAAATTCCAAAAGCCCCGCGTTGACAGCGCTATTTGTACTGTTTTAAACATTGTCTGCCCCAAGCTTGGGCGTAATTTGTAGCCTATTAAAACTTTGTTTAATTGCGCCCCACGTAGGCTGCGTCATTTTGTAAGGTGTTAACTCGCCCTGTGAAAAGTTGTTTGTCCCACGCTTGAGCACAATTTTCTTGCAGCCCCGCTTTAATTTCTGATAATGAATCGAGTGAATCCTGATTTTAAAAGAACTAAAGAAATTAAACACACACTAGCTCAGTTTTCTTTGGTAGAGAGATATGGGTAAGAGATAATTTTTGTACGTCTTTTTGGAATTATTTTCTATTTTTAAAGAAACCTCAGCTGTACGACTTTTTGGGCACCATTCATTTTAAAATAGAAAGGATCTAACTTCAGCTAAAAAAATGAAAAAATACTGAAAGGGTGTACTGTTGGTAAATAAAAAAAATCAGTTTGGTACAGCCGTTCTTATCCTGAAAAGTAAGATAGGTATTCAGTGAGACACTAGCTTTAATCAACAAAAAGAAAATTTATTCATGTTTTTTTAAAATAAAAAGTTCTAACCTTTGCAGTTTTACAGGATTACAAAAAATTTTAGCCTAACAGGTAGTTATGACATTTAAATTCTAAACTCTGACTACCCCCGAAGACGAAAAATAGTGCTTTTCACTTCACTTTTTAGTCAGTTCAAATTGCTGTTAAGGCACTACTCAGGGATAGGTCTATGGAAGGATGTTTTGGTAACTTACTGTTTTTATTTCGGCTTCGATGGAACACAACCGATTTCACACTTTTCTAGTAAACACTTAGAGAGCCCACTACGGCTTTTCGTTAAAAAAACTTGTGCTTTATTTAGCTCTCATGATTGTTGTTATGAGCCTTTACTGCAGCTCAGTCGAAGGAAGCCTACTTGGCGGCTCCGATGAAAATTAGCCTGGCTGCGGCTTGATGGTACTCAGCCTCGATTCCTGTCCTACGGACCCTTAAATAAGCCGTGGGCATTCTCTCGGTAATATCGCGACGCCGGAACCAAAAATCCGGATACACATTTTCAACCAATCCCGGCGTATCGATAGATTCGGTCAGAAACCCGCACAGCACACTAATATACCGAACGGCTTGGAATCTCTGATTAATATACCGTTCGATACCAAAATGAAAATAAGTACAATTTGAAGTGAAAAATCAGTAACATTACATGGTCTTAAAATCTAGGAAAAAATGAATGTTACAATATATATATATATATATATATATATATATATATATATATTATATATATATATATATATATATATATATATATATATATATATATATATATATATATATATATATATATATATATATATATATATATATATATATATATATATATATATATATATATATATATATATATATATATATATATATATATATATATATATATATATATATATATATATATATATATATATATATATATATATATATATATATATATATATATATATATATATATATATATATATATATATATATATATATATATATATATATATATATATATATATATATATGTATATATATATATATATATATATATATATATATATATATATATATATATATATATATATATATATATATATATATATAATAACGTTGACTTTCGCATATAAAATATATTTCTAAATAAAAAATTAAACCAAACAAAAAATTTACTTTATTTCTGTAGACTATTTCTGGTGCAAGTTCTTCTACGCCAGGGCTATCTAACACCTCATACAAACATACGAGAACTGTGCGCGCTTTAGACACACAAAGCGGATAAAACTTCTTTTACGTGTGCGTCAATATGGCGCACATGGCGTTCGGTGCAGAGGCCGTGTGCGCCGATATGACGCACATGGCAGTTAAAGTGTTAATATATCCTACTGATTTGCACGACTTTCACATTGAATTTCCTTTTTGTCCGGGGAATTATAAGCCTCCTAATTCTAAACATGCAAAATTAATTCCAAATTTATTAAATAAACAACGATATGTTGTTTATTATACTTTAATAAAACAATGTGTTCGGAATTGACTGAAAATAGACAAAATTCATAGAATCTTGCAGTTTACACAATCTCCATGGTTAAAAAACTATATAGATTTAAACACTAATTTAAGAAACGAATTTAAACACGAGTTTAATAGAAACAATTATAAGCTTAGTAATAATAGTATATATGAAAAAACAATGGAAAACATTGAACATCGATCAGACATTAGGTTAGTTACCCAACTTGAAAAGAATGGTAGAAAAGATGGTGCTGAAAATTTAATTGCAACACCACACTTTAAAGAATCAGTAATTTTTAATGAAAATTTAGTTGCCATTCAATTGAATAAAATACTAATTGAATATGACAGGCCTGTTTATGTAGGATTTTCTATTTTAGATATTTCTGAGACTATTTTGCGTGGTTTCTATTATGATTTCTTAAAACCCTTATATCAAGACAAGGTAAAATTAATATACACAGATACTGACTCTTTTATTTTGGAAATAGAAACAGATAATGTTTATGAAGATACGAAAAATTATATTGACTATTTTGACAGTTCTAATTATAAAATGAATAATGTTTACGATATGCCAATAACTAAGTCTGTAGTAGGTAAATTTAAAGATGAATTTGCTGGCGAGCCTATAGAATGTTTCTATGGAAATGGAGCCAAAGCTTATTGTGTGAAAACCAAAAATAATTCACTTGAAAAGGCCAAGGGAATTAAAAAAAAATAGTATAAATAAACAATTGGATGTTATCGATTATAAAGATGTTGTAGAACGTAATTCTAAAACCTTTTGTTCTAGGTATGTGTTTCGATCTAGTATGTATAATATGTACACAGAATTAGTTAATAAGTTAGCTTTATCCTCGGTAGATGATAAAAGATTCAAAATTCCAAATTCTCATGATACACTTGCTTGGGTACATTGCGATATTTGTCTTTATCAATGGGTTGGAGAAAATGACGAATTTGTTGATACTTACTGTACTCCTTCAACTTAACCTGGTTGACATATATAACATCGGAAAGTATTTCACTTTTCAATTTTAACTTGCACTGCATGTTTATAACTTAGAAATGTGTTTAGAATCATTTGAAAAGGAAATTGATAATATAACTTATAGAACATATGAAAAGAGATTAACTTCTTTTAAAACTTAGAATGGAAAGTTGAGTCCTGAAATATTAGCTGCCTCAGGCTTTTTTTATTTAATGAAAGAAGATATTTGTAAATGTTATTATTGTGGTGTTGAAATATGTCAGTGGAGGTGTGACGATTGGTCTATTGATGAACATTATAAACTTACAAACTATTATAATAATATATTTTATTTGTATATTTTTATGGTTTTTGTCCAAATTGTATGTACATACCTTAATATATAAGTAATATAACAATTTGTAAATATTTTTATTATTATTAAACTCTTGGTTATAGTAATACTATATATATATATATATATATATATATATATATATATATATATATATATATATATATATATGTATATATATATATATATATATGTATATATGTATATATATATGTATATATATATATATATATATATACATATATATATATATATATATATATATATATATATATACATATATATATATATATATATATATATATATATATATATATATATGTATATATATATATATATATATATATGTATATATATATATATATATATATATATATATATATATATATATATATATATATATATATATATATATATATATATACGTATATACGAGTATATATATATATATATATATATATATATATATATATATATATATATATATATATATATTATATATATATATATATATATAAATCCTAAGTTATGAATATATATATATATATATATATATATATATATATATATATATATATATATATATATATATATATATATATATATATATATATATATATATATATATATATATATATATATATATATATATATATATATATATATATATATATATATTTTAATGATCTCTGTCCCACAATTTATTGTGTTATATTACGTTTATAACTGTGTGTTATATGTATATAACCCATATCATGCGAGACATGAAATGATATGTTTTTCAAATGATGGTGATTTGACGACCAATGATTTATGTTACAATACGAAGTTTGGAAAAATTAACAATAATAAGATCTACATATTTTCATATAAAGTTTTAATTTTAAAAGAAAGCAATTTTTTCAAAATTTTTTATTACTACAATAACAAAACCATTTTTGACACAAACTGGATAGAAAAGCATCGTATGATAAACTGTACAAGAAATAACAACACAAACACGTGGAATAATTTTAACGTGACAAATAAAAAAACCTCTTTTAATTTTTCCTTTGACTACAAAACTATTGAAACCACAGAAAATATACTTTGTATTCTATCTTTTCTTTTAAATATTTTTATATTAATTTGTGTATCGTTACGCCTCACATTAACAGGAGTTTTATATTATAGGTATTGGAAATGAGAAGGGGTTTGAAGGAGGGGGAATAGTGGTGGGGAAAGTAGTATAATAAAATTCCCTCTATATCGGCTAATTCAGATATATTCAACCAGTATCGAATATAGCAATTATTCTACCTCTGTTTCCATAATGAACAGTGGATACTCTACAATAAACAATAATATTGTTGAACACAGGAGTAATCCACTTTTTAATTCCAAAATATATCATTTAAACAAATCTTCATCAAAATTTGTAAATGTTGGGATCGGCTTATGTGATTTTTTACCAAAAGTTGTTATTGGTGGACAAAAAGGATTCAGGGTGACTTTAAATGAAGAAGATTGGAAGAATTTGCTAAGATATGAAGGTGTTATTGTGAATTATTTTTATTCATATATTGAAGATATGAGTCCCATTAAATTTGATAATATAACAATATATTTCGAAAATTACAATAATCGTCCAAGAGAATGGCGGTTATTATGTGTGTTTATCTTCTGATTCTATAGGGAAGTTGTGGGTATTACAAGAAGTTATTGATTACAGAATTCAAATGTATAAAAGATAAGATTTTAAGAAATACTTTAATGTGTTCCAGTCATTCAATAATCAAACACCAAATTTGTTAACAAATATCTATAACACTTTGAATCCTCTTCAAAACCCAAATAGTAAAAAGGTGTGTACCACGATGGAGTTAATGAGAGTCTATCCACAAGAACTGGAAAATAAATTATCAAGAAATGGAACTAAAAAAAAATTTTTCGAAGAAATCTGTGACTTCCCAAGAGAAGCAAAATAAAATTCATTTACTAATTGCATGGAATTTTGCATACCGAAATGAGAGGAAAAGTGAATGGGAAAAAACTTATTTAAAACTTTAAAAATAAGGTCAAAGATTGTGAAAATATTTTTTCTTCAATTTTGAGCAAAAACCATAGAAATCTAATTTACAATGAAAGATTTATTGATGTGAATTATAAATAATAAAGATATATATATATTTATATTTGAATTTTTGTTTTATATTTTTATTATATATTACAACACATCTTTTTTAAAATCCACGTATTGTGAGATTTGTCAAATCCTATCCATTTAACAAAGTCTCTATTTCCTTTCTTTCTTAAAATTATTTCTACTAAATTTGCATCCGGATGCTTTACTTTCTGCAACTCTTCTGAATAAAAACTTCTTCATATTCGATATCTTCATTATTAGCAAATTTTAGGAGGTAAGTAGTTGGGTTTGTAAGCTGTACTTTTCTTATTTGAAAGATTTCTGTAGACCAATTCGGAGTATATCCTTTATCGAATGCTTCTCTTTGCTTTGATATTCTAACAAAGCCGTTTTCTTTAAGCTTGGTGTGCTTAAAGTCAATAGTTTTCTTATAAGATTCGCAAGATTTGGCACTAGAACTCTGCTAAATGGGAAGATCTTATGGAATATTTTCGAACTTTCCCTTGGTTAGACGTTTGTTTTCGATCCGACGACCCATCTGACTGCGCCAGGGAGGTTTCCGATGTTATTTTGGCCGGTATGGAGGCTTACATCCCTTTTTCGAAGAAATGCCCTTCCAACAGCAAGCCTTGGTTTGACCGAAAATGCAAAGAAGCTGTTGCTTCTAAACATCTTGCATACCGACAGTGGCACGAAAATCCTAACACCATAAATCGTAACACATTTATTCGTGCCAGGAACAGATGCAAAGAAATTATCGACGAAACCAAGGAGGTACACAATCAACGGATTAGCAACAAACTTCTCGCCTGTCCCGGCAATTCAAGGTCCTTTTGGTAGGTAGCTAAGGCAGTTAGTCAAAATTTCACCAAATCCACCATACCACCACTCACACGGCCAGATAATTCTATTGCAACGACACCTGTTGAGAAAGCAAACTTGTTGGCTGAACTCTTTGCTTCACATTCTACTGTCGATTTCCAAGGAAAAACACCACCTACTATTCCCATAGTGCAGTCAAGGATGCCCGATGTTATCTTCAGACAGCGTATCATAAAGCGTATTCTGATGAAGCTAGACACCAAAAAGGCTTCTGGCGCTGACGGAATACCTGCCATAGTTCCTAAAATCTGTGCGAGGGAACTAACACCAGTTTTCTGTAGACTTTTCAACCTATCCTACAAAAAGGGAATATTTCCTTCTTGCTGGAAATGTGCTACATTTCAGCCGATACCTAAAAAAGGCAAGAAGACCTTGCCAAATAACTACCGACCAATCGCACTGCTTTCAATAATATCGAAAGTCATGGAAAAGGCTATCAATCAGCATCTCCTAAAATGTCTCGAAGGATTCAACATTATTAGCGATCACCAATATGGCTTTCGTAAAAATAGATCAACAGGAGATCTTCTGACTTATGTAACATATGTTTGGAACAATGCAATTGAACACTTTGGAGAATCTCGAGCGGTTGCTCTTGACATATCCAAGGCATTCGACCGTGTTTGGCACGATGGGCTGTTGGCTAAGCTACGTTCTTATGGTATGTCGGAAAAGTTCTGTTTGTGGCTCTCATGTTTTCTCAGAGAGCGTTCTTTAAGAGTGGCAGTCGACGGATTTCTTTCTAACACCTTCACTATCAACGCCGGTGTACCCCAAGGCTCCATACTGTCTCCTACTCTCTTTCTCATTTACATTAACGATCTGCTGGAAAAGACCGAGAATCCAATCTACAACTTTGCAGATGACAGTACACTTATCTCTTCATTTACTTTGAACGCTCGGACATCGGCTACTCAGACGAATATCCGCAGACAGCAGGAAGTCATTCAACTTAACAAAGACCTGGAAGAAATTCTATCTTAGGGTGACAGTAACGCTACAAAAACCCCGGCGACAGTTTTTTTCTAAAAAAGTTAACGTTGCTGAACCCGATATAGTTATGTCGTGGCACTCTATTCCTCTAACATCGTCACTCAATTTGTTGGGCGTTAATTTGGGAGCAAATATGTCCTAGCATGAACATGTTGCAGGCATAGCAGGGAGAGCTTCTCAAAAGTTGAGAATATTATTTCGAACCAGAAAGCTTTACACTCCACAACAACTGTTAATTCTTTACAAAGCTCAAATTCGACCAACTATGGAATACTGCTCCCATGTTTGGAGCTCCGCTTCCAAACATACACTGCATTTGTTGGATTCTATTCAGAGAAGAGCTGTTCGTCTGATTGGAGACCCGGAACTGATCGTCGGCCTTGATTCGCTGGAACATCGAAGAACGGTTGGCGACTTGAGCCTATTCTACGAGTACTTTCATGGAAAGTGTTCGAAGGATCTGGCCAGCTTAATTCCTCCCAGAGCGGTGCATGTTAGAAGTACACGTCGCGCTAATTCTTCACATCCGTATGAGGTTCAGCTTGTTACTCCTCGTACAATGCTTTTCAAGCAGTCTTTTATATGGAGAACATCATCCCTTTGAAATAATTTGCCCAGGACTGTGTTTCTCACCGAGTACAATCTACAGCGATTCAAGAACAACATGAATCGCTTTCTCCGCACACGTGTCGCTCCTGTAGCGCTTTAGGGACTTCCCTGTAGCGCGTGTGCTAGACCCATAAAAAAAAAAGTAAACGAAACTAATAATATTTTTGCTTCATTTCTCCTATTAATTTCGCTAGGTTTGTGCCCTGTAGTTCTGTGAACGGGGTTATTGTATTTTTCAACTATAATGGGTAAAATACTATACCACTTATAAGTTCCCTAATTACTAAAATATTTCCACATAATGTTTTTTAAAGTTCGATTAACCCGCTTCACAATACAAGACTTTAAATTGGAAAAACTACTATAATGATTAATGTTATAATTATTCATTAGTTTTTGAAAGTCTCTGTTGTAAAATTCTTTTCCCAGATCTGTTTGCAAATTGACAGGTTTTGTGGTTTTATCTAAAATTTTTTTCATTGCTGTTGTTACGTCTTTCCCACTTTTAGTTTTTAGTGGTTCGGTCCAAACATATTTTGTAAAAGCATTTATTACAACTCAAATATATCTATTTGATTTATTAAATCTACCATAAGGTTGCATTTCAACTAAATCACCTTGCCACAAGTCGTCTAAACCCTTTACAATCGTTCTTCTTCTCTGATAATTTTTTCTAGCAGGTTTATGTAATTCTTCAACAATAGTTTCTTTTATATTTTCCTTCATGTTACTTTGTTCATACTAATCCATTTTGCTAAATATCTTACTTAAATAACTTTGATTTTTTTTAACATTATCGTCAACCCTTGCGAAATCCTCTCCTAATTTTTTTAAAGCTGTCGAATTTTCTGAAATCTTTACAATAGATTTCATAGCAGCGAACTCATCTTTATATGTTTTGTAAAATTCTTTGAACTTATAGTCTATAAGATCAGCTTTGTCAAGTTCTTTGATTTTATTTTCAAA
The DNA here is from genome assembly GCA_019049505.1 of Pachyrhynchus sulphureomaculatus. Classification (NCBI taxonomy): domain Eukaryota; kingdom Metazoa; phylum Arthropoda; class Insecta; order Coleoptera; family Curculionidae; genus Pachyrhynchus; species Pachyrhynchus sulphureomaculatus. Next base: position 1,390,832 of record CM032450.1, read on the forward strand.
ATCTTTAAACTTTTCGTCTACATTGGTTACAATATTGGTTATTGTTTCTACCAGATCATTTTTTATTGTCGATATTTCCTCCTCTATTCTAGCTTTCAATTCTTTTTCAAGATTTTTTAACTGGTTTAATATATCATCGATTTTTTCAATATCCAAATTTTCTTTTTTGCGTTTCTCAACTATAGTTCGCAATTTCACATTTAAATTTTGTATCTCAGTTGAAACTTTACCATCTACATTGGTTTTATATTCTGATTCTAAATTATGTAATTTTGTCAAAACTTTTTCAATTTTTTCACTATTTTTTGTGATATTATCAAATTGTTGGTTATTTAAAATTTGCTCTATATTTCTGATTTGTTCCGTCAACTATATTATTTTTTTTGAGAAATCATCATTTGTTTTTTTATAAGTTTCGTTAATTTTTTGTTCCAACGACTTAACATTTTCAGTATCATTTTTATGAACAATAAAATGAAGTTTTAAAGATCTATCAACTTTCTTAATATTTTTATTCATATCATCATGCACCTTCATAAAATTTTCAACTTCCTGTGAAACTCTATTATTGAGCATATCAGTAAAAGTTTAAAATTTCTTAACCATATTTTTATTAATATCATTTTCTACTTTTTCTGATGTAACCCTAATTATTTCATTTTTCAATTCTTGTCCTGAACTATTCAACGCCTCATATTTCTGTTTAATTATTTTTATGTCGTCTTTATGTTTTGAATTTTTTATAATTTGATCTAGATGTTCCGGAATAATTTTATCTTCGATTGTTTTTTACCTTTTTTGCAACATTCTGTAACTTCTCATTATTGTCGCTAACTCTCTTATCAAAATTTTTGACGTCTGTTTTTAAATCGGATTGCAAATTTTCAATTATTTTGTTTTCAACATATTCTGTATCACTCTTAAAATCTTTAAATATTTTATTTTCAATATTTGAACTTTTTTCAATAGGAGGAATAAAACAGTAAATGTAATGTTTTGAACTGTGAGATCCAAACTTATTAACTGCCCTGTTATAAATGCATTAATTATTTTGGAACATGTATTTATATGATAACATCAGCTTCTTCTATTATGGAAATAATTTCATTATAGTGTCCCGTGTGACTGCAAACATAGATGATACTAATAAACGCAATCTATCAACCAATTCATTAACATCATTCCAATATACGTAGCCTGTATTAGGTTTATTAATTTTTAAACTTAAACTACCACCTTGTGTGGTTGGTTTATTAGATCTGGCTTTTCTAGGATTAGTTGCAAGCACACCTTGAAACAAATTCTGAAGGGGATTAATAGTTCTAGTTTTTGTGATGCCTTTTCTTTGTAAATATGGTCCTATTATTGTAACATACTTGTGTGAAGCCTTTCCTTGAACCTGTTCATCAGGATTGTAATTTCTACGATATGCGTTCTTTTTAAAATATCCATATAACTATCGAGATCTTTTTGAGTGTAGCCTCTAGGTTCTTTTTTAAATAACAATTCATATAATCTGGTTGTTCCAGAATATTTTACTCCAGCCACTTGTATATCTTTACCAATAATCTGAACAGGTACTTGTGTTAAACCTAGATAAAATTTTTCATTTTCATAATCGTGAATTATTCGGTATTGATGATCAAATTTGTGTTATGTGTCCCTTACACCACCGTCAATATACTGACGAGGAAGTTTATCAAATTGATCCAACCAGGTAGTGTATGCTTCTGTATTAATGAAAGTATTTATTGTTTGTTTAATTTGTTCTAATATATCAGAGAAATTGTGAGGTATTGTCTCAGATCCTTGTGAAGATGTTGTTGTTTCTGCTACAGTGTTTGTTCGAAGGAAGGATGGTCCTTGAGTTGTAGTTAGATCGCTATGAAAAAATGATGGAGTTTCATATGGAAGATTTGAAGTTTTACCCGTTTTTTGCCCTTTTGTGGAGTTGATGTGTTAGCAAAGATATTTCTCCCTGGTGTTGATATGTCAGAGAACGAATGTTTTGGCGGTGTTGATGATTCATAAAATTTTTTAATTGGAGATTAAAACTCTTCACTAATATCTCTTAGTTCACTTTTCCCAAGTGTTGATACAAGTTTTTGTAGTGGTTCTGTAATTGGTTTATACGTTTCTTCCAGTTTAGCTTGAGTCTCAAATTCAGCATTTTTTAAACTTTGATATTTTTGTTTAACAGCCTTTCTTGATTTAACAATTTCTCTCGCCAATCGTTCATTCATAATTGAAATGTTGCCAAGTTTTAAACTATTTTTATAAATAAATATACGAATCGAATCCTTTTCTGTACCTACCCATCATAATATTAGAATCTTTGTCTATTACTAGAAATCCAAATTTATCTTTCCAACATAATAAACATAGTTCTTTAAATTTATTAAACGACATATCGACATTAACATGATCATCATAAATATGTTTTAAATTTGTGTTGTCTTGCTGAAATATAATAATTAAATTTGCATTATCTCGTGTCAACTGTTTCGGAATAGATGAGTATGTTTGACATAACATAACAAAAACAATCCTTTACTATGGCTTGGTTACAACAAACTATGTCATCAAATATTACTACAGAGTTTGATTTTATGTCTTGTGGTGAAATAATATTTTCTTCACTATCTGACGTCGAGAAACCAATTTCTTTTAAAGGTTTAAAAAGTGTTTTTAAATATTCATATTTAGGTTGATATAAAAACTTAGAATAAATATATAAATTCTCAAAACGTAAACCATTAGGATCTTCAATTAGGCTAATTATGACATTGGTTTTACCACATCCCGAAGGACCTACTATTAATCCTCTTTTACTATTTCATTCAAACAATTTTCCATGTTTTTTTAAATTATTTGATAAAGAATCGCGATTTTTAATTTTTAAGGAAAATGGTTGTTTTTCAATTCTCATCATATATATTTGACTTTTTCGACAACACTAGTCATTTGTAATATATAATGTTTAAATCACATCGTAAACAACATGTTTATAAAACAAAACGAGAATGAAGAGGAGTTGGTTTTTTAAACACTTTAATAAATAAATTACCACTTGAGCTACACTTACCAGGTTATAATTTTTGTGGACCGGGGACAAAATTAGAAAAAGACTGATAAAGGAATTAATCCATTAGACGAAGCTTGCAAAGAGCATGACATTTCTTACTCCCAATCGAATGCTGTAAATATGAGACACTCTGCAGATAAATTATTATCTGAAAAGGCTTTGGCGAGGTTTAAAGCTGCTGATTCAAGTTTTGGAGAAAAAACTTCTGCTCTAGGAATAGCAACAGCGATGAAAGTAAAGAGAAAATTAGGAATGGGACTTAAAAAAAAGAGAAAAACAACAAAAAAAAATATCATGCAGGACGAAGAATGTCATTATCTAAAGCTATATCGAAAGCTAGAAAGAGAATTATGGGAAAATAATTTCAAAGTTTAAATGATAATATCAAAACAGCTCTTAAGTCAATAAGAAACAGAGGGAAGCTTGTAAATTCTAAAACAAAGGTAATACCAATTAAGAAGACAGGGGGCTTTTTACCTCTTATACCCATATTTGCTGGCTTGTCTGCTTTGGCCGCACTTGGAGAAGGAGCCGCTGGTATAGCGAAAGCTGTAGATGATGCAAGATCAGCCAAAGAAAGATTATCTGAAGCTAAACGACATAATCAAATGATGGAATCTATTGCAATTGGAAAAAAAGGAAGTGGTTTGATTCTTAAACCTTATAAAACAGGATGCGGTTTGTTTTTAAAACCATATTCAAAATACTGCTAAATTATATACCTCGGAATCCGCTTACAAATTATGATCTAGTAAAGTATGCCAAATTTTTACAAATTCCATATTTGTTTGTAAAATTGATTATTGAAATTAAAATAAGTTGAATCAAAAACGAAATTAAGATAATTCGTATGATCAATTTTTAGATGCCTTGACAAAGAAATAAAAGTATTTCGAAAGCTTGGTAAAAACCCAAAGAGTTTTAATTTGGTCCAAAACCTGACTCCAACCCTACTAGTTTTGAAATTTGTTTCCTCACTAATGAGTCGCTACTCCTCTTACTCTGTTATCAGGCATGGGGTTCTGCTAGGACATCTAAACACTCAGGATTCTGAAACACTACAGTACATTTTTACTTATTTCTTATTTCTTAAAGAACCATTTTCATTATATTTTTTATTATCTCTTATATCTTCACTTTATATATAAAATAATTAATTATAATTTTTCACATAATTTATTAAATTTAATTTTTGACTTTGCCGGAAAAAACTACTCTGAAAAAAGCTTTAAAGTAGGAATTTACTCTAGTGTTTCTACTTAATCTTACCGCACTTAATGAAGGTTCTAATAGATCATTGATTTGTCGGTAAACGATGTCTCGTATTGCATATTTTGCCTATTCTGTTCTAGTGTCATGTTCAACAGCACCATGAGAGTTTTTTTGATAGTTATTTTTAACAAAATTTGCATTGGTTGAAGGGATAGACGCGGGTTAGAGGGAGAGTAATTGCTTATATATCGAAATATATATGCCCGTGGGGGTGAGAGACGGAATATCACCTCCAGTACCTTCTGCCTGTAGAAGGCAACTAAAAGAACAATGTAGATAGTAGAATTTCAGATCTCACCACGCATCGCCTGGTGTGATACCATCCTATCAGCTTAGGCTGCGTTGAAGTTCCTTAAAGTTTCGTGGTTGAGCCCATGTTCCTGATTTCACTGAGGAAAAAATCACATGATGAAGCTCCCAGGACCAAAATATTCCGGAGGTAAAATAACCCCCTGTTCGGATCTCTGGTCAAGGTGCCGTGATTGCAATTTTAATATAGATTTTTGTAATAGACGAGGTTCAAGCTCGAACATAAATTCAGTTCATCAATACTTGCAATTAAATAAGCCTCATGTACTCGCTTTCTGCGAAATCACCACAGTCAACTTTCTCTATCTTGAATACGACTTCGACATCTGGTTTAGACGTAACTTTGGAATCTGTCTGTTTGTCAGAAGCGAACTCTCCTGCCAACGAGAGGAGACTCTAAAGCCTCAAAGCTTTGATATTATGTGGTTCAGAATAAAGAATCAACAAGTCTCAAGATTTATCTGCTGCCTCTATCAACCACCAAGTGATATTATCTTTAAAACAATTTTCGTTTCTCTTGCAGACACCATTGGTCATTTACAGATTAATTATTCAAGTGCTGAAATTATCATCCTCGGGCGACTTTGATGTCCGAACATCAACTGACTTAAGCATTCAAATACGAGTGACGAACAAGGTCGTAAGGCTGAATTATTTTAAACCAGTTCTGGTTTTACTCAGCTTACCGATGCACCAAAATGGATCCCTAATCAAGACGGAGAGTTCGCTAGTCTTCCTGATCTGTTTTTAACCATCAATTCACAGATTTACGCACCGCACCGTAAATTCGCCTATAGGTTATTCCGACCACAAACTGCTTTCGCCATTATTCTCTTCATCAGTAATAGAGAGGCGCCAAAACAGTAAAAGATTTGGCAATACGAATTTGCTAAATAGGAAGAACCCATAAAATATTTTCGAACTTTTCCTTAGTTAGACGATTGCTTTAGATCCCAATACACATCTGACTGCCTTGGAGAAGTTTCCTATGTCATTTTGACTGGTATGGAAGTTTACATCTCTTTTTCGAAGAAACACCCTTCCAATGCAAGCCTTCGTTCTACCGAAAGTATAAAGAAGCTGTTGCTTCTAAACATCTTGCCTACTGATAATGACTTAAAAATCCTAACGTCATAAATCGTAACATCTTTGATCGTACCCGAAATACTCGTAGATGCTAAGAATTTACTGACAAAACCAAGAAGGCATACAATCAAAAAATTAAAAACAAACTAGCCTGCCTCGACAATTTCAGGTCCTCTTAGTTAGTCGCTAAAGTCATTAGTTAAAATATCACTAAATCCACTACACCACCACACACTGGCTAGTTAATACTACTACAACCAGACCTGTTGAGAAAACTAACTTTTTGGCTACACTCTTTGCTTCACATTCTACTGTCGATTTCCAAGAAAAAAACCGTCCACTATTTCTATACTGCAGTCAAAAATACTCGATACTGTGTTCAAATAGCTTATCATTAAACGTATTTTAATGAAGCTAGACACCAAGAAAGCTCTACAGTTCAGCCGATACTCAAAAAAAAGGAAGAAAACCTTGCGAAACAACTGCCGACCAATCGCACTGCATTCAATAATATCGAAAGTTATAGAAAGGGGTAACAATCTTCTAAACTATCTAGAAGAATGTAATATTAGCGACCATCAATATAGCTTTTGTAAACAAAGAACAGCAAGGTATCTTTTAACTTATATAACACATCTTTGGAACAACTCACTAGAGTATTCGGTAGAATCTCGAGCGGTTGCACTTGATATATCCAAGGCAGTCGACCGTGTTTGTTATTACAGATTGTAAGCTAAGCTAAGCCTTTAAGGTATGTCGGAAAGGTTTTGTATATGGCTTTCATCCTTTTTTCAGAGAACATTCCTTACGAATGGCAGTAGACCGATTTTTTTTTCTGATACCTTCACTATCAACGCTGGCGTGCCCCAAGGCTCCGTACTCTCTCCTTCTCGCTTTTTCATTTATATTAGCTATCTGCTGTAAATGACTAGGAATCCAATCTATAGTTTTACAAATGATAGTACTTTTTTATTCGCTTTGAACACTCGAATAGCGGCTACTTATATAAATATCCACAGACAGCAGGAAATCGTTCAATAAGCAAAGACCTGGAAAAAATTCTATCTTGGGGTGACAGTAACCACTCCATTTCTCTAGCATCGTCACTTAATTTGCTGGACGTCAACTTGGAAGCAAATATGGCTAGGCATGAACATATCGCATACTTAGTAAAGAGAGCTTCTCTAGGGCTGGTAACATTATTTCGAATTAGAAAGCTTTACACTCTCTAACAGCTATTAATTCTGGATACCTTGGAACATTGAAGAACGATTGGCACTTAAATCTACGAGTATTTTCATGAGAAATGATTGATGAATGATGCCCGCTTAATTCCTCCCATGCTAGACATACACATTGCGCTAATATGTTTGATCTGTGTGAGGTTCAGCTTGTCACTTCATCTACAGCCTTTTTCCAGAAGTATTTTATGTGGAGAACTTCATTCCTTTGGAATAATATACCCAGGCCTGTGTTTCCCATCGAGTACAATTTACAGCGATTCGAGATAAACGTGAATCGCTCTTGCTGCCCATGTATCGCTCCTGTAGGGCTTTAGCCATTTTCCTGCAGCACGTGTACTATGGCCATAAAAAATACGCCCACATCAGCATTTTTAGAATAGAGAAAGAAAAAGTATTAGAGATTTTTTTTGCTTTTAGTTAAAATATTGGACAATATTTTTTTTTTTTATTTATTAATATTAATATTATTAATATTAATTTATACAGGATCACAAAAAAAAGGTTTGTAGTCAAAAGATGAGATATCATACCCATATGTTTTTTGGTGCGCTGAAAACGATTCCGAGGTTAGAATTGTCTTATCACCCAAAAATTTTAAAGTAACCTTAAAAAACACCTCGCAAATGACCAAAAATACTCTTATAAATAAATTAAAAATGTAAACGAGCAACCACCATACTTATACGTATTTTGGGGTGCTGAAACCAAATCTAAGGTCAGAATTCACCCATCAGGTTAGCATTTTGAGATAACCTCAAAAAACACTTCAAAAATGGTCAGAAATACGTTTGTTAGTAAACTAAAAAATTAAATGAACAAACCATCATATACGTATTTTGGGATGCTTGAACTAAATATGCCAAAAGAATTGACCTATTAAGTCAAGATCTTGAAATAACCTCAAAAAGTCCAGTTCATTCATAACTTGGTAGATTAAGATGAGTTCCCTAGCTTCTCGCCCACTGGATGCTTTATTAAAGTGATTCCCTGATGGTGAGCGGCTAGATGACTCACTTGAACAAAGCACCCCGATGACGAGAGGCGATGGGACACACTTAAATAAAGCACTCCGAGGGTGAGAGGTGAGGGGCGTTACCATAATAAGGCTCATCGTGGGCGAGAGGGAACGGGACTTACTTTATTAAAGTACCTCGAGGGTGAAAAGCGATGAAACTCACCATAATCCAGCATCCTGTGAATGAAAAAACTGTACTAATTGAGGATATTTCAAGATCCTGACAAAATAGATCAATTCTGTTTTCATATTTGCTTTCAGCGAACCAAAATACGTATAGGTATGGAGGTCTGCTCGTTTTTTTGCATTAGGTTATGTTATGGTTATAGTTTAACGTTCTAGATGTAAGTTTTTTCTATTAGGTTATGTTAGGTTTATAGTTCTTGGTGTAAAGTTCTTAGTGTAAGATTCTTGCATTAGCTTATATTAAGTTTGGAGTTCTTGATGTAAGTTTTTTTGCATTAGGCTATGTTAGATTTAGCTTTCTTGGTGTAAAAATTTTGTCGTAAGTTGCTTACATTAGCTTATGTTAAGTTTAGCTTTTCTGGTGTAAGTTTCTTGCATTCAGCTGTGATAGGTTTAGAGTTCCTGGAGTAAAGTTCTTGGTGAAAGTTTCTTGCATTAGGCTGTGTTAGATTTAGATTTCTTGGTGTAAAGATTTTGGTGTAAATTTTTTGCATTAAGCTGTGTTAGGTTTAGAGTTTTTGGTATACAGTTCTTACATTAGATTATGTTAGGTTTAGAATTCTGGTTGTAAAGTTCCTCCGTTGAGGTGAGAGGCGAAGAGACTCACTATTATCCGACATCTCGAGAGTGATCTGCGATAACTTTAATAAATCATCCAGTGGGATAGAAGCGAGGGGACTCACCTTAATCCAGGAACCTGTGAATGAAAGGACTGGAGTTTTTGAGGTTATTTCAAGATTTTTGCTTAATAGGTCAATTCTTTTGGCATATGCGGTTTAAACACCCCAAGATACGTATAGATATGGTGGTCTGTTCATCTAATTTTTTTAATTTACTCACAGACATATTTCTGATCATTTTTGAGGTTATGTCAAAATAGTGATGTGATGGGTGAATTCTTGGATTCGATTTCAGCATCCCAAAATACGTATAGATATGGTGGTGTGCCCCTTTAAATTTTTAATTTATTTGTAAAAGTATTTTTGGTCATTTTTGCTTGTGTGATGAGTTAATCCTGACTTCGTTTTTAGCACACAAAAAACATATAGTATGGTATTTCACCCTTTAACTACAAAACTTTTTCTTTGTGGTCCTGTATTATTTATAGTAAGAGATATATAGCGAAAGCGATGAGGGTTTTTATTATTTCCAACTTTATTAGAAGCTCTTCCTCTGCATAATTTTTAACAATAATATCTCCTTCTTCAGTTCCTATTGTTTAGAATATATCTAATGCTTGGACATGTTATTAGTATCAGACAGTCCAATTCAGTGTTTACTTTAGAATGCGTGTTTACAAGGAAGTAATCATGTAACTTTCTTTACATTTTTTGGTATAGATAGTCTAAGTCTAACAAACCTCTACCACCTGCCAGGAAAGTCTCTTATGAAGTTTTTCCCTATGATGCAGTTTTAAACGCATATGATATAGTTTGGGGTTTCCTTGCATTGCAGTTTGGAGAAATTATAACACAAGATTTGAGTATGACTGGGCGTCCATTAAACAAGTTAATGAAAGAAAGCAAATTTTTTGTATATTTAAACACACTTGTGAGGCGTAATATCATGGGCATAGCAGTAAAGGATATATTTAAATCTAAGCTACGAGGATAGATTGAAAATTTCGCGACCTAATCAAGAAAAGAAAATAAAATTCGTATAAAAATATTTTTATGTTTCGACGTAATCTTCACCTCCGGCTCTACGCACTTCTTCTACCTGCTTTCCAAAGCTTCCACACCTTTTTCAAAACAAGATTCTTCAAGGTCTTCATTACAATGGGTAACTGCAGCTTCGAGTTTTTCATTTAATAAAAATTTCTGGCCACCGAGGTGTTTTTAGTGTTCCGTACGGAACACTTATAAGATCACTTCGGTGTCTGTCTGTCTGTCTGTCTGTCTGTCTGTCTGTCACACCCGATTTTCTCCGAAACTATTTGACATAGAAAGGTGAAATTTGGTAATAATATAGGAATTGATGGCCTCATCAGAGCCATGTAGTTTTGAGAATTAAATTTTGACTTAAGGGGTTAGTTTTGGGGGGTGAAGTCGGAAGTGAAAAAAAATTTTTTTTACTAGGTCATCGAGTGTGGTGTCAAATGAAAGCTTGTGAAAACACGAGTAAAAAATATATATATAATATTATACTGGCGCGCAATTTTCTTTGTATTATTTTTAAAAATTCGCGAAAAATCGCTGTCCCGGGCCTTATCTCGAAAAGTACTTATCAAAAAATTTCGAAAAAATTCTGTAATATTCTCCACGGGGTGTAGATTGAACGAAAATTATCACGAGTGCATTACCTTTAATAATTTATATGGTATATAAAAAAAACAAAAATTTCAAGGTCATCAGATTTCAGTAAAGATTGGAAACAAACTTTGTTGAAAACTCATTTAGGGTGTGTTTTGTGAAGTCACTGATCGTTTTATACCACCGTAATATAAATTTTCACTTAAGGGGTTCGTTTTGAGGGGTGAAATCGGAAGTGAAAAAAATTTTTTTTTACTAGGTCATCGAGTGTGGTGTCAAATGAAAGCTTGTGAAAACACGAGTAAAAAATATATATATAATGTAATACTTGCGCACACTTTTCTTCGTATTACTTTTAAAAAATCGCTGTCCCCTACCTTATCTTCAAAAGTACTGATCAAAAAATTTTGAAAAAATTCTGGAATATTCTCCACGGGGTATAGATTGAACGAAAATTATCACAAGTTTTAATAATTTATTTGGTATATAAAAAAAAAAAAAAAAAAAATTCAAGGTCACCAGTTTTCAGTAAAGATTGGAAATAAACTTTGTTGAAAACTCATTTGGGGTGTGTTTTGTGAAGTCACTGATCATTTTATACCACCCTAACAAAAATTTTTATTTTAAAAACAATCAACGTACGGAACACTAATTGTGCAAGTTCAACTTGCACTTGACCGGTTTTTTAGGTTTGGAAACAGATGAAAGTCCGAAGGTGCGAAATCAGGAGAATAAGTCGAGTGGAGCAGCAATTCGAAACCGCAATCACGAATTTGAGCCATAGACTGAACAGACGTGTGAACGCGAGCATTGTCCTGATGGAAGAAAACTTTCTTTCTAAGTAATCCTGGGCGTTTCTCTTTAATTTCTTGACGTAAACGATGCAAAAGGGTGCAACAGTAAGTCGAGTTTATTGTTTTGCCTTTCGGAAGATAGTCCACCATAATAATACCTTTAGCATCCCAAAAAACTGACTCTATCAATTTTCCAGACGACAGAATTGCCTTAGCTTTCTTTGGGGTCGATTCACCAGATTTTTTCCACTGCTTGGATTGTTTTTTTGACTCTGGAGTATAGTGGTGAACCCGGGTTTCGTCCATTGTTAAGAAATCTGGAAATACACCTAGCGGAACCGGGACCTTAGAAAATCCATGTTCGTTGGCAATGATGTTTTGTGTTCATTCATACGAGATGCCTATAGTGTCTGCAATCTCCCTGATAGTTAAGCTACGGTCTTTCAATATGAGATCACACACTTTGCCGATGTTTTCTTCAGTCGTAGACGTCGTGGGAAGGCCGGAGCGAGGGACATCTTCGATGCCCTCACAGTGTTATATGACGAAGCAGATTCCTCTAGTGTTATTTTCATATCATCATGGATCTCCTTTGGTGGGACAGCCAAAGAAAGTATGAACTTATTGAGGGTACGATAATAAAAATATTATAATTATTTTTTCGTGAGGCCGTGAACTTTTCAATCCATCCTTGTAATTTGCTACAGTTTGAAACTGAGGACCCACCACCGGCAATTTTGTAAACTTGAAGTTTGTGAATGTTGCTTAGTTTGAAAATAAAATTTGTCTTGGGAAATTAAAATCTTCTCCGACCATGCCCTGACACCATACCCAGAAGTCAAAACGGGCATCATAATTTTGGTTCTTTAACACTAGCATACGTGCTGCAGGGAAGTCCCTAAAGCGCTACAGGAGCGAAAGAGGTGCCTCAAAACTTGTTGCTTTGTAGGTAACTTTTCGTCAGGTATTTCGGTAACTCATACTTAATATTTTAATACACTGAAATTTAATATATAATAGTCATATATAATAATTTAATTATCATTGCTAATAATTGTCACAAAATTATTATTTTTTTATGGGTCGATTGGTGTATTGTAAACAAAGACGTATTTAGTATTTTAACTGGTTTGCACTAGCAATACATCAAATTTTAACTTTGCTTATACACAACAAATGTTATTATAATAAATGCAAAATCTATACTTTTAATGAATTGAAAATATTTGTATAATCTCATATGTCACGACACTAATAATTTTATGCACTACACTACAACATTCCATAGCAAAGAATAAAAAAATACAATTAAAAAATGTTATTATTTACTTATCGATTTCATATCCAAAGTTTGATTTATATGTACGATAAAAGCTTCTCTTTGGCAGTGTATAATTTTATTTTTATAGTTCTTTTTTTTAACTCTAAAACCCATTTAGTTATACAAATTGTCGAAAGTTGTTCACGGTGGTTAATTTTTATTAATTCATTATTATTATTTAATTGAATTAATTATTATTGTTTAATTTTACAGAAACCTCATGCACCGTATTCCTTTTTTTTTTAAATTTTGCCCTATGAATTATAAGGACTTATATTATTGGGGCCAGTATGAACACAACAAATACCTGCAACGCGAAAAATTTTTAGTGACCTATTGCATGGTATATTTTTGAAGAATGGGAGAATCTCGTGAATTTTAAGTGGGAAACTGGGTTGCTTTGTGCGGTAGTTTAATCATCAAAAGTCTTCATCTTTGCGATTGCAATCTTAGTTCTAACACAAATACTTTCATCTAGGGGACACCCTAATATATATATATATATATATATATATATATATATATATATATATATATATATATAGATATATATATATATATATATATATATATATATATATATATATATATATATATATATATATATATATATATATCAAATTGAGGTAGGTAAACTAAAAGTCGCAACAAAGAAAACATTTTGTATATTTCGTGTTTAGGAAATATTGGTATTGTTATAAGCATCACTATTATTTCTGCACTAAAAGTGTTGTTTACTATATGTTGTAAAATCTAGTTCATGATGTCGGAGCCGGATTTAAAGAGGATTAAGGAAATATTAGCACCCAGCGATAAATTTTTAACAGATCCACAGATCCGTTCCAAAAAGAACCGTCCTATCAAAAAAAATATAAAATGAAATCCATCATTTGACACAGACATGTGATTTCTCCACAATAAACAGAATCTGCAAAAGTAGAGTGAATTTATTTGGCTGTGGTGTTGTAAATTATTCCTCAAAGATAGAAGTTATACATCTGGCAATATATCATGGGTTTGCATGTATATAAATTCAACGTGTCCCATTTTAGTAGTGTCAGTATTGCGATGTTGGAGCCTATACGAGATCTCGTGTATAAGATTAGTGCAAAAAACAAGGGAGCAATATTACTCAGAAGGAATGAGATAACATTATGCTCGTGTCGGAATAATATTTTTAAACTATGGTTTTCATACAACAGCTATAATTATTTATAGTTTATATAAAGACATCCGAAATTCAATTTCTATTTATAATTTTTAAACAGTTAACATTTTTAAATTGTCATCGTTTAGCATAAGTTATAAAACGAATATACTCAGTCACGCTGTCTAGTGTAGAGAAAAGGCGAGCAAGATGGAGAGGTTAATTGGAAGTGTTGAGAGCTTCATCATCCAACCAAATCATTAATAACAAAAACCAGTAACATATTCGCCAAAATTAGATAATGGTAATGGGAATAGGAATAATAATAACACAACCACACAAAAAAAAACGTTCATTACCTCGAACCAAAATATATGGATCTAGTGTATTTTCCGACGCTGAATTCGAATCCGCAGTTAAAAAAAGATTTATCGTGTCATTTTTTTAGCCCTTGGGGGGTTGCTAGATCCTCCATAGGGCGTTTCCCCAGGTGGTGGATAGAAGAAAGCCCGCGAGATATGACAGATACCGAGGAAATCAAATACTCGGGGCGAACCAAAACTAGCCTAAGGTTGAGCAGCAGCAATCTTAGTAATACCATAAGGCTGAAGATAAATGACGTCGGTAAGGTTTAGGAGCAGATACTCTTAGGGAGAGTTGGATCAACAGTATCGCTAAGACACTGTGATGAAGAAGGCAAAGGAAAACCACCTCATTACATTCCCTAGTAAAGTTAACATGGATAATCAAAGAAACAATACGGCCCTCAGTCCCTGGCAGCCCTTTAATGGGCAGAAGGTGTGAAGAATCCCCGGGTATCTTAAAATTGGAACAAGGAATATACAAAGTATGTACTCCAGCGGGAAAATTAACAATGTAGTAAAGGAAATGAGGAGATTAGAAGTTATGGGAATCAGCGAAACACACTGACCAAACACAGGCACATGCCAAATCCAAGACCATATAGCTAACTAGTCAGGAAATGAAAACACATAGAAACTGAGTAGGAATCGTGATTGCAAAGGAAATTAACGCCTCGGTTAAAAATTTTATACCCTACAGCAACAGAATGTTATTACTACAACTGAAAACACTACCCATAGACCTGATTATTATACAGATCCGACGGCCGATAAAGGTGAAGAAACTATAGAAGAATTCTACGAACAATTGAATTCCCTCATTAAAATACAAAAAGAAATGAAGTCACAATGATAATTGGGGATTTTGATACTAAAATTGGTAAAGGCAAAGAGGATAATATAATGGGCGATTACGGTCTAGGAGTCAGAAACGATAGAGGAAATCAACTAATACAATTCTGTAAGGAACAACAACTGACTATTTGTAACACCTTCTTTCAACTTCCACTACGCAGATTATATACATGGACGGCACCAGGTGATACAGCAGATTACATTATAAGAAGCCCAATTGACTATATAACAATCTCTTTTTTTTTTTTTTTTTTATGGGTCTAGCACACGTGCTGCAGGGAAGTCCCTAAAGCGCTCCAGGAGCGGCACGAGTGCGGAAAAAGCGATTCACGTTGTTCTTGAATCGCTGTAAATTGTACTCGGTGGGAAACACAGCGCTGGGCAAATTATTCCAAAGGGATGACGTTCTCCATATAAAAGATTGCTTGAAAAGCGTTGTACGCGGAGTAACAAGCTGAACCTCATACGGATGCGAAGCACCAGCGCGACGTGTATTTCTAACATGCACCGCTTTGGGAGGAATTAAGCGGGCTACATCCTTCGAACACTTTCCATGAAAATACTTGTAGAACAGACTCAAGTCGCCAACCGTTCTTCGATGTTCCAGCGAATCAAGGCCGCCGGTCAATTCCGGGTCCCCAATCAGACGGACCGCTCTTCTCTGAACAGAATCCAACAAATGCAGTGTATGTTTGGGAGCGGAGCCCCAAACGTGGGAGCAGTATTCCATAGTTGGTCGAATTTGGGCTTTGTAAAGAATTAACAGTTGCTGTGGGGTGTAAAGCTTTCTGGTTCTAAATAATATTCCCAACTTTTGAGAAGCTCTCCTTGCTATGCCTGCAACATGTTCATGCCAAGACATATTTGCTCCCAAACTAACGCCCAACAAATTGAGCGACGATGCTAGGGGAATGGAGTGCCCCGACATAACTATGTCGGGTTCAGCAACGTTAACTTTTTTAGAAAAAACTGCCGCTTGGGTTTTTGTAGCGTTAAATTCCACTTGGTTACTGTCACCCCAAGATAGAATTTCTTCCAGGTCTTTGTTAAGTTGAACGACCTCCTGCTGTCTGCGGATACTCGCCTGAGCAACCGATGTCCGAGCGTTCAAGGTGAATGAAGAGACAAGCGTACTGTCATCTGCAAAGCTATAGACTGGATTCCCGGTCTTTTCCAGCAGATCGTTAATGTAAATGAGAAAGAGAGTAGGAGACAGTATGGAGCCCTGGGGCACACCGGCGTTGATAGTGAGGGTGTTAGAAAGAAATCCGTCGACCGCCACTCGTAAAGAACGCTCTCTGAGGAAACATGAGAGCCACAAACAGAACCTTTCAGACATACCGTAAGAGCGTAACTTAGCCAACAGTCCATCGTGCCAAACACGGTCGAATGCCCTGGATATGTCAAGAGCAACCGCTCGAGATTCTCCAAAATGTTCAATAGCGTTGTTCCAAACATGTGTTACATAAGTCAGAAGATCTCCTGTTGATCTATGTTTACGAAAACCATATTGGTGATCACTAATAATATTGAATCGTTCAAGATATTTTAGAAGATGCTCATTGATAACCTTTTCCATGACTTTCGATATTATTGAAAGCAGTGCGACTGGTCGGTAGTTATTTGGCAAGGTCTTCTTACCTTTTTTAGGTATCGGCCGAACCGTGGCACATTTCCAGCAGGACGGAAATATTCCCTTTCTGTAGGATAGGTTAAAAAGTCTACAGAAAACTGGTGTTAGTTCCCTTGCACAGTTTTTGAGAACTATGGCAGGTATTCCGTCAGCGCCAGAAGCCTTCTTGGTGTCTAGCTTCATTAAAATACGCTTTATGATGCGCTGTCTGAAGACAACATCGGGCATCCGTGTCTGCAATATGGGAATAGTAGGTGGTGTTTTTCCTTGGAAATCGACAGTAGAATGTGAAGCAAAGAGTTCAGCCAACAAGTTCGCTCTCTCAACAGGTGTGGTTGCAATGGAATTATCTAGCCGTGTGAGTGGTGGTATGGTGGATTTGGTAAAATTTTGACTAACTGCCTTAGCGACTGCCCAAAAGGACCTGGAATTGTTGGGACAAGCGAGAAGTTTGTTTCTAATTCGTTGATTGTGTGCCTCCTTGGTTTCGTCGATAATTCCCTTGCATCTGTTCCGGGCATGAACAAAGATGTTACGATTTACGGTGTTAGGATTTTCACGCCATTGTCGATAGGCAATATGTTTAGAAGCAACAGCTTCTTTGCATTTTCGATCGAACCAAGGCTTGCCGTTGGAGGAGCATTTCTTCGAAAAAGGGATGTAAGTTTCCATACCAGCCAAAATAACATCGGAGACCTCCCTGGCGCAGTCAGATGGGTTATCGGATCGAAAACAAATGTCCATCCAAGGGAAAGTTCGAAAGTATTCCATAAGATCTTCCCATTTAGCAGATTTGTAGTGCCAAATCTTGCGCGGCCTAGGCGCCTCTCTGTCACTGATTGGCAGGATACTCGATGTCGAAAGCAGTTTATGGTCGGAAGAACCTAACGGCGGATTTACGGTAACCGTGTAAATCTCCGGATTGGTGGTTAAAAACAGATCAAGAAGACTGGCGAACTCCCCGTCTCGATCAGGGATCCGTGTTGGTTCGTCAATAAGCTGAGTTAAGCCATAACTGATTGAGAATGATTCAGCTTCACGACCTTGTTCGTCGGTAGTATTGGAATATTTAAGCCAGTTGATATTGTGGACATTAAAGTCGCCCAGGATGGCAATTTCGGCACTTGGATAGTTACTTTGTAAATGATCGATGGTGTCTGCAAGAGAAGCGAAAAGTGTTCGAAAATTGGTATCACTTGGTGGTCGATATAGGATACAGATGAACCTTGTGGTTTGTTGAGTCGTTATTTTTAACCACATAACATCAAAGTTTGGGGGCTCCAGAGCTTCTTCTCGTTGACAAGAGAGGTCGCTTCTGACAAAAAGACAGATTCCAAAGTTACGCCTAAATCGGGAATAGAAGTCGTACCCAGGATAAAGATAGTTGACCGTGCTGGTCGATGGACTGACCTTGGTTTCACATAGAGCGAGTACATGAGGTTTATTTGATTGCAGGTGTTGATGCACTGAATTTATGTTCGAGTTTATACCTCGTATGTTGCAAAAATCTATCTTAAAATTATGATGTCTGCAAGTCGACGCCTCCGAACCAACCCCCACCCGGAGATCCGAACGGGGGGCCATTCTACCTCCGGAACTTCTTGCATCCAGGCGCCTCATCATGCTCTTTGGTCCCACAGTAGTTAATGTGGAATTTTCCTGTTCTGTCACATGTTTATCTTTGCCTTCTTTGGCTTTGATCCAGGGGGTGTTATTATTGGGTAGTTTAGGTTCTGACCAGATACTTTTCCAATGACCTGTGAGTTGTTGTTTGTTTGGTGGTTCGGTCACTGCTGTCTGTTTGCTGTGCATAGTTTTCCGGTAGAACTGTGTTTGGCTTCTTCGGAAGAGGTTGTTGGTATCTTTCCTCTCGTTTGGTTCTTTGTATCTACGGAGTCTTGCGGCATATACGGACAATTTTTGTTTTAGAGTATCCAGGATTTCTGGCAGTGTTCTGTCGGGAGACCCGGACTTGATCTTGTTTATACTCTGTGTGATTCGTTTGGACACGTTCCCGCTGATAAACTGGGTAAGGTGTCCTAGGTATCTCCTGATGTTGTTGATTTTGTTTTCTATTCTTATTTGCCGTTTGAATTTTGGTTTTGTGCTGTTGGGATTTCTTTGCCGTTGCGGGAGTTTTTGATTAAATACTTCGTCGGTTGCGTTCATGATTGATGGTGGTGGGTCTAGGCGGCGAGTGATTCCCTTCTCAGTGGTTTTTTTTGTCAGGACTTGTGCTTTTATCAAAGCAACGCATGGTGTGTTCGTTTGTTCCTGTAGTATAACTCATGCGTTGCCCTGATTTTCCCGCCTTGGTGGGTGTCGGCTTACTCGCCTTCACAACACTTTTGGCAGGTCCATTGTCAGTTGCCCGGTCTTCATCGTTTTGGTCGAGCTGCCATTTCCCGCGACGTCCTCGACCGTTACGTCGCTCGCCCGATGCTTCTTTTATTGATCTACTGTTGTTTGGGATGTTTTTAGTGTTTTGTGGTGTCAGAAGCTCAAAGTGTCCCGACATTGGGTTGCCTGTTAGTAGAAGGTAAATAGTTTAGTCTAGAAGATTTTGTAATACATGAAAGCTATTCAAGCATACCCAGATGCAGATGTAGCATCAGACCACAACCCACTAATCTGTAAATTTAAAATCAACTTTAAAAGAACAACAGCAAAACAGAATAACAAGACAAACAAAACAGACGTTTAAAGACTTAAAGAAAACGAGGTCAAACAAAAAGTGAGAGAAGAACTTCAAAATGGCCCAAAGGAACTAATGACAACCTCAGAAGAGCCCCTACAAAAATGGAATAAAATTGCCGAAGATATTAGAGACACCAGTGAAAAACACCTAAAAAAGTCACATACGAAGAAAAAACAGTGGATGACAGATGAGATTCTAACCTTAATGGAACGAAGAAGAACATTCAGGAATAGAAATAGAGAAGAATATAGCTCAGTGCACATAAAAAAAAAGAAAATCAAAATCGCCAAAAAAATTTGTTGACAGAAAAATGCAATGAGATTGAAATACTACATAGGGAACATGATCACCTAAATACGCATAGGAAAATAAAAGAAATGGCATATATTAAGAAAAATAAACAAGTCAGGAACCTTGATAGATACAGATCGCAAGCTGATAGCAGAAATAACGGAAAAATTAAAGACTTGGAAACAATATATTCAAACAGGGTTCTCAGATGACCGACCAGAATATCACTATACTGACGAATCTGAATCGCACCTACAAATAACTAAAGAACAAATTGAAAAAGCCATCCACAACATTCACAATAATTAAGCTTCTGGACCCTACGAAATAAGGATAGACATAATAAAAAATACTGTGTGCTAGTCACATAGATTTCCTTTAATATTTAGAAGCAATTTTCAACCTCATATAAGATACAGGCAAAATATCACCTGATATCTGCTTTCATCACCATACCGAAAACAACTAGAGACACCTCTTGTGATCAATACAGACTCATTAGCCTCATCAACATCATTATCAAAGTGTTTACAAAAGTTTCACAACAGAATATACCAAAAATATGATTTGTACACCAACGAGAATCAATTTGGTTTTAAAAATGCTTTAGGAACTAGAGAAACAATATTTTCACTACAACTATTGTCATAAAGATGCAGAGACGTAAATCACGTTGTATACGCATGTTTCATAGATTTTACAAAGGCCTTCGACAGAGTCAAACATACAAAACTTATAGAAATATTGAGAGAAGTGGGAATATACAACAAAGATATACAAATAATCACAAACCTCTACTGGAATCAGACAGCATATGTTAACATAGAAGGAAATAAAACAGAAAATGTAAAGATCAGAAGAGGCGTACGTCAGGGATGCGTTCTCTCTCCCACATTCTTTAACATCTATTCAGAAAAGAGGCACTGAAAGACTAAGGAAGGAATAAAAATAAACGGAGAAAATATAAACAATATCCGATACGCAGACGAAACGGTCATAGTCGCAACCAGCCTTGAGAAACTACAAACACTATTAACAAAAATAAATGCGACATGCGCAGAATATAGACTTAGCATAAACATATCGAAGGCAAAATATATCATTATTGATTATTAACAAAAATGACGTACCTTCGACAATTCTGACTATAAACAACCAAGTCATAGAACAAGTAGAGAAATAAAATTATTTAGGAACCACGGTAAACGCAAACTGGGGTCCGTCTGTCGAAATCAGATGCAGAATAGAGAAAACAAGAACAGTTTTCAATAAAATGAAAATATTTTTTGTGTGAAAATAAGAATGATCAGATGCTATATCCTCCCAGTTCCTCTATATGACGTTGAGGCCTGGACTATGACAGAAACCATGACTAAACGACTTGAGGCATTCAAAATGTGGATCTATTGGAGAATTCTGCGTATCTGATGGATCGAACACATAACAAATGAAGAAGTACTTAAAAGAACGGGAAAACTGATAGAAGTTACGTACACCGTGAAGAAACGAAAAATAGGATACTTTGGGCATATAATGAGCAATATATACAGACTATTACAACTTATAATACAGGGAAAAACTGACGGCAGAAGAGGACCAGGGAGAAGAAGAAACTCGTGGTTGCAGAATCTACGCCAGTGGCTTGGAATGACTTTTGTCCAATTATTTAGACAAGCAGCTGTTAGAATAAGAATATCCATGTTAATCGCCAACGTTCGAAGAGAATGAGGCACTAGAAGAAACTACGCTTTTCATGCAACAACTAGATTTATGTACAGTTTATATATAAATTTCTATTTATAAGTTTTAAATAATAGATAAATTTTTGACAAATCCGCAGATCCATTGCAAAAAGAACCACTCTATCAAAAAATAAAATTCATTTGACATGGCTATGTAATTTCTCCACAATAAACAGAATTTTCAAAAGTAAAGTGAATTTATTTGGCTGTGGTGTTATGAATGAGTCCTCAAAGGTAGAAGTTATACATCTGGCGCTATAACATGGGTTTGCATGTAAATAAATTCAACGTGTCCCATTTTAGTAGTGTCAGTATGGCGATGTTGAAACCTATACAAGATCAGTCATTGCTAACAGAGGAAATTTTGAATTCTTTAATTAAATAAAAAAATCATTTATTCTGAATGAACTGAAATTGTTTAAATCTGTATTTCTTGGTTTCTAAGGATAGTAAAATTCTGGTTTTCTAATTCCATATCCCATGCCCCAATTAAACAGTGCTTGAAATACGACTACCTGAAAGTGACATATCATTCCTAATTCCTAAACTTCTACAGATTACATCATTCCAGTGCATTTTAGAACTAAAAGCTTACATAAGTAATGTGCAGATATTACTCAGAAAGAATGAGATAACATTATCCTCGTGCTGGAATAATATTTCTAAACTATGCTTTTCACACAACAGCTATAATTATATATAGTTGACAGCCGAAATTCAATTTCTATTTATAATTTTTAAATAGTTAAAATTTTTAACCTGTCATCGTTTAGCATAAGTTATAAAACGAACATATTCATTATCTTAACAGTCACGCTGACTAGTGTAGAAAAAAAAAGGCGAGCAAGAAGGAGAGGCTAATTGGAAACATTGAGATCATCATCATCCAACCAAATCATTAAAAACAAGAACCAATGAAACATTCGTCAAAATTAGATAATGTTAATGGGAATAACAGTAATAATAACACAGCCACACAAAAAAAAAGTTCATTACCACAAACCAAAATACATGGATCTAGTGTATTTTTCGACGCTGAAAAAGTTAAAAAAAGATTTATCGTGTCATTTTTTTAGCCGAAAACATCCCTTGAAATGGGCTAAACCTATAGTAATAACATAGTGACACTTAATGAAGAGTGAAAGACGGTAGATATTTTATAGTCTAGAGAAGACAATATGCATTTAAACCACAGCAAGCTATTAATTAAATCAAAACCCGCCCTTATAGGGGATGAAAAGTACCTTTAAAACTCAATAATGCATTAGACAATAATCTTAAAGAGATGAGACTCATCCCTATAGGATGTAAAAGTCACCCCACCTACGGAGGTATCTCATATGTTTCAACGACAAAAAAAGTTCAGATTTTTGTAATTTTAGGCAGAAGGAACAAATATGGAGTAAAGTCACTTGAACCACCGATACACGACACTTCAAGGATTAAACATCATTAGCGATCATCAAGATGGCTTTCGTAAATACAGATCAACAGGAGATTTTCTGACTTATACCATGTTTGGAACAATGCAATTGAACACTTTGGAGAATCTCGAGCGGTTGCTCTTGACATTCGACCGTGTTTGGCACAATAGACTGCTGGCTAAGCTACGCTCTTATGGTATGTCTGAAAAGTTTTGTTTGTGGCTTTCATGTTTCCTCAGAGAGCATTCTGTATGAGTGGCAGTCGACGGATTTTTTTCTATCACCTTCACTATCAACGCTGGTGTGCTCCAAGGCTCCATACTGTCTCCTACTCTCTTTCTCATTTACATTAACGAACTGCTGGAAAAGACCAGGAATCCAATCTACATTTTGTAGATGAGAGTACATTTACCTCTTCATTCACTTTGAATGCTCGGACATCGACTACTCTGACAAATATCCGCAGACAGCAAGACCTGAAGGAAATTCTATCTTCGGGCGAGAGTAACCAAGTCAAATTTAACGCTACAAAAAACCCAGGCACCAGTTTTTTCTAAAAAAGTTAACTTAGCTGAACCCGACATAGTTGTGTAGGGGCACTCCATCCCTCTAACATCGTCACTCAATTTGTTTGGCGTTAATTTGGAAGCAAATATGTCCTGGCATGAATATGTTGCAGGCATACCAAGGAGAGCTTTTCAAAAGTTGGGAATATTATTTCGAACCAGAAAGCTTTACACTCCACAACAACTGTTATTTCTTTACAAAGCTCAAATTCGACCAACCATGGAATACTGCTCCCATGTTTGGGGCTCCAATTTCAAACATACACTGCATTTGTTGGATTCTATTCAGAGAAGAACTGTTCGTCTGATTGAAGACCCGGAACTGACCAGCGGCCTTGATTCGCTGGAATATAAAAGCCTATTCTACAAGTATTTTAATGGAAAGTGTTCGAAGGATGTAGCCCGTTTAATTTCTTCCAGAGAGGTGCATGTTAGAAATACACGTCGCGCTAATACCTCACATCCATATGCAGTTCAGCTTGTTACTCCTCGTACAACGCTTTTCAGGCAATCTTTTATATGGAGAACATCATTCCTTTGGAATAATTTGCCCAGGACTGTGTTTCCTACCGAGTACAATTTACAGCCATTCAAGAACAACGTGAATCACTCTTTCCGCACACATGTCGCTCCTGTAACGCTTTATGGACTTCCCTGCAGCACGTGTGCTAGACCCATAAAAAAACTACACTTAGAGCGTGGTAGAAACTACTCCTACACTCTAACGATGCACATGGATGTTATTGAAATTCGGAGAGGATCAAGTATTTTTATCTTATTGCCCCAAACATTCAAGACAACTAGATTATTTTCCTAATAAGATCGAAAATCATCCATAGGAGAGGGGGAACCACCATCTGTGATTCATGGATCTTAGAAGTTCTAGTATATAAGAGAAAAAAATTTAGGCTCTATTTGTCCATCCTGCCTGAGATTACGAAAGTCTCTACTTTTTTTCTTAGATGATAGAACTTCTAAGATCAGTCTCAGGGGGTAGTTCCCCCCTCCTAGGGATGATTTTCAACCTTATTAGGAAGATGATCTGGTTGTCTGGAATATTTGGCACAATGAGATAAAAGTACTTCATCCTTTTCGAATTTCAGTAACATCCATGTTCACCATTAGAGCATAAGGGTAGTTTTTACCACCTTCTAATGGTAGTTTATAGTCCTGTATCGATGATTCAAACGACTTTACCCCATATTAGACCCCCTGCCTAAAACTACAAGAGCCTGAACTTTTTCGTCGTTATTGAAACTTATGAGATACCTCTATAAGTAGGAGTGAGTCTCAACCCTCTAAGAGTAATGTCTGGTTGTCACACCAGATTCAGATATTTTGTCTTAAGAGCTACAAGAATTTGTCCTTTGTACATGTTATTTAAACTCGCGTGAGTTATTTGAGTTTTAAAGATACTCTTTACCCCCTATTAGGGTGGATTTTAATTAATAGAAATAGCTTGTTGTTCGAATGCATATTCTCTTCTCTAGACTATAAAATATCTACCATTTTTCACATTTCATTAAGAGTCATTACATTATTACTATAGTTTTAGCTCATTTCAAGGGATGCTTTTGGCTTAAAAAAATTACACGATAAATTTTTTCTAAATATGGATTCGAATTCAGCGTCAAAAAATACACTAGATCTATTTATTTTGGTTTGTAGTAATAGAGATCAGAATTTCAAAATGGATTTTTGCAACATACGAGGTTTAAACACGAACATAAATTCAGTGCACCAACACCTGCAATCAAATAAACCTCATGTACTCGCTCTCTGTGAAACTATGGTCAGTTCATCGACCAGCACAGTAAACTATCTTTATCCTGGGTACGACTTCTATTCCCGATTTAGGAGTAACTTTGGAATCTGTCTCTATGTTAGAAGCGACCTCTCTTGCCAACGAGAAGAGGCTCTGAAGCCACCAGACTTTGATCTTATGTGGTTAAAAATAACGACTCAACCAACCACAAGGTTCGTCTGTATCGTCTATCGACCACCAAGTGATACTAACTTTAGAACACTTTTCGCTTCCCTTGCAGACACCATCGATCATTTACAAATTAACTATCCAATTGCCGAAATTGCCATCCTGAGCGACTTTAATGTCCACAACATCAACTGGCTTAAATATTCAAATACTACCGACGAACAAGGTCGTGAAGCCGAATGATTTTCAATCAGTTGTGACTTAACTCAGCTTATTGACGAACTAACACGGATCCCTGATCGAGACGGAGAGTTTGCCAGTCTTCTTGATCTCTTTTTAACCACCAATCCGGAGATTTACACGGTCAGCGTAAATTCGCCGTTAGGTTCTTCCGATCATAAGCTACTTTCGACATCGAGTATTCTACCAATCAATGACAGAGAGGCGCCTAAACCGCGCAAGATTTGGCACTACAAGTCTGCTAACTGGGAAGATCTCATGGAATATTTTCGAACTTTCCCTTGGTTAGACGTTTGTTTCCGATTCGACGACCCATCTGACTGCGCCAGGGAGGTTTCCGATGTTATTTTGGCCGTTATGGAGGCTTACATCCCTTTTTCGAAGAAATGCCCTTCCAACGGCAAGCCTTGGTTTGACCGAAACTGCAAAGAAGCTGTTGCTTCTAAACATCTTGCATACCGACAATGAAAGTGAAAATCCTAACACCATAAATCGTAACACATTTGTTCGTGCCAGGAACAGATGCAAAGAAATTATCGACGAAACCAAGGAGGTACACAATCAACGGATTAGAAACAAACTTCTCGCTTGTCCCGCCAATTCAAGGTCCTTTTGGTCGGTTGCTAAGGTAGTTAGTCAAAATTTCACCAAATCCACCGTACCACCACTCACACGGCCAGATAGTTCTATTGCAACGACACCTGTTGAGAAAGCGAACTTATTGGCTGAACTCTTTGCTTCACATTCTACGGTCGATTTCCAAGGAAAAAACACCACCTACTATTCCCATAGTGCAGTCAAGGATGACAGCGTGTCATACAGCGTATTCTGATGAAGCTAGACACCAAAAAGGCTTTTGGCGCTGACGGAATACCTGCCATAGTTCTTAAAAAGTGTGTGAGGGAACTAACACCAGTTTTCTGTAGACTTTTCAACCTATCCTACAGAAAGGGAATATTTCCTTCCTGCTGGAAATGTGCTACAGTTCAGCCGATACATAAAAAAGGCAAGAAGACCTTGCCAAATAACTACCGACCAATCGCACTGCTTTCAATAATATCGAAAGTCATGGAAAAGGCTATCAATCAGCATCTTCTAAAATATCTTGAAGGATTCAACATTATTAGCGATCACCAATATGATGGGCTGTTGGCTAAGCTACGTTCTTATGGTATGTCGGAAAAGTTCTGTTTGTGGCTCTCATGTTTCGTTAGAGAGCGTTCTTTACGAGTGGCAGTCGACGGATTTCTTTCTAACACCTTCACTATCAACGCCGGTGTACCCCAAGGCTCCATACTGTCTCCTACTCTCTTTCTCATTGACATTAACGATCTACTGAAAAAGATCCGAAATACAATCTACAGCTTTGCAGATGACAGTACGTTTATCTCTTCAGTCACTTTGAACTCTCGGACATCGGCTGCTCAGGAGAGTGTCCGCAGACAGCAGGAAGTTGTTCAATTTAACAAAGACCTGGAAGAAATTCTGTCTTGGGCTGACAGTAACCAAGTGGAGTTTAACGCTACAAAAACCCAGGCGGCAGTTTTTTCTAAAAAAGTTAATGTTGTTGGGCGTTAATTTGGGAGCAAATAAGTTCTGGCATGAGCATGTTGCAGGCATAGCAAGGAGAGCTGCTCAAAGTTGGGAATATTATTTCGAACTAGAAAGTACAACAACTGTTAATTTTTTACAAAGCTCAAATTCGACCAACTATGGAATACTGCTCCCATGTTTGGGGCTCCTCTCCAAACATACACTGCATTTGTTGGATTTTGTTCAGAGAAGAGCTGTTGATCTAATTGGAGACCCTTATGTTAACTAACGTAATAAAATATAGCCTAAAACCTGGACAGAGAACATATGTACATTTAAAAAAAAAGGACTTATGTCGGATAAGTGGTTCTTAAGTTATAAGCGCACTAACGGACAGACAGGCAGAGAGACGTTGCATTATATATATATATATATATATATATATATATATATATATATATATATATATATATATATATATATATATATATATGTTTTGTAAAACCATTATACACTACGCTATAAAAACAAGTTAGTTTGAAATTCATTTATTGAAGTAAAATACATTAATTCCCACGAAACATGTGATAATATTAGTAGAGATATATATAACATTTTTTATATTCGAAAATTTTTTTAGTCTTTATTAAATAGTCACCTGTGTTAAATAAATGAGATGGAAAGTGTTCGAAGGATGTAGCCCGCTTAATTCCTCCCAAAGCGGTGCATGTTAGAAATACACGTCGCGCTGGTGCTTCACATCCGTATGAGGTTCAGCTTGTTACTACGCGTACAATGCTTTTCAAGCAGTCTTTTATATGGAGAACATCATCCCTTTGAAATAAGGTGCCCAGTGCTGTGTTTCCCACCGAGTACAATTTACAGCGATTCAAGAACATGTGAATCGCTTTTTCCGCACACATGCCGCTCCTGGAGCGCTTTAGGGACTTAATAACACAAAATAGAATATATCAAAAAGGCGAAGAAGTGATAAAAATCAATAGTATCAAAAATCTGCAGCACGTTTAGAGTATTAATGACTTACAGGAAACCTTAAACTACACCAGCAGGATAGGAACAGAATATGATCTCAGTACTATTTAAAAAAAAACCAAACTCGTAATAGTAGACCGACAAACTGATAATGTTTCATAGAAGACGAATAAGTTGAAAGAGTAAACAAATTTAAATACCTGAGTGCAACGCTGAACGATAGGTTCCAAGCCATTTTCTTAAGTTAAATACCTACCCACGAGGTCAGGAAACATTCCTGAACCTTGGGTTTCGTTGAAGCAGTTACCGGATCGTTTAAAATTAAGTCCCTTAACAGACTAGTAACATTTGAAGTTTGGATCTTAAGAAGACTACTAAAAATAGTTTAGGTAGACCCTGTCATCAACGACCAGGTTTTACAAAAAAGAAATCTCTAGTTACAGCTTACTAAAATTACTATAAAACATAGGAAAGTATTATACATATTACCAAATAAAAGATACAATCCTTTATAGAGTATACCGGTAGGAAAACCCAAAGGAAATATTTTTTAGACTGAAAAGACACACTTTCCATCACCCATTGAATACGTGATCGTATATAAGATGCGGTACTCACTGTAAGAAGGATAAGACACAAAAGTTTTGAAAAAACCTTTTTATGAAAGGGCCTTACTATAGAGGGATAATATCTTGAAATTAAAGTATTCTATTATCCTTTTCTTTTTTTCCTTGCTCTGTATTCTTATGTCTCAACAATAGCAAAAGAGACTGGCATCACTTGTGATAAACGGGACCAATAGACGATAATTTAATTACCTATTAAAACAGGTCAAGGTGCAATAGTGTGTTGTAGTATTGTACTGATACGTTCGCATTAAAACTAGTTAATACACTTGAATAATATCAAAAGTTTATTGACCAATTTGTATACACGCTACATCTCGTAAAGTGACTTCATTCATTAAATATTATAGTTTTTTAAAATAAATGCCCCAACTAAGAAAACGTTTTGTATATTTGCTGTTCAGACAATAACTTATTTTTATAATAATCACTATATTTTTTCTAATTAAACGTATTTTTTTACTATATGTCTTAAAATTAAATTAAAAATCTAGCTTATACGACAGGGTCGGATTTAACAGAATACTAAGAGAGTATTAGCCCTCAACCATAAATGTTTGCACGCGTATCGGTACTAAAAGTAAATGCCATACTAAAAAAACCGACCAAGTGCACACCCCAAATGAGTTTTCAACAAAGTTTTTTTCCGGTCTTTACTGAAAACTGATAACCTTAAAATTTTTGTATTTTTATATACCAGATAAATAATACACCCTGTGGAGAATATCCCAGAATTTTTTCAAAATTTTTTGACCAGTACTTTTCGAGATAAAAGGGGGCAGCGATTTTTCGCAGTTTTTAAAAATAATACGAAGAAAAGCGCGCACAAGTATTACATTATATATATTTTTGAACTCGTGTTTTTACAAGCTTTCATTTGATACCCACTTGATGACCTGGTAATTTTTTTTTTTTCTTTTCCGATGGCTTGTGACGTCATTGTCGATCACTTCTTCGGCTCTTCGAGGTCATTTTTCGGCTCTTCAAGGCCATTCTTCGGGTATAGGTCGACTGCAGATGCATACATACCATCCGCAGTCACAGTATCCGGCCAGGTATACTACTTATAATTCGATATTTGATTTTCATCTCTTTTTTTGAAGACTGGAGTGTTTCTTGCCTCTTTAGTATATTATGTACCCATTTATATAAGATGCCTACTATCTCAGCAATCTTAGTAAGCTTAATGTGATGATCTTCCATCACTGTACCATGAATTTTACTGACCACTTCTTCAGAAGAAACCTTAATCGAGCATCTTAAACGTACATTATCTGCATTGGTTATATTGCCACGTTAAAATTCATTTATCCAGTAATAATTGGTACTGAGTGCAGGTGCAGAATTCTCATGAAGTTTCTTCAGATCAGTTTCTATCGCGGCCGCTATACACAATGATCTATCACTGCAAGAAAGCTGCCAACAATCAACTGCGCGTTGCATCTGTTTGAAATTTTAGGCACAACTGTTACAAGAATCAGGCTTACCAACAGTCATGCCTATTCCTATATTAACGCCAATTTTCAACTTTCTATCTTAAATAGTTTCGGAAAAAATCGGGTTTGGCAGACGGACAGATAGACAGACACCGAAGTATCCATACGGAACACTAACAAAATATAAAACATCATATGTGTCATGATGAATTTTTTATTTGCCCAATAACGAGAATTTTTGAAAGTAAAGTAAAGAATTTATGTAGGAGTCGTTACGAATTTATCTCAGAAAATGGTAGTTATAAACACGCCATTATATCTTGAGTTTGTTTGTGTGCAAATATATGTCCTCTTTTTTCATCATTCACCTTCCTGTCTTGAAGAAGATAAACGTTTTTGAGGATATTATATATGATTTTCTTAGTGCCAGTATTTCTACTTTAGAGACTATATGAAACACAGTAACTACTATGTCAGAAAACTGTTAGGGCGTGAAATCCATATTTCATTATTTCGACATACTCTACGTATAAATTTCTAGTATTTTACCATCCTATACCCTAATCCATTTATTTTTGTAATATGAATACATGAAACTGGCATATATTTTCAGACTATAATATTTAAACATTGTATCTGAGAACACAGGAGTTTACTCAGACGAGGTGCAGACACGATTTTCATTTATAAAATTAGTGCAACATATAATGATAGGTTTGTTATCAGTGTTTCTAAATTTGCAAGGAAGCTATATTACTCTAGAAGAACGAGGAAACATCACTCTTTGTACCGGGAAAATATTTGTAAACTACGTCCTTCAAACAATAGCTATATTTATATATGTATTTGTCATCTATACCTAAAATTCAATGTATATTTATAGTTATTACACAATTGAAATATTTAAACTGAGGATATTTGGACACAAAAATATATTTTTTTGCCACAATG
Organism: Pachyrhynchus sulphureomaculatus; assembly: GCA_019049505.1. Classification (NCBI taxonomy): domain Eukaryota; kingdom Metazoa; phylum Arthropoda; class Insecta; order Coleoptera; family Curculionidae; genus Pachyrhynchus; species Pachyrhynchus sulphureomaculatus. Next base: position 1,421,826 of record CM032450.1, read on the forward strand.
GTGCTCTTTTGCATCACTTTTAAGCGTAAGCTATAAAACTAACATGGCTAATAACATGACTCAAAAGACTGGTGTAGAGGAGAAGCGAACAAGATGAGGAGGTTCGTTTTGTTTACAAGAAACTTATTTGTAAAGAGTGATTATGTGGGATTTTTACTAATGACAGCATTTAAACACTATTTTTTATTTAAGATAAGTTATCTTGTAACATAACTCATTAACAATCTATAACAATAACTTCTATTAAATTTGATGTAATAATACTAAGGCCCGCATTACACTATAAAAGTTCTTTGACAAAGATGTATTATTAAAGTTGGATAGAAATTGTTTTACAATTTCTTTTGTAAAATATCTTTTTTTACTACAAAATTTGCATTACACTATGTAAAATATTTTGAAAGAAATCTCAGTTTTTCGTTTCTAGACAGTGTTGTGAGCTGTGACTGTTGTGTAATGGATGACGTTTTACCAATTGCCACAGGTTTTATGGCTGCTGTAGTTGCAATAGCTGTGGTAGAAAAAGATAAAAATAAGAATGTAAAGAAACGTTTGTGGGTAAGACCTTGGGTTGCCCGGCGCGAGTTAAAGTTACATGAACTATTTGAGGATGGATGAAAAAAACCTTCGCTTACTTGCTTCTGAAGGTGGGACCTATATCTCGGGAAACGACACATTTGCGTAACCTAATACTCCCTGAGGAACGGCTTATGGTTACTGTGCGATTTCTTGCCACAGGCGAGAGCTACACAAGTCTTCAATACAGTAGTCGCATATCTCAGTGTACACTTTCAACCTATTATCTTTTTTTTTTACGTCGTCAACCTCATATGGGTATCCATGTTCTTTTAATACACAAGCAATATCTTCATAAGCATTCAACCGTTTATTTATATTTTTATACTCTATATGGCAAACGTCATACAGATAATCTATTCTTTCATATTCACAAATCAAAATTTTAGTAGCGGTCACAGACCATCTGCACTCAGTCCTCGACTCGGCCATTTTTCAGTTACTTTCAAAGCTTTTGTTCTTAAATTACAGTTTAAAGAAAATAATATTTTAAGAACGTAAATATAATTAATGTAATAAAAGACTGATATTGTCAAATTTCCACTTTATTTAGTTTCACTGAAACGTATGACGCGTTTCGCTATACTATAGCTTCTTCTGATACAAAATGATATTTGAATATTAGTGTTGTTACATTTATACAAATACCCTAAGGTAGATAGGTAATAAGATTAATACTATATGCTAATGAATATTGCTGGGAAATCCATTCTGAATATTAATTGTATAAATTGAGTAAAGGGGAGTTACCATGGGCCAGACAGGTATCTTCTTGTTCGTTTAATACATATCCAAGACATTCGACCGTGTTTGGCACGATGGGCTGTTGACTAAGCTACGTTCTTATGGTATGTCTGAAAAGTTCTGTTTGTGGCTCTCATGTTTCCTCAGAGAGCGTTCTTTACGAGTGGCAGTCGACGGATTCCTTTCTAACACCTTTACTATCAACGCCGGTGTACCCCAAGGCTCCATAGTGTGTCCTACTCTCTTTTTTCATTTATATTAACGATCTGCTGGAAAAGACCGAGAATCGAATCTACAGCTTTGCAGATGACAGTACACTTATCTCTTCATTCACTTTGAACGCTCGGACATCGGCTACTCAGACGAATATCCGCAGACAGCAGGAAGTCGTTCAACTTAACAAAGACCTGGAAGAAATTCTACCTTGGGGTGACAGTAACCAAGTGGAATTTAACGCTACAAAAACCCAGGCGGCAGTTTTTTCTAAAAAAGTTAACGTTGCTGAACCCGACATAGTTATGTCGGGGCACTCCATACCTCTAACACCGTCACTCAATTTGTTGGGCGTTAATTTAGCAGCAAATATGTCCTGGCATGAACATGTTGCAGGCATAGCAAGGAGAGCTTCTCAAAAGCTGGGAATAATATTTCGAACTAGAAAGCTTTACACTCCAAAACAACTGTTAATTCTTTACAATGCTCAAATTCGAACAACTATGGAATATTGCTCCCATGTTTGGAGCTCCGCTCCCAAACATACACTGCATTTGTTGGATTCTATTCAGAGAAGAGCTGTTCGTCTGATTGGAGACCCGGAACTGACCGTCGGCCTTGATTCGCTGGAACATCGAAGAACGGTTGGCGACTTGAGCCTATTCTACAAGTATTTTCATGGAAAGTGTTCGAAGGATGTGGCCCGCTTAATTCCTCCCAGAGCGGTGCATGTTAGAAGTACACGTCGCGCTAATACTTCACATCCGTATGAGGTTCAGCTTGTTACTCCTCGTACAACGCTTTTCAAGCAGTTATACACCTATAGTACGATGACAATCCTCAGTTATTCATTCCATTTCGCCATTTGAGACAAATCTCCTTCCCTTGAGCCACCTTTTCAAATTTGGATAGAGGTAATAATCGCTGCGGGCCAGATCTGATGAATACAACGGATGAGAAAGCAATTCATAGCTCATTGGGTGCAATTTCACCATCGATTTTATGGAGTTGTAAGCTGGTGTCTTATTTTGGTAAACACTTTTTTCTTGATTTCACCATTCAAACGGTTTAATACCCAATGTCTCTGGTAATTCTCAAGATAGTCGATCAGTATTATTCCATGCGCGTCCCAAAAATATTTGCCAAAACTTTTCCAGCTGATGTTTGTGTTTTTGGATGCTTCGGTCGGCTTTCATGCTGTTCCAGCCACTCTTCCGCACGCCTGTTGGGCTCAGGTGTGTAGTGGCGGATCCATGTTTCGTCCAATGTTACGAATCGACGCAAGAACTTCTTTTTAAATTTTCAACATGTTGCTATGCACATGAGAATGTGCAGCACCTATCGGACAAATCGTTTTTTCAAATGAATTCAAATTCATGCAAAACATGTCTCACCTGTACTGTTGATATCTTCACTTTAATGTAATGAAAGACTGATTTTGTCAAATTTCCAATTTATTTAGTTTCACTGAAGCTGTATGACGCGTTTCGCTATACTATAGCTTCGTCTGATACAAAATGATATTGAATATTAGTGTTGTTACATTTATATAAATACCCTAAGGTAGATAGGTAATAAAATTAATACTATATGCTAATGAATGTTGCTGGAAAATCCATTCTGAATATTAATTGTATAAATTGAGTAAAGGTGGGCCAGACAGGTATCTTTTTGTTCGTTTAATATGATGTCTGAATTTTTAATTCTATTTATTTCTAAATTTTCTAATAGGTTTAATTTTACGCCTTTGTTTTGAATGTGTAGAATTTTAAATTTATCGTTAAATGATTACTGTACGCTGAGTCAGTTTTGTTTTTTAAATAGCTTCTTTTATGTTCTAAAATCCGAGTTTCGAATGAGCGACCTGTCTGACCTATGTAACTTTTATGACAAGAACCACAATTCAACTGATACACTCCAGATTTTTTTGATCTATTTTGTTTTCCCTTTGCGTTTCTAATAAATTTTCCTAACGAGTTGTTTGTTATCAGTCTTTCATTACATTCGTTATGAATTTCCATCAAGTAACAGCCACAATAATTCAAAGTTTAAATATAATTAAATATACAACGATTGATAAGTTGATAACTGATACATGTGATTAGATTTTGTCACGAGACGTGAGATATGCGCATGCGTACAAAGAGAAGAGAAGCCAAACTATCGGCGAGTCGAGTGTAGGAGTAGGAGAGACAACTTTTATCAAATATTGGATGAAAATGCAAACTATGATAAAAGAACTTTTATAAAAGACGAATTTTATAAAACCAGAGCAAGTACACTATCACACTTACCGTAAACGTTCTTTTATAAAAGAACTTTTATAGTGTAATGTCCGCCTAATAATAATATTTATATTTTATCCGAAGTTTTATTTTGATAGCATATTAAAAACTGCCGATTTAAGTACTGTTAGGACAATTTCAGAAGAAACGAAATATTTGCTAATATGTATAACTATATACAATTTTTAAAGTATTAATAAGATATTGTAGTAACGTTTTACAATAAATAAGATTTAAATTTGTTAAAAGATAATGATCAATATTGAACTTTTATATTTAGGACAACATAGTATGATTTTCATAGTATGAAAGTGCATAATTAATATTTACCTTAATAAGCATTTTAAACTTAGTAAATGCTAAATAAATTAAACTACACAATCTCCTAATTTAAGAGTTTTATAATTAGTAACCTCATATTTTGTTCGCCCGTCTTTCTGTATATCCTAATGATTTAAGAAACAGACGCTGATATCGTCTGATATGCAACTATTACATAATTACACACAGTGGTAAAAATAAATATAAGCAAAGAATGATCGATTGAAAAAAATCCTGCAGCCTTTATTTTCCTCGTTTTTGTTTGAAACGACTGATTAGCAATTATTTGTAACTCTTCGTAGATTTTTTCGTATCCTCGATGAAATCTTATTCTTTCCATAGTATCATGACAAATATTTACTGTTTTATTGATCTCTCTTGACAATCCTTCGCCTACTGACACCAAAGCTAATAAATTAGCCTAAAAAAAAATTTTAATAAAGTTTATCACCCATTTAACAATGCATAGTATATCCAGATGAAAAAGAGTGTTATTCTACCAGATGACAATGGCGCTCAGCGTCTATGGCAGATAATGCTCGAGACAAGAATAAAACTTTCCAGGGCGTAGTTCGTGTTATTATTTTTGTTTAAAATGTTACATAAAGTTCATAAAACTGAAAATTATTGAAAAATAGAGACTTTTGTAGGCGGTACCATAAACTAAAGAATTGTGTTATAGGGACTATTCATCCAAATGGCGGCTACTTAGCAGGAAATAAGAACTCCTAGATGGTGTAAGAAGTTCAAAGGACTCTTATTTATTAGCACATATTCGGTCAAATTCTACATACTATATATGTCACAGTATCTATATGTTGCTGTTCACCCATGGTTGGTTCTGCAGTTGGTTCTGTTTTATGTTCCCTGTTATTACTAAAAGTTACAATGAAAAGAAGTGAATGCAAGAAATACTCCTACCAGCCTATATTGTGATAGTAATCTCAAAGGAAAATAAAGATCAGAGGTTAAAACGTTCTTTATGATTTGCGATGATATAACATAAGCTATTTAAAATATATCCTTGGAGGCGTTCTTGTCTATTGATATTAGATTTAAGCTTTAGTGGGTAGAAAGTGACTAAAATTTTCATGCTCACCATGTAAGAAATAAACAGTTAAAAATTGGTGAAGTTATTTACCCAGTACTTCCCTTGCCAATACAAAATTTAAAATAAATACGAAATTTAAGTTTTGCTATAACAAATAGATGCTTATACTGCACTCTGTCGGCGACTTACTAAGTCTATTCGAGCAGAGCGCCACAGTACGGCTGGCACTTATTGCAGAAACGCACCGTGCTGTACCGCTCTGCTTGAATAGACTTAGTAAGTCGCCGACAGAGTGCAGTATAAGCGTCTATTTGTTATAGTTTTTCGTTAGTTACCTAGATAAAGGACTAAAAATGTGTTCTCGTATTTGCTGAACCTAGCCCAGCTGAGGAGCCGTGATACGGCGAAACGCGTCTTGGGATGGTTCAGCAAATACGAAGAACACTTTCGGTAACTTCTAAAAATGCGATTCTTTTCGTTTCGTCTTTAGTTGTTATACCAATGCTGCCATTTAAGTTTTGCACACTAAAAATTAACTATTACTACCCGATCGTTTAAAGATGTTCGTAATAGTTTATCAGTCACAAAATATTTGAACTTTTCATTCGAGTACATTAGTACAATTAGTGGTTCTTTGCACCTAAAAAGAAGTAAAACTTGGAATAACACTAATGATTTCTCTGTGTTACTCTTAATCACATTTTAGCCTTCTCTCTATATTATTTCCGTTAAAACATAGCATACTCAGAAAATAACACAATTTTCAGACACCTCGAATCTAGGAACATATAGCATAAAGCATATGCAACAGGAAATTTATGGAACAACCACTACAACACCCTTCCCCATGCTTTTATCCTTTGATACGTTTTTTAAACTTCACAAAATACACCTCAAATGAGTTTTCAACAACATTTTTTCCGATTTTTACTGAAAACTGATGATTCTGAATTTTTTTTTATATACCAGATAAACTGTTCACTGTGTACATGGATGAAATAATCAAGAAATGCGAAATAAAAGAATAGAAATATCTGCAGCGGCTTTTGCTGATGATATTGCGTTAGTGGCGGAAAATGAGAGACAATTACAAGAAAACCTCGATGTTTAGACTAAAGCGTTTAAAGAAGGAGGTACGAAAATTAATATAGATAAAACAAAAATAATGACAACGGAAAATCAACAAACGAACATTTACATAGAAGGGAATAAAATACAACAAGTGGAACAGTATAAGTATTTGGAAGTGATAATGGATGAAACTGGAAAACAAGACAAAGAAATTAATGAAAGAATCGAAAAAAACGAACAAACTTTACTATGCAATAAGTAATAAATTTATTAGGAATGAAAAAGTGACGAAAGAAACAAAAATAAAAGCGTTCAAAGCAATTTATAGAATAATCCTAACATATGGATGTGAATCATGGACTTTAACAGACAGGCAGAAAAACAAGATACAAGCCGTCGAAATGAAATACCTGAGAGCAGTACACGGAGTTACACGGAAGGGCAGAATAAGGAATACAGAAATAAGGAGAAGGCTGAGAGTACAAGCAATTATGGAATATATACAACAAAGACAGGTGGGATGATAGAGACATATACAGAGAATGAAGGATGATAGACAGGTGAAACAAGTTTATGAAGCCCGAATATAGGGAAAACAGAAGCGAGGAGGATCTAGACAGACCTGGAATAGGAGTATTGGAGGTATACGTAAGGAGAAGGGAAAATCCTGGAAGGAAGCAGTGAAAATGGCAAAGAACAGAGACAGATGGAAGAAGTTTATATGTGGAGATTGAGAGGGAAAAAAAGAAGAATGTATAACTGGCCTACACCATACGGCAGAAGGGATATACAATTTTATATATATATATATATATATATATATATATATATATATGTTTATATATATATATATATATATATATATATATATATATATATATATATATGTTTATATATATATATATATATATATATATATATATATATATATATGTTTATATATATATATATATATATATATATATATATATATATATATATATATATATATATATATATATATATATATATATATATGTATATATATAAATGATTAAAGATAATGCACTCGTGATAATTTTCGTTCAATCTACACCCTGTGGAGATTATTCCAGAGTTTTTTCAAAATTTTTTGACCAGTACTTTTCGAGATAAGTGGAAACAGCTATTTTCGTATTTTTTTCGCTTCTGATTTCACCCCTTAAAACTAGCCCTTTAAGTCAAAATTTAACTTTCAAAACTACATGAATCTGATTTCAACTTTTTTTTTACAACAAATAGTTTGGGAGAAAATCCGGTGTAACAGACATACAAACGGACAGACGGACATACGGACAGACAGACAGACACACGGACAGATTCTGAAATAAGCTTATAAGGATATATAAGGGACACTAATAATCAAAAAATAATATAATATTTCGATTCCTTGACTAAGAGAACCCTGAAAAAGACCTACGACACCATAAATGCAAAATCACCCTTCTAACTTCTTTTCCCTTGTCCTTAAGCGTTGCGTAATTATTTTTATTATCGCAACTAAAACCTGGAAAAACTCCCATAATACTATTAAAACTATACAATAATTAACCATTCTTTTACCCTTCTTCTTCCATTGAAATTGAAAGCAATGAAAAAATAACTTAATTTTTAAACTCCTTGACTCCAAAAACTCTGCAAAGGACCTATAACAACATATATATGAAATAACCCCAATAATATTACGCTCAAAATTCGTCCACTACCCGAACCAAAATACCTGTAAATAACTCAAAATGCTATTGAAATTATACAATATTAAACGACAGCCGTTTCTTGTCTTCGACTACAAAAACCCTAAAAAGGACATATAACACGACATATGCAAAGCAACACCTCTAATCTTCTTCGGCACCCCTTTGGTTTCTTATTTTTTTTTACTATAATGATTTATGCATCCGCTCCCAAACATACACTGCATTTGTTGGATTATGTTCAGAGAAGAGCGGTCCGTCTGATTGGGGACCCGGAATTGACCGGCGGCCTTGATTCGCTGGAACATCGAAGAACGGTTGGCGACTTAACTCTGTTCTACAAGTATTTTCATGGAAAGTGTTCGAAGGATGTAGCCCGCTTAATTCCTCCCAAAGCGGTGCATGTTAGAAATACACGTCGTGCTGGTGCTTCACATCCGTATGAGGTTCAGCTTGTTACTCCGCGTACAACGCTTTTCAACCAATCTTTTATATGGAGAACGTCATCCCTTTGGAATAATTTGCCCAGCGCTGTGTTTCCCACCGAGTACAATTTACAGCGATTCAAGAACAACGTGAATCGCTTTTTCCGCACCCATGCAGCTCCTGGAGCGCTTTACGAACTTCCCTGCAGCACGTGTGCTAGACCCATAAAAAAAAACCTTAATAAGCATTTTAAACTTAGTAAATGCTAAGTAAATTAAACCACACAATCTCCTACGTTAAGAATTTTATAGTTAGTAATTAAAACTTCCAGACACTACAGAATACCTAATTAAAATTTTTAAATGAAAGGGTAGACTAATAATACTGCCGGGAACTTTAATAATAAATAAAATATGTGTGAAGTATTATCCTACAGAAAGGGAATATTTCCATTCTGCTAGAAATGTGCCACGGTTCAGCCGATACCTAAAAAAGGCAAGAAGATCTTGCCAAATAACTGCCAGCACTGCTTTCAATAATATCGAAAGTCATGGAAAAGGTTATCAATGAACATCTTCTAAAATATCTTGAACGATTCAATATTATTAGCGATCACCAATATGGTTTTCGTAAACATAGATCAACAGGAGATCTTCTGACTTATGTAACGCATGTTTGCAACAACGCAATTGAACACTTTGGAGAATCTCGAGCGGTTGCTCTTGACATATCCAAGGCATTCGACCGTGTTTGGCACGATGGACTGTTGGCTAAGTTACGCTCTTATGGTATGTCTGAAAGGTTCTGTTTGTGGCTCTCATGTTTCCTCAGAGAGCGTTCTTTACGAGTGGCGGTCGACGGATTCCTTTCTAACACCCTCACTATTAACGCCGGTGTGCCCCAGGGCTCCATACTGTCTCCTACTCTCTTTCTCATTTACATTAACGATCTGCTGGAAAAGACCGGGAATCCAATCTACAGCTTTGCAGATAACAGTACGCTTGTCTCTTCATTCACCTTGAACGCTCGGACATCGGCTGCTCAGAAGAATATCCGCAGACAGCAAGAGGTCGTTCAACTTAACAAAGACCTTAAAGAAATTTTATCTTGGGGTTACAGTAACCAAGTAGAATTTAACGCTACAAAAATACAGGCGGCAGTTTTTTCAAAAAAATTTAACGTTGCTGAACCCGACATAGTTATGTCGGGGTACTCCATTCCCCTAGCATCGTCGCTCAATTTGTTGGACGTTAGTTTGGGAGTAAATATGGCCTGGCATGAACATGTGGCAGGCATAGCAAGGAGAGCTTCTCAAAAGTTGGGAATATTATTTAGAACCAGAAAGCTTTACACCCCACAACAACTGTTAATTCTTTACGAAGCCCAAATTCGACCAACTATGGAATGCCGCTCCCACGTTTGGGGCTCCGCTCCCAAACATACACTGCATTTGTTGGATTCTGTTCAGAGAAGAGCGGTCCGTCTGATTGGGGACCCGGAATTAACCGGCGGCCTTGATTCGCTGGAACATCGAAGAACGACTTGAGTCTGTTCCTCAAGTATTTTCATGGAAAGTGTTCGAAGGATGTAGCCCGCTTAATTCCTCCCAAAGCAGTGCATGTTAGAAATACACGTCGCGCTGGTGCTTCACATCCGTATGAGGTTCAGCTTGTTACTCCGCGTACAACGCTTTTCAAGCAATCTTTTATATGGAGAACGTCATCCCTTTGGAATAATTTGCCCAGCGCTGTGTTTCCCACCGAGTACAATTTACAGCGATTCAAAAACAACGTGAATCGCTTTTTCCGCACTCATGCCGCTCCTGGAGCGCTTTAGGGACTTCCCTGCAGCACGTGTGCTAGACCCATAAAAAAAAATAAAAAAATAAAATTTGTTTATTATTTCAACAAAAAAAAAACTACCATATTGTTATTAAAACCGTATAAAGTTTATTGGCCCATATCCCTTCCAATCATTTGGCTTTAAGCGATGTCGTTTAAAAAATATAAGTTTCATCCCCTAATTATATGTTATCTATGTACCAACTTTGAAATTGATATTTCATTTCGTTCGAAAGTTACCGTGCCAGCAGATCTATAGACTGACGGAATGAGTAACTAGGTTTTTGGTATTATAGGAACCCCCCAACCTTCAGAAAGCCAAACATCGCTGAGTGTGATTTATTCACAGATACAAAACTTTCCTTTAGTAAGGAAAGTAAAGCCAATTTTTCAAGATTTCAAATGTTACAAATAACTTGACTTACAATGTTAAAAGCATGTTGGAACACGTTACCAGGTGTACAAGTATGAAATGCGGATTTCAGACAATAGATGGTGCACCAATGCAGTTTGTGCTATAAAGATTTGACACTGTGCCATTTTGTTGTGTCATCAACAAGTGTCAGACGCGCACGAGTGATAAATTGGAAAAGCGTGTGCATAGTGTTGTGTTGGTGTGTTCAATATGTCGAAATTTATACCGAACAAAGAGCATTTGCGGACAGCATTAATTTTTTGTTTTCATTTGAAGAAAACTGCTGTTGAATCATACCGATTACTTCGAGAAGCTTATGGTGAACATGCTCCATCGCAAGATACTTGTGAAACATGGTTTCGGCGTTTTTCAAAAGTGGTGACTTTGATGTTGCAGACAAGGAACGTGGAAAACTGCCAAAAAAATACGAAGATGTGGAATTGCAAGCATTGTTGGACGAAGATGATTCGCAAAGACAAAAACAACTCGCCGAGCAATTGGGCATTAGTCAACACAAGCTGTTTTCAATCGGTTACGAGAGATGGGAAGGATTCAGAAGACCGGTAGATGGGTAGCACATGAGTTGAACGACCGGCAAATGGAAAAGCACAAAAACACGTGTGACATTTTGCTCGCTCGGTACAAAAGGAAGTCGTTTTTGCATCGTATAGTTAGAGAGGATGAAAAGTAGATGTATTTTGAGAATCTTAAGCGCAAAAAATCATGGATAGACCCAGGCGCACCATCCACATCGACCGCAAGACCGAATCGCTTTGGCAGAAAGATAATGCTCTGTGTTTGGTGGGACCAGAGGGGCGTGGTCTATTATGAGCTGTTAAAACCTGGGGAAACGGTTAATACTAAACGTTACCAACAACAATTGACCGATTTGAACCGTTCGCTGCTTGAAAAAAGGCCAGAATACCGAAAGAGGCAACACAAAGTCATTTTTCTTCATGGCAATGCTCCATCACATACGGCAAAACCAGTTCGCGACACGTTGGAAGCACTCAGCTGGGAAGTTCTACCCTATGCGGCTTACTCACCAGACTTGGCTCCTTCCGATTACCACTTGTTTGCATCGATGGGTCACGTACTTGCTGAGCAGTGCTTTGGTTCGTACGAAGATGTGAAAACATGGTTAGCAGCAAAAGGTGACGATTTTTACTGGCGTGCTATTCACAAATTGCCCGAAAGATGGGAAAAATGTATAACAAGCGATGGAGCATACTTTGAATAAAGCACGTTTTATCATTCTTCCGGATTTAACATGTTTTTTTTTTAGAAAAGATTCCGCATTTCATACTTGTACACCTGGTAAACGAGGTGCTGAGAGGATTTTCGGTTACAAAATTATCGTAACAAATACTGACACTTTTGTTGTCGATGTGAGTAACTAAATTATTTTGTTTATTTGACATTTATGTCTTGTGCCTGGATAAGGAAACATTTTCACATATTTTACTAAAGGAAATAGCGTATTCGTTAAAATATAATCGTAGGGAAGAGACTTTTTTCAGAAAAGAACCATTATCTATAATCGAATTCGGCAAAGTTAAACCCAGCATATATGTCGAGTGCGTAAGTGTGCCCATTATCTTTGCTATATTTGGAAAAATATTTAATTTTTTAATGCTTATTAGAACGGTTGGAGATAATGTCATAAAACTAAGTTAAATGTAGTTAATATGTTACCTGTGTAGTACTTACATACTTATTTTTTATATACATATTTATTACACACGTATTCACTACACAATTCCCTCACTAGAAATTTTCAGTAGGGCAGGAGATCCTCAAATAGAATTTGAAAATTAAAATTAGTCAGCATCAAAACTTTTACGAAATATATATTACATTAATTTTTTACGCATAATTCTATAGTGTAGTTAGATTTGGAGAGCTTATTCCCTAATATCTTACATTCATTAAAAGTAAATTAATTTATCCATGTCCTTGCTCCAGATAATTGAAACTAAATTAATGCAGTTATATTCTTGCTTTATATTTACAGTTTAACCTTAGAAAGTTTGAAATAAAAACCTAATTATAAAAGGAATAATACTTACGATAAATGTGGACGAAAATATTAATTCTCCAAGAGAAAAAGAGAGGGGCAACAATTGTTGGTGTAAAAATATCATATTTAACAATATACTGATAATAGAGATTGTAAATGTAAAGATAAATATTATAAATATGAATCCAAATAAATCGTTAACTTCTTCAATTAGTTTGAATAAATTATTTTGAAAATATTTAGCTTGAATAATAGCCATTATATCCCTTGGTAATAGAATTCTCTTGTTGAAACTTTCTATTTCATTTTTTATCTCAGAAATTATTAGACAAGCTACTAAAATCGTTAATTCCAGTCTGTAAACGAAATAGGTATTACCCATAAAGAGTATGACATTTCCTGATTTTTCACATACAAGATAACTTTGATAAATAAATCTTGCTACTTCGAAGAAAAACAATCCCAGAATAATTCTTCTTGAATTCGTTTTATCTGTATGATCACTGGACAAAAAGTCAGATGCGATTAATAAATAAATAATTTTAGTTTTGTTGAAAAAAAAGCTTGATAGATATGACTATATAAACATACATTTAATTACTAAGTTAGAGCTCAAGTCTTGTAAATAACTATCCAAACAAAATATTATATTTATAACAGGTCCAAGGGTGCTAAGAGCTATAAATATTGTGTAAAATACTTTTAATAATTTACTTTTATAATGCACAGGTGGCAGTATACCAAAGACAGTACTTATTATCAAGCAAGTTTTAATAAATTTAAAATACATTCTGTTAAAATGGAGTTAACTCTTTAAAACTTACTAAAAGCAAGTGGCTTTACTACTAATTTCCATATTCTTCGTCGTAATATAAAAGTAATTATTTTAATGAATTATGGGGATATTATTTTAAACTTTATGTCGATGTAATGATACAGGATGTTCGCGATTTTGAATGTAGCGGTATTTTTTAATTACAATTTAGATTTGGAATAAAAGAATACTACCAGGTGTACAAGTATGAAATGCGGATTTTTTTTCTAAAAAAACATGTTAAATTCGGAAGAATGATAAAAAGTGCTTTATTCAAAGTATGCTCCATCGCTTGTTATACATTTTCCCATCTTTTGGGCAATTTCTGAACACCACGCCAGTAAAAATCTTCCCCTTTTGCTGCGAACCATTCATCGAGCCATTTTTTCATATCTTCGTACGAACTAAAGCGCTGCTCAGCAAGTGCGTGACTCATCGATACAAACAAGTGGTAATCGGAAGGAGCCAAGTCTGGAGAGTAAGCCGCATGGGGTAGAACTTCCCAGCTAAGTGCTTCCAACGTGTCGCGAACTGGTTTTGCCGTATGTGATTTGTCATGAAGAAAAATGACTTTGTGTTGCCTCTTTCGGTATTCTGGCCTTTTTTTAAGCAACGAATGGTTCAAATCGGTCAATTGTTGGTGGTAACGTTTAGTATTAACCGTTTCCCCGGGTTTTGACAGCTCATAAAAGACCACGCCTCTCTGGTCCCACCAAACACAAAGCATCGTCTTTCTGCCAAAGCGATTTGGTCTTTCGGTCGATGTGGATGGTGCGCCTGGGTCTATCCATGATTTTTTGCACTTGGGATGCTCAAAATAAATCCACTTTTCATCCCCTGTAACTATACGATGCAAAAACGACTTCCTTTTGTACCGAGCGAGCCAAATGTTACACGTGTTTTTGCGTTTTTCCATTTGCCTGGCGTTCAACTCATGTGGTACCCATCTACCGGTCTTCTCGATCTTTCCCATCTCTTGTAGCCGATTGGAAACAGCTTGTTGACTAACGCCCAATTGCTCGGCGAGTTGGTTTTGTGTTTGCGAATCATCTTCGTCCAACATTGCATGCAGTTCCATATCTTCGTATTTTTTTGGCGTTTTTTCCACGATCCTTGTCTGCAACATCGAAGTTACCACTTTTGAAACGCCGAAACCATCGTTCACACGTATGTTGCGATCGAGCATGTTCACCATAAGCTTCTCGAAGTAATCAGTACGATTCAACAGCAGTTTTCTTCAAATGAAAACAAAAAATTAATGCTGTCTGCGAATGCTCTTTGTTCGGTATAAATTTCGACATATTCAACACAACACTATGCACACACTTTTCCAGTTTATCACTCGTGCCCGTCTGACATTTGTTGATGACACAACAAAATGGCGCAGTGTCAAATCTTTATAGCACAAACTTCATTGGTGCACCATCTGTTGCCTGAAATCCGCATTTCATGCTTGTACACCTGGTATATTAATAGTAATACAATATTTTCAAATTGCTTGGAAGCGGATATATTTAAAAGTAGAATAGATTCAAAACTACTCATGTTAATAAAAAATTATTGAATTTATTTAAATTTCGAATAACAATAGTTTATATTTCTTTAAACTTAGTTGAAAAGTGCGGTATAAATTTGAGATAGTTATATTATAAAACTTGTGGTGAGTTGAAATCAAGATATTAAATCTCTCTTCCTACCTCTTCTCTCTCTTTTCATATTTTTCTATATGAGAGAACTAACACCAGTTTTCTGTAGATTTTTCAACATATCCTAGACGAAGGATATATTTCCTTTTTTCTAGAAATGCGCCATGGTTCAGCCGATATCCAAAAAAGGCAAGTAGACTTTGCCACACAATTACCGACCAGTCGTACTGCTTTCTGTATGGAAAAAGTAATGGAAAAGGCTATCAATCATCATGTTCTAAAATATCTTAAAGAATTTAATATTATTAGCGACCATCAATATGGCCTTCATAAACATAGATCAACAGGAAATCTTCTTCTAACTTATGTTACACTTATTTGAAACAACGCTATTGAACGATTTCGAGAATCTTGAGTGGTTGCTCTTGCTATATCTAAGGCATGGATTGTAGGCTAAGCTGCGCTCTTCTGGTATGTCTGAGGCGTTCTGTTTATGGCTCTCATGTTTCATCAAAGAACGTTCCTTACTAGTGCCAGACGATGGATTTCTTCATATCTTCATACTGTCTCCTACTTTCTTTCTTATTTACATTAATGATCTGCTGGAAAACACCAGGAATCCAATCTACAGCTTTGTAGATTACAGCACGCTTATCTCTTCATTCCCTCTGAATGCCCGTAGATAGCAGGAAGTCATTCAACTTAACAGAGACTTGGAAGACATTTTATCTTGGGGTGATGGTAACCAAGTAGAATTTAACTCTATAAAAACCCAGATGGCAATTTTTTCTAAAACAGTTAACGTTTCTGAACCCGACCCCCCATGTTGGACAGAATATCTCCTAGGGTATGTTCTACTTGCCGTAGAAGGCGACCAAAAGAAAAATTTAGATGGTAGATACTCAGATCTCACCAGGCATCGCCCGGTGTGATACAATCGCATCGGCTTGGGCTACGTGAAATCGTTTAACGTTTCGTGGCTGTGCCGGTGTTCCCATAGCGTGGGACCAAATAGCATGATGAGGTATCTGGATATAAAAAATTCCAGAGGTAAAATAGTCCCCAGTTCGGATTTCTAGATGGGGGCTGATTCAGGGACGTGAACATGCAGAGACCACAACATTAAAATATATTTTTGCAACATACGAGGTTTAAACTCGAGCATAAATTCAGCATACCCACACCTGCAATTAAATGAATCACATGTACTCGCTCCCTGTGAAGCCAAGGTTAGATCATCGACCAGCACACTCAACTTTCTCTATCCTGGGTACGACTTCTATTCTCGGTTTAGGCGTAACTTTGGGATCTGTCTTTTTGTCAGAAGCGAGCTCTCTTGTCAACTAGAGACAGCTCTGGAGCCCCGAAAGTACAAGGTTTATCTGCTGCCTCTATCGACCACGAAGTGATACTAACTTTCGAACATTTTTCGCTTCTCTTGCAGATACCATCGACCATTTACAGATTAACTATCCAAATAACACAGCAACAACTAGCTTAAGTATTCAAATACTACCGACGAACAAGGCCGTGAAGCTGAATCATTCTTAATCAGTAGTGGCTTAAATCAGCTTATTGATGAGCCAATACGGATCCCTGATCGAGACGTAGAGTTCGTCAGTATTTTTGATTTGCTTTTAACCACCAATCGAGAGATTTATACTGTCACCACTGTCCGCCGTTACGTCCTTCTGACCATAAACTGCTTTCGACATCGAGTATCCTACAGTGACAAAGAGGTGCTTAAACCGCGCAAGATTTGGTACTACAAATCTGCTAAATGAGAAGAACTCATGGAATATTTTCTAACTTTTCTTTGGTTAGACTGCGCTAAGGAGATTTCTGATGTTCTTTTGGTTGGCATGGACACTTATATCCATTTTTCAAAGAAATACCTGTTCAACGGCAAGCCTCGGTTTAAACAAAAATGAAAAGAAGGTGTTGCTTCTAAACATCTTGCCTCCCGACAATGGCGTGAAAATCTTAACGTCGAAAATCGTAACATCTTTGCTCGTGCCCGGAACAAATGCAAAGAAATTATCGATGACACCAAGGAGCACACAATCAGCGAATTTCAAACAAACTTCTTGCTTGCCCAACAGTTCTAGATCCGTTTGGTCAGTCGCTAAGGCATTAGACAAAATTTAACCAAATCCACTATACCACCACTCACACGGCTAGATTATTCTATTGCAACAACACCTGTTGAGAAACCGAACTTGTTGGCTGAACTCTTTGCTTCACCTTCTACTGTTGATTTCCAAGGAAAAATACCACCTACTATTGTAACATTCATTTTTTCTTAGATTTTAAGACCATGTAATGTTACTGATTTTTCACTTTAAATTGTACTTCTTTTCATTTTTGTATCGAGCAGTATATTAATCAGAAATTGCTAGCCGCTCGGTATATTAGTGTGCTGTGCGGGTTTGCGACTGAATCTATCGATACGCCGGGATTGGTCAAATATTTGTATCCGGAGTTTTGGTTCCGGCGTAGCCATATTACCGAGAGAGTGCCCACGGCTTATTTAAGGGTCCGGAGGACAGGAATCGAGGCTTATTTCCACCGAGCCGCCAAGTAGGCTAATTTCCATCGAGCCGCAGCCAGGCTTACTTCGACCGAGCCGCAGTAGAGGCTCATAGCAATATTTACGAGAGCCAAGTAAAGCACGAGTTTTTTTTCTAACGTAAAGCCGTAGTGGGCTCTGAGTGTTTCCTACAAAGTGTGTTCCATCGAAGGCCTAGAAGCCCAAATGAAAACCGTAAGTTACCAGAACATTCATCAATAGACCTATTCCCGAAATAAGTGTCTTAATAGCAATTTGAACTGACAAAAGGTGAAGTGAAAATCACGATTCTTCGCTTTCGGGGGTAGTCAGGTTTTAGAATTTAAATGTCTGATTTAGGGACTCTAATAATAATAACTACCTGTTAGGCTAGAATTTTTTTGTAATCCTTACAACCGCAAAGGTTAGAACTTTTATTTTAAAATCATGAATAAATTTTATTTTTGTTGATTAAAGCTAGTGTCTCACTGAATACCTATCTTACTTTTCAGGATAATGACGGCTGTACCAAACTGTTTTTTTATTTAACAACTGTACACCCTTTCAGTATTTTTTCATTTTTTTAGCTGAAGTTAGATCCTTTCTATTTTAAAATGAATGGTGCCCAAAAGTCGTACAGCTGAGGCTTTTTAAAAATAAAAAAAAAATAATTCCAAAAAGACGTACAAAAATTATCTCTTACCCATATCTCTCTACCAAGGAAAACTGAGCTAGTGTGTGTTTAATTTCTTTAGTTCTTTTAAAATCAGGATCCACTCAATTCATTATCAGAAATTAAAAAGAGGTTGCAAGAAAATTGCGCCCAAGCGTGGGAAAAACAACTTTTCACAGGGTACAAAAGTGCGGGCAAGTTGGCAGGATACAAAATGACGCTGTCAACGCGGGGCTTTTGGAATTTTATTTTTTAAAGGGTTCAGTGTACTAGCTATCGAACAAAGTAAAAGCTCTAACTTTTCAGATATTTTTATTTCATAACATTTATTAAACGAAACTACACTATAGCAATAAGACAAAAGCAGGAAATTTGTAGAATTATTTACTTCAATTTATCTGATGGTGGTATAGATATTTGAATTTTGTTAATCGACTCTAAGATAAGAGATTCCTACTTTTTTCTTAAAAGCTACTTTTATAGTTCAGATTAGCAGATGTGCTGGTTTACTTTAATTTTTGCAGTGTTAGATTTATTTTGCGGAACCGAAGAAAAAACTGTACTTTTTTTTCTCACCGATGTTTTGCATGAATATTAAAAATACTTTGCTGATACGAAACGGTATTTGGAGATTTTTTTGTTGAAAATTCTTAAGATATCTAGTAAAGGAATTTTAATACAAGGCGATACTTAGAAATTTTTTTTAAAATTGTCGAAGATTCTTTTAATGTTTGGTAAAGAAGTTTACATATTTTAAGTACCTTTACATATTTTCTATTTTTGACTATTGGGAGCACAGGAGAAATATTTTCACGACTTTTTAAACAATTCTTTTAAATTGTATTCATTTATCATGGAAGCCTTCAATTTTAAAGTCAATCACCTACTGGAATATGAGTTAGACTATGAACTGAAAATCCGTCGTACTTTCTCAGAACGTCCGGTCGCGGATAAAAGAAAGATTCTAACGAGGATCTTAAGTAAAGAAATTAATGAGCCCGGAAAAAAAAACGATAAAAATAGGGGATGACACTCTGTCTATTAAAGAAGAAACGGCTGGTATCGAAAAGAGTTTAAATTCTATTCAAAACTTAATCGATAGTTATGACGGCGATCCAAATGATTCACTTGTACACCGGGTTAAGTCACGTTTATCGCATGTAGCGGGTCGCGTACAAAGAATTCCCATGCCGGATGACGAAGAGGAAGCGTCGAAGTTTTCCAAATATGTTCAAGAAACAATTGCTACGTGTGTACTCATGGAAGCAAATCTTGCAGAAAAGGTAGCTCCTGGTCATGAGTTACCACAGTTGCCTATTACAACCCCAGTCATAAACGTACCAGCTCCAATCGTGAATTGCGCAGCCAGAAATATTCCTGTCAGCGAATGGCAATTGAAATTTAATGGAGACTCAAAGAGACTCTATCCTTTTTTGGAGAGGCTGACTGAAATAGCTCAAGCTAGGAAAGTATCGGAAGATGAACTTTTCAGCTCTGCTGTTGAATTTTTCACTGGCGATGCCTTCATTTGGTTTAGAAGCATAAAATCAAGTGTCAACGACTGGCATTCCTTGGTAGATAGGCTAAAGAAGGACTTCTTGCAATGTGATGATGATGAAGAATTGTGGTCGGAAATAAAGAGGAGGCGACAAAAGAAGAATGAGTCCACTGTGATTTTTATTGCCCACATGGAATCTCTATTTGGTAGGTTGTCCACCAAGCCTTTGGAAAGTACCAAAGTTAAATTTATACGGAGGAATATTCTGCCTAGTTTCGTCAATCGGTTAGCTCTACTAGATATTAATTCGGTAGCCGAACTCGCCGGGTTATGTAGAAAACTTGAAGAGTCCGATTATTTGTTGGAAAAGAGCAGACCAAAAGGCGAAACTAATATACATTAAGTAGAGTATAATCCAAATGGCCGAAGTGGAGTCTCGACAAATAAGGTTGGGAATATAAATCGGAACCCTAGGAGTAACCAGAAAACGGGAAAAAGAAAAGATAATGACTCTAAAATTAGCGACACTGCAGCTAAAGTGAACGACAAGTCGGTCTCACCTAAGGCAATTTTCACTTGTTGGAATTGCACAGGTCCGAATCACACTTACCAAAATTGTACGGCACCGAAGGGGGTATTTTGTTTCAAATGTGGAACAACTGGTGTGAGACTAACATCATGCCCCAAATGTACAAAAAACGAGTAAGGACGGTATATTACCGAGGCGGATACCCTAAGTCCAACAAAAAAGAGCCTCTAAACATTCGGCTAAGTTACAAGCTCACGTTAGCAGTATAGCCCCTAATCCAAAACGTTCTAGAAACACGGATGGACAAAAATATTCCAATAGATCAGATTGGACTAAATGGTTACAAAAAGTTTCTGATTTTTTAAAGTCTAATAAAAATTCTCCTTCTCAAGTTAAAACTCCTGCTTCTCCAAATGGTCACATGTCTCCTTTATTCGTGCATAAATATTTAGATAACAGACCGCATATCAAGATAAATCTATTAGGTGTCCATTTCTCGGCTTTATTTGACTCTGGTGCAAATGCCTCCGTTGTAGGTCAGAATGGTATTAAAATTTTAAGTCGTTTAAGTATAAAAATATGCCATGTCAAAAATAGAAGTGTTACCACTGCAGATGGCAGCCGTCTAAAAGTTTTAGGTACGGTTGAGTTGCCGCTAGTCTGCAATGGTCATTGTTTAGTAATCTCTGCTCTAGTAGTACCTTCTCTATCACATACTTTGGTTTTAGGATGTGATTTTGCACAAAAATTCGGAATTTTAGTAAATTTTAAAAATAATTCGTGGTATCCACAGTCCCTAGAAGTCAATTCTCAAACAAGTTTTAAAGATTGTTATTCAGAAAGTTCTTTAGAAAACCTTTTCTCACGTCTATGTACCCTAGATGATCTCTCGCGGACGGAACGCTTAAAGGCAGAAAAAGTAATAAGCTCTTTCAAAGAAATAAGTAGTAAAGATAGTTTAGGCCGAACGAATAAAATCAACATGTCTATAGATACGGCTGATGCCAGTCCTGTAAAGACAAGGCCCTTCGCCATGTCTCCGTACATGTCAAAAGTATTAAATAAAGAGTTAGACGAAATGTTGAAACTCGGAGTGATTGAAGAATCAAACAGTCCCTGGTGTTCTCTAATCTTATTGGTGAAAAAGGCCGATGGACAGTATCGTCTATGCTTTGACGGAAGAAAGCTCAACGAGGTCAGCAAATTTGATAACTATTACCGAACATCGATAGAATTTTGACATCACTCAGGAATGCTAAGTATGTATCCTCGATAGATCTTAGAAAGGCATTCTGGCAAATTCCTTTGGACAAATCCTCTAAGGAAAAGACCGCTTTTGCAGTAGTAGGCCGAGGTCTATTTCAGTTCGTCACTATGCCGTTTGGTCTAAAGAACGCTGCTCAAACTCAGCAACGTTTAATGGACGCTATATTTGGTCCGAAATATGAGCCACATATTTTTACCTATCTCGATGATATTTTAGTAACATCGGAAGACTTCGAATCGCATATACGCTTACTTAAAGAAGTAAAAAATAAATTGAAAGAGGCCGGACTGACGATAAATTTGAGCAAATGTGATTTTTTCAAAACTTCTCTAAAGTTTTTAGGCTATATTGTAGGCTCAAATTCCTTGCGTACCGATCCGGATAAAGTAGCAAGCATGGTTAATTATGCGAGACCTACTAATACTACGGAAGTTAAACGCTTCGTAGGAATGTGTTCATGGTACAGACGTTTTATCGAGAATTTTTCTACCTTGTTGTCGCCTATTAATGATCTTTTGAAAGGACGAAAAAAAGGACAATCGATAGATTGGACAAAGGCAGCCGAAGAATCTTTTATAAAGATTAAAGAGCTATTGGTTTCAGCTCCCATTTTATCCCAACCAGATTTTTCCCAACAGTTTTATATTTCTAGTGATGCTTCTAATACCGGTTTAGGGGGCGTCCTAACACAGAAAATCAATGGTGAGGAAAGAGTGATAGCGTATGCCAGTAGAACTTTATCAAAGGCTGAACGTAACTATTCGGTTGTTGAAAAAGAATGTTTAGCAGTACTCTTTAACATCGAAAAGTTTCGACCTTACATAGAAGGTGTTCCTTTCACGGTCATAACAGATCATTATAGTTTATTGTGGCTTAATTCTATTAAAAACCCTAGTGGCAAACTAGCGCGTTGGGCGATTAGGTTGAGACAACATACGTTTAATTTAATTCATAGAAAAGGAGTCCACAATGTTATTCCTGACGCTTTGTCAAGAATCCCAGATCATACAGTGGACGAAAACAGTCTTAATGCACAAATTGACGTAAGAATAGATACAGTTGATATAGATCGCATTGATCCATGGTACGATAATTTGCGGCAGCAAATTAAAGAATTTCCTCAAAATTTTCCGCAGTGGAAGGTGGAAAATGATTTCGTGTACAAATTTATCCCAAACCAGTTGCCTTTAAAAGTTAATGTACCCGAGTGGAAAATACTAGTTCCTAAACCGCAGAGAGGGGAAATTATAGACATGTGTCACACTCCTCCTACTTCTGGTCATTTTGGTTTTTATAAAACTCTTCACAGGGTTCAGGAACAGTATTATTGGCCAAAAATGCGTTTTGATATCTTAAAGTTCGTGAGGACTTGTGAAGTATGTGGAGCGCAGAAATCTCCAAATGCACTACCTATGGGACTGATGGGAAAAGAGAAAAACGGTTAACTACCCTTTTCAAGTCATAGCAGCTGATCTAGTAGGCCCATTCCCACGTTCAAAAAAGAGAAATAAATGGCTTCTCGTGGTTTCTTGCTGGTTTACAAAGTATACCATGCTATTTCCTTTGAAAAGCTCTAAAGCTGGACATATAGAGAGAATTTTGGAAAATAATGTATTTCTAATCCACGGTGTTCCATCGCTCTTAATATGCGATAACGGTACTCAGTTTACCTCTAAGAGTTTTAAGAGCCTAAGTGAAACTTATAGTTTTAATATCCGTTTTAATCCTGTGTACTCTCCACAATGTAATTTTGTCGAACGTAATAACCGAACAATCGGGACCGCTTTAAGAAGTTACGTTGATTCACATGACACTTGGGATGGCAATTTTTCCAAAATTCAACAAGCAATAAATACCGCAAGACATGAAGTAACAGGGTTCACACCATCTTTCTTAGTTTACGGCAGACATATACCTCTATCCGGATCGTATTATAAAAAATTTAGATTTGGATGTCAATGTTGACAGCGAAATAATTCCGGGTAACAGGGGTGCGTACGCCGAAAATTTAAAGGGTTTAAAAGATATTTTCACCGACGTGCGTAGTAAGATACATAAGGCTTATGAACGGAACGGTAAGTCTTACAACCTTAGAAAAAGGGATTTTTCCTTTAAAATAGGTGATCACGTTTGGCGAAAAAATAAAATTCTTTCCAGTGCAGCTGATAAATTCACATCTAAGTTAGTACCTAAGTATGTGCATTGCGTGATAAGAGAAAAGATTTCAGACTTAGTTTATGGTTTAGTTAATTTAGATGGGACTAAAGTAGGACGATGGCATATTAAAGACTTAAAACCATTCAATGGACCTAACCCTAATGAAAGTTTGTCAGAAGAAGAATAATTTATATTTACATTATCTTAATTGCTTTACTTTATCTTTTGATGTTGCTCTGTGGAGGTGACGACCTCGTTTTTTTTGACTGTTATAAAAGTTGAGCAGAGGATAGCTTACTTTTATTGTTTAATGCTAAGGTTTTGGGTATTGGCCATATCCCAAACTTAGGTTGATTGTGGTTGATGTTTAGCATCGACTCAGCTGTTGCGAGCTTGCGAAGGAGTCATACTCAGGATATATCATAAGACTGGTATGTCGGTGGTCGCGGGATTTGATTTGCCTAAGACCCCAAATAATATCCAGTTCTTGACACTTGGAAGCGAAATTTTGATTAGAGGCAATCCAAGGTGATCTTAAGTTAGGACAAGCGCAAGATGTAGCTCGTGTAGTGTGATGTAGAGTCAAAATTTTTATGAGCAATTTCAAAGTTTGTTACCCGAGTGGGTGTATTTCTATTACCTTAGTGGTATATGTTGGGTGCAATTAAGAGTAAATTGATTTTGGTTTAGCCAGTAAGTCTAAGACTTGGATTATTTTGATTTAGACCTTCTTGTGAATTGACAAACTGAGGGTATACTTTTTTCTTTTCAGAGCCGTTTAAACGTTACCTTTGAGTCACTAATTTTTTTAAAATTTTTTTGCATGGACTCATAGGCGTATGTTGAGTTTTTTCGGTATACTATCAGATTGATAGGAAATTGAAGTCCTGCAGGAGAACTAAAGGCTGATCATTTACAGGAGACGAGAGCAAAGTAAGACAGTCGTTTCACAAAGAAATGATCAAAATCTGATACCGAGATGAGAACCTTGCTAAGAGAGGCTAAGCGCAGTGAAGGAAGATTCCTAACCGAATTTTTAGATTTCCAAGAGGTAATCTAGAAGTTTGGGCTGACAGAAAACGGTTATGCCTGACACCTGTAGCAGTTTCTTCTAGAGGCTATTGTCTAGGAAGACGATTAACACCATGATCGAATATTTTAGCTGTCAACGATGTTTTCTTCTTGTTTCTGATTAAGCTGGAAAAGCTCTTGTCGTCTTCAAAAGTTTTGTTGCATTGCCACCGAAATATTGAGAAATTTTTGCTTCATGTAGCTTTTTAAGCTCATTTTCGTTTTTTGGAAATTTCCGTTAGAAGCTTGGTTAAGTCAACCTTGTAAACCTTTTAGGTTGTATCCCATGAGTTATCTGTTTTTACAGGCCGTGATGCACCGGGTGCTAACAGATGCCGTTACGACGTTTGGCAGGAAGTTAGTCTTCCTGAGGAACAGATTGATTGGAAGGGTAGTCTATGGGGGGTGAACGTTTGACCTTTGGGACCTTTAGGGGTTTTGTTACCCAATGGTTATTTCTATTTGAACCAAAGGAGAGCCTAGCTACTGTAGTCGACCTCAGCTCCAATTAGCCTATTAGTGGTGACAGGCTGTTGGCAGTAGTGTGTTTTCGGAACACCCTATTGATTAAATTCTTTTTTTGACTTATGTGGTAACCGTTTTAGTTTAGTGGATGCTATAATTTACTCCCTTTTGTTGGTGGACACCAGGGTCACCATTTCCGTATTTTATTGTCTCCACCTTCAGTATATCGTGGTGAGGTGTTTGTCTCCTGTTATGTGGGATGGATTGAATGTTTTTCGTTGTTGTTCCAGGGCGAGACCAGTACACGAGGGTTCTTCATGCAACTTGAAGAGGCGCAATGCTGGTTAAGTTTTATATCTCTGTATAGCCACCCTGAAGAATGACGGAGGGCGTTTGTTCTGGCTCATGTTTCTAGGCAGATTTGTCACTTTGGTGCGATGTGCCGAAGATTTGATTAGCTTTTGCTAAGAGCTTTCACCAAGCTCAGTATGGAGTTATCATAACCAAGAGTTTGGGATTTGAACTCCTGTATATATTTCTGTATATATTTCTGTATATATTTCGGAGTATGTTGGTTGCCTGAGGGCATGTGCTCAAAATGCGTGATTTTGAGTCGTTTTGCTTATGGACTCCTATATATAGGGTTATGACTATAGGGAGGTCCTATTTCGAGACTTGCTGTCTCATATAGTTATATTGGGAATGTTTCCTAGAATGTTAGTTGTGCGCAGACTAATCATTCTGTTCTTAGTGAACATTGCTTTTTGAAGCAGGATCATTCAGTTTGGTGAATTTTAGCTTTTATAGCTATTCACTGTGTTTAGGGTGAATTTTAGCTTTTATAGCTATTCACTGTGCCTATAGTGATATTGTTAGCTTTTATAGCTGCTCACTATGTTAATGGCGAGATTGTTCTTTAAGAACGCGGACTTTGTGTAGTCGAGGGCTATTTACAGAGTGTTTTCTTGGCGAGGAACCGAGGTTTTTTCTGGCGATGTACCAGAATGTTTTCTTGGCGAGGAGCCGAGGTTTTTTCTGGCGATATACCAGAGCGTTTTCTTGGTGAGGAGCCGAGGTTTTTTTTTCTGGCGATATACCAGAGTGTTTAGTTGGCGATGAGCTGACGCGTTTTCTGGCGATCAACCAGAGCGTTTTCCCTGGCGATTTTAGCATGTCTAGATGTCTTAGGACGTCGACATTGCGCGAAAGAGTGCGATTATTTTCTGATGCGACTAGTAGTGATACTAGAGTTAGAATGTTCTCTTAGCGGTGAGCTAGAGCATTGATGGCGATTTTTTCCGAGCGTTTGTCTGGATTTTCATCCAGATGTTTTTCTTAGCCTTGTGCTAAATGGTCTTACAAGACTTTCTCTTTTTAGTGTTAGTGTTTGCACTAGAATCATTTATTTTTTTGTTTTTCTTTATTTAAGAATTTTTATAAATTTCTTTTGCTGAAATAGAAAATTTTCAGACAATCCTTAAAATATTTTAAGGGGGGTGTTCATACTTTGTTTCAGTTCATTTTTTTGATTTAGACAAGAGTCTAGACAAAATTTTTTTTTGTTGTTTTGGTAACAATAACAGAGCTGATTCTTTTATATAAGACCGCGATTGTTACTTTAGAAAGGTATTTCTTATATTCATGCAAGGATTTTTATTTACTTTTTGATGTACTTAACCTTAGTGCTTAATTAAGTTAAGTCTAGTTATAAGATTCTTGTGTACATGCAAAGATTTTCATTTGGTTTTCATTGTACTTAATATTAGTGCTTAATTGAATTAAGTCTAGTAGTAAGGTCCGAAGTTTGTAATTTTGTTTTAAGTTCTGACCTTAGTAGCAAGTGATAGTGTACCACTTTGTACCTTTTCATAGGTAGCCTTAGTTTAATAGACTAGTGTAGTCTATTTCTTTTTGGAAGGGGGTAAATGTAACATTCATTTTTTCTTAGATTTTAAGACCATGTAATGTTACTGATTTTTCACTTTAAATTGTACTTCTTTTCATTTTTGTATCGAGCAGTATATTAATCAGAAATTGCTAGCCGCTCGGTATATTAGTGTGCTGTGCGGGTTTGCGACTGAATCTATCGATACGCCGGGATTGGTCAAATATTTGTATCCGGAGTTTTGGTTCCGGCGTAGCCATATTACCGAGAGAGTGCCCACGGCTTATTTAAGGGTCCGGAGGACAGGAATCGAGGCTTATTTCCACCGAGCCGCCAAGTAGGCTAATTTCCATCGAGCCGCAGCCAGGCTTACTTCGACCGAGCCGCAGTAGAGGCACGAGTTTTTTTTCTAACGTAAAGCCGTAGTGGGCTCTGAGTGTTTCCTACAAAGTGTGAAATCGGTTTTGTGTTCCATCGAAGGCCTAGAAGCCCAAATGAAAACCGTAAGTTACCAGAACATTCATCAATAGACCTATTCCCGAAATAAGTGTCTTAATAGCAATTTGAACTGACAAAAGGTGAAGTGAAAATCACGATTCTTCGCTTTCGGGGGTAGTCAGGTTTTAGAATTTAAATGTCTGATTTAGGGACTCTAATAATAATAACTACCTGTTAGGCTAGAATTTTTTTGTAATCCTTACAACCGCAAAGGTTAGAACTTTTATTTTAAAATCATGAATAAATTTTCTTTTTGTTGATTAAAGCTAGTGCCTCACTGAATACCTATCTTACTTTTCAGGATAATGACGGCTGTACCAAATTGTTTTTTTATTTAACAACTGTACACCCTTTCAGTATTTTTTCATTTTTTTAGCTGAAGTTAGATCCTTTCTATTTTAAAATGAATGGTGCCCAAAAGTCGTACAGCTGAGGCTTTTTAAAAATAAATAAAAATAATTACAAAAAGACGTACAAAAATTATCTCTTACCCATATCTCTCTACCAAGGAAAACTGAGCTAGTGTGTGTTTAATTTCTTTAGTTCTTTTAAAATCAGGATCCACTCAATTCATTATCAGAAATTAAAAAGAGGTTGCAAGAAAATTGCGCCCAAGCGTGGGAAAAACAACTTTTCACAGGGTACAAAAGTGCGGGCAAGTTCACAGGTTACACTATTCTCATAGTGCAGTCAAGGATGCCCGATATTGTCTTCAAACAGAGTATCATAAAACGTATTTTAATGAAGGTAGACACCAAAAAGGCTTCTGGCACTGACGAAATACTTGTCAAAGTACTCAAAAACTGCGCTAGAGAACTAACACCAGTTTTCTGTAGACTTTTCAATCTACTCTACAGAAAGGGAAGCCGATATTCAAGAAGACCTTGCCAAACAACTACCGATTAGTCGCACTGCTTTCAATAATGTCATGGAAAAGGCTATCAGTCAGCATTTTCTAAAATATCGTGAAGGATTCAATATTATTAGCGGCCATCAATATCGCTTTCCTAAACATAGATCAACAGGAGATCTTTTAACTTATGTAACACATGTTTGGAACAACGCTGTTGAACACTGTGGAAAATTTCGAGCGGTTGCTCTTGATATATCCAAAGCACTGGCACGATCGATTGTTGGCTAAACTGCGCTCTTCTGGTATGTCTGAAAAGTTCTGTTTATGGCCCTCAAGTTTCCTCAAAGAGCATTCTTTACGAGTGGCAATCGACGAGTTTCTCTCTAACACCTTCACTATCAACGTCGGTGTGCCCCAGGGCTTCATACTGTCTCCTACTCCCTTTCTTATATACATTAACAATCTGCTGGAATAGACCAGGCAGCAATCTATAGCTTTGATGACAGTACACTTATCTCATCGTACACTTTGGATGCTCGAACATCGTCTACTTATGCAAATATCCGCAGACACCAGGAGGTCGTTCAGCTTAACAAAGACCTGGAAGAAGTTCTATCTGCGGGTGACAGTAACTAAGTAGAATTTAATGCTACAAAAAAACCAGGCCGTAGTGTTATCTAAAAAAAGTAACGTTGCTGAAACCGACATAGTTATGTCGGGGCACTCGATCCCTCAGCAATTTACTGGGCGTTACTTTGCGAGCAAATATGTCTTGGTATGACAATATTACAAACATAGAGTGGAAAAATAAAGTGTTTGGTGTAGTGGTGATACTGAGTAATAGCAAAGAGAGCTTCTCAAAAGCTGGGAATATTATTTCGAACTAGACAGCTTTACACTCCACAACAACTGTTAATTCTGTAGAAAGCTCAAATTCGACCAACGATGGAATACTGCTCCCATATTTGAGGCTCTGTTCGCAAACATACACTGCATTTATTTTATTCTATTCGGAAGAGATCTGTTCGCCTGATTGGAGACCAAGAACTGGCCAGCAACCTCGATTTCTTGGAACATCGAAGAACGGTTAGCGACTTGTAGTATTTTATGGAAAGTATATAATATATATATATATATATATATATATATATATATATATATATATATATATATATATATATATATATATATATATATATATATATATATATATATATATATATATATATATATATATATATATATATATATATATATATATATATATATATATATATATATATATATATATATATATATATATATATATATATATATATATATATATATATATATATATATATATATATATATATATATATATATATATATATATATATATATATATATATATATATACATATATATATATATATATATATATATATATATATATATATATATATATATATATATATATATATATATAAGTTATGAAACTAGTTGGGGGAACTCGGCAAAAAACAGGCATCAACAGATGTTCATACTATATTCATTTAGCCAATATTTCGGTCCTAGGTTGGGACCTTCATCAGGGCACAAACTGAAAAAGAGATAACGAAGCAACCAATAAAGAGAATTAGGCATAAAGACTTGGTGTTATGAAGTCAAGTTTTTAATTATCAATTTTGATTATTAATTTCTGATTTGCAATTTTCTTGATTTCAATCCTACAATTATTAATATGTAACTATTGTAATTAAACAGTATTATTATTCTAAACAATCACAAATTATTATTAACATTATGAAGAAATGTCAACAAAAATTACTCACTTGTAGTATGAAATTTAATCTAACAAGAATGACCATCAATAACAATCGCCATAGTAAAAACCAACACTGAAATAAAACTACCACAATTCACTAACATATTAACATAAAAACATGGCATTTACAGCAGGGATGCCATTGATAACGTTGGATGCTGAAATTCAAAAACTAATTAACCACCTGCCATCTTAAAGAAAAATGAAAAGTGACAACTTTGACAGGGCGCTGAAAAAGGACGACCACTTGACAGATGTAAGGGATCACTCAAAAAGAATAAAAGGAAAGGTCGAACGACCAGGAAAGGACCGGTTTTAGTACGAAATTAAGTGCTACGTCATATAATAAAATTTTGGTATAAAGGGAAAGGATATCCAATGGGAAGGCAAATTTTCGCTGTTATGACCATTGAGTGACATATAAAGGAAACAAATTTTACTTCATCGGGGGGGGGGGGGAGGGAGTAAAGCAAGGGAAAAAAGGGAGGCGGTAATTTGAAAGGATTTTTCATTGATTGGGAACATATTATTCAATTTATTATTATAATTATTATTGTTATTAATGTTACTTGCATAGGAATGTAATTATAAAGAAATTGAGGGGAACCAAGAAAAACATATACCTAAACAAGATGGTACCCAGAGGGCAGTATGCAGGAGGACAGAGCTGTCAAATACCAAAACGAAAGTTATTATGAGGAGTATGACGACCCAGAGATATTATGCAAAGGATGACGATCACAAGAGAGAAGAAAGCTGTATATGCTGCTCAGGCCGTCAAGATCAGTTCTTTTATTAATATTTTGGGGATTCTCGTTGATATAGCACATCTCAAGGAATTCTCTTTTAAGAAGGTTTTTTTGGAAATGAAGGATTTTTGGTTCTCTGAAATTAAAGGAATGTCCATTATCAACAGAGTGAGTTGCCAGTGCACATCTTTGTGGATGGCATCTGGTGTCGCTTTTATGTAATGCGATGCGACGGTTGAGACATTGTGATGTCTGGCCAATATATACAGCAGGACAATCAAGACAGGAGACGGAATAGACTACATCTGACATAGAAAGAATAGGTAAAGAAGATTTCAATTTGCTGAAAATACGTTTATTTTTATAGAAATAGTACTTGGCAATCTTAACATTGGGAATGACGTGCAAAATATGAACCAATTTTGAAGTAAGACCAGGTATAAATGGCAAAGAGAGCAAGGAAGGACTAATTTCCGTATGGCTAGCAGGGGGTAACTGGGGTAGAAGGGAAGGAGGGAATAAGAGTACAGGAGGAGGTTCTGGTAAAATGTCATTAGAGAGGAAGAGCTTGTCGACTTCATCCTTGGTCTTGAGCAGGAACTTCTTATTGTACCCATTTTCCACAAAGAGATTGGTAAGTAATGTTTGTGCTTGAGGAAGATAATCTGGGTGAGCTATATTTCTAATTCTTCGATATAGGCCTTTTTTGACATTTATTTTGAATTAGAAATATAGCTCACCCAGATTATCTTCCTCAAGCACAAACATTACTTACCAATCTCTTTGTGGAAAAATGGGTACAATAAGAAGTTCCTGCTCAAGACCAAGGATGAAGTCGACAAGCTCTTCCTCTCTAATGACATTTTACCAGAACCTCCTCCTGTACTCTTATTCCCTCCTCCCCTTCTACCCCAGTTACCCCCTGCTAGCCATACGGAAATTAGTCCTTCCTTGCTCTCTTTGCCATTTATACCTGGTCTTACTTCAAAATTGGTTCATATTTTGCACGTCATTCCCAATGTTAAGATTGCCAAGTACTATTTCTATAAAAATAAACGTATTTTCAGCAAATTGAAATCTTCTCTACCTATTCTTTCTATGTCAGATGTAGTCTATTCCGTCTCCTGTCTTGATTGTCCTGCTGTATATATTGGCCAGACATCACAATGTCTCAACCGTCGCATCGCATTACATAAAAGCGACACCAGATGCCATCCACAAAGATGTGCACTGGCAACTCACTCTGTTGATAATGGACATTCCTTTAATTTCAGAGAACCAAAAATCCTTCATTTCCAAAAAAACCTTCTTAAAAGAGAATTCCTTGAGATGTGCTATATCAACGAGAATCCCCAAAATATTAATAAAAGAACTGATCTTGACGGCCTGAGCAGCATATACAGCTTTCTTCTCTCTTGTGATCGTCATCCTTTGCATAATATCTCTGGGTCGTCATACTCCTCATAATAACTTTCGTTTTGGTATTTGACAGCTCTGTCCTCCTGCATACTGCCCTCTGGGTACCATCTTGTTTAGGTATATGTTTTTCTTGGTTCCCCTCAATTTCTTTATAATTACATTCCTATGCAAGTAACATTAATAACAATAATAATTATAATAATAATTTGAATAATATGTTCCCAATCAATGAAAAATCCTTTCAAATTACCGCCTCCCTTTTTTCCCTTGCTTTACTCCCCCCCCCCCCCCCCCCCCCCCAGATGAAGTAAAATTTGTTTCCTTTATATGTCACTCAATGGTCATAACAGCGAAAATTTGCCTTCCCATTGGATATCCTTTCCCTTTATACCAAAATTTTATTATATGACGTAGCACTTAATTTCGTACTAAAACCGGTCCTTTCCTGGTCGTTCGACCTTTCCTTTTATTCTTTTTGAGTGATCCCTTACATCTGTCAAGTGGTCGTCCTTTTTCAGCGCCCTGTCAAAGTTGTCACTTTTCATTTTTCTTTAAGATCGCAGGTGGTTAATTAGTTTTTGAATTTCAGCATCCAACGTTATCAATGGCATCCCTGCTGTAAATGCCATGTTTTTATGTTAATATGTTAGTGAATTGTGGTAGTTTTATTTCAGTGTTGGTTTTTACTATGGCGATTGTTATTGATGGTCATTCTTGTTAGATTAAATTTCATACTACAAGTGAGTAATTTTTGTTGACATTTCTTCATAATGTTAATAATAATTTGTGATTGTTTAGAATAATAATACTGTTTAATTACAATAGTTACATATTAATAATTGTAGGATTGAAATCAAGAAAATTGCAAATCAGAAATTAATAATCAAAATTGATAATTAAAAACTTGACTTCATAACACCAAGTCTTTATGCCTAATTCTCTTTATTGGTTGCTTCGTTATCTCTTTTTCAGTTTGTGCCCTGATGAAGGTCCCAACCTAGGACCGAAATATTGGCTAAATGAATATAGTATAAACATCTGTTGATGCCTGTTTTTTGCCTAGTTCCCCCAACTAGTTTCATAACTTAGGATTTTGTTAGATACGGCAACTTTTGCTTTCTCTCTCTTTATATATATATATATATATATATATATATATATATATATATATATATATATATATATATATATACATATATGGGATGCCAGATGGGAGCCGCGTTTGTTGACTCCAGATCAAAAACGCGCAAGGAAGGACCTTTCATAATCGCGTTTGAAAAAGTTGTAGCATAATCCAAAGGACTTCTGGCCTCACATCTTGGAGACAAAACTGCAATTAAAACATTGGGTTGGCGTATATGAAAGTACACCGACAAAAGCGAGAACAGTTTAATGGGCGGGAAAAATGATGGCAACTGTTTTGTCGGACTCACAGTATATTATCATGATTGGTTGTTTAGAAGAGGGTTAATACAGTGACTGGCTCTTACAACGCAACATTACTGGAACGTTTGCATATTGAGTTGAAGTAGATGCGACCAAGATTAGCGAACAGAAAAGTGCTCCTTCACTAGAATAATGCGCCTTCTCACATTGACAACTTCAAAGACAAAAGTACACGAGCTGGACTTCGAAATAGTTCCCCACTCACCATATTCCCCAGATTTGGCTTTTTGGCAGTGACTTTTTTGTTTTCTATCCTCAAAAGTTGGCTTGAAGGAAATAAATTTTCATCGAGTGAAGAGGTTTGTGTTGTAAACGAGTATTAAGCTTAGTTCAAAACAATTTTTTTAGAGAATCATAAATTTTGAATCTCGCTGG
The DNA here is from genome assembly GCA_019049505.1 of Pachyrhynchus sulphureomaculatus. Classification (NCBI taxonomy): domain Eukaryota; kingdom Metazoa; phylum Arthropoda; class Insecta; order Coleoptera; family Curculionidae; genus Pachyrhynchus; species Pachyrhynchus sulphureomaculatus. The sequence goes on from CM032450.1 coordinate 1,456,201, forward strand.
ACCAAACGTGTTGAGCTCAATGGAGATTATGTTTAGAAATAACTATTTGTTTTTGCAAAAAAAAATGTTATTTTGCTTGTTTTTAAAAAGACTTTTCAATGCATCCTCGTATACAGGGTTATATATCCTATAAAGTGTTCTTACCATTTTAAATTTACAGTATGAGTAGTAGGTAAGACGGTTAATATCAACAAAATATTAGTTCTTTTTACAGACTTTTCATTTTTAAACATTTACCGATAACAATACTACAGGGTGACTCAACGATAGAGTAAAGTTCAATATTTCATTTGTTTCGGAAATGACGAAAAAATGTTAAATACAATGGTTTTAGGGAATGTTAAGGTGCACAGTATAAAATTATTTTTGAGTATACAGGGTACTTCAAAAATGTGTGGTCGATATAACATATGATTTTTTTAAATGGAACATCCTATTTTCTCATTCATTTTTAAATTGTGCGTAAAATTTTATAACTTTTTTATTAATAATGTTATATACCTAAACCTTGTAGTTTTTCTAAATTTCATTTTTTTTTCTTTAAATACTAGTTTTCAGTTTTCTAAAAAAATGTCAGTAGCACTATTGTTTCTGAAGGTGGAATATTCATAATTGGTACGAGCGTTCTATAGAGATGCACAAGGTGTTCTAAATAAATTTATATAATTTCGACTATTTTAAATTTAAAAAATCTAAAATTTTGTAAATGGCACACTCTGTATATTATTACTTTTTCCTATAAATTTTACAAAACCCTCCAACTTTTATTAAGTATGTCATATACCTATTTCTAATAGTTTTCGATTTATTTTGAAGTTTTCAGTTTTTACCCTTGTTTTTAGTACACTTACGCTATAAGGTCATAGTTGCCAAGACAAAACAAAAATGTAGGCATTGTCAAATTTTGACATGTCTATTAAGCAAGTAAAAATAGTTTATTTTGTTGTAGTAAGTGACGTATAAAGGTAACAGTTAAAGATATTCCTAAAAATGAATTAATTTATATGGTTTATATACTGGGCGAGGCGGGAAAAAATTGTCTTTTGGCAGTAAGGCTTTACGGAGCGAAGTACCCTAATAGACGTATACTATCTAGAAAAACTTTTCCGTGCTTAATGGAACGGTTTAATTATAGTGGTAGCGTTGACTATACGAAACGAGAAGTAATAAACCAGAATGCTACCAATGAGGAAAGAAATGGAGATAAGATAATTCCCAGGTCAGCAGCCGTCAACTAGCTGACTTATCTGATACATCCCAATCTACGGCTAATCACACTACGAGAAAATACAAGTATCATTCTTTTCATATGGAACTACACCAAGAAGGCCGAGGCCGGTCCAAATTTTTTATCCAAATGAAGCTACTTTTCGCAGTAATGGGGCAGCTAACAGCCATAACATGCCTTATTATTCAGCAGTTAATCCATTTTGGGTCCGGGAAGTTCAAAACGCTTAATGTATGGTGTGGAATATTAAATTTTCGAATTATTGGTCAATATTTTTTCCGCGGACCTCTTAACGGGCCTAGATATCTAAATTTTGTTGATAACTTTGAAAGGGAACAAATGTGGATTCAACAAGACGGAGCTCCTGCTCATTACCACCGGAAAGTTCGAGAATTTTTAAACGATCGTTACCCACACAAATGGATTGGTAGGGATGGATTCATTCAGTGGCCCCTCGATCATGTGACTTAACACCTTTAGACTTCTGGGGCTACATTAAAGATCGTGTTTGTGTGAATCCCTCTACAACACTAGTAGATATGGAAAATAGGATACGGGATGCGTGCGGGACAATAACGCCCTTTATGCTAAGGAAAGTGAAGTACACTACAGTAAAACGACTAAACATGTGTATTCAAGTAAACGGGCATATTTTTGAACATTTATTACGTCATAATAATTAATCACTAGATAAGTTAAACCATATTAAAATTACTATTAACTATTTGTTTATGTTCTCACAATAGTGTAAGCGAATTAAAAACAAGGGTAAAAATTGAAAAATTTAAAATAAATGGAAAACTATTAGAAATAGGTATATGACATACTTAATAAAAGTTGGAGGATTTTGTAAAATCTATCGGAAAAAATAATAATATATAGGGTGTGCCATTTAAAAACTTTGAGATTTTTCAATTTAAAATAGTCGAAATGTATAAATTAATAAATTTTTTCATCTCTATAGAATGCTCGTACCAATTATAAATATTCCATGTTCAGAAACAATGGCTCTACTGACAATTTTTTACAAAACTGAAAACTAAAATTTTTTTAAACAGATCAAAATATTAGAAAAAGAGTTTAGGTATAAAACATTATTAATAAAAAAGTTATAAAATTTTTCGCAGAATTTAAAAATAAATTGGAAAATAGGATGTCTCTATCGTTGACTCACCCTGTATATTGAAATTATAATACATTTAATATTCTAAGTCATTCGACTCTAATGAAATGTGCATTATTGACAACGTAATGAAAGCTATTATAATAATATAGAGAAATAAATTGGTTTATTTGTTTAGGTTTCAACATTATAATAATATAAATAATATTACAAATACCATAAATAGATGGGGTTTTAAGGACATAAATGTCAATATTTTCAAACTATAAATTTCTTCAAAATTTCCATATTGTTAAAATATTTTATACTAGCCGTGCCCGCGGCTCCGCTCGCGTGGACTTGATTCACCTGTATCGTCATTGTTTATTCGTTATGTTTATATTATTATATAGCTCGAGGAGCCTTAGAGGCTCATGACTTGGTTGCATACTTGTCTCCACTTCTTTTTGCCTTTTGTTAGCTTCAACTCCGGATCTTGGTGTACTGCCTGAATCCATGTAGATCGAGATCTACCCCTGCCTCTTCTTCCAACCACTCCTCTTACTAGAGCTTGCTTTGCCTGTCTTTCTTCCTTCATCCTTGCCACGTGTCCCAACCATCTTAATCGTTGGCTTCTTATGATTTGGCTTATAAGGGGTTTCGTATATAGGCATTTTAATTCGTAGTTTGTTCTTCATCTCCACAGTCCCTCTTCTTTCCTTCCTCCGTAGATTCTTCTTAAAGCTTTCCTTTCCCACACTTCCAACGTCTCCTTTCCTCTGGCATTCAGTTTCCACGTTTCGCATCCATATGTCACCGTGGGTCTGACAACTGTCGTATATATTCTTTCTTTTGCTTTTCTTGATACATTCTTTGATTTCAATATTGGATACATTGCCCTCAAACATTACTGTCCTTTCGCTATTATTTCTTGTATCTCCGTCTTTTCTTGTCCACTCTCTGTTATTGTTACTCGCAGATAATTAAATTTGTCTACTTTTTCAAACACATATCTTTTCCCTAAGTTGTTTATTATATCTAAACGTTTGTTGTTTTTATTATCCTTCTTCTTTGTAATTTCTATGTATTTTGTTTTTTCCTTATTTATCGTTAGTCCTCTCATCCTTCCCCTTTCTTCTATCCTACTTATGACTTTTTCCATGTTCTCTTTTGCTCTTGAAATCACTGCTACATCATCCGCATAGGCCAAGCATTGGCAGGTTTGTTGGTATATCGTTTCATTTGTTTTTATTTCTGACTCCCTGATTATCTTCTCTAGTACCAAATTAAATAGACATGTCGACACTGGATCTTAATCTTCTTTTCACCTTAAACTCGTCTGATACTTTGCCCTCAACCAACACTCTCTTTCCTGTATCATTCAGGGTCATTCTCACCATGTGAATCAATTTACTTGGAATTTTTAGTTCTTCCATTATCTTGTAGAGTCCTTCTCTATTTACAGAGTCATATGCTTCTCTGAAATCCGACAAGACCAAGTGTAGTGCCAAATTTTGTTCTAAGCTATTATCTTGGATTTGCTTAATCGAAAATATCTGGACTGTAACACTACTATCTTGTACACGACATCCAGTAAGGCTATTGGTCTATAATTAGCACATATAGTTTTTTCTCCTTTTTTGAATATTGGACAAATGAGCGACTCTCTCCAGCTCACTGGCATCTTTTCTGTTTCCCATATTTCTCGCATCAACCGACATATTTCATTTTCCAGATCTACTCCTCCAGCTTTTATTATTTCTGCTGTTATACAAGTTCCACCCGGGGCCTTATTTTTTTGGGTTCTGAGTATTTCTCTTATTTCGTCTTTGCAGGGTTTGTTTGTCCCATCCTGCCCTTCAGTTAATTTTGTTTCTTATTTCTCATTCAACTGCTCATTTTCATCTCCATTTAATGTTTCTTTAAAGTATTCCGCTCATCTATTCAGTCTTTCTGCCAAGCTTAGTGCTAAACTTCCATCTTTTTTCCTACATAATAGCATTTTGTCTCTGTTTATTCCCATTGTATTTTATAAAAAAAAAAACACGTAAATCAGATAAGTGGTTCTTGAGTGCTAAGCGCATTAATGGACAGACAGACAGAGACACGTTACGTTTTATATATATTATAGATTTTTTTGACATATATTAAATTAAGAATTAAAAAAAAAACACGTAAATCGGGTGAGTGGTTCTGGAATGATAAGCATACTACTACTAACGGACAGACAGACAGAGAGACGTTGCGTTTTATATATATTATATAGATTATTATTATTGTTATTATATAACCTGGCCAGAGAACATATGTTTGGATTTAAAAAAAACACGTAAATCGCATAAGTGGTTCTCGAGTAATAAGCGCACTAACAGACGGACAGACAGAGAGACGCTGTATTTTATATATATTATAGAAGATTATAGATAACCTGGCCAGAGAACAAATGTATGAATTAAAAAAAAAAATACGTAAATCGGATAAGTGGTTCTCGAGAGATAAGCGCGCTAACGGACAGACAGACAGACAGAGAGACGTTACATTTTATATACATTACAGATATTCTTTGCTGCATGATATTGTTCCATATTTAATGGTTTAGGCAGTGTATTGCAAGAGAACGCGCTAGCGGCAAACTTTTTTCGGACTTGATTCACTATTATCGTCACTGCTTATTCCTTATGTTATAAAATATAGCCTATGACGCACATCTAAAGCATCACCGGTTCTCACTTCTTTCATCTCCATTGTAGAGCTCAGGATTCGGGCTTGTGTCTATTTTATAAAAAGCAATCACAGATTGCTAAATCAGGGCTATGGTGTGTATGTTTTACCTCAGTAAATCCTCAGCTTTCAGCAATAGGCTGACCTGTGAAGGCTTTGTGGACCTTGCTATTATCGCGCAAGCAAGCTTAAGGTTTTGGAAAGCTCTTCCGGAAACTCTTCCATTAATTATAGACCCTTTTGTCCATATATTCAATAAACAAAATTCCTTTTCAGTCCCTGCCTCTATCAACTTTTCAAAAGAGGAGTTTTCGCCTTGTTTGGAGGTAGAGAACACGCCAGTCTCATCATCGGTGATAATTCGTCAAAAATACCTTTTAGCTTTCTTTAAAGCACCCAAATGTTCTGGAGAAATTTCTTGGATATGTCAAACTTGAAAACTGTAGAGAAGGATACTCTAGCTTTTTTAGCAAGCACTGGAATATGCATTCTCGATCTAACAACACCACTCTTTCTGTTCTGGGGTCATCCTGAATTTAGTCTCGGTCCCATGGATACTATATAGACCAACATTTTACTTGAAAATAAGACGTTGACGTATACCTAGAGTTTTCTTCATGAATAAACTTTGCTACATTCCTCTGTTTAGGCAGTGTATTGCAAGAGAACGCGCTAGCGGCAAACTTTTTTCGGACTTGATTCACTATTATCGTCACTGCTTATTCCTTATGTTATAAAATATAGCCTATGACCTGACCAGAGAACATATGCATGTTTTAAAAAAAAAGCACGTAAATCGGATAAGTGGTTCTTCAGTGATAAGGGCAACAGACAGACAGACAGAGAGACATTACATTTTATATATATTATAGATGGTTTCTTCTCTAAACAAGAGGGGAGAAAAGCAACCATTGAATAAATCAGATTTTACGGTTGGTTCTGGTACACAAAATACACATTTATATACGAAGTTTGTCAAAATGCTTTTGTTTATGGCTGTTGTGTTTCCTCAAAGAAAATCCTTTACAAGTGACAGTCGATGGGTTTCTTTTTAGTTCCTTTGCTATCAACGCTGGTATGCCTCAAGGCTCCATATTCTCTTTCTTCTTTACATTAACGATCTGTTGAAATGAACCAGGAATCCAATCAACAACTTTGTAGATGACATAGCTATACACAAACCCAGGCGACACTATTATGTCGGGACACTTCATTTCCATATTATCGTCACACAATTAGCTTGCAGTTAACTTGGAAGAAAATAGACTATAACTTCGCATGAACATGTTGGAAGGACCTATAAAGCTTTACCCTCCACAAAAACTTTTAATTCTGTACAAAGCGCAAATTGGACCAATGATGGAATATTGCTTCCATGTTTGATGCTCTGCATCCAAACATACTCTGTATTTGTTGGACTTTACTTAGAAGAGAGCTGCTCGCCTGATTGGAGACTTAGAGATCACTAGCACCGTTAATTTCTTAGAACATCGAAGAACGGTTTGCGGCTTGTTTATTTATTTATTTATATATTTATTATCAATAAACGGGAAACCCCATTATAAAAGTTATAATATCTAATATATAAAGTAATAACAAGAGTACAGTAATGAGTATTTAGATAGAACAAAAATAAATGATATAACATCACAGTTCAAAACACCCAATCTTATAAACAGGAAACATATCAGTGGTCACACACCACTTTAATGACTTCCAGAAGCCAGACAGCGAGCCTCCGAATGGATTGATGGAAGGATTATTATTTAGGAAGAGCAAGGATCTAGTCAATGGAGAGTGGACTCCATAGTTAGTTCCGTGATGACCGATGACAAATATCTCATTTCTTCTTAAGCAGCGTTCTGTAACCTTCAACTGTATCTGCCCTAAGAGGGGTAGACAGTCAATACCACCATTTAGCAATTTAATTATCGTGGAAAGATCTGACACCCTTCTCCTGTCTTCTAATGTCCGCACTAGCCAGGGCCCCTCTGTCACCAACCAACCCCAATCAATGAGAGCAATATCCAATATATTTATTCTGGACACGTTCAATCCCTGCGCTGTGAACATTGTAGTAAGGTGACCATACCGTTGATGCATATTCAAGGTGGGATCTTACCAGAGAACAGTATAACTTCTACATTGATTCAATAGATAGATCTCTTCCGATTCTAAAAAGAAGTCCCAACATTTGGAATGCCTTTCTTGTCATGCAAGAGCAGTGTTCCCTAAATGACAACTGGGCGTCCATTATGACTCCCACATCCTTCAAAGAACTAACCGGTAACAAGTCCTCATCACCAACCTTATACTGAAAGGTTATTTTATTCTTTTTCTTATAAAAACTAATCGTACTACACTTCCCAAGGTTTAAAGACAATCCATTATAATTGCACTAATGCACAAACAGATTCAAGCTCTCTTGCAACTTCCTGCAATCCGCCTCAGTCACAATTTCACGGTAAAATTTCAAGTTATCGGTAAACAAAAGAAAGCTAGTCAGGAACAGCCTGACGAATGTCATTAATAAAGATGTTAAATAGTAATGCAGCACAGTGCACAGCTTGAGGAACTCCTGAGGTCACCTCGATACTATTGGATATAAAACCTCCCATCTTCACTCTCTGCGAGCGTCCCAGCAACATACTCTCGAGCCATTTTACAGAGCGCTCATGAAAGCCCATCGCTCTAAGTTTTGCTAACAGTTTTTGATGGCTAACCCTGTCAAATGCCTTGGAGAAGCCAGTGTAGATCGAGTCGACTTGGCATCCCCTCTCCAATGCATCCACCAGAGCATTCTCATAAGTGATCAAGTTGGTGACAGTCGACCTACCTCCTATGAAGCCATGCTGTTCTTCTACCACTATACCTTTACAAATCTAGCTTAGTTGATCATAGACCAAACTTAGGAATTGCAGACTGCTTTGAAATGCCCCTATAATTTTGAACATTCTCTCTCTCACCCGACTTGAAATCGGTACAATAAAACTCTCCTTCCATAAATCAGGAAGCTCGCCCTCCGCCAGCGACCTATTAAACAAAATAAACAGTGGCCTGGTAATACTATAGACAAGATTGCTTAACAAATATTCAGGTACATTGTCAGGACCACGTTCCATTTTTTTAGACATCCTAGTAATCTTATGAAATATCTCAGAAATGGTAAAAGGTTTAATTATAATATCCGCCCTGTTACCTAATTTATATTCTACACAAGATACATCAGCTTTATAGTATACAGTACTAAAAAACTCTGAAAATAGATCAGCAATGTCTTGACCGCTGTCAGCCACTTTATTGTTATAAAATATACAGCCGGGTAAATCAGATAATTTTCTATGGTGATTGGCAAATTTCCAAAAATTTCTAGGGTTCTTGGAGACATCATCCTCAATATTTCTGACATAAATGTCATAATCACGTTTAACTAGTTCTTTGCAAAGGGATCTCAAATTACTAAGCTGGAGCTAGTCCGCCCGTAACCCACTGGAGATATAGTTTTTGTGATCTATTTTTTTATTTATAATAGTAATTCGGAGTTCCGCACTAAATTAATGTGGAAAGTTCGAGGCTTTACACAGCTTAATGGGTACATAAGATAAGATAGCATTATTAAGTATTTCATAAAACATTCTTGTAGCTTCATGTATATTCATGCTGGCGAGCATCACATCCCACTCCACCGCAGAAAGATAACGATTGAAGTTTGTAAAATCTGTGTTTTTAAAATCATGGAAATATACTTCTTGCTTAAGCATTTTAACATTGTTCATCTTGATCTCACGAGAGTAGGCAATATGATGCTCACCATTCGGAAATAACAAGTCACTGGCCCGAAAAACAGACAAGTCAGAAACATGACTAAACATTAAATCTAGAAATACATTACGGTTATTAGGTATGGATATAACCTGAGACAGGCCCAGGAAAGTAAAGTTCTCTGCAACCAAGTTTGCCTGAGAATCAGGTGTACAGTTAACCCCTAGACCTGTCTCTTGGTTACTCCACACAACTGAGGGAAGGTTATAGTCCCTAAATAAGAATAGGTTGGCTGAAGAATATTCATGACAGACCATCTCTACAGACTCAGTGTTGCTGGTATTGCTCCAAATTGGAGTTTGGTGGAATATAAACCCCATCGATAATAAACCTGGAATAACCATATTTGAGAAAGATAAAAAGTTGTTCTGTAGAAGTGTTTTCGGTTTTGATCAAACGCGAGAATCATGTTTTTTTTTTATAAGCATTAGAACACTACCTCCGCGCTTCTTGATACTTGTCTTCTGGGTTCGGTCACACCAATACACCCTGAAACCCTTTATTGAAACCTCACCATCCAAAATCCTATCACTCAGCCAGCTCTCAATAATTAAAACAATATCGTAATTAGCCCACAAGCTTAGTACTCAAGCCACCAACATTTTGACAATAAATTCTTATTGGGGTTAAGCCGCGTTTTTTGAGGCTTAGCAGATTTGTTGACAATACTAGGAAAGTTATTTATGAACTTTATACTCAAATTATCCTCACCACCATTCCTTCTTCTATTTAGTTCTTCAAAGATTCTATTTTGTTCATCTCTCTGAAGCTTTGTCAAGTCTGCACTCCTCTTGAATTCAGTCCCTTCCAATTTATTCTTCTTCCTAAGACATTCAATGGCCTTATCAAGGTTAGAGAGTGACACCTTCATTGGTCTGGGCCTGACTCCCCTACGACCGATTCTAGAAATTTTAACACCATTATCGAACTCCACATGCATCCTGTTCAACATAACTTGAAGTAGGTTCTTATATGTTCAATTCTGTCACTAAGGTTCTCAACATTACTCTCTTTCGCATTAAATACTATGATATTATTTTTCCTACTTGTCCTTTTACTCGTTTCAAAAAGCAACTCTTGATGGCTCATGGAAGGCCTCTCACGCACATCTAAAGCATCACCGGTTCTCACTTCATTCATCTCCATTGTAGAGCTCAGGATTCGGGCTTGTGTCTATTTTATAAAAAGCAATCACAGATTGCTAAATCAGGGCTATGGTGTGTATGTTTTACCTCAGTAAATCCTCAGCTTTCAGCAATAGGCTGACCTGTGAAGGCTTTGTGGACCTTGCTATTATCGCGCAAGCAAGCTTAAGGTTTTGGAACGCTCTTCCGGAAACTCTTCCATTAATTATAGACCCTTTTGTCCATATATTCAATAAACAAAATTCCTTTTCAGTCCCTGCCTCTATCAACTTTTCAAAAGAGGAGTTTTCGCCTTGTTTGGAGGTAGAGAACACGCCAGTCTCATCGTCGGTGATAATTCGTCAAAAATACCTCTTAGCTTTCTTTAAAGCACCCAAATGTTCTGGAGAAATTTCTTGGATATGTCAAACTTGAAAACTGTAGATAAGGATACTCTAGCTTTTTTAGCAAGCACTGGAATATGCATTCTCGATCTAACAACACCACTCTTTCTATTCTGGGGTCATCCTGAAGTTAGTCTCGGTCCCATGGATACTATATAGACCAACATTTTACTTGAAAATAAGACGTTGACGTATACCTAGAGTTTTCTTCATGAATAAACTTTGCTACATTCCTCTGTTTCGGAAGAAAACAATAGTAGAAACCTCAAAATATAACGAACTCGTACAGAAATTCATCAAAGTACATCATTTTTATGGCAGTGGATAACTTAAAGAACCGGTCAAGTGCAAGTTGAACTTGCACAATTAGTGTTCCGTACGTTGATTGTTTTTAAAATAAAAAATTTTGTTAGGGTGGTATAAAATGATCAGTGACTCCACAAAACACACCCTAAATGAGTTTTCAACAAAGTTTGTTTCCAATCTTTACTGAAAACTGGTGACCTTGAAATTTAGGTTTTTTTCTATACCAGATAAATTATTAAAGGTAATGATAATTTTCGTTCAATCTATACCCCGTGGAGAATATTCCAGGATTTTTTCAAAATTTTTTGATCAGTACTTTTAGAGATAAGGTAGGGGACAGCGATTTTTCACGATTTTTTAAAAGTAATACGAAGAAAAGTGTGCGCAAGTATTACATTATATATATATTTTTTTACTCGTGTTTTTACAAGCTTTCATTTGACACCACAGTCGATGACCTAGTAAAAAAATTTTTTTTTCACTTCCGATTTCACCCCTCAAAACGAATCCCTTAAGTCAAAATTTATGTTACGGTGATATAAAATGATCAGTGACTTCACAAAACACACCCCAAATAAGTTTTCAACAAAGTTTATTTCCAATCTTTTCTGAAAACTGATGACCTTGAAATTTCAGTTTTTTTTATATACCAGATAAATTATTACAGGTAATGCACTCGTGATAATTTTCGTTCTATCTACACCACGTGGAGAATATTCCGGAATTTTTTCAAAATTTTTTGTTAAGTACTTTTCGAGATAAGGCCCGGGACAGCGATTTTTCGCGATTTTTTAAAAATAATACATAAAAAGTGCGCGCAAGTATTACATTATATATACATTTTTTACTCGTGTTTTCACAAGCTTTCATTTGACACCACACTCGATGACCTAGTAAAAAAAATTTTTTTTCACTTCCGATTAAACCCCCCAAAACTAACCCCTTAAGTCAAAATTTAACTCTCAAAACTACATGGCTCTGATGAGGCCATCAATTCCTATATTATTACCAAATTTTAACTTTCTATGTCAAATAGTTTCGGAGAAAATCGGGTGTGACAGACAGACAGACAGACAGACAGACACCGAAGTGATCTTATAAGTGTTCCGTACGGAACACTAAAAATACCCTCTTATGGTTACTAGTGGTAGCAATCGACCTAACATTTTTGAGAAAAGAAATAGAATTTGAATATACTATATTACTTAATGCTGCAAGTTTAATTAATTTTATAACTGTTTTGTAAGTTTCATAAACTAATCTTCACCATATTCAAAGACACTAATTTAAAAAAACCGGTCAAGTGCAAGTTAAACTTGCACAATTAGTGTTCCGTACGTTGATTGTTTTTAAAATAAAAATTTTTGTTAGGGTGGTATAAAATGATCAGTGACTTCACAAAACACACCCCAAATGAGTTTTCAACAAAGTTTGCTTCCAATCTTTATTGAAAACTGGTGACCTTAAAATTTTGTTTTTTTTTTATATACCAAATAAATTATTAAAGGTGATAATTTTCGTTCAATCTATACCCCGTGGAGAATATTCCAGAATTTTCTCAAAATTTTTTGATCAGTCCTTTTCGAGATAAGGTAGGGGACAGCGATTTTTTAAAAGTAATACGAAGAAAAGTGTGCGCAAGTATTACATTATATATATATTTTTTACTCGTGTTTTCACAAGCTTTCATTAGACACCACACTCGATGACCTAGTAAAAAAATTTTTTTTTTCACTTCTGATTTCACCCCTCAAAACGAACCCCTTAAGTCAAAATTTATGTTACGGTGGTATAAAATGATCAGTGGCTTCACAGAAACACCCCAAATGAGTTTTCAACAAAGTTTGTTTCCAATCTTTATTGAAAAATGGTGACCTTAAAATTTTGTTTTTTTTTATATACCAAATAAATTATTAAAGGTGATAATTTTCGTTCAATCTATACCCCATGGAGAATATTTCAGAATTTTTTCAAAATTTTTTGATTAGTCCTTTTCGAGATAAGGTAGGGGACAGCGATTTTTCGCGAATTTTTAAAAATAATACAAAGAAAAGTGCGCGCAAGTATAATATTATATATATATTTTTTACTCGTGTTTTCACAAGCTTTCATTTGACACCACACTCGATGACCTAGTAAAAAAATTTTTTTTTCACTTCCGACTTCACCCCCCAAAACTAACCCCTTAAGTCAAAATTTAATTCTCAAAACTACATGGCTCTGATGAGGCCATCAATTCCTATATTATTACCAAATTTCACCTTTCTATGTCAAACAGTTTCGGAGAAAATCGGGTGTGACAGACAGACAGACAGACAGACAGACAGACAGACAGACACCGAAGTGATCTTATAAGTGTTCCGTACGGAACACTAAAAACGAAAATTTCCGCGATTTCTATTGACTTATTTCAGATTGTTGTATATTTATAAGTTATACTTTAATTTATTTAAGTGTTTAACATCTAGTGTACTATCCCCTTTTTGTTCAAAATCTCTTTTTTAATTGCATTAGTCAGTATTAATTTTAAAAAAACCTTGTACATTTGCCATGTGCTTTGATAATGATAAATTTTTTTGATAATTTGGAGAGTGAGCAGAGATTTCTATCACCTCTGTCGCCTCTCTCCTCTGACAGGCCCATTTCTAACAACCATAGTGCTTAAGGGTTAACTTTGCCCTAGTGGCATATCTCGACGACCTCTTCTCCCATGGAAGGTATGGAATTTACCATAGATGAATTGGAAGACAGTGGCATTCCCATAGGTGTTTGTGGTGCACTCCTAAGAATGGCTTGGGTAGCTGGAGCAACACCGGGTGGAAGAGGCGGGGATTTAGTACTCCTTTGGAGGAGTGAGCTGGTTCATGGGTACGATTTTAGTTATTTACTTCCTTACTTTCTCGTTTGTAGGGACTGACTCCTGAAGGAGACACATTTCTTAAGACAGAGAGCGTTCGCTTGATTGATACTAAAAATAAACCATCCACCAACATTTTTTTTATGGGTCTAGCACACGTGCTGCAGGAAAGTTCCTAAAATGCTACAGGAGCGACATGTGTGCGGAAAAAGCGATTCACGTTGTTCTTGAATCACTGTAAATTGTACTAGGTGAGAAACACAGTCCTGGGCAAATAATTCCAAAGGGATGATGTTTTCCATATAAAAGACTGCTTGAAAAGCGTTGTACGAGGAGTAACAAGCTACACCTCATATGGATGTGAAGTATTAGAGCGACATGTATTTGTAACATGCACCGCTCTGGGAGGAATTAAGCGGGCCACATCCTTCGAACACTTTCCATGAAAATACTTGTAGAATAGGCTCAAGTCGGCAACCGTTCTTTGATGTTGCAGCGAATCAAGGCCACTGGTCAGTTCCGAGTCACAAATCAGACGAACAGCTCTTCTCTGAATAGAATCCAACAAATACAGTGTATGTTTGGGAGCGGAGCCCCAAACATGTGAGCAATATTCCACAGTTGGTCGAATGTGAGCTTTGTAAAGAATTAACAGTTGTTGTGGAGTGTAAGGCCTTCTGGTTCGAAATAATATTCCCAAAATTTTGAGAAGCTCTCCTTGCTATGCCTGCAACATGTTCATGCTAGGACATATTTGCTCCCAAATTAACACCCAACAAATTGAGTGACGATGTTAGAGGAATGGAGTGCCCGGATATAACTATGTCGGGTTCAGCAACGTCAACTTTTTTAGCCTGGGTTTTTGTAGCGTTAAATTCCACTTGGTTACTGTCAGCCCAAGATAGAATTTCTTCCAGGTCTTTGTTAAGTTGCATGACTTCCTGCTGTCTGCGGATATTCGTCTGAGTAGCCGATGTCCAAGCGTTCAAAGCAAATGAAGAAATAAACGTTATCTGCAAAGCTGTAGATTGGATTCCCGGTCTTTTCCAGCAGATCGTTAATGTAAATGAGAAAGAGAGTAGGAGACAGTATGGAGCCTTGGGGCACACCGGCGTTGAGAGTGATGGTGTAAGAAAGAAATTCGTCGACTGCCACTCGTAAAAAAAACTCTCTGAGGAAACATGAGAGCCACAAACAGAACTTTTCAGACATACCATAAGAGCAAAGCTTAGCCAAGAGTCCATCGTGCCAAACACGATCGAATGCCTTGTATATGTCAACAGCAACCGCTCGAGATTCTCCAAAGTATTCAATTGCGTTGTTTCAAACATGTGTTACATAAGTCAGAAGATCTCCTGTTGATTTATGTTTACGAAAGCCATATTGGTAATCGCTAATAATGTTGAATCTTTCAAGATATTTTAGAAGATACTGACCTTTCCCATGACTTTCGATATTATTGAAAGCAGTGCGACTGGTCGGTAATTATTTGGCAAGGCTTTCCTGCCTTCTTTAAGTATCGGCTGAACTGTGGCACATTTCCAGCAGGAAGAAAATATTCCCTTTCTGTAGGATAAGTTGAAAAGTCTACAGATAGCTGATGGTAATTCTCTCGCACAGTTTTTAAGAACTATGGCAGGTATTCCATCAGCGCCCGAAGCTTTTTGGTGTTCAGCTTCATTAAAGTTCGTTTTATGATAGGCTGTTTGAAGACAATATCGGGCATCCTTGACTGCACTATGGGAATAGTAGGTGGTGTTTTTCCTTGGAAATCGATAGTAGAATGTGAAGCAAAGAGTTCAGCCAACAAGTTCGCTTTCTCAACAGGTGTCGTTGCAATAGTGGCTGGGTGAGTGATGGTTTGGTGGATTTGGTAAAATTTTGACTGCCGGGACAAGCAAGAAGTTTGCTTCTAATTCGTTGATTTTGTGCCTCCTTGGTTTTGTCGATAATTTCTTTGCATCTGTTCCGGGCACGAACAAAGGTGTTACGATTTATGGTGTTAGGATTTTCACGCCTTTGTCGGTAGGCAAGATGTTTAGAAGCAACAGCTTCTTTGCATTTTCGGTCAAACCAAGGCTTGCCGTTGGAAAGGCATTTTTTCGAAAAAGAAGAAAACAGAAACATGCAAAGTTTTCATCTATCTTCTCCTATAACCAAATAACAGTCTAATAATAATAAAACGTATGTACCTAGTAGGTTTAGGTTTAAGCTGAGATTGTTTTTAAGCCCTCTACTACGACTGTTCAATCTGCTGAAGCTCACATCAACATTTTAGATTTCGCTAAGCAGATCCTGCCTCGTAATGAAGCAAATTATTGTGGTTGGTGAGACGTTTTTCAGGTCTTTTGGTGATATGGTTTCTCTACCAAAAGTAAAAAACCTGATTCTGTTGACTGCAGAGCAGTTGCATAGCAAATGCTTAGCCGTTTCACTATCCCTACATGACCGGCATTCGGCTGTTTGTGCGAGCCCCTACCTTAGTCTACAATGGCCAGTGGACAGACCCACTAAACATTTCAACTTTTATTTGCCTATTTTCAATATTTGGTCTCTTATTGCCTGTTTCATCGGACAATTTGTGCATGCTTTTGCGTATGTGAAACCTGATAGTCTGCCTAGTGTTGATTGGCATTTTCCTCCACTCAGTTGGATGCTATCTTTTCCGCTGTTTCGTGGGCATTGCCTAAAGAAGGCTCTGGTCCAATGAAGTCTGATTTTGAACTCCTCTTTGTTAGTTACACAAGAGGTTGTGGTACAGTGCTGTCATCTCCCGTCATAATTCAATCAGCCATATATTTGCTTGCCTCATAGAGTGCTGAAAATTCAGTAAAGTATTTTACAACTTTGCATGGAACAAAAATTATTTTAAATATAATCTACAGGCTACCCCGCTCCCTCGTAGGTAGAATGTCTCCCCAGCACGCTCTGCCTGTCATAAAAGGCGACTAAAACAACTACTTAGATGGTAGATGCCCAGATCCCACCAGGCATCGCTCGGTGTGATACTATCGCATCGGCTTAGGCTGCGTGAATTCGTTTAACGTTTCGTGGCTGTGTCGATGTCCCCGGACCTTAGGATCAAATAACATGATAAGGCACCTAGAGACAAGAAACTGTGAAGGTGAAATAGCCCCCCTTTCGGATCTCCGGGTACGAGGTTTAAACTCGAACATAAATTCAGTGCACCAACACCTCCAATCAAATAAACCTCATGTTCTCACTCTCCATGAAACCCAGGTGGTTTTATCGAACAGCACAATCGACTTTCTTCTGGGTATAACTATAGTAACTATTTTCGGTTTAGGCGTAACTTTGAAATCTGTCTTTTTGTCAGAGGCGACCTCTCTTGTCAACGAGAGAGGAACCCCGAAACTTCGATAATATGTGGTTAAAAATAACAACTCAATAAACCACAAAGTTTATCTGCTACCACTATTGACCTCCAGTTATACTAACTTTAGAATACTTTTCACTTATCTTGCAGATACCATCGATCATTTACAGATTAATTATCCAAAATTGCAGTCCTGGGTGACTTTAATGTCCACAACATCAACCGACAAAAGTAATGAAATACTACCGGCGAACAAGGTCGTGAAGCTGAATCATTATCAATCAGTTGTAGCTTAACTCAGCTTATTGACAAACCAACACGGATCCCTGATCGAGACGGGGAGTTCACCAGTCTTCTTGATCTGTTTTTAACCACCAATTCAGAGATTTACACTGTCACCGTAAATCCATCGTTAATTTCTTCCGACCATAAACTGCTTTCGACTTCGACTATCCTATCAATCAGTGACAGAGAGGCGCTTAAACTGCGCAAGATTTGGTATTACAAATCTATCCAGATAGGATACCAATAATGTTTTTGAAAACTTGTTGTTATATTGTACCCAGTATTTTAAGTTTTATTTTTAATAAGTCCATTTTAGAGGGGGACTTTTCTGATGCATGGAAACTATCATATTGTGACTCCAGTTCATAAAAACGGAGATAAATCCTCAGTAAGAAATCATAGAGCGGTCTCCAAAACATCTATAGTAGCGAAGGTGTTTAAATGAGTTGTTGACTCAAAGGTAAAGCCCCATTTCCAACATAAATTAAGCGCTTGTCAGCATGGGTTTATACGGGGGTTCCACTGTTACCAATCTACTAGTCTACGAAAATGAGCTTAGGAACGCTTTGGAAACCACCAAAAAAGTAGATCTAATCTACACAGATTTCTCAAAAGCATTTGAAAAAGTCAACTATAATCTACTAATTTATAAACTTGAGCGTTTGGGCATTTTCTGTGGCTTATTGAGATGGTTCAGAAAATTGTAAAGATTAAGGGTTTTATATCAGATGAAATCATAGTCACATCCATTGGGTTCTCACCTATCCCCACTCCTTTTTAACATATTCGTCAAAGATATATAGAATAGTGGAATCAATGGAAGATTGTTATAAATTGCAACTAGATTTAGAAAGTTTAAAGGATTGGTGTCAATTAAATAATATGATTCTTAATATAGAGAAATGTCAAATTATGCCATTTTATAGAAAGTAGAATTTTTTAATGTTTAATGATAAAATTGATGAAGGTGTTCTGAGAAGGAGTGATGTTATGAAGGATCTTGGGGTGTATTTCGATAAAAATGTAAGTTTTAATTTTCACATTGAATTTATGACAAATAAGGCTATGAAAATGTTAGGTTTTATTAAAAGATCGCTGTCCGACTTCACAAGGTTTTGTATTGTTCGTTTGTCAGATCAGCAACTATCCAAATGCCGAAATTGCGATCCTGGGCGACTTTAATGTCCACAACATCAACTGGCTTAAATACTCAAATACTACCGACGAACAAGGTCGTGAAGCCGAATCATTTTCAATCAGTTGTGGCTTAACACAGCTTATTGACGAACCAACACGGATCCCTGATTGAGACGGAGAGTTCGCCAGTCTTCTTGATCTGTTTTTGACCACCAATCCGGAGATTTACACGGTCAGCGTAAATCCGCCGTTAGGTTCTTCCGACCATAAACTACTTTCGACATCGAGTATTCTACCAATCAATGACAGAGAGACGCCTAAACTGCGCAAGATTTGGCACAACAAGTCTACTAAATGGGAAGATCTCATGGAATATTTTCGAACTTTCCCTTGGTTAGACGTTCGTTTTCGATCCGACAACCCATCTGACTGCGCCAGGGAGGTTTCCGATGTTATTTTGGCCGGTATGGAGGCTTACATCCCTTTTTCGAAGAAATGCCCTCCCAACGGCAAGCCTTGGTTTGACCGAAAATGCAAAGAAGCTGTTGCTTCTAAACACCTTGCATACCGACAATGGCATGAAAATCCCAACACCATAAATCGTAACATATTTGTTCGTGCCAGGAACAGATGCAAAGACGTTATCGATGAAACCAAGGAGGTACACAATCAACGGATTAGAAACAAACTTCTCGCTTGTCCTGAAAATTCCAGGTCCTTTTGGTCGGTCGCTAAGGCATTTAGTCAAAATTTCACCAAATCCACCATACCACCACTCACACGGCCAGATAATTCTATTGCAACGACACCTGTTGAGAAAGCGAACTTGTTGGCTGAACTCTTTGCTTCACATTCTACTGTCGATTTTCAAGGAAAAAACACCACCTACTATTCCCATAGTGCAGTCAAGGATGCCCGATGTTGTCTTCAGACAGCGTATCATAAAGCGTATACTAATGAAGCTAGACACCAAAAAGGCTTCTGGTCCTGACGGAATACCTGCCGTAGTTCTTAAAAACTGTGCGAGGGAACTAACACCAGTTTTCTGTAGACTTTTTAACCTATCCTACAGAAAGGGAATAGTTCCTTCCTGCTGGAAATGTGCTACAGTTCAGCCGATACCTAAAAAAGGCAAGAAGACCTTGCCAAATAACTACCGACCAATCGCACTGCTTTCAATAACATCGAAAGTCATGGAAAAGGCTATCAATCAGCATCTTCTAAAATATCTTGAAGGATTCAACATATCCAAGGCATTCGACCGTGTTTGGCATGATGGACTGTTGGCTAAGTTGCGCTCTTATGGTATGTCTGAAAGGTTCTGTTTGTGGCTCTCATGTTTCCTCAGAGAGCGTTCTTTACGAGTGGCGGTCGACGGATTTTTTTCTAACACCCTCACTATCAACGCCGGTGTGCGCCAGGGCTCTATACTGTCTCCTACTCTCTTTCTCATTTACATTAACGATCTGCTGGAAAAGACCGGGAATCCAATCTATAGCTTTGCAGATGACAGTACGCTTGTCTCTTCATTCACCTTGAACGCTCGGACATCGGCTGCTCAGGCGAATATCCGCAGACAGCAGGAGGTCGTTCAACTTAACAAAGACCTGGAAGAAATTCTATCTTGGGGTGACAGTAACCAAGTGGAATTTAACGCTACAAAAACCCAAGCGGCAGTTTTTTTTCAAAAAAAGTTAACGTTGCTGAACCCGACATAGTTATGTCGGGGCACTCCATTCCCCTAGCATCGTCGCTCAATTTGTTGGGCGTTAGTTTGGGAGAAAATATGTCTTGGCATGAACATGTTGCAGGCATAGCAAGGAAAGCTTCTCAAAAGTTGGGAATATTATTTAGAACCAGAAAAAGCTTCACACCCCACAACAACTGTTAATTCTTTACAAAGCCCAAATTCGACCAACTATGGAATACTGCTCCCACGTTTGGGGCTCCGCTCCAAAACATACACTGCATTTGTTGGATTCTGTTCAGAGAAGAGCAGTCCGTCTGATTGGGGACCCGGAATTGACCGGCGGCCTTGATTCGCTGGAACATCGAAGAACGGTTGGCGACTTGAGTCTGTTCTACAAGTATTTTCATGGAAAGTGTTCGAAGGATGTAGCCCGCTTAATTCCACCCAAAGCGGTGCATGTTAGAAATACACGTCGCGCTGGTGCTTCGCATCCGTATGAGGTTCAGCTTGTTACTCCGCGTACAACGCTTTTCAAGCAATCTGTTATATGGAGAACGTCATCCCTTTGGAATAATTTGCCCAGCGCTGTATTTCCCACCGAGTACAATCTACAGCGATTCAAGAACAACGTGAATCCTTGGTTTGACTGAAAATGCAAAGAAGCTGTTGCTTCTAAACATTTTACCTACCGTCAGTGGCGTGAAAACCCTAACATTATAAATCGTAACATCCTTTCTCGTGCCCGAAACATATGCAGAGAAATTATCAACGAAACCAAGAAGGCACATTATTAACGAATTAGAAACAAACTTCTTGCTTGCCCAAATAATTCTAAGTCCTTTTGGTCAGTCGCTAAACCAGTTGGTCAAAATTTCATCAAATCCTCTATATCACCACTCACACGGCCAGATAATTCTATTGCAACAACAGAGAAAAAAAAGGTTGGCTGAACTCTTTGCTTCGCATTCTACTGTTGATTTCTAATGACCACCACCTTCTATTCCCATAGTGCAGTCAAGGATGCTCGATATTGTCTTCAGACATCGTATCATAAAACGTATTTTAATGAAGCTAGACACCAAAAAAGCTTCTAACGCTGACGGAATACCTGCCATAGTAATCAAAAACTGCGCGAGAAAACTAATACCAGTCTTTTGTAGATTATTCAACCTATCCTACAGAAAGGGAAAATTTCCTTCCTGCTGCAATTGCGCCATAGTTTAGCCAATACCCAAAAAGGCAAGAAAATCTTGCCGAACAACTACTTACCAGCCGCGCTGCTTTCATTAATATCGAAAGTCATGAAAAAGGCTATTGGTCAGTATCTTTTAAAATACCTTGAAGGATTCAATATTATCAGCGACCACCAATATGGCTTTCGTAATTACAGATCAACAGGAGGTCTTCTAACTTATATAAAACACCTTTGAAACAACGCAGGTGAACACTGTGGAGAATCTCAAGCGGTTGCTCTTGATATATCCAAGGCACCCGACCGTGTTTAGCACGATGGATTGTTGGCTAAGCTACGCTCGTTTGTCATGTAGGCACATTTGGGACTCGTCGGAGAACAAAACGGAGTGCCATTGCTCTAAGGTCCAGTCTACATATTCTCGGGCAAATCTGAGTCGCGCTCGTCGATGTACTGCTGTCAATTTGGATTTATTAGTTGGTCTCTTTGGAGTTAGATTAGCTCTTTACGTCTTTTTCTGACTGTCCAATGATTGACAGGCCGACCACGAACTTGTCGGAGCTTCTGCTGCAAGTCAACGCCGGCGCAAGTCAAGTGACCGTATCTTAGAGTTGTGTTTACAATGAAGCCGTCGTCTCGTTCCGAGGTACACCTTCTTCCCTTTTGATCATGGTCTCCGGGTAAAGGCACTGGTCTCTTAGTACCGTGTGTAGACTCTGGAGCGAGCTGACTGGCTCAGGTGCGGTTGCGCAGCGACTACACGCTGGCTATGCCTTTCTTACAATATGGGAATGACTTGTGCCGTTTCTTCCGGGATAGTTCAAGTTCCGATAAAGTAATGATAGGAAAATGCGGTTGCATGTCGCTCAGCAACGAGTATGTTGCTGAGCGGGCAAAAACGGTTCTTTGGAGTAAAACCATTTTAGCAGTTTTTGGAAATCCAAATGTTTTTGGTATTATTGGAAAGAGTAAAAAATCAGCATTCTAATGATACCAAAAATAATACCGCTGTTTGAAAATTAAATTCAAGGATCAGTGTTCAAGAAGCAAAATCGTCTGAGTCGATTTTTTGCTCACCAGTGTATATTATGTTAACTAATATAGACCAATTAGCTATATGTATATATAATATATATATATATATATATATATATATATATATATATATATATATATATATATATATATATATATATATATATATATATATATATATATATATATATATATATATATATATATATATGTATATATATATATATATGAGTGCCCTTGAACTGTGAATATACGTTACGTGTGATTTTTGCTCCGTAATAATCGCGATTTCTCGGGAATTTAAGAGTGATTAAATTGTGAAAAGCCACCCAAAAGTGATTAAAGGCATAGGAGAATTGATAAAGAAGAGTTAGATGCGTAACCCTGATAAATACTAGGTAATTATACGTAAATCGAATTAACCTAAAAGAAGCGAAAATACATAAATAGCCACACTGATAAGAACCGATAAGGTCCGATGGGTCGATCGGCAGAAGGTTTTTTGCGCGGTGTGGCAAACAGAAATCGACGGGCCCGGATTAAGTTAAATTGAAGTGAAACTGAATACAATTAAATAAAATTGAGCCGACATTGAATGGATAAACGAACAAATTAGACCACATTGCTGACTAGAGAACAAACAACACGTTGAAATATAAACCACCCAGGAAACAATAAAGCAATGAAAGACACGCTGCAAAAAATAATAGACAAGCTGGCTGGAATAGAAAATAGCAATATAAGAATAGAAGAGAAGCTGAACAATATATGCATTGAACAAGAAAAGTTGAAAAAAGAAAATGAAGTATTGAGGATACAAAACCAAAAGATGAAGAACATAGTAAATGAGCAAGAAAAGAAAATTGAACAAAGAGAGAGAGAAAGATAAGAAAAAGAAAAATCTGGATATTAAAGATAGAATAATGCAAAACAAAAATAGGCTGCGAGGAACAAGAGTATACATAAATGACGAATACCCGAAAGAAGTTCAGGAACAGAGAAAGGAGTTGTTGAAAATTATAAAAGAGGAGCAGTGGAAGGGGAATAAGGTAAAATTAACTTACAATAAGGCAATCATAAACGGAGACATATTTAATCTAGAACAATTAGAGAAAATAAGTGAGGAAAATGGAAACCAGAGAGCGGAAAGTGTAAAGGAAAATGCAAGAAGATACAGTGAAAGGACACCTGAACAAGGAAAAGAAGAGAAAAGAACAAAGCGGAACGATATTAGAAGTGTAACTAGCACCGAACGGAATACAACAAGGAAGACGTGACTGATCAACCCAAAAACTAGATCTAGAGAACCCAAAGGGTAGCCCTACCCCAAAAGAGGTGTTTTCAGGCCATTTATTTGTTTATGTATATATATATATATATATATATATATATATATATATATATATACATATATATATATATATATATATATATATACATATATATATATATATATATATATATATATATATATATATATATATATATATATATATATATATATATATATATATATATATATATATATATATATATATATATATATATATATATATATATATATATATATATATATATATATATATATATATATATATATATATATATATATATATATATGTATATATATATATATATATATATATATATATATATATATATATATATATATATATATATATATATATATATATATATGTATATATTATTGTAACATTCATTTTTTCTTAGGTTTTAAGATCATGTTCCGACACTGTTTTTCTTTCTATAATTTATTTTTTATTACATCTTTATTTTTGATTAGGCAGTAATTTCAATTTTTGAGCAGTGTAACTTAAAACAGTATTTTAAATTTTTGAATAGTGTAATTCTACCGTGTGTAACGTGTTGCGGACCTAACTTATTTGGTTTGCGTTGGTTTTGCGTACCGGAAGTGAGCCATTTTAAAGACTTCATTTTGAAGAAGTGGCGAAAGATATATAAACAGCCAGATGGAATTTTTAAGAGCTTTTTCCGCCAAAATACCGCTAGGGCTTTTTCCGCCAGTATGCCATAGTGGCTTTTTTCTCCAGCACGCCGTAGTGGCGTTTTATTATTCTCCGTGATGCAGTAGTGAGTAACGGTTTCTTATCACCAAGTGGGTGTCGTTTTTAGCTCTCATGTGTAAGGCCTTCTTCCGTTCTTAAAATATGCTGCTCATCCTTAGGCATTTCAGGTCAAAAAGTGATTAGCTACCCAAAAAAGAATAGGAGAGCAGTGGCTGAGAGATTATTTTGATAAAAATCTCACCAGGAGAGGTCAAGCAGCTTATGGAAAACCCACGAGGAGAAGCCAATGAGTAAGTCATAAGCACACCAGTTTAAAGATCTCACTTCCTGTCGACAACATGTGTTTCCAAGTCCACACGTGAAATCCATGGAGTTAATTTTACAAACTTTTAGATCGTGTTTTTTTAAAAGTTTTTTTTTTTTTAAACTTAGGATCATAGAACTCTAGTTTAAATGTGTACACTCTCGTAGCTTAAGCGGTTTTTATTTTGTTAATGTAATTTTAAGAGTGTAATATCTGCAAGGATTTTTATTTTGTCAATATACTTTTCCCTGTGTTAATGCAACCTTTTACTGAACCACCCGCTTTATCTTCAGAACGCAACGGTTGTACAGTATTAAAATTTCTTTGAACAACTACATAACTCTTCAGTATTTTTTCATTTTTTGAGTTGAAGTTAGATTCTTTTTATTCTAAAATGAATGGTGCCCAAAAACAGTACAACCAAATTTTAAACAACTATAGAGACTATTTTAAAAAGGTGTACAAAAATTACCTCGATCTCCATGTACTCTACCAGCAAAAAAAAACGAGCTAGCTTATATCTAAATTTTTGCTCTATCAGTATTAATATCCACTCAATCCATTCTCCAAAATTAAGATATACATAAGGGGCAAAATAGCGCCGCAAAAGAGACATTATCAAATGACGCTTCAACGAGACGCTATATAAAATAGCGCTCCAACGTGTTGGGCTTTGAAGATTTTCTCTCATGAAGTTGAGCGGAGTTCAGTGTACTAGTTTTTGAACAAAGTAAAAATTCTAACTTTTCATATATATATATATATATATATATATATATTCTATAAAACAATTATACACTACGCTATAAAAACAAGTTAGTTTCAAATCCATTTATTGAAGTAAAATTACATTAATTCCAACGAAATATATGATAATATTAGTAAATGTATACAAGGCTTTTTTGAAATTGGAGCATTTTTTTAGTCTTTTATAGTAGTTATTAAATAGTCACCAATATTAAATAAATTATATCAGAAGAACATTAAAGGATTGCCAGTATATCTTAGTGCCGACAATGAATAGGGTCATAGTCCTCGAAGAGGTACACTTGGATTTAGTGGATATTTCATCATCTGTATCAACATTTGTGATATCGAGGCACTTAAAGATCCAGAGAAAAACCAAATAAGAATTAGAAGTATGTAATAAGAACAACACATTTCTGCACGAAGGACATTGAACCGCTATTAAAATTAGTATACAGAGAAAGTACTAGGATACAAACAGTAACAACCCAAAAAGTTTTGGACTACTAATGAGGTTCTTAGTGCAGAAGCATATTACCAAATGCATGAGAATAAGCGGTGGTAAATCAAATAACGCAAAAAATGCAAAGAGGTAAGATTGACGTCCAGAAGCTCAGAAAATTCCAGCGAAATATGACCTCTTCTATAATAATAAAAAACGAGATGATGAGACCAACTAAAAATAAACAATACGTCAAAATAACAAAAAATAACCTCTCTCATTTATATTAACGATCTGCTGGAAAGGACCGGGAATCTAATCTGCAGCTTTGCAGATGACAGTACACTTATCTCTTCATTCGCTTTGAACGCTCGGACATCGGCTACTCAGACGAATATCCGCAGACAGCAGGAAATCATTCAACTTAACTAAGACCTGGAAGAAATTCTATCCTGGGGTGACAGTAACCAAGTGGAATTTAACGTTACCAAAACCCAGGCGGCAGTTTTTTCTAAAAAATTGAACGTTGCTGAACCCGATATAATTATGTCGGGGCACTCCATTCCTCTGACATCGTCACTCAATGTGTTGGGCGTTAATTTGGGAGCAAATATGTCTTGGCATGAACATGTTGCAGGCATAGCAAGGAGAGCTTCTCAAAAGTTGGGAATATTATTTTGAACCAGAAAGCTTTACACTCCACAACAACTGTTAATTCTTTATAAAGCTCAAATTCGGCCAACTATGGAATACTGCCCCCATGTTTGGAGCTCCGCTTCCAAACAAATACTGCATTTGTTGGATTCTATTCAGAGAAGAGCTGTTCGTCTGATTGGAGACCCGGAACTGACCGGCGGCCTTGATTCGCTGGAACATCGAAGAACGGTTGGTGACTTGAGCCTATTCTACAAGTATTTTCATGGAAAGTGTTCGAAGGATGTGGCCCGCTTAATTCGTCCCAGAGCGGTGCATGTTAGAAGTACACGTCGCGCTAATACTTCACATCCGTATGAGGTTAAGCTTGTTACTCCTCGTACAACGCTTTTCAAGCAGTCTTTTATATGGAGAACATCATCCCTTTGGAATAATTTTCCCACCGAGTACAATTTGTAGCGATTCAAGAACAACGTGAATCGCTTTCTCCGCACACGTGTCGCTCCTGTAGCGTTTTAGGGACTTCCCTGTAGCACGTGTGCTAGACTCATAAGAAAAAAAAAACAATTCTGATAAAGTCTTAAAAGCTCTGTAAAACTATACACATACTTAATAATATCCAAAATGAGGTATTTGGACCACCTATTCTACATTTAAAAGCAGTATGAGCTCTTCCAAGATGAGGCATTTGGATCACCTATTCTACATTTAAAAGCAGTATGAACTCTTTAAACACACATGAAACAATAAAGCACCTAGTCATGTCAATAGAGATACGGAAGTGCTAGTAGTAGTGGACACCAAAAAAAAGTGAACAAACTATCCAATGCTGAATATAACTCAGGCGATACCCACGGTTTGGCTAAAGTCTAACTTTTTTGCTATCTCAAAAAAAAGTTAACGTAAAAACATGTGAAAAACGTTGATTTATCGGCATGATAAGCAACATATCAAGTGCCTAAAATAACACAAAATAGAATATATCAAAAAAGCGAAGATCTAGTATATATCAAAATCAAACAAAATTAATATAACTAACGGAGTCCGATAGAGATATATATTGTCACCTCTTTATTTAACATATATCTCGAGAAGATATTTCAACTGGCATTAAAAAATGAAACAAACGTGATAAAAATAACTAGTATCAAAAACCTGTGAAACGCTAATGATACAGCAATACTGGCTGAGAGTATCAAGAACTTACAGGAAACTATAAACTATACCATTAGGATAGGAACAGAATATGATCTCAGTACTATTGTAAAAAAACCAACCTCATAGTAGTAGACCGACAAACTTATAGTAACGCTTCAATGAAGATGAATAAGTTGAAAGAGTAAAAAAATTTTAATACCTGAGTGCAACGCTGAACGATAAGTGAACCAGCGACAAGGAGGAAGTTCCAAGCCATTTTCTTAACTTAAACACCTACTTACTAGGCCAGGAAACATTCTTGAGCCTTGGGTTTCGATGGAGCAAATACCGGGTCATTTAAAATTAAGTCCCTTAACAGACTAGATACATTTGAAACATGGACCTTAAGAAGACTACTAAAAATTGTTTTGGGCTCATATATTATCAAGTCAAAGATACAATCCTTTGTAGATTATACCAATAGGAAAATCGAAAGAAAATATTTTTTGGACTGAAAAAGGCACACGATGCGGCACAATGCGGCACTCACTCACTGTAAGAAGGATAAGACACAAAAGTTTTGAAAAAACCTTTTTATGAAAGGGTCTTACTAGCGACCGATGAAATTAAACTGTTTTATTATCCTTTTCTTTTTTCCTTGTTTTTGTTTCCTTGCCCTGCAATCTTATATCTTAACAATAGCAAAAGTGACTGGCATCACTTGTGATAAATGGGACCAATAGTCGATAATTTAATTACCTACTAAAATAGATCAAGATGTAACAGTGTATTGTTGTATCGTACTCACACGTTGGCATTAATTTATACACTTGAATAATATCAAAAGTTTATTGTTCAGTTTGTGTATACGTTACATCTCGTAAAGTGACTTTATTTATTAAATACTACAGTTTTTTTAAGATAAATGCCCCAACTAAGAAAAATGTATTGTTCAGACAATAACAGTATTTTTATAATAGTCACTATATTATATTTTAATTAAAAGTATTTTTTACTATATGTCATAAAATCTAGCTTATATGACAGGGTCGGATTTAACAGGGTATTAAGAAACTATTAGCCCTCAACTATAAATTTTTGTAGCCTGCATATGGGTACCAAAAGCAAATGCCATACTAAAAAACGGACCAATTGCAAGTCGAACGTGCGCAATTAGTGTTCCGTACGGTGACTGCTTTTAAAATAAGCAACTTTGTTAGGGAGGTATAAAATTAATAATAATTTCACAAAACAAACCCTAAATGAGTTTTCAACAAAGTTTTTTTCCAATCTTTACCGAAAACTGATGGCCTTGAAAATTTTTTTCTCTCTCTCGTAATAATTTTCGTTCAATCTATACCCTGCGGAGAATATTCCAGAATTTTTTCAAATTTTTTTGACCAGTTCTTTCCGAGATAAGGGAGGGCAACGATTTTCCGCAATGTTGTGAAACTAATACGAAGAAAAGTGTGCGCAAGTATTACATTACATTTGGTTTTGAACTCGTGTTATGACAAGCTTTCATATGACACCTCACTCGATGACCTGGTAATTTTTTTTCACTTTGGATTTCATCGGAGACCACACAAATTAACTATCCAAATGCCGAAATTGCCATCCTGGGCGACTTTAATGACCACAACATCAACTGGCTTAAATATTCAAATACTATCGACGAACAAGGTCGTGAAGCCGAATCATTTTCAATCAGTTGTGGCTTAACTTAGCTTATTGACGAACCAACCGGATCCTTGATCGAGACGGGGAATTCGCCAGTCTTCTTGATCTGTTTTTAACCACCAATCCGGAGATTTACACGGTCAATGTAAATCTGTCGTTAGGTTCTTCCGACCATGAACTACTTTCGACATCGAGTATTCTACCAATCAGTGACAGAGAGGCGTCTAAACCGCGCAAGATTTGGCACTACAAATCTGCTAAATGGGAAGATCTCATGGAATATTTTCGAACTTTCCCTTGGTTAGACGTTTGTTTTCGATCCGACGACCCATCTGATTGAGCCAGGGAGGTTTCCGATGTTATTTTGGCCGGTATGGAGGCTTACATCCCTTTTTCGAAGAAATGCCCTTCCAACAGCAAGCCTTGGTATGGCCGAAAATGCAAAGAAGCTTTTGCAAAGAAATTATCGACGAAACCAAGGAGTCACACAATCAACGGATTAGAAACAAACTTCTCGCTTGTCCCAACAGTTCCAGGTCCTTTTGGTCAGTCGCTAAGGCAGTTAGTCAAAATTTCACCAAAGCCACCGTACCACCACTCACACGGACAGATAATTCCATTGCAACGACACCTGTTGAGAAAGCGAACTTGTTGGCTGAACTCTTTGCTTCACATTCTACTGTCGATTTCCAAGGAAAAACACGTGTGCTGGACCTATAAAAAATAAAAAAAAAATCCCCTAAAACTAACCCCTTGAGTCAAAATTTAACTTTTAAAACTACACAGCTTTGATGGAGCCATCAATTCCTATATCAGTGCCAAATTTCCACTTTCTATCTCAAATAGTTTCCGAGAAAATTGAGTGTGACAGACGGACAGACAGACCGACACCGAAGTGTCCACACGGAACACTAAAAAAATATAAAATATCATATATGTCACGATGAATTTTTTATTTGCCCACTGTCAAATGTATAGTAAACAATTTATATAAGAGTCGTTAGGAATTTATCTCAGGAAATTGCAGTTATAAACACGGTTTAATATCTTGAGTTTATTTTTATGCAAATATATATCCGCTTTTTTCACCTTTCGCCTCCCTGTCTCGACGAAGATAAACGCTTTTGGAGATCTCGTGATATATGATTTTCTTAGTGCCAGCATTTCTACCTTGGGGTATATATGAAATAAAGTAACTACTATGTGAGAAAACTGTTAGAGCGTAAAATCTGTATTTTATTATTTCCACATACTCTGCATATAAATTTCTAGCCTTCAGTGTTTCTAAATTTCCAAGGAAGCAATGTTACTCTAGAAGAATGAGGTAACATCACTCCCTGTACCGGGAAAATATTTGTAAACTACGTCCTTCAAACAACAGCTATATTTATATTTGTCATTTACACCTAAAATTCAGTGTATACTTATAGCTGTTATACAATTGAAATATTTAAATTGAGAACACACACATACACACACACAGGACACAAAATTATTTTTTTTCGCCACAATGGAGCTTTTTTGCATCACCTTTAAGCCTAAATATAAAACTAACATGGCCATTAATTTGACTCAAAAGACTGGTGCAGAGGAGAAGCGAGCAAGATGAGGAGGTTCATTTTGTTCACAAGAAATTCATTGGTAGAGAGTGATTTTTTGGGATTGTTACTAATGACAGCATTTAAACACTATTTTTTATTTATCTTATGATAATATATAATATCACTCATTAACAGTCAGTAACAATAACTTCCATTTAATATGGTGTAATAATGCTAATAATAATATTTATATTTTGTACGAGGTTTTATTTTGATAGCATATTAACAATTGCCGATTTAAATATTGTTAGGACAATTTCAGAAGAAACGAAATATTTGCTAATATGTATAACTATATACAATTTTTAAAGTATAAAAGGATTTTGTAGTAATGTTTTACCCTAAATAATATATAAATGTATTAAAAAATAATGTTCAATATTGAGCTTTTATATTTAGGACAATATAGTGACCGACCATATATTTAGGGAGATCGATAGAAATAAGTGTACTATTTTAATCTTGCTCGATTATTCAAAAGTATTTGACATGCTCGACCACTGTAGGTCTGGACAAAGATGCTGTTAAGTTTATTGGAGAATATCTCAAAGATCGTCATCGGCGAGTGGTCTTGAGTGGATCTTTCTCGGACCTCCAAAGGATGACCAGAGGCGTCCCGCAAGGATCAATTTTGGGCCCTATTCTATTCTGCATTTATACCCATTTATTTCCGTCATTTCTCAAAGTCTGTGACTGTCAGATGTACGCTGACGATACTCAGTTGTTTTACTCTTTTTCTGAGAACGCAGTGCTTGACGGTTGTCGAGTGATAAATGGTAATTTTGAGGTTATACAGAGAGTTTCGGAGGAACATCATTTGAAACTTAATCCAACAAATGTGTCGCAATGTTGTTCGGTAGACCAATTGTTGTAAAGAGACTCACTTCACTAGTTGACGTTAGTATTTCTAATGAAAGGATACCTGTTAAAGCTGAGGCTAAAAATCTTGGCTTAATTTTGGATTCAACTTTAAGATTTAAAAAACAAGTGTCGGCTTGCATTAAGAGGGTATTGGGTCTACTTAGGTGACTTTATAACTCAAGACATTTACTAAATACTCAATTAAAACTCATGCTGTGCGATTCTCTCATTTTATCAATATTTAACCACTGTGATGTTGTTTATGGCTCCTGTTTGACTGCAGAAAATACAAAAAGAATTCAAAACATTCAGAAATATTGTTTACGGTTTAGCTACGGTATAAAGAAACGAAATCCAGTTACTTATAAACTGAAGGAAGCTAAATGGATTGACATGAACTCAAGACGATATTTGCATTGTTGTACCGTGTATCATAAAATTATCTGCACAAAGTCACCTACGTATCTTTTTAAAAAAATCCGACTGACGTTCATAATATAAATATAAGAAGCAGAGGCTTACTTACGCCCCCACTTCATAAAACAGGCATATTTGAAAGGTCTTTCACTTACAATTTGGTTAAAACTTATAACAACCTACCGGACATTCTGAAATCTAAATCAGTCAAATGTTTCAAAAAGTACCTAAAGCATTTGTTATTGCAGAATAATTGAAGAATTTATTTATTTACTTGTTTCTAAAAATGTAAGTTTTCTAATCTTAAATAATGGCTTTCTGTAACTGACATAACGTTTCTTTTCTATTTTTTTGTTTGTTATTTGGTTGTGCATCATTATTATTATTTGGTTGTGCATGTGTTAGTGTGTTGCTGCCTAGTTGCAAATGTAAAGACAGATGGACATATATTTTGCTTCAGTTAAATTAAGTTTTTTTTTATCTTTGTTCAGCTGCACTCTGTCCTGTTTACTGTACACGGCATACTTTGAATAAAATTGTTTATTATTATTATTATTATAGTATGATTTTCATAGTGTTAAAGTGCATAATTTATATTTACCTCAATAAGTATTGTAAACTAAGTAAATACTAAGAAAATTAAGCCACACAGTCTCCTAATTTAAGAATTTTATAGTTAGTAACCTCACATTTTGTTCGCCCGTCTTTTTGTGTGTCTTGACGATTTAAGAAATAGACAACTATTACATAATAACATACAGTGTGAAAAATAAAATATAAGCAAAGAATGATCGATTGAAAAAAATCCTGCAGCCTTTATTTTCTTCGTTTTTGTTTGAAACGACTGAATAGCAATTATTTGTAACTCTTCGTAGATTTTTTCGTATCCTCGATGAAATCTTATTCTTTTTCCATAGTATCATAGCAAATATTTACTGTTTTATTAATTTCTCTTGATAATCCTTCGCCTAATGACACCAAAGCTAATAAAGTAGGCTAAAAAAAATATTTAATAAAATTTATCACTCATTTAACAATATGTAGTATATTCAGGTGAAAAAGAGTGTTATTTCTATCGAGAACGAGAGCCAGATGACAATGGCGCCCAACGTCTATGTCAGCGAATGCTCGAGACAAGAACAACTCTTTCCAGGGTGTAATTCGTGTTATTGTTTTTGTCTAAAATGTAATCTATAATATATAATATGTATGCAACGTCTCTCTGCCTGTCCGTTAGTGCGCTTATCACTGGAGAACCACTTATCCGATTTACGTACTTTTTTTTAAAAACATACATATGTTCTCTGGGCAGGTTATAGGCTATATTTTATTACGATAGGTAGCATAAGGAATGAGCAGTGACGATAATAGTGAATGAAGTCGGAACAAATTTTCCGCTAGAGCGTTCCCTTGCAATACACAGCCTAAACCATTAAATAAGGAACAATATTATGTAGCAGAGAATATCTATACTCTATATTTTATAATATATAAAATGCAATATCTCTCTGTCTGTCTGTCCATTAGTGCGTTTATCACGCTAGAACCACTT
Source organism: Pachyrhynchus sulphureomaculatus (assembly GCA_019049505.1). Lineage (NCBI taxonomy): Eukaryota > Metazoa > Arthropoda > Insecta > Coleoptera > Curculionidae > Pachyrhynchus > Pachyrhynchus sulphureomaculatus. The sequence goes on from CM032450.1 coordinate 1,489,884, forward strand.
ATCCTATTTACGGATCTTTTTTAGTGTTCCGTACGGAACACTTATAAAATCACTTAGGTGTCTGTCTGTCTGTCTGTCACACCAGATTTTCTCCGAAACTATTTGACACAGAAAGGTGAAATTTGGTAATAATATAGGAATTGATGGCCTCATCAGAGCCATGTAGTATTGAGAATTAAATTTTGACTTAAGGGGTTAGTTTTGGGGGGTGAAGTCGGAAGTGAAAAAAAATTTTTTTTACTAGGTCATCGAGTGTGGTGTCAGATGAAAGCTTGTGAAAACACGAGTAAAAAATATATATATAATATTATACTTGCGCGCACTTTTCTTTGTATTATTTTTAAAAATTCGCGAAAAAATCGCTGTCCCGGGCCTTATCTCGAAAAGTACTTATCGAAAAATTTCGAAAAAATTCTGGAATATTCTCCACGGGGTGTAGATTGAACGAAAATTATCACGAGTGCATTACCTTTAATAATTTATATGGTACATAAAAAAAAACAAAAATTTCAAGGTCTTCAGATTTCAGTAAAGATTGGAAACAAACTTTGTTGGAAACTCATTTAGGGTGTGTTTTGTGAAGTCACTGATCATTTTATACCACCGTAAGATAAATTTTGACGGAAGGGGTTCGTTTTGAGGGTGAAATCGGAAGTGAAAAATTTTTTTTTTTTACTAGGTCATCGAGTGTGGTGTCAAATGAAAGCTTGTGAAAACACGGGTAAAAAATATATATATAATGTAATACTTGCGCAAACTTTTCTTCGTATTACTTTTAAAAAATCGCTGTCCCCTACCTTATCTCGAAAAGTACTGATCAAAAAATTTTGAAAAAATTCTGGAATATTCTCCACGGGGTATAGATTGAACGAAAATTATCACGAGTGCATACCTTTAATAATTTATTTGGTATTTAAAAAAAAAAAAAAAAATTCAAAGTCACCAGTTTTCAGTAATGATTGGAAAAAAACTTTGTTGAAAACTCATTTGGGGTGTGTTTTGTGAAGTCACTGATCATTTTTTACCATCCTAACAAAAATTTTTATTTTAAAAACAATCTACGTACGGAACACTAATTGTGCAAGTTCAACTTGCACTTGACCGGTTTTTATTTAAATTCATACATATATTTTTTGGCTAGGTTATATAATAATAATAATAATCTATATCTATAATTATATATATATATATATATATATATATATATATATATATATATATATATATATATATATATATATATATATATATATATATATATATATATATATATATATATATATATATATATATATATATATATATATATATGATTATCGGGAATCGGTCTGGACTGTAAATAAAACTCTTTTCTTCTTTAAAACTCAATATTTCGTTATCGTTTGATAACTTCTTCAGGAGTAACTAACAAAATTAATACACCTATATTAACACACTATTCTCTTTCGTCAAAGCATTAAAATATTGAAATATAAAACAAACAATTATGAAACAAACGAACAATCAATTAAAACACGTACGAAAATGCGAGTTTGTCCTGGAAACCAACATTCAACATCTCGATTTACTACAACAAAAACTGAGAGTAAATAGCCTCGGTACATATGCACTGCCGTGAATTCCAAACGAAACGGAAAAACAGCAACAGAAAAACGTCTTTAATTTACTTTATACTAAGAGGTGGCAAATATTTATTTGTTATTATTGCTGTAATTGTAAATGATTAATACCTATTAATTATGTTGCTATATATAATACTAAGTTGATTAGTGTCTGATTTATAGTTAATTGACTTTGGATCCCTGTTGATATGGTACATTTCTTTAAAAAGTCTCCCTTTATAGTTGCTGTCATGAGCTAAGATTTTAACGTTGTTATAGTCAAAATTATGACCCGTTTTCAAATTATGTTGCACCACAGCACACGTATTCTTTCCCAATCGGGAGTCACTCCTGTGTTGTGTGAGTCTCTGTTTCAACCACTGACCTGTCTGCCCAATATAACAGGCTTCACATTGTAAACAAGATAATCTATAAACTACAGAGTTATTATATAGAATAGGTGCTCTATCCTTTATTTTTGAAAACAGGTCAGAACCTCGTATGCTGTTATATCTCGCAATTTTTTTCTTTGGAAAATCTCTGAATAAGGCAACAATTGAGTTTGTGATTGGCTTTATAAATTGTAGCTTCCTGTATATTCTATGCTGCGCAGGCGTCTCGTCAGTAGGGGCATCAACACTATCCGAATTATAAAATTAATTTTCGTAAAATGTGTTTAGGGTAGGCATTGTTGACAAAAATGTTATATAGCTCGTCTAGGTTTCTTTTTCGAAACCTATCATCACTGATGCGTATGACCCTGTTTTTCATTGCTATTACGGTGTTAAATTTTTGATTTTTTGGGTGATTTGAGAAATAATTAATGAATCTGCCTGACGCTGTGGGTTTTTATACCAGTCAAGTATAATACTGTTGTCACTCGTTCTTATTACTTTAGTGTCCAAAAAAGGAACACTGAAGTCCTGTTCTATTTCGATAGTGAATTGTATATGTGTGTTGAATGCATTAAAATGGTTTAAAATGATTTCTGTATTACCCTTGGGTACAGCGCAAATCAGATCATCAACATACTTGTACAAAAAGGGTAGGTTGAATGGTAATTGAGGAACCACCGTTTCCAAAAGATGGTCCAACACCACCTTGGCCAAAACTGGACTGATAGGAGACCCCATTGGAGTTCCAAAAATTTGTTTGAAAAATTTTTGGTTGAAACTAAAATATGTTGTAACATTCATTTTTTCCTAGATTTTAAGACCATGTAATGTTACCGATTTTTCACTTCAAATTGTACTTATTTTCATTTTTGTATCGAACGGTATATTAACAAGAGATTCCAAGCCGTTCGGTATATTAGTGTTCTGTGCGGGCTTGCGACCGAATCTCTCGATACGCCGGGATTGGTTAGATATTTGTATCCGCAGTTTTGGTTCCGGCGTAGCCATATTGCCGAGGGAGTGCCCACGGCTTATTTAAGCGTCCGGAGGACTCAGATCGTGGTTCATTTCCACCGAACCGCCAAGTAGGCTGTGTACCATCAAGCCGTAGCCAGGCTAATTTTCATCGGGGCCGCCAAGTAGGCTTCCTTCGACAGAGCTGCAGTAAAGGCTCATAACTACAATCATGAGAGCTAAATAAAGCACAAGTTTTTTTAACGAAAAGCCGTAGTGGGCTCTCTAAGTGTTTACTAGAAAAGTGTGAAATCAGTCGTGTTCCATCGAAGCCGAAATCAAAACAGTAAGTTACCAAAAACATCCTTCCATAGACTTATCCCTGAGTAGTGCCTTAACAGCAATTCGAACTGACTAAAAAGTGAAGTGAAAAGCACTATTTTTCGTCCTCGGGAGTAGTCAGAGTTTGGAATTTAAATGTCATAACTACCTGTTAGGCTAAAATTTTTTAGTAATGCTGTAAAACTGCAAAGGTTAGAAACTTTTTATTTTTAAAAACATGAATAAATTTTCTTTTTGTCGATTAAAGCTAGTGTCTCACTGAATACCTATCTTACTTTTCAGGATAAGAACGGCTGTACCAAACTGATTTTTTTATTTACCAACAGTACACCCTTTCAGTATTTTTTCATTTTTTTAGCTGAAGTTAGATCCTTTCTATTTTAAAATGAATGGTGCCCAAAATTTGTACAGCTAAAGCTTTTTAAAAAATAGAAAAAAAAATCCAAAAAGACGTACAAAAATTATCTGTTACCCATATCTCTCTACCAAGGAAAACTGAGCTAGGGTTTGTTTAATTTCTTTAGTTCTTTTAAAATCAGGATTCACTCAATTCATTATCAGAAATTAAAGCGGGGCTGCAAGAAAATTGTGCTCAAGCGTGGGACAAACAACTTTTCACAGGGTACAAAAGTGCGGGCAAGTTAACACCTTACAAAATAGCGCTGTCAACGCGGGGCCTTTGGAATTTTATTTTTTAAAAAAGGGTTCAGTGTACTAGCTTTCGAACAAAGTAAAAGCTCTAACTTTTCAGATATTTTTATTTCATAATATTTATTAAACGAAACTACACTATAGCAATAAGACAAAAGCAGGAAATTTGTAGAATTATTTATTTCAATTTATCTGATGGTGGTTTAGATATTTGAATTTTGTTAATCGACTCTAAGATAAGAGATTCCTACTTTTTTCTTAAAAGCTACTTTTATAGTTCAGATTAGCGGATGTGTTGGTAGACTTTAATTTCGCATTGTTAGATTTATTTTGCGGTTAACCGAAGAAAAAACTGTACTTTTTTCTCACCGATGTTTTGCATGAATATTAAAAATACTTTGCTGATACGAAACGGTATTTAGAGATTTTTTTATAGGAAATTCTTAAGATATTTAGTAAAGGAATTTTAATACAAGGCGATACTTAGAAATTTTTTTTTGAAATTGTCGAAGATTTTTTTAATGTTTAGTAAAGAAGTTTACATATTTTAGTTGCCTTTACATGATTTTATTTTGACTATTGGGAGCACAGGAAAAATGTTTTTACGACTTTTTAAACAATTCTTTTAAATTTTATAATCTGAATACATTTATCATGGAAGCCTTAAATTTTAAAGTCAATCACCTACTGGAATATGAGTTAGACTATGAAATGAAAACCCGTCGTATTTTCTCAGAACGTCCGGTAGCGGATAAAAGAAAGATTCCAACGAGGATCTTAAGTAAAGAAATAATCCAATAGATCAGATTGGACTAAATAGTTACAAAAGTTTCTGATTTTTTTTTAAGTCTAATAAAAATCCTCCTTCTCAAGTTAAAACTCCTGCTTCTCCAAATGGTCACATATCTCCTTTATTCGTGCATAAATATTTAGATAACAGACCGCATATCAAGATAAATCTATTAGGTGTCCATTTCTCGGCTTTATTTGACTCTGGTGCAAATGCCTCCGTTGTAGGTCAGAATGGTATATTTTAAGTCGTTTAAGTATAAAAATATGCCATGTCAAAAATAGAAGTGTTACCACTGCAGATGGCAGCCGTCTAAAAGTTTTAGGTACGGTTGAGTTGCCGCTAGCCTGCAATGGTCATTATTTAGTAATTTCTGCTCTAGTAGTACCTTCTCTATCACATACTTTGGTTTTAGGATGTGATTTTGCACAAAAATTCGGAATTTTAGTAAATTTTAAAAATAATTCGTGGTATCCACAGTCCCTAGAAGACAATTCTCAAACAAGTTTTAAAGATTGTTATTCAGAAAGTTCTTTAGAAAACCTTTTCTCGCGTCTATGTACCCTAGATGATCTCTCGCGGACGGAATGCTTAAAAGGCAGAAAAAGTAATAAGCTCTTTCAAGGAAATAAGTAGTAAAGATAGGTTAGGCCGAACGAAAAAAAATCACCATGTCTATAGATACGGCTGATGCCAGTCCTGTAAAGACAAGGCCCATCGCCATGTCTCCGTATATGTCAAAGGTATTAAATAAGGGGTTAGACGAAATGTTGACACTCGGAGTGACATCGTCTAAGCTATGACGGAAGAAAGCTCAATGAGGTCAGCAAATTTGATAACTATCCATTACCGAACATCGATAGAATTTTGACATCACTCAGGAATGCTAAGTATGTATCCTCGATAGACCTTAGAAAGGCTTTCTGGCAAATTCCTTTGGACAAATCCTCTAAGGAAAAGACCGCTTTTGCAGTAGTAGGCCGAGGTCTATTTCAGTTCGTCACTATGCCGTTTGGTCTAAAGAACGCTGCTCAAACTCAGCAACGTTTAGTGGACGCTATATTTGGTCCGAAATATGAGCCACGTATTTTTACCTATCTAGATGATATTTTAGTAACATCGGAAGACTTCGAATCGCATATACGCTTACTTAAAGAAGTAAAAGATAAATTGAAAGAGGCCGGACTGACGATAAATTTGAGCAAATGTGATTTTTTCAAAACTTCTCTAAAGTTTTTAGGCTATATTGTAGGCTCAAATTCCTTACGTACCGATCCGGATAAAGTAGCAAGCATGGTTAATTATGCGAGACCTACTAATACTACGGAAGTTAAGCGCTTCGTAGGAATGTGTTCATGGTACAGACGTTTTATCGAGAATTTTTCTACCTTGTTGTCGCCTATTAATGATCTTTTGAAAGGACGGAAAAAAGGACAATCGATAGATTGGACAAAGGCAGCCGAAGAATCTTTTATAAAGATTAAAGAGCTATTGGTTTCAGCTCCAATTTTATCCCAACCAGATTTTTCCCAACAGTTTTATATTTCTAGTGATGCTTCTAATACCGGTTTAGGGGGCGTCCTAACACAGAAAATCAATGGTGAGGAAAGAGTGATAGCGTATGCCAGTAGAACTTTATCAAAGGCTGAACGTAACTATTCGGTTGTTGAAAAAGAATGTTCAGCAGTACTCTTTAACATCGAAAAGTTTCGACCTTACATAGAAGGTGTTCCTTTCACGGTCATAACAGATCATTATAGTCTATTGTGGCTTAATTCTATTAAAAACCCTAGTGGCAAACTAGCGCGTTGGGCGATTAGGTTGAGACAACATACGTTTAATTTAATTCATAGAAAAGGAGTCCACAATGTTATTCCTGACGCTTTGTCAAGAATCCCAGATCATACAGTGGACGAAAACAGTCTTAATGCACCAATTGACGTAAGAATAGATACAGTTGATATAGATCGCATTGATCCATGGTACGATAATTTGCGGCAGCAAATTAAAGAATTTCCTCAAAATTTTCCGCAGTGGAAGGTGGAAAATGATTTCGTGTACAAATTTATCCCAAACCAGTTGCCTTTAAAAGTTAATGTACCCAAGTGGAAAATACTAGTTCCTAAACCACAGAGAGGGGAAATTATAGACTTGTGTCACACTCCTCCTACTTCTGGTCATTTTGGTTTTTATAAAACTCTTCACAGGGTTCAGGAACAGTATTATTGGCCAAAAATGCGTTTTGATATCTTAAAGTTCGTGAGGACTTGTGAAGTATGTGGAGCGCAGAAATCCCCAAATACACTACCTATGGGACTGATGGGAAAAGAGAAAACGGTCAATTACCCTTTTTAAGTCATAGCAGCTGATCTAGTAGGCCCATTCCCACGTTCAAAAAGGGGAAATAAATGGCTTCTCGTGGTTTCTTGCTGGTTTACAAAGTATACCATGCTATTTCCTTTGAAAAGCTCTAAAGCTGAACATATAGAGAGAATTTTGGAAAATAATGTCTTTCTAATCCACGGTGTTCCATCGCTTAATATGCGATAACGGTACTCAGTTTACCTCTAAGAGTTTTAAGAGCCTAAGTGAAACTTATAGTTTTAATATCCGTTTTAATCCCGTGTACTCTCCACAATGTAATTTTGTCGAACGTAATAACCGAACAATCGGGACCGCTTTAAGAAGTTACGTTGATTCACATGACACTTGGGATGGCAATATTTCCAAAATTCAACAAGCAATAAATACCGCAAGACACGAAGTAACAGGGTTCACACCGTCTTTCTTAGTTTACGGCAGACATATACCTCTATCCGGATCGTATTATAAAAATTTAGATTTGGATGTCAATGTTGACAGCGAAATAATTCCGGGTAACAGGGGTGCGTACGCCGAAAATTTAAAGGGTTTAAAAGATATTTTCACCGACGTGCGTAGTAGGATACAGAAGGCTTATGAACGGAACAGTAAGTCTTACAACCTTAGAAAAAGGGATTTTGCCTTTAATATAGGTGATCACGTTTGGCGAAAAAATAAAATTCTTTCCAGTGCAGCAGATAAATTCACATCTAAGTTGGTACCTAAGTATGTGCATTGCGTGATTAGAGAAAAGATTTCAGATTTAGTTTATGGTTTAGTTAATTTAGATGGGACTAAAATAGGACGATGGCATATTAAAGACTTAAAACCATTCAACGGACCTAACCCTAATGAAAGTTTGTCAGAAGAAAGAATAATTTATATTTACATTATCTTAATTGCTTTACTTTATTTTTTTGATGTTGCTCTGTGGAGGTGACGACCTCGTTTTTTTGACTGTTATAAAAGTTGAGCAGAGGATAGCTTACTTTTATTGTTTAATGCTAAGGTTTTGGGTATTGGCCATATCCCAAACTTAGGTTGATTGTGGTTGATGTTTAGCATCGGCTCAGTTTTGCGAGCTTGCGAAGGAGTCACACTCAAGATATAGCATAAGACTGGTATGTCGGTGGTCACGGGATTTGATTTGCTTATGACCCCAAATAATATCCAGTTCTTGACACTTGGAAGCGAAATTTTGATTAGAGGCAATCCAAGGTGATCTAGAGTTAGGACAAGCGCAAGATGTAGCTCGCGTGGTATGATGTAGAGTCAAAATTTTTATGAGCAATTTCAAAGTTTGTTACCCGAGTGGGTGTATTTCTATTACCTTAGTGGTATATGTTGGGTGCAATTAAGAGTAAATTGAGTTTGGTTTATCCAATAAGTCTAAGACTTGGATTATTTTGATTTAGATCTTTCTTCTGAATTGACAAACTGAGGGTATTTTCTATTTTTTTCAGGGCCGTTTAAAACGTTACCTTTGAGTCGCTAACTTTTTTAAATTTTTTTGCATGGACTCATAGACGTATGTTGAGTTTTTTCGGTTTACTATCAGATTGATAGAAAATTGAAGTTCTGCAGGAGAACTAAAGGCTGATCATTTACAAGAGATGAGAGCAGACTAAGACAGTCGTTTCACAAAGAAATGATCAGAATCTGATACCGAGATGAGAACCTTGTCAAGGGAGGCTAAGCGCAGTGAAGGAAGATTCCTAACCGAATTTTTAGATTTCCAAGAGGTAATCTAGGAGCTTGGGCTGACAGAAAACGGTTATACCTGATACCTGTAGCAGTTTCTTCTAGAGGCCATTGTCTAGGAAGACGATTAACACCATGATCGAATATTTTAGCTGTCAACGATGTTTTCTTCTTGTTTCTGATTAAGCTGGAAAAGCTCTTGTCGTCTTCAACAGTTTTGTTGCGTTGCCACAGAAAAATAGAGAAATTTTTGCTTCATGTAGCTTTTTAAGCTCATTTTCGTTTTTTTGAAATTTCCGTTAGAAGCTTGGTTAAGTTAACCTTATAAACCTTTTGGTTGTATCCCATGAGTTATCTGTTTTTACAGGCTGTGATGCACCGGGTGCTAACAGATGCCGTTACGACGTTTGGCAGGAAGTTAGTCTTCCTGAGGAACAGACTGATTGGAAGGGTAGTCTATGGGGGGTGAACGTTTGACCTTTGGGACCTTTAGGGGTTTTGTTACCCAATGGTTATTTCTATTTGAACCAAAGGAGAGCCTAGCTACTGTAGTCGACCTCAGCTCCAATTAGCCTATTAGTGGTGACAGGCTGTTGGCAGTAGTGTGTTTCGGAACACCCTATTGATTAAATTTTTTTGACTTATGGTGGTGTGGTAGACACCGTTTCAGTTTAGTGGATGCTATAATCTACTCCCTTTTGTTGGTGGACACCAGGGTCACCAATTCTGTATTTTATTGTCTCCACCATTCAGTATATCGTGGTGAGGTGTTTGTCTCCTGTTATGTGGGATGGATTGAATGTTTTTCGTTGTTGTTCTAGGGCGAGACCAGTACACGAGGGTTCTTCATGCAACTTGGAGAAGCGCAATGCTGGTTAAGTTTTATATCTCTGTGTAGCCACCCTGAAGAATGACGGAGGGCGTTTTTTTTTTCCCGGCTCATGTTTCTAGGCAGATTTGTCACTTTGGTGCGATGTGCCGAAGATTTGATTAGCTTTTGCTAAGAGCTTTCACCAAGCTCAGTATGGAGTTATCATAACCAAGAGTTTGGGATTTGAACTCCTGTATATATTTCTGTATATATTTCTGTATATATTTCTGTATATATTTCAGTGTATGTTGGTTGCCTGAGGGCATGTGCTCAAAATGCGTGATTTTGAGTCGTTTTGCTTATGGACTCCTATATATAGGATTATGACTTTAGGGAGGTCCTATTTCGAGACTTGCTGTCTCATATAGTTATGTTGGGAATGTTTCCTTGAATGTTAGTTGTGCGCAGACTAATCATTCTGTTCTTAGTGAACATTGCTTTTTGAAGCAGGATCATTCAGTTTGGTGAATTTTAGCTTTTATAGCTATTCACTGTGTTTAGAGTGAATTTTAGCTTTTATAGCTATTCACTGTGCCTATAGTGGTATTGTTAGCTTTTATAGCTGCTCACTATGTTAATGGCGAGATTGTTCTTTTAGAACGCAGGCTTTGTGTAGTCGAGGACTATTTACCGTGTGTTTTCTTGGCGAGGAGCCGAGGCTTTTTTCTGGCGATATACCAGAGTGTTTTGTTGGCGATGAGCTGACGTGTTTTCTGGCGATCAACCAGAGCGTTTTCCCTGGCGATTTTAGCATGTCTGGATGTCTTAGGACGTCGACATTGCGTTATAGAGTGCGATTATCTGGCGATCAACCAGAGCGTTTTCCCTGGCGATTTTAGCATGTCTGGATGTCTTAGGACGTCGACATTGCGCTGTAGAGTGCGATTATTTTCGGAGTGCGACTAGTAGTGATACTAGATTTGGAATGTTCTCTTAGCGATGAGCTAGGACATTAATAGCGATATTTCCCTAGCGTTTGTCTGGATACTTATCCAGATATATTTTTTCTTAGCCTTGTGCTAAATGGTCTTACAAGACTTTCTCTTTTTAGTGTTAGTGTTTGCACTAGAATCATTTATTTTTTTGTTTTTCTTTATTTAAGAATTTTTATAAATTTCTTTTGCTGAAATAGAAAATTTTCAGACAATCCTTAAAATATTTTAAGGGGGGGTGTTCATACTTTGTTTCAGTTCATTTTTTTTTGATTTAGACAAGAGTCTAGACAAAATTTTTTTTTTGTTTTGGTAACAATAACAGAGCTGATTCTTTTATATAAGAAGACCGCGATTGTTACTTTAGAAAGGTATTTCTTATGTTCATGCAAGGATTTTTATTTACTTTTTGATGTACTTAACCTTAGTGCTTAATTAAGTTAAGTCTAGTTATAAGATTCTTGTGTACATGCAAAGATTTTTATTTGGTTTTCATTGTACTTAATATTAGTGCTTAATTGAATTAAGTCTAGTAGTAAGGTCCGAAGTTTGTACTTTTGTTTTAACTTCTGACCTTAGTATTAAGTGATATTGTACCACTTTGTACCTTTTCATAAGTAGCCTAAGTTTAATAGACTAGTGTAGTCTATTTCTTTTTGGAAGGGGGTAAATGTAACATTCATTTTTTCCTAGATTTTAAGACCATGTAATGTTACAGATTTTTCACTTCAAATTGTACTTATTTTCATTTTTGTATCGAACGGTATATTAACAAGAGATTCCAAGCCGTTCGGTATATTAGTGTTCTGTGCGGGCTTGCGACCGAATCTCTCGATACGCCGGGATTGGTTAGATATTTGTATCCGCAGTTTTGGTTCCGGCGTAGCCATATTGCCGAGGGAGTGCCCACGGCTTATTTAAGCGTCCGGAGGACTCAGATCGTGGTTCATTTCCACCGAACCGCCAAGTAGGCTGTGTACCATCAAGCCGTAGCCAGGCTAATTTTCATCGGGGCCGCCAAGTAGGCTTCCTTCGACAGAGCTGCAGTAAAGGCTCATAACTACAATCATGAGAGCTAAATAAAGCACAAGTTTTTTTAACGAAAAGCCGTAGTGGGCTCTCTAAGTGTTTACTAGAAAAGTGTGAAATCGGTCGTGTTCCATCGAAGCCGAAATCAAAACAGTAAGTTACCAAAAACATCCTTCCATAGACTTATCCCTGAGTAGTGCCTTAACAGCAATTCGAACTGACTAAAAAGTGAAGTGAAAAGCACTATTTTTCGTCCTCGGGAGTAGTCAGAGTTTGGAATTTAAATGTCATAACTACCTGTTAGGCTAAAATTTTTTAGTAATGCTGTAAAACTGCAAAGGTTAGAACTTTTTATTTTTAAAAAACATGAATAAATTTTCTTTTTGTTGATTAAAGCTAGTGTCTCACTGAATACCTATCTTACTTTTCAGGATAAGAACGGCTGTACCAAACTGATTTTTTTATTTACCAACAGTACACCCTTTCAGTATTTTTTCATTTTTTTAGCTGAAGTTAGATCCTTTCTATTTTAAAATGAATGGTGCCCAAAATTTGTACAGCTAAAGCTTTTTAAAAAATAGAAAAAAAAATTCCCAAAAGACGTACAAAAATTATCTGTTACCCATATCTCTCTACCAAGGAAAACTGAGCTAGGGTTTGTTTAATTTCTTTAGTTCTTTTAAAATCAGGATTCACTCAATTCATTATCAGAAATTAAAGCGGGGCTGCAAGAAAATTGTGCTCAAGCGTGGGACAAACAACTTTTCACAGGGTACAAAAGTGCGGGCAAGTTAACACCTTACAATGTGTTGTTGAAGATGAATTTAATGAGAATCAAGAAATTATGCTTTGAAATCATGGTTTTCGTTTGAATCAGTTCCCACTTTTTTTCCAGAATAGTTAGGATTAAGTCTAGAGGTATATTTGTAAACAACGATACTACATCCAAAGATATTAATACATACTCTTCTGGTAATGCCACTCCCTTTATTTTGTTGACAAACGAACTAAACGTAACTAACTTCTTTTATAAATCAAAATTTGAGAAACCCCATTGGCTTATTCGTATCTTCAAAAAATCAAAAGAATTCCTAAGATCTCATCCGGAGATTTACATTCTTCAATCGGACAAGGGGGGGTGCACTGTTGCAATGGACAAAAATGAGTATATTCATAAGACTGAAACTTTACTACAAGACGAGACTACATACACTTCACTATCTAAAGACCCTACCAGTACTATACAAACAAGCTTTAATGATTTAATAAAATTTTTAAAGAACAAAGGCGAAATAGATGAACAACTGTACAAGAAGTTAGTAATTTACAATTCCACATTTCCCAAACTCTACTGTTTACCCAAAATTCACAAAACAAACACTCCTCTGAGACCAATTATAAGTTCAGTGAATTCAACGACATACAATCTATCAAAATACTTAGCTAAAATTTTGAGTGTTGCTTTTGAGGATGACAAGGATTACAATGTTAGAGACACCTTCTCGTTTGTCAACAAAATAAAGGGAGTAGCATTACCAGAAGAGTATGTATTAACATCTTTGGATGTAGTATCGTTGTTTACAAATATACCTCTAGACTTAATCCTAACAATTCTGGAAAAAAAGTGGGAACTGATTCAAACGAAAACCATGATTTCAAAGCATAATTTCTTGATTCTCATTAAATTCATCTTCAACAACACATATTTTAGTTTCAACCAAAAATTTTTCAAACAAATTTTTGGAACTCCAATGGGGTCTCCTATCAGTCCAGTTTTGGCCAAGGTGGTGTTGGACCATCTTTTGGAAACGGTGGTTCCTCAATTACCATTCAACCTACCCTTTTTATACAAGTATGTTGATGATCTGATTTGCGCTGTACCCAAGGGTAATACAGAAATCATTTTAAACCATTTTAATGCATTCAACACACATATACAATTCACTATCGAAATAGAACAGGACTTCAGTGTTCCTTTTGTGGACACTAAAGTAATAAGAACGAGTGACAACAGTATTATACTTGACTGGTATAAAAAACCCACAGCGTCAGGCAGATTCATTAATTATTTCTCAAATCACCCAAAAAATCAAAAATTTAACACCGTAATAGCAATGAAAAACAGGGTCATACGCATCAGTGATGATAGGTTTCGAAAAAGAAACCTAGACGAGCATACGAGGTTCTGACCTGTTTTCAAAAATAAAGGATAGAACACCTATTCTATATAATAACTCTGTAGTTTATAGATTATCTTGTTTACAATGTGAAGCCTGTTATATTGGGCAGACAGGTCAGTGGTTGAAACAGAGACTCACACAGCACAGGAGTGACTCCCGATTGGGAAAGAATACGTGTGCTGTGGTGCAACATAATTTGAAAACGGGTCATAATTTTGACTATAACAACGTTAAAATCTTAGCTCATGACAGCAACTATAAAGGGAGACTTTTTAAAGAAATGTACCATATCAACAGGGACCCAAAGTCAATTAACTATAAATCAGACACTAATCAACTTAGTATTATATATAGCAACATAATTAATAGGTATTAATCATTTACAATTACAGCAATAATAACAAATAAATATTTGCCACCTCTTAGTATAAAGTAAATTAAAGACGTTTTTTCTGTTGCTGTTTTTCCGTTTCGTTTGGAATTCACGGCAGTGCATATGTACCGAGGCTATTTACTCTCAGTTTGTTGTAGTAAATCGAGATGTTGAATGTTGGTTTCCAGGACAAACTCGCATTTTCGTACGTGTTTTAATTGATTGTTCGTTTGTTTCATAATTGTTTGTTTTATATTTCAATATTTTAATGCTTTGACGAAAGAGAATAGTGTGTTAATATAGGTGTATTAATTTTGTTAGTTACTCCTGAAGAAGTTATCAAACGATAACGAAATATTGAGTTTTAAAGAAGAAAAGAGTTTTATTTACAGTCCAGACCGATTCCCGATAATCATATATATATCAGATTGATGCACGGTCGATAACATATCACCAAATCTTATATATATATATATATATATATATATATATATATATATATATATATATATATATATATATATATATATATATATATATATATATATATATATATATATATATATATATATATATATATATATATATATATATATATATATATATATATATATATATATATATATATATATATATATATATATATATATATATATATATATATATATATATATATATATATATATAATGCAACGTCTCTCTGTCTGTCTATCTGTCTGTATGTCTGTCTGTTTGCGTTAGTGCGCTTATCACTGGAGAACCATTATCCGATTTACGTGCTTTTTTAAAAAAAAAACTTACATATGTTCTCTGGCCAGGTTATAGGCTATATTTTATTACGATAGGTAGCATAAGGAATGAGCAGTGACGATAATAGTGAATGAAGGCGGAGAAAAGTTTGCCGCTAGCGCGTTCTCTTGCAATACACAGCCTAAACCTTTAAATATGGAACAATATTATGGAGCAGAGAATATCTATAATCTATAATATATATAAACTGCAATGTCTCTATATATATATGTATATATATATATATATATATATATATATATATATATATATATATATATATATATATATATATATACATATATATATTTATATATATATATATATATATATATATATATATATATATATATATATATATATATATATATATATATATATATATATATATATATATATATATATATATATATATATATATATATATATATGTATATATATATATATATATATATATATATATATATATATATATATATATATATATATATATATAATGCAACGTCTCTCTGTCTATCTATCTGTCTGTATGTCTGTCTGTTTGCGTTAGTGTGCTTATCACTGGAAAACCACTTATCCGATTTACGTGCTTTTTTTAAAAAAAAAAAATACTTACATATGTTCTCTGGCCAGGTTATAGGCTATATTTTATTACGATAGGTAGCATAAGGAATGAGTAGTGACGATAATAGTGAATGAAGGCGGAGAAAAGTTTGCCGCTAGCGCGTTCTCTTGCAATACACAGCCTATACCTTTAAATATGGAACAATATTATGGAGCAGAGAATATCTATAATCTATAATATATATAAACTGCAATGTCTCTCTCTCTATCTGTCTGTCCATTAGTGCGTTTATCACGCGAGAACCACTTATCCGATTTACGTGTCTTTTTTTAAATTCATACATATATTCTTTGGCTAGGTTATATAATAATAATAATCTATATCTATAATATATATAAAATGCAACGTCTCTCTGTCTGTCTGTCTACCTGTCTGCGTGGAGAACCACTTATCCGATTTACGTGCTTTGTTTTTAAAGCATACATATGTTCTCTGGGCAGGTTAGAGGCTATATTTTATTATGTTAGGTAACATGAGGAATAAGCAGTGACGATAACAGTGAATCAAATCGGAAAAAAAGTTTGCCGCTAGCGCGTTCTCTTGCAATACACTGCCTAAATCACTAAATATGGAACAATATCATGTAGGAAACGATATCTATAACTTATAAAATGCAACGTCTCTCTGTCTGTTTGTCCGTTTGTGCGCTTATCACTGGAGAACCACTTATCCGATTTGCGTGCTTTTTTTTTAAAACGTACATATGTTCTCTGGCCAGGTTATAGGATATATTTTATTGTGTTAGGTAACATAAAGAATATGCAGTGACGATAATAGTGAATCAAGTCCGAAAAAAGGTTACTGTTAGCGTGTTCTCTTGCAATACACTGCCTAAACCATTAAATATGGAACAATATCATGTTGCAAAGAATATAATATATAAAATGTAACGTCTCTCTGTCTGTCTGTCTGTTCGTTAGTGCGCTTATCAGTTGAGAACCACTTATCCGATTTACGTGTTCTTATAAATTTATAGATATGTTCTATATAATTCGATATAAGCCTAGATAATGGGAGATAAGGTGAGATAATGGGAGATAAGTATAAATAATGGGAAATAAGTATAAATAATGGGAGATAAGGAGAAATAATGGGAGATAAGCAGAGATAAGTCTCGATAATGGGAGCTATGGTGAGATAATGGGAGATAAGGAGAAATAATGGGAGATAAGGAGAAATATTGCGAGAGAAGTCAAGATAAGCCTAGATAATTTGAGATAAGGTGAGATAGGGAGAAATGATGGGAGATAGGGAGAAATAATGGGAGATGAGCAGAGATAAGCCTAGGTAACGGGAATTATGTAGAGATAATGGGAGATAAGGAGAAATAATGTTAGATAAGGGGAAATAATGGCAGATAGAGGAATAAGCAGTGATGATAGTAGTGAATCAAGCCCACGCGAACGGAGTCGCGGGCACGGCTGGTATAAAATTCATAAAACTAAAAATTATTGAAAAACAGAGACTTTTTTTAAGTGGTACCATAAACTAAAGAGTTGTGTTTAGGGACTATTCATCCAAATGGCAGCTACTCAGAAGGAGATAAAAACTCTTAGATGGCGTAAGAAGTTTAAAGGACCCTATTTTATTAGCATATCTTCGGTCAAATTCCACATACTATATATTCTATAGCAGGGGTGCTCAAACTTGAACTGCTGGCGATCTACCTCAATATTGTTAGACTACGATCGATCGACTCTGAGAGGCTGCAAGTAAGTGTGATGCAGGATTGTCGTCTAGGTAGGGTGTATCGTGGCATAGATATTAGTTTTCCGCACAATATGCATTTTTTTAGTCAAGGTAAGTGTAGGTCTGCTCTAAAATGTCAATAAAAAATTCATAATTATTCAAAATTGCGAGTTTATTGGTTCTTACAAAACGAACGAGTTCTAGTGTCTAAACTTAACTAAAGAGTGACTTTGGATGTTGAAGCGTGGCACTGCATGTCCTCAGCATACTTTTCATAAGATGGTACGTAATTACCGAGTGCTAATCGCAAGCATGATGACATATGTTCGTCAGTTAGTCGATTGCGATATTTTGACTTAATTATCTTAATTTCAGAAAATGCAGACTCGCACAAGTAAGTTGATCCAAACATTGCCGTCAGTTGAAGGGCGATTTGCCTTAGATTCGGATATTTATCTTCAGATATAATACACCAGAATTTTGTATCAGATGCTGTGGCTTTGAGATGTATATCTGATATAATCTGCACTAACTCACTTTCAACAGAACATGAGTCCATGTTAAACCGACTTGCTATTTCAGTAGCTAATTCCTCAATGTTTTTACACGAAAAAGGATAACTCATAAATGATGCGATATTTGCCAATTTACTGAAATCATAAAAACATATTTCGAATTGGCCCAAAATATTTGATAATTCTGCCTCATAAATATCATAATTCAACTGAGGAATCCTTGCTTTCAAAGATGGAAAATTTTTCAGATCCTTTGTTTTCAGTTGATCTATCATAAGTTGCAATTTACTTTTGAATGCGTTTATTGCGCTAATCATCTCAATAATAGTTTTTTCTTTACCTTGAAGCTCCAAATTAATGGTGTTTAAATGCATTGTGATGTCTGTCAAAAATGCCAAATCAGTCAGCCATTTCCCGTTTTTCAGCATCTGAGTGTCATCACCTCTTTCGTCCAGAAAAGCTCTTATTTCGGGCAATAATTCTTGAAACCTTTCTAGGAATTTTCCGCGACTCAACCACCTGACGTCCGTATGAAGAACTAAATCAGTGTGTTCAGCTGACTCACTATCTTCCAACTGCAATTTAAAGAGCCGTCGTTGCAAGCTACGTGCACGGATAGAATTCACAATTTTTATTGCAATGCCCATAATCTCCTTCAGGTTTAGAACTTTTGAACACAAAACTTATTGATGTATAATGCAATGGAAGGAGAAAAATTAAGGGAAATCATCATTAGCTCGACACAATGCCACAAAACCGTTTTCGTTTCCAGTCCATCGGTTGTAATGCACACTAGTTTATATATTGGTAGCTTGTAGTTTATTACAAAATTGAAGAAAACGTCATATATATCTTCGCCACGGGTCTTTCCTTTCAGAGGACTCATTGTCAAAAACTCTTCCTTAGCCGACATGTCATTGAATACCATTCGAATAAAAATACACAGCGGGGCAGTGTCTGTCATATCGGTGGATTCGTCGAACTGTAAAGAAAAGTATGTACATTCCATGATATCATGTTTTAGTTTATCTGCCATGTCCTGACTCATGACTTCAACACGCCTTGTGACAGTCGGACGAGATAACTGAAGTTCTCTAATAGCAGACATAATCTCTGTTTTATTTTTAAAATCTTCAAATAAAGTCTCACCCGCTTCAATAAATGTTTCCTTCACAACCAATCCACCATCAAATGGTTTTCTTGTGTTTCGCCAATATAAGAGATATTTTAAATGACGCTATCGTTGCAGCTTTTGATTGTTTGGCTGGTCTTGTGAACATGGTTTGTTCTTTTTTCAAACAAGTTATCAAATCAGGTACTTTTCGTTTTCTTAACTCACTCTGTGACGGAAAATCCTTTTCATAGTTTTTATGAACCGTTTTATGATGCCTCTCTAAGTTCTCACGCTTAGGTATTGCAACTGACGCACGGCAAATGAGACAAATGCACTTATCCTTTACCATACAAAAGAAAAATTCTTCCCCCCAATCGTTATTAAAATGATAAGTTTTACTTTTCTTCGGCGCACTCATTTTGGACTATATAATAATAAACTTTGTATCGATGTATCGCCTTCATTTTACAACTCAGACTGACTCCTATTCCTGCAGGCGCAACATTTATATCGGCGCGAACGAAGTCTCCAATGTTCCCGTCAAACACGCCGCCCGAAGTTTCTAGAAAAATCGGCGGAAATCAAAAACGCGGCTTTTCTTTGACAAGTACCACGCGTTCCTTTGATAAAGCCGCCTTTTGCCGCTAGCAGGGGGTTATTACGATAAAAGAAAGTGATAAGGGGGTTATTCTGGCCTAATTGGGGATCGAATAAATTTTAGTAGTTTATTCATTACATTTTGTTTTAGTTACCTAAAACAAAATCTGTGAATAGTTCTATATCGAAATTTTTTTCTCGAGATCGACTCAAAAAGCACTCGCGATCGACTTGTGGATCGCGATCGACCGTTTGAGCACCCCTATTCTATAGTGTCTCCATGTTGTTGTTCACCCATGGGTGGTCCTGCTACTTCCCACTCTCCACTATTTGACCGTCTAAAATTTACATAGAGTTACATGGTTTTATAAGAAATAATCACATAATTCTTTAATCTATGATCGTACTTTCAAAATTTTTTTATGGACATATACATGTAGCAGGAAAATCTCTAAAACGCTACAGGATTAAGGCGTGCATGGAAAAAGAAACTCATGTTGGTACGCAGTTCTGGAGAAATCATTCCAAAGGAATAAAGTTCTGCATATAAAACAATTCTTGAAAACGGTGGTATGAGGACTGATAAGCCGAGCCGATAAATTTAGACGGCATATATTCCAAATATACATCACTCTGGGAGAATTTAAGAGGGTTATACCCATTCAATATGAAAGTTGAACAGACTCAAGCTGCCAATCGTTCCTCAATGCTCCAAGGGATCAAGGCTGTTGCTGAGTTTTTGGTCTCCAATCAGAAGAATAGCTTTCTTTTAGTTATAAACCATGAGATACCGCGTATGTTTAGGAATAAAGTTCCTAACATGGCAGTAGTATTTTATCGTTGGTCGAATTTGAGCTTAGCACTGGATTAAAAGTGTTTGTGAAACGAAATAATATTTCCAGCTTTTGAGCAGCGTCTTTGACACGCATGCGACAGGATAATGGCAAGTCCAGGTCTTAGTTAAGTTAAACGACTGTTATCATGAGACAAAATATGCTTTATTGTGAGTGTAGTGAGATGTATTTGACAAATGGTGATCGTGTCATTTTTGAGAAGGTAAGCATGAGTAAGATGTGTATCTCCCGTAGCTATTCTCCTCCATATGACATTATCTCTCCTGCTCAAGCTCTGAAAATGCAAAGTTTATTCTCATCTTGCAGATTCCATGAGAGTTGGAACATATTTTTTATGGTTTTATAAAAATGAGAGATTAGATCTGATGGAGATAAAATTTTGTTTTCGATTTTCCCTGATATGATTGCTGCTTTTGCATTTACATCCGCTAAGTCATTCCCCTTTATGTTGACATGGCTGGGAGACCATAGAAATACAATTTGTATTAAACGGACATTGCATATTTGTACAAGATTCATTATATCCAGGATTAAGGGTATAGACGTTTTAGATGCATTAATGTATTGTATATTGCAGATCTGATGGCTTCTCTTATGGCCAGTTCCGCTGTAAAGATCGATGATATATTGTTTAATTTATATCTTGAATTGGATATAGGAGAAATTACCGCTGCGCCCGTTCCCAATCTGGATATAGATCCATCAGTGTAATATTTAGTAAAATTTTTATATTTTTCCTCTAATGTTTGAATGAATAATGATTTTAATAATGTTGGAGAGGTAGAATCCTTTTTGTATTTAGTGAGACTGAGATCAATTTTAAGTGAGCTGTTTGTCCATGGTCGGAATATTAGATATTTAGATGTGACAGGGGTGTCAAATTTAGTATCTTGAGTAAAAAGAAAAGTTTTAATTCGAGATTGTATTGTTTTAGGACTGTACGATTTTTGGAAGATATTTTGTAGATCTAGTGATCTTGCTGCATGGGTCTGAAAAGTGAAATGGAATAGAAACGCATCAAGGACAATTGTCTTTGTAAGGATAGAGGTAATATTGATGCAATTACTTGTAAGCTAGGAACTGGAGTTGTACCTGTATGCTCCTGTGGACAATCTTATTGCATGGTTCTGAATGACCTTCAGTGATCTTTTAAGAGAAGAACTGGCTGCGTCGTAAATAAAGTCTCCATAGTTCAGCTTAGAAAGGATGGTGGGAATATTAGATATTTAGATGTGACAGGGGTGTCAAATTTCGTGTCTTGAGTAAAAAGAAAAGTTTTAATTCGAGATTGTATTGTTTTAGGACTGTACGATTTTTGGAAGATATTTTGTAGATCTAGTGATCTTGCTGCATGGGTCTGAAAAGTGAAATGGAATAGAAACGCATCAAGGACAATTGTTTTTGTAAGGATAGAGGTAATATTGATGCAATTACTTGTAAGCTAGGAACTGGAGTTGTACCTGTATGCTACCGTCGACATTCTTATTGCATGGTTCTGAATGACCTCCAGTGATCTTTTAAGAGAAGAACTGGCTGCGTCGTAAATAAAGTCTCCATAGTTCAGCTTAGAAAGGATGATTGACCTATATAATTTTATTAAAGATGGGAAATCAGCACCCCATGTTGCATTGGATAATTGTTTCATTAGGTATAGATCTTTTTTGGTTTTGTCTTTTAAATATTCTATGTGATTTTTTCATATTAATTTGTTGTCAAAAACCAATCCTAACGCAATCTTTCAGGGGTATGGTTGTGTTTGCCAGAGATAGGATGTTTCTTTTAGAGCAACCTCTTTTCCTGCAAAAGTATGTTACAGAGGATTTTAATGGTGAAAAAAGAAAGCCGGTTTGTCTAGACCAATTCGTTAATTTATTTAAAGTTGTTTGCAGATTTTTTGTGATGTTAGAGTCATTTTTGAAACTATATATATTTATGTCATCTGCAAAGATTTTCAGTGAGGTATTTGTCGGTATATGCTCTTCTATGGAGAAGTACATAGAGTAATAAGTACTTACGCTCCTGACATATCAAAACCAAAGGAAGAATCCGACACTTTCTATAGAGAGCTTCAGAAAACAATTAACAAAATAGGTAAAAGTCATAAAATTATTCTGATGGGAGACCTCAACGCGCGCATAGGGAACTTCAAAATTCCTGTAGTGAAGCAAAAGTATAAAGAATCAGTGTGTAATGAAAATGGAGAATTACTCATAGATATGTGTGCAAGGAATGAACTACGCATAAATAACACCTTCTTCCTACACAACGAGTAATACAAGTTTACATTCGGTAATACTAAGGGCCAAACATCAGTAATAGCTTATATAATAACGAATCTCAACCTCTACGAACCTCGGGACAGACCATAACCATGTACTCGCAAAATTGAGGATCAATCAACCAATTAAAATTTAGAAAAAATCACTGTTAATTGAGAAATACAATATCGAATCTCCATATCACGAAAGTACTCAACAGCTTTACAGAAATCGAATCAGAGAGAAGCTACAAGGAATGGAAACGGTCGACAACAACATTGAAGAAAGATGGCTAACGATACGAAAAGCAATTACAACAGTTGCAGAAGAAGTCATTGGCACTAGACGTGTTAATGTCAACGTCAACAAACCAACGAAGCCATGGTTTGTACCGGAAGTTAAAGAACTAACTGAGAAGAAACGGAAAATTTACCTGAAATAAAAAAGTTGTCCTTCCTATGAAAACTAGAGAAATTATACTGAAACAAGAAACATAGTCAACGCAGGAATAACAAGAATCAAAAGAGATTACTGGGCAAAATTCACATGTGATATGGATACAGATCTACACGGAGCCCAGAAGAAAATACGGAAAATGCTCAAAAACCGAAAAAAGCCAGTTAACGAATTTGTACAGACAAAACAAATATCTTTGGATAAATGGAAAGAATATTTCAAGGAACTGTACCACGCAGCCATATCTAGCGAAAAAACAAAAAGCATGGCTTTCGATGAAGAGCCAATGAGATGTAAGTTGGTCATTCAAGACAAGCCTATAGAGCTAGTCATACAATTCAAATATTTCGGAGTCGACATTTCCACTAATCAGAAGCAAGTAAACGACATAACTAGTCAAATCAACGAGGCGGCTGCCATCTCTGGGTGTTTACGTGTTGTTATATGGACAAATAAATATATGAAGATCGAAAGCAAGACTCGTATATATGACATGTGTGCGACCCATTCTCACATACGGTATCGAGGCCAGAGCAGATGCAGCAGAACAAAAAGTAAACTAAGAACGGCGGAAATGAAGATATTGAGAACAATAGCTGGCAAAACTCTTTGGGATCGAGTAAGGAACGAGGACGCCAGACAAATATGTGGAGTTTAAGACATAATAAGATTAGGACGACAACGCAGAAGATACTGGCATGAATGCACGAAAACAGAATAGCAAGTGTCTTTTTATATCTTCTAAATTCTCGGAGTGTGAAAATAAATTCCCATCGCACTATTTAAAAGATATAGTTCAGGCATATCCATTTTTGGACAAAGTTAGATTACAAACTGATCTTGAACTTATATATAAACGGCCAGATTATAGAAATTTGCCAGAGGGGTACACTGTTTGCGATTTATAATCGAAAATAATTTACAAAATGTTTCCGCAATGTACACTTTACTGCAGCTAATTACACTGCGTTACAAATTTAAAAAAAAATTAAGTACCCACTTAAATTTTTTCTGTTTATTTATTCATACACACCACTTATTAAGAATACATAAGTACTTTTTGTCTATCACGTACTATTTTTTAGGTACGATAGTTAACAATTTTAAGTAAAATAACAAATTAAGAAGTAAAGTACAGTGTACACGTAGCTTCATTAAATTTTCCAATAATTCGAATAAAACTGCTAAAAAAAACTTATTATTAATACATTACAATACAACTAAATATAAAATATATCGATGAGTTTTCAACAAAGTTTATTTCCAATCTTTACTGAAATCTGATGACCTTGAAATTTTGTTTTTTTTTAATACCAGATAAATTATTAAAGGTAATGCACTCGTGATAATTTTGGTTCAATCTACCCCCCATGGAGAATATTCAAGGATTTTTTCAAAATTTTTTGATAAGTACTTTTCGAGATAAGGCGCGGGACAGTGATTTTTCACGATTTTTTTGAAAATAATACAAAGAAAAGTGCGCGCAAGTATTACATTATATATATATTTTTTACTCGTGTTTTCACAACCTTTCATTTGACACCACATTCGATGACCTAGTAAAAAATTTTTTTTTCACTTCCGATTTCACCCCTCAAAATTAACCCCTTAAGTCAAAATTTAACTTTCAAAACTACATGGCTCTGATGAGGCCATCAATTCCTATATTATTACCAAATTTCAAGTTTCTATGACAAATAGTTTCGGAGAAAATCGGGTGTGACAGACAGACAGACAGACAGATAGACAGACACCGAAGTGATCTTATAAGTGTTCCGTACGGAACACTAAAAAATATCATACGGTAAACATCTTCAGTTGGTTCGTGAGTTGCAGTACAGTATATATGTTGTGTTCAGTTTACAATGGATTAACCCTTATTTTCGTACGTATTTTTTTATTTTTTTTTTATAATTTAGTAAGGATTTTCAGATCATATATTTTTTAGTGTTCCGTACGGAACACTTATAAGATCACTTCGGTGTCTGTCTGTCTGTCTGTCTGTCACACCCGATTTTCTCCGAAACTATTTGACATAGAAAGGTGAAATTTGATAATAATATAGGAATTGATTTCCTCATCAGAGCCATGTAGTTTTGAGAATTAAATTTTGACTTAAGGGGTTAATTTTGGGGGGTGAAGTCGGAAGTGAAAAAAAATTTTTTTTAGTAGGTCATCGAGTGTGGTGTCAAATGAAAGCTTGTGAAAACACGAGTAAAAAATATATATATAATATTATATTTGCGCGCACTTTTCTTTGTATTAATTTTAAAAATTCGCGAAAAAATCGCTGTCCCGGGCCTTATCTCGAAAAGTACTTATCAAAAAATTTCAAAAAAATTCTGGAATATTCTCCACGGGGTGTAGATTGAACGAAAATTATCACGAGTGCATTACCTGTAATAATTTATATGGTATATAAAAAAAACAAAATTTCAAGGTCATCAGATTTCAGTAAAGATTGGAAACAAACTTTGTTGAAAACACATTTAGGGTGTGTTTTGTGAAGTCACTGATCATTTTATACCACCGTAACATAAATTTTGACTTAAGGGGTTCGTTTTGAGGGGTGAAATCGGAAGTGAAAAAAAATTTTTTTTACTAGGTCATCGAGTGTGGTGTCAAATGAAAGCTTGTGAAAACACGTGTAAAAAATATATATATAATGTAATACTTGCGCACACTTTTCTTCGTATTACTTTTAAAAAATCGCTGTCCCCTACCTTATCTCGAAAAGTACTGATCAAAAAATTTTGAAAAAATTCTGGAATATTCTCCACGGTGTATAGATTGAACGAAAATTATCACGAGTACATTACCTTTAATAATTTATCTGGTATATAAAAAAAAAACAAAATTTCAAGGTCACCAGTTTTCAGTAAAGATTGGAAACAAACTTTGTTGAAAACTCATTTGGGGTGTGTTTTGTGAAGTCACTGATCATTTTATACCACCCTAACAAAAATTTTTATTTTAAAAACAATCAACGTACGGAACACTAATTGTGCAAGTTCAACTTGCACTTGACCGTTTTTTATTTGTTGATGGTACGATTTTCTATATTTTATGAAACTTTTAAATGTTTTTTTCTTGAATGTTGTATGTTAAAGACTATATATATAAAAGTTATTGTAAAATGTGTGTACGCAACTAGTAAAGATTTTGTTTTGTAGTTAACTCCTGATGATGTCGAAAATAAATTGACGAAATATTGAGTTTCATATCCTCATACGGACCGACTCCTCTTCTGATTCATATATATATATATATATATATATATATATATATATATATATATATATATATATATATATATATGTATATATATATATACATATATGTATATGTATATATATATATATATATATATATATATATATATATATATATATATATATATATATATATATATATATATATATATATATATATATATATATATATATATATTATATATATATATATATATATATATAAATATATATATATATATATATATATATATATATATATATATATATATATATAATATATATATAAATATATATAAATATATATATATATATATATATATATATATATATATATATATATATATATATATATATATATATATATATATATATGTTAAATTGGGAAGAACGATAAAAAGTGTCTTATTCAAGGTATGCTCCATCGCTTGTTATACATTTTTCCCATTTTTCGGGCAATTTGTGAATACCACGCCAGTAAAAATCTTCCCCTTTTGCTGCGAACCATTCATCGAGCCATTTTTTCACATCTTCGTACGAACCAAAGCGCTGCTCAGCAAGTTCCTGATCCATCGATGCAAACAAGTGGTAATCGGAAGGAGCCAAGTCTGGTGAGTAAGCCGCATGGGGTAGAACTTCCCAGCTGAGTGCTTCCAACGTGTCGCGAACTGGTTTTGTCGTATGTGATGGAGCATTGTCATGAAGAAAAATGACTTTGTGTTGCCTCTTTCAGTATTCTGATCTATTTTCAAGCAGCGAACGATTCAAATCGGTCAATTGTTGTTGGTAACGTTTAGTATTAACCGTTTCCCCAGGTTTTAACAGCTCATAATAGACATAACAAAATGGCGCAGTGTCAAATCTTTGTAGCACAAACTGCATTGGTGCACCATCTGTTGTCTGAAATCCGCATTTCATACTTGTACATCTGGTAGATGTGATCGTGAGCTTATTCCCTAATATTTCACGTTAATTAAAACTAAATTAATTTAGTCATATCCTTGCTCTAGATAATTGATTTAGAAAAGTAAAAGTTGATTTTTAGCTTATTTTCTAATATTTTACAGTAACTAAAACTAAATTTATTCAGTTCTAGATTCACGCTTTAATTTTAGAAAGTTTAAAATAAAACATTAATTATAAAAACAGTAATTACGATAAATGCGGACAAAAATATTAATTCTCCAAGAGAAAAAGAGAAGGGCAAGAATTGTTGGTGTAAAAATATCATACTTGACGAAACAATGATAATAGTCATTATGAATGTAAAGATAAACATCATAAATACGAATCCAAATAAATTGTTAAGGTCTTCAATCAAATTGAATAAATTATTTTGCAAATATTTATCTTGAATAACAACTATTATATTCCGTGGTAATCGAATTCTCTGGTTGAAACTTTCCATTTGATTTTTTATCTCAGAAATTATTAAACAAGCTACTAAAATCGTTATTTCCAGTCTGTAAGCGAAATAGATATTACCCATAAAGAGTTTGATATTTTCTAATTTTTGACATAAAAGATAATTTCCATAAGTAAATCTTGCTACTGCGGAGAAAAACAACCCCAGAATAATTTTTCTTGAATTAGTTTTATCTGTATAATCATTGGACAAAAATTCAGATGTGGTTAATAAATAAATCATTTTAGTTCTGTTGAAAAAAAGCTTGACAGATATGACGATATTAACAATATAAAAACCAATATCGATTACAATACTTATACATTTAATTACTAAGACAGAGCTCTGGGCTTGTACATAATTATCGAAATAAAATTCACTTTGAACGCTCGGACATCGACTACTCAGACGAATATCCGCAGACAGCAGGAAGTCATTCAACTTAACAAAGACCTGGAAGAAATTCTATCTTGGGGTGACAGTAACCAAGCGCTTCTCAAAAGTTGGGAATATTGTTTCGAACCAGAAAGCTTTACACTCCACAACAACTGTTAATTCTTTACAAAGCTCAAATTCGACCAACTATGGAATACTGCTCCCATGTTTGGAGCTCCGCTCCCAAACATACACTGCATTTGTTGGATTCTATCCAGAGAAGAGCTGTTCGTCTGATTGGACACCCGGAACTGACCGACGGCCTTGATTCGCTGGAACATCGAAGAACGGTTGGCGACTTGAGCCTATTCTACAAGTACTTTCATGGAAAGTGTTCGAAAGATGTGGCCCGTATAATTCCTCCCAGAGTGGTGCATATTAGAAGTACACGTCGCGCTAATGCTTCACATCCGTATGAGGTTCAGCTTGTTACTCCTCGTACAACGCTTTTCAAGCAGTCTTTTATATGGAGAACATCATACCTTTGGAATGGTTTACCCAGGACTGTGTTTCCCATCGAGTACAATCTACAGCGATTCAAGAACAACGTGAATCGCTTTCTCCGCACACGTGTCGCTCCTGTAGCGCTTTAGGGACTTCCCTGTAGCACGTGTGTTAGACCCATAAAAAAAAAAAAAAAAAAAAAAAATAAGCGCTATAAATATTGTATAAAATACTTTTAATAATTTACTTTTATAATGCACAGGTGGCAATATATATATACCAAAGACAGTACTTATTATCAAGCAAAACTTAATAAATTTAAAATACATTCTGTTAAAATGGAGTTAAGGCTCTACTACTTACTAAAAGCAAGTCGTTTTACTACTAATTTCCATATTCGTCGTCGTAATCTAAAAGTAATTTTGTTTCAACTACATTATTTTAATGAATTATGGGGATATTATTTTCAACTTTAGGTCCATGTAATGATACAGGATGTTCGCAATTTTGAATGCAATGATATTTTTAAGTAAAATTTAGATTTGGATATGAATAAAAGAATAACGTATTAATGGTGATATAATATTTTCGAGTTGCTTGGGAGCGGATATATTTAAATGTAGAATAGACTCAAAAATATTTATGCTAAAAAAAAAATGATTAATTTAATTTTTTTTTATGGGGGTCTAGCACACGTGCTTCAGGGAAGTCCCTAAAGCGCTACAGGGGCGACACCTGTGCGGAGAACGCGATTCACGTTGTACTTGAATCGCTGTGGTTGTACTCGGTGGGAAACACTGTCCTGGGCAAATTATTCCAAAGGGATGATGTTCTCCACATAAAAGACTGCTTGAAAAGCGTTGTACGAGGAGTAACAAGCTGAAGCTCATACGGATGTGAAGAATTAGCGCGACGTGTACTTCTAACATATACCGCTCTGGGAGGAATTAAACGGGCTACATCCCTCGAACACTTTCCCTGAAAGTACTTGTAGAATAGGTTCAAGTCGCCAACCGTTCTTCGATATTCCAGCGAATCAAGGTCGTCGGTCAGTTCCGGGTCTCCAATCAGACGAACAGCTCTTCTCTGAATAGAATCCAACAAATGCAGTGTATGTTTGGGAGCGGAGCTCCAAACATGGGAGCAGTGTTCCATAGTTGGTGGAATTTGAGCTTTGCAAAGAATTAACAGTTGTTGTGGAGTGTAAAGCTTTCTGGTTCGAAATAATATTCCCAATTTATGAGAAGCTCTCCTTGCTATGCCTGCAACATGTTCATGCCAGGACATATTTACTCCCAAATTAACGCCCAACAAATTGAGTAACGATGTTAGAGGAATGGAGTGCCCCGACATAACTATGTCGGGTTCAGCAACGTTAACTTTTCTAGAAAAAACTGCGCCTAGGTTTTTGTGGTGTTAAATTCCCCTTGGTTACCGTCACCCCAAGATAGAATTTCTTCCAGGTCTTTGTTAAGTTGAATGACTTCCTGCAGTCTGCGTATATTCGTCTGAGTAGCCGATGTCCGAGCGTTCAAAGTGAATCAAGAGATAAGTGTAATGTCATCTGCAAAGCTGTAGATTGGATTCTCGTTCTTTTCCAGCAGATCGTTAATGTAAATGAGAAAGAGAGTAGGAGACAGTATGGAGCCTTGGGGTACACTGGCGTTGATAGTGAAGGTGTTAGAAAGAAATCCGTCCACTGCCACTCGTAAAGAACGCTCTCTGAGGAAACACGAGAGCCACAAACAGAACCTTTCAGACATACCATAAGAACGTAGCTTAGCCAACAGCCCATCGTGCCAAACACGGTCGAATGCCTTGGATAAGTCAAGAGCAACCGCTCGAGATTCTCCAAAGTGTTCAATTGCGTGCCTTCCTTCTTTCAAGATATTTTAGAAGATGCTGATTGATAGCCTTTTCCATGACTTTTGATATTATTGAAAGCAGTGCGATTGGTCGGTAGTTATTTGGCAAGGTCTTCTTGCCTTTTTTAGGTATCGGCTGAACTGCAGGGCATTTCCAGCAGGAAGGAAATATTCCCTTTCTGTAGGATAGGTTGAAAAGTCTACAGAAAACTGGTGTTAGTTCCCTCGCACAGATTTTAAGAACTATGGCAGGTATTCCGTCAGCGCCAGAAGCCTTTTTGGTGTCTAGCTTCATCAGAATACGCTTTATAATACGCTGTCTGAAGACAACATCGGGCATCCTTGACTGCACTATGGGAATAGTAGGTGGTGTTTTTCCTTGGAAATCGACAGTAGAATGTGAAGCAGAGTTCAGCCAACAAGTTCGCTTTCTCAACAGGTGTCGTTGCAATAGAATTATCTGGCTGTGTGAGTGGTGGTATGGTGGATTTGGTGAAATTTTGACTAACTGCCTTAGCGACCGACCAAAAGGACCCTGAATTGCCAGGACAGGCGAGAAGTTTGTTTCTAATCCGTTGATTGTGTACCTCCTTGGTTTCGTCGATAATTTCTTTGCATCTGTTCCTGGCACGAACAAATGTGTTACGATTTATGGTGTTAGGATTTTCGCGCCATTGTCGGTATGCAAGATGTTTAGAAGCAACAGCTTCTTTGCATTTTCGGTCAAACCAAGGCTTGCCGTTGGAAGGGCATTTCTTTGAAAAAGGGATGTAAGCCTCCATACCGGCCAAAATAACATCGGAAACCTCCCTGGCGCAGTCAGATGGGTCGTCGGATCGAGAACAAACGTCCAACCAAGGGAAAGTTCGAAAATATTCCATGAGATCTTCCCATTTAGCAGACTTGTAGTGCCAAATCTTGCGCGGTTTAGGCGCTTCTCTGTCATTGATTGCTCTTGATATATCCAAGGCATGGATTATTGGCTAAGCTGCGCTCTTTTGGTATGTCTGAAACGTTCTATTTCTGGCTCTAATTTTTCCTTAAAGAGTTTTTTTCACAGTGGACCGCACTGTCGCCTACACTCTTTCTCATTTACATTAACGATCTGCTGAAAAAGACCAGGATTTTAGCCTTGCAGATGACAGTACGCTTATTCCTTCATTCATTTATATATATATATATATATATATATATATATATATATATATATATATATATATATATATATTGTACCGTTTGAAAAAATGTTGCCCCTCTTTTTTTAATTTCTGATAATGAATCGAGTGAACCCTGATTTTAAAAGAACTAAAGAAATTAAACACACACTAGCTCAGTTTTCTTTGGTAGAGAGATATGGGTAAGAGATAATTTTTGTACGTCTTTTTGGATTTATTTTCTATTTTTAAAAAGCTTCAGTTGTACAAGTTTTTTGGGCACCATTCATTTTAAAATAGAAAGGATCTAACTTCAGTTAAAAAAATGAAAAAATACTGAAGGGTTTTATAGGTATTACTAAAAAGAATTAGTCTAGTACAACTTATCCCGAAAAGAAAAATAGGTATTCAGTGAGACACTAGCTTTAATCAACAAAAAGAAAATTTATTCATGTTTTTAAAAATAAAAAGTTCTAACCTTTGCAGTTCTACAAAAAAAAATTCTAGCCTAACTAGTAGTTATTACATTTAAATTTTGAACTATGACTACCCCCGAAGACGAAAAATAGTGCTTTTTACTTCACTTTTTAGTCTGTTTAAATTGCTGTTAAGGCACTACTCAGGGATAGGTCTATTGAAGGATGTTTTGGTAACTTACTGTTCTTATTCCGGCTTCGATGGAATACGACCGATTTCACACTTTTCTAGCAAACACTTAGAGAGCCCACTACGGCTTTTCGTTAAGAAACTGGTGCTTTACTTAGCTCGCATGATGGTTGTTATGAGCTTTTTCTCTAGCTCAGTCGAAGGAAGCCTACTTGGCGGCTCCGATGCAATTAGCCTCGCCTACTCGGCTTGATGGTACACAGCCCACTTGGCGGTTCGGTGGAAATGACCTCGATTTTCGTTCACCGGACTCTTAAATAAACCGTGCGAACTCTGCCTGTAATATCGCGACGCCGGAACCAAAACCGGATACAAATTTTTCACCAATCCCGGCGTACCACAAATTCGATGGATTCGGTCGGCAACCCGCACTGCACAGTATATACCGAACGTCTTGGAATCTCTGTTTAATATACCGTTCGATACAAAAATGAAAATAAGTACAATTTGAAGTGAAAAATCAGTAACATTACATGGTCTTAAAATCTAGGAAAAAATGAATGTTACATTTACCCCCTTCCAAAAAGAAATAGACTACACTAGTCTATTAAACTTAGGCTACTTATGAAAAGGTACAAAGTGGTACACTATCACTTAATACTAAGGTCAGAACTTAAAACAAAAGTACAAACTTCGGACCTTACTACTAGACTTAACTTAATTAAGCACTAATATTAAGTACAATGGAAACCAAATGAAAATCTTTGCAAGTACACAAGAATCTTATAACTAGACTTAACTTAATTAAGCACTAATGTTAAGTGCATCAAAAAGTAAATAAAAATCCTGGCATGAACATAAGAAATACCTGTTCAAAGTAACAATCGCGGCCTTCTTATATAAAAGAATCAGCTCTGTTATTGTTACCAAAACAAAAAAAAAATTAACTTTGTCTAGACTCTTGTCTAAATCAAAAAAAAATAAACTGAAATAAAATATGAACACCCCCCTTAAAATATTTTAAGGATTGTCTGAAAATTTTCTATATCAGCAAAAGAAATTTAGAAAAATTCTCAAATAAAGAAAAATAAAAAAATGATTCTAGTGCAAACACTTACACTAAAAAGAAAAAAAGTCTTGTCAGACCATTTAGCACAAGGCCAAAAAAATATCTGGATAAATATCCAGACAAACGCTCGGGAAAAATCGCCATCCATGCTCTAGCTCATCGCTAAGAGAACATTCTAAATCTAGTATCACTACTAGTCGCACTCGGAAAATAATCGCACTCTATCGCGCAATGTCGACGTCCTAAGACATCTAGACATGCTAAAATCGCCGGGGAAAACGCTCTGGTTGATCGCCAGAAAACACGTCAGCTCATCGCCAACAAAACACTCTGGTATATCACCAGAAAAAACTCGGCTCCTCGCCAAGAAAACACTCTGGTATATCGCCAGAAAAAACCTCGGCTCCTCGCCAAGAAAACACTCTGGTATTTCGCCAGAAAAAACCTCGGCTCCTCGCCAAGAAAACACTCTGTAAATAGTCCTCGACTACACAAAGTCTGCGTTCTAAAAGAACAATCTCGCCATTGACATAGCGAGCAGCTATAAAAGCTAACAATATCACTATAAGCACAGTGAATAGCTACAAAAGCTAAAATTCACCCTAAACACAGTGAATAGCTATAAGAGCTAAAATTCACTAAACTGAATGATCCTGCTTCTAAAAGCAATGTTCACTAAGAACAGAATGATTAGTCTGCGCACAACTAACATTCAAGGAAACATTCCCAACATAACTATATGAGACAGCAAGTCTCGAAATAGGACCTCCCTAAAGTCATAATCCTAAATATAGGAGTCCATAAGCAAAACGACTCAAAACCTCGCATTTTGAGCACATGCCCTCAGGCAACCAACATACACCGAAATATATACAGAAATATGTACAGAAATATATACAGGAGTTCAAATCCCAAACTCTTGGTTATGATAACTCCATACTGAGCTTGGTGAAAGCTCTTAGCAAAAGCTAATCAAATCTTCGGCACATCGCACCAAAGTGACAAATCTGCCTAGAAACATGAGCCAGAAGAAACGCCCTCCGTCATTCTTCAGGGTGGCTACACTGAAATATAAAACTTAACCAGCATTGCGCCTCTTCAAGTTGCATGAAGAACCCTCGTGTACTGGTCTCGCCCTAGAACAACAACGAAAAACATTGAATCCATCCCACATAACAGGAGACAAACACCTCACCACGATATACTGAATGGTGGAGACAATAAAATACAGAATTGGTGACCCTGGAGTCCACCAACAAAAGGGAGTAGATTATAGCATCCACTAAACTAAAACGGTGTCTACCACACCACCATAAGTCAAAAAAATTAATCATTAGGGTGTTCCGAAACACACTACTGCCAACAGCCTGTCACCACTAATAGGCTAATTGGAGCTGAGGTCGACTACAGTAGCTAGGCTCTCCTTTGGCTCAAATAGAAATAGCCATTGGGTAACAAAACCTCTAAAGGTCCCAAAGGTTAAACGTGCGCCCCCCATAGACTACCCTTCCAATCAGTCTGTTCCTCAGGAAGACTAACTCCCTGCCAAACGTCGTAACGGCATCTGTTAGCACCCGGTGAATCACAGCCTGTAAAAACAAATAACTCATGGGATACAACCTAAAAGGTTTACAAGGTTGACTTAACCAAGCTTCTAACGAAATTTTAAAAAAACGAAAATGAGCTTAAAAAGCTACATGAAGCAAAAATTTCTCAAATTTTCGGTGGCGACGCAACAAAACTTTTGAAGACGACAAGAGCTTTTCCAGCTTAATCAGAAACAAGAAGAAAACATCGTCGACAGCTAAAATATTCGATCATGGTGTTAATCGTCTTCCTAGACAATAGCCTCTAGAAGAAACTGCTACAGGTATCAGGCATAACCGTTTTCTGTCAGCCCAAACTTCTAGATTATCTGGTGAAAATCTAAAAATTCGGTTAGGAATCTTCCTTCACTGCGCTTAGCCTCTCTTGACAAGGTTCTCATCTCGGTATCAGATTTTGATTATTTCTTTGTGAAACGACTGTCTTACTCTGCTCTCATCTCTTGTAAATGATCAGCCTTTAGTTCTCCTGCAGGACTTCAATTTCCTATCAATCTGATAGTAGACCGAAAAAACTCAACAAACGCCTATGAGTCCATGCAAAAAAAATGTTTAAAAAAAATTAGTGACTCAAAGGTAACGTTTAAACGGCTCTGAAAAAAAATAGAGAAATGCCCTCAGTTTGTCAATTCAGAAGAAGATCTAAATCAAAATAATCCAAGTCTTACTGGATAAACCAAAATCAATCAAATCAATTTACTCTTAATTGCACCCAACATATACCATTAAGGTAATAAAAATACACCCACTCGGGTAACGAACTTTGAAATTGCTCTTAAAAATTTTGACTCTACATCACACTACACGAGCTACATCTTGCGCTTGTCCTAACTCAAGATCACCTTGGATTGCCTCTAATCAAAATTTCGCTTCCAAGTGTCAAGAACTGGATATTATTTGGGGTCATAAGCAAATCAAATCCCGCGACCACCGACATACCAGTCTTATGATAAATCCTGAGTGTGACTCTTTCGCAAGCTCGCAACAGCTGAGTCGATGCTAAACATCAACTACCATCAGCCTAAGTTTGGATATGATCAGTACCCAAAACCTTAGCAAAAATAATAAAAGTAAGCTATACTCTGCTCAACTTTTATAACAGTCAAAAAAACGAGGTCGTCACCTCTACAGAGCAACATCAAAAAAAAAGTAAAGCAATTAAGATAATGTAAATATAAATTATTCTTCTTCTGACAAACTTTCATTAGGGTTAGGTTCCTTGAATGGTTTTAAGTCTTTAATATGCCATCGTCCTATTTTAGTCCCATCTAAATTAACTAAACCATAAACTAAGTCTGAAATCTTTTCTCTTATCACGCAATGCACATACTTAGGTACCAACTTAGATGTGAATTTATCTGCTGCACTGGAAAGAATTTTATTTTTTCGCCAAACGTGATCACCTATATTAAAGGCAAAATCCCTTTTTCTAAGGTTGTAAGACTTACTGTTCCGTTCATAAGCCTTATGTATCTTACTTCGCACGTCGGTGAAAATATCTTTTAAACCCATTAAATTTTCGGCATACTCACCCCTGTTACCCGGAATTATTTCGCTGTCAACATTGACATCCAAATCTAAGTTTTTATAATATGATCCAGATAGAGGTATATGTCTGCCGTAAACTAAGAAAGACGGTGTGAACCCTGTTACTTCGTGTCTTGCGGTATTTATCGCTTGTTGGATTTTGGAAATATTGCCATCCCAATTGTCATGTGAATCCACGTAACTTCTTAAAGCGGTCCCGACTGTTCGGTTATTACGTTCCACAAAATTACATTGGGGAGAGTACACGGGATTAAAACGGATGTTAAAACCATAAGTTTCACTTAAGCTCTTAAAACTTTTAGAGGTAAACTGAGTACCGTTATCGCATATTAAGAGCGATGGAACCTCGTGGATTAGAAAGACATTATTTTCCAAAATTCTCTCTATATATCCAGCTTTAGAGCTTTTCAAAGGAAATAGCATGGTATACTTTGTAAACCAGCAAGAAACCACGAGAAGCCATTTATTTCCCTTTTTTGAACGGGGGAATGGGCCTACTAGATCAGCTGCTATGACTTGAAAGGGGTAATTAACCGCTTTCTCTTTTCCCATCAGTCCCATAGGTAGTGCATTTGGAGATTTCTGCGCTCCACATACTTCACAAGTCCTTACAAACTTTAAGATATCAAAACGCATTTTTGGCCAATAATACTGTTCCTGAACCCTGTGAAGAGTTTTATAAAAACCAAAATGACCGGAAGTAGGAGGAGTGTGACACATGTCTATTACTTCCTCTCTCTGTGGTTTAGGAACTAGTATTTTCCACTCGGGTACATTAACTTTTAAAGGCAACTGGTTTGGGATAAACTTGTACACGAAATCATTTTCCACTTTCCACTGCGGAAAATTTTGAGGAAATTCTTTAATTTGCTGCCGTAAATTATCGTACCATGGATCTATACGATCTATGTCTACTGTATCAATTCTTATGCCAATCTGTGCATTAAGACTGTTTTCGTCCGCTGTATGATCTGGGATTCTTGACAAAGCGTCAGGAATAACATTGTGGACTCCTTTTCTATGAATTAAATTAAATGTATGTTGTCTCAGCCTAATCGCCCAACGCGCTAGTTTGCCACTAGAGTTTTTAATAGAATTAAGCCACAATAAACTATAATGATCTGTTATGACCGTGAAAGGAACACCTTCTATGTAAGGTCGAAGCTTTTCGATGTTGAAGAGTACTGCTAAACATTCTTTTTCAACAACCGAATAGTTACGTTCAGCCTTTGATAAAGTTCTACTGGCCTACGCTATCACTCTTTCCTCACCATTGATTTTCTGTGTTAGGACGCCCCCTAAACCGGTATTAGAAGCATCACTAGAAATATAAAACTGTTGGGAAAAAACTGGTTGGGATAAAATTGGAGCTGAAACCAATAGCTCTTTAATCTTTATAAAAGATTCTTCGGCTGCCTTTGTCCAATCTATTGATTGTCCTTTTTTTCGTCCTTTCAAAAGGTCATTAATAGGCGACAACAGGGTAGAAAAATTCTCGATAAAACGTCTATACCATGAACACATTCCTACGAAGCGCTTAACTTCCGTAGTATTAGTAGGTCTCGCATAATTAACCATGCTTGCTACTTTATCCGGATCGGTACGCAAGGAATTTGAGCCTACAATATAGCCTAAAAACTTTAGAGAAGTTTTGAAAAAATCACATTTGCTCAAATTTATCGTCAGTCCGGCCTCTTTCAATTTATCTTTTACTTCCTTAAGTAAGCGAATATGCGATTCGAAGTCTTCCGATGTTACTAAAATATCAACGAGATAGGTAAAAATATGTGGCTCATATTTCGGACCAAATATAGCGTCCACTAAACGTTGCTGAGTTTGAGCAGCGTTCTTTAGACCAAACGGCATAGTGACGAACTGAAATAGACCTCGGCCTACTACTGCAAAAGCGGTCATTTCCTTAGAGGATTTGTCTAAAGGAATTTGCCAGAAAGCCTTTCTAAGGTCTATCGAGGATACATACTTAGCATTCCTGAGTGATGTCAAAATTCTATCGATGTTCGGTAATGGATAGTTATCAAATTTGCTGACCTCGTTGAGCTTTCTACCGTCAAAGCATAGACGATATCACTCCGAGTTTCAACATTTCGTCTAACTCCTTACAAAATTCTGTCGATGTTCGGTAATGGATAGTTATCAAATTTGCTGACCTCGTTGAGCTTTCTTCCGTCAAAGCATAGACGATGTCACTCTGAGTTTCAACATTTCGTCTAACTCCTTATTTAATACTTTTGACATATACGGAGACATGGCGAAGGGCCTTGTCTTTACAGGACTGGCATCAGCCGTATCTATAGACATGGTGATTTTATTCGTTCGGCCTAACCTATCTTTACTACTTATTTCATTGAAAGAGCTTATTACTTTTTCTGCTTTTACGCGTTCCGTCCGCGAAAGATCTTCTAGGGTACATAGACGCGAGAAAAGGTTTTCTAAAGAGCTTTCTGAATAACAATCTTTATAACTTGTTTGAGAGTTGACTTCTAGGGACTGTGGATACCACGAATTATTTTTAAAGTTTACTAGAATTCCGAATTTTTGTGCAAAATCACATCCTAAAACCAAAGTATGTGATAGAGAAGGTACTACTAGAGCAGAGATTACTAAACAATGACCATTGCAGACTAGCGGCAACTCAACCGTACCTAAAACTTTTAGACGGCTGCCATCTGCAGTGGTAACACTTCTATTTTTGACGTGGCATATTTTTATTACTAAACGACTTAAAATTTTTATACCATTCTGACCTACAACGGAGGCATTTGCACTAGAGTCAAATAAAGCCGAGAAATGGGCACCTAATAGATTTATCTCGATATGCGGTCTGTTATCTG
Source organism: Pachyrhynchus sulphureomaculatus (assembly GCA_019049505.1). Taxonomy (NCBI): domain Eukaryota; kingdom Metazoa; phylum Arthropoda; class Insecta; order Coleoptera; family Curculionidae; genus Pachyrhynchus; species Pachyrhynchus sulphureomaculatus. The sequence continues at coordinate 1,529,194 of CM032450.1, forward strand.
AATATTTATGCACGAATAAAGGAGACATGTGACCATTTGGAGAAGCAGGAGTTTTAATTTGAGAAGGAGAATTTTTATTAGACTTAAAAAAATCAGAAACTTTTTGTAACCATTTAGTCCAATCTGATCTATTGGAATATTTTTGTCCATCTGTGTTTCTAGAACGTTTTGGATCAGGGGCTATACTGCTAACGTGAGCTTGTAACTTAGCCGAATGTTTAGAGGCTTTTTTGTGGGACTTAGGGTATCCGCCTCGGTAATATACCGTCCTTACTCGTTTTTTGTACATTTGGGGCATGATGTTAGTCTCACACCAGTTGTTCCACATTTGAAACAAAATACCCTCTTTGGTGCTGTACAATTTTGGTAAGTGTGATTCGGGCCTGTGCAATTCCAACACGTGAAAATTGCCTTAGGTGGAACCGGCTTGTCGTTCACTTTAGTTGCAGTATCGCTAATTTTAGAGTCATTATCTTTTCTTTTGCCCGTTTTCTGGTTACTCCTAGGGTTCCGATTTACATTCCCAACCTTATTTGTCGAGACTCCGGCCATTGGATTATACTCTACTTGATGTATATTAGTTTCGCTTTTTGGTCTGCTCTTTTCCAACAAATAATCGGACTCTTCAAGTTTTCTACATAACCCGGCGAGTTCGGCTACCGAATTAATATCTAGTAGAGCTAACCGATTGACGAAACTAGGCAGAATATTCCTCCGTATAAATTTAACTTTGGTACTTTCCAAAGGCTTGATGGACAACTTACTAAATAACGATTCCATGTGGGCAATAAAAATCACAGTGGACTCATTCTTCTTTTGTCGCCTCCTCTTTATTTCCGACCACAATTCTTCATCATCATCACAGTGCAAGAAGTCCTTCCTTAGCCTATCTACCAAGGAATGCCAGTCGTTGACGCTTGATTTTATGCTTCTAAACCATATGAAGGCATCGCCAGTGAAAAATTCAACAGCAGAGCTGAAAAGTTTATCTTCCGATACTTTCCTAGCTTGTGCTATTTCAGTCAGCCTCTCCAAAAAAGGATAGAGTCTCTTTGAGTCTCCATTAAATTTCAATTGCCATTCGCTGACAGGAATATTTCTGGCTGCGCAATTCACGATTGGAGCTGGTACGTTTATGACTGGGGTTGTAATAGGCAACTGTGGTAACTCATGACCAGGAGCTATCTTTTCTGCAAGATTTGCTTCCATGAGCACACACGTAGCTATTGTTTCCTGAACATATTTGGAAAACTTCGACGCTTCCTCTTCGTCATCCGGCATGGGAATTCTTTGTACGCGACCCGCAACATGCGATAAAAACGTGACTTAACCCGGTGTACTAGTGAATCATTTGGATCGCCGTCATAACTATCGATTAAGTTTTGGATAGAATTTAAACTCTTTTCGATACCAGCTGTTTCTTCTTTAAAAGACAGGGTGTCATCCCCTATTTTTATCGTTTTTCCGGGCTCATTAATTTCTTTACTTAAGATCCTCGTTAGAATCTTTCTTTTATCCGCGACCGGACGTTCTGAGAAAGTACGACGGATTTTCAGTTCATAGTCTAACTCATATTCCAGTAGGTGATTGACTTTAAAATTGAAGGCTTCCATGATAAATGTATAAAATTTAAAAGAATTGTTTAGAAAATCATAAAAATATTTCTCCTGTGCTTCCAATAGTCTAAATAAAAAAATACGTAAAGGCACTTAAAATATGTAAACTTCTTTATCAAACATTTAAAAAATCTTCAACAATTTCAAAAAAAATTTCTAAGTATTGCCTTCTATTCAAATTCTTTTACCAAATATGTTAAGAATTTCCTATAAAAAAATCTCTAAGTACCGTTTCGTATAAGCAAAGTATTTTTAATATTCATGCAAAATATAGGTGAGAAAAAAGAACAGTTTTTTGTTTGGTTTACCGCAAAATAATTTTGTCTTACTGCTATAGTGTAGTTTCGTTTAATTAAATATTATGAAATAAAAATATCTGCAAAGTTAGAGCTTTTACTTTGTTCGACAGCTAGTACACTGAACCCTTTAAAAAATAAAATTCCAAAAGCCCCGCGTTGACAGCGCTATTTTGTACCGTTTGAAAAAATGTTGCCCCTCTTTTTTTAATTTCTGATAATGAATCGAGTGAACCCTGATTTTAAAAGAACTAAAGAAATTAAACACACACTAGCTCAGTTTTCTTTGGTAGAGAGATATGGGTAAGAGATAATTTTTGTACGTGTTTTTGGATTTATTTTCTATTTTTAAAAAGCTTCAGTTGTACAAGTTTTTTGGGCACCATTCATTTTAAAATAGAAAGGATCTAACTTCAGTAAAAAAAATGAAAAAATACTGAAGGGTTTTATAGGTATTACTAAAAAGAATTAGTCTAGTACAACTTATCCCGAAAAGAAAAATAGGTATTAAGTGAGACACTAGCTTTAATCAACAAAAAGAAAATTTATTCATGTTTTTAAAAATAAAAAGTTCTAACCTTTGCAGTTCTACAAAAAAATTCTAGCCTAACTAGTAGTTATTACATTTAAATTTTGAACTATGACTACCCCCGAAGACGAAAAATAGTGCTTTTCACTTCACTTTTTAGTCTGTTTAAATTGCTGTTAAGGCACTACTCAGGGATAGGTCTATTGAAGGATGTTTTGGTAACTTACTGTTCTTATTCCGGCTTCGATGGAATACGACCGATTTCACACTTTTCTAGCAAACACTTAGAGAGCCCACTACGGCTTTTCGTTAAGAAACTGGTGCTTTACTTAGCTCGCATGATGGTTGTCATGAGCTTTTTCTCTAGCTCAGTCGAAGGAAGCCTACTTGGCGGCTCCGATGCAATTAGCCTCGCCTACTCGGCTTGATGGTACACAGCCCACTTGGCGGTTCGGTGGAAATGACCTCGATTTTCGTTCACCGGACTCTTAAATAAACCGTGCGAACTCTGCCTGTAATATCGCGACGCCGGAACCAAAACCGGATACAAATTTTTCACCAATCCCGGCGTACCACAAATTCGATGGATTCGGTCGGCAACCCGCACTGCACAGTATATACCGAACGTCTTGGAATCTCTGTTTAATATACCGTTCGATACAAAAATGAAAATAAGTACAATTTGAAGTGAAAAATCAGTAACATTACATGGTCTTAAAATCTAGGAAAAAATGAATGTTACAATATATATATATATATATATATATATATATATATATATATATATATATATAATATATATATATATAAAAATATATTCTCAATTTAGTGGGGCTGCAGTCTATATTTAAATATTTATGGCCTTGGGTAGTGAAACAACCTTTTTTGTTAGTCGAACTTTCGAAATTATATTTATTTCTTCTTCAGGATATCTGGAAAGACAAAATATTCTTTTTTCTCTATACTGTTAAGTGAAAAATAACTTTTTTAAGTACATTTATATGGTTGAAAAACAAACAAGAAAGATGGCATTGCATTACCGAGGTGGTTTTTAGTGTTCCGTACGGAACACTTATAAGATCACTTCGGTGTCTGTCCGTCTGTCTGTCCGTCTGTCCGTCTGTCCGTCTGTCACACCCGATTTTCTCCGAAACTATTTGTCATAGAAAGTTGAAATTTGGTAGTAATATAGGAATTGATGGCCTCATCAGAGCCATGTAGTTTTAAAAGTTAAATTTTGACTTAAGGGGTTAATTTTGGGGGGTGAAATCGGAAGTGAAAAAAAAATTTTTTTACTTTATCGAGTGTGGTGTCAAATGAAAGCTTGTGAAAACACGAGTAAAAAATATATATATAATGTAATACCTTCGCGCACTTTTCTTTGTATTATTTTTAAAAAATCGCGAAAAATCGCTGTCCACCCGCCTTATCTCGGAAAGTACTTATAAAAAAATTTTGAAAAAATTCTGGAATATTCTCCACGGGGTGTAGATTGAACGAAAATTATCACGAGTGCATTACCTGTAATAATTTATCTGGTATATAAAAAAAAACAGAAATTTCAAGGTCATCAATTTTCAGTAAAGATTGGAAATAATCTTTGTTGAAACTTATTTGGGGTGTATTTTGTGAAGTCACTGATCATTTTATATCACCGTAACATAAATTTTGACTTAAGGAATTCGTTTCGAGGGGTGAAATTGGAAGTGAAAAAAAAATTTTTTACTAGATCATCGAGTGTGGTATCAAATGAAAGTTTGTGAAAACACGAGTAAAAAATATATATATAATGTAATAATTGCGCATACTTTTCTTCGTGTTACTTTTAAAAAATCGTGAAAAATCGCTGTCCTCTACCTTATCTCGAAAAGTACTGATCAAAAAATTTTGAAAAAAAAATCCTGGAATATTCTCCACGGGGTATAGATTGAACGAAAATTATCATTACCTTTAATAATTTATCTGGTATAGAAAAAAACCAAAATTTCAAGGTCACCAGTTTTCAGTAAAGATTGGAAATAAACTTTGTTGAAAACTTATTTGGGGTGTGTTTTGTGAAGTCACTGATCATTTTATATTACCGTAACATAAATTTTGACTTAAGGGATTCGTTTTGAGGGGTGAAATCGGAAGTGAAAAAAAATTTTTTTTACTAGGTCAACAAGTGTGGTATCAAATGAAAGCTTGTGAAAACACGAGTAAAAATATATATAATGTAATACTTGCGCACACTTTTCTTCGTATTACTTTTAAAAAATCGTGAAAAATCGCTGTCCCTTATCTTATCTCGAAAAATACTGACCAAAAAATTTTGAAAAAATCCTGGAATATTCTCCACGGGGTATAGATTGAACGAAAATTATCATTACCTTTAATAATTTATCTGGTATAGAAAAAAAAACAAAATTTCGAGGTCACCAGTTTTCAGTAAAGATTGGAAACAAACTTTGTTGAAAACTCATTTGGGGTGTGTTTTGTGAAGTTACTGATCATTTTATACCACCCTAACAAAATTTTTTATTTTAAAAACAATCAACGTACGAAACACTAATTGTGCAAGTTCAACTTGCACTTGACCGGTTTTTATTTTATAACAAAATAAGCAGTCATTTGCACAGAGGGATATTCCCCAATATACTGTTGTTAACTACATAACATTATAATTAAACGGAAAAATACAGACGGCCAAAATAGCTGGCCTTGGTACTCTCTGCTAATCCCGTAAACCAGTAAATTAACAAAAAGTAATCAATTTTTGGCGGTAAAGATGGAGTGTGATAGACCGATATAACTTTTATGTGGTAGAGAAAGATATATACATATATATATATATATATATATATATATATATATATATATATATATATATATATAAATATATATTTATATATAAATATATACTTATATATATATATATATATATATATATATATATATATATATATATATATATATATATACCTATACATATATATATATATATATATATATATATATATATATATATATATATATATATATATATATATATATATATATATATATATCCCGTTTTTTTTGAGTTGTGACACTTCTGCTGTTTGTTTTCTGGACATGTGACACTTTTGATGACTCGACAGACAAATGGGTTTTCAGTTATGACGTTTTATTAACAAAGATTAAGTAATCTATTTTTTTTTTTTATCTGTAGATAGTACTGCACTGACTTAGCTGTTACTTGATGGAGATCCATAATAAATAGGAATAAAAAAATTTAAACAAATATTTAAGATCACCACTTATGTTTATTATTGCTGACAATTGTTTCGACACACTGTGTCTTCTTCTGGAGCACGATGTAAATGTAAATTTACATCGTGCTCCAGAAGAAGACACATTGTGTCGAAACAATTGTCAGCAATAATAAACATAAGTGGTGATCTTAAACATTTGTTTAAATTTTTTTATTTCTATGTAGATAGTACATCATATTGGGTGATTTGGTGAATAAATGGAGCTGCAAACAAGATTGAATATTATTATTCTTTTATTTTGACTGACTTCAAAATGGTAACTAAACAGTTTTCATAATAGGTAACTTCAAGAAAATGCGTTCCTTTGCAAATTTTCAACTCTAAACATAGTAAAACAAATAGTGTAAATAGAAACATTAAGACTAATGACTAACATTTAGTGTAAATTAACTAGTAGTAGTTAAGGCTACTGAGCTTACAGATTTGATCCTGAGTGTTCCATAAGTGGAAGATAAGGGCACAGCTAATTAGTAAACTGTTTTCACTAGATTCAACACTAGATCAATAACTAACCAAGGTTTTTAAAGTAACATTTTAATGTATAATAAATTTATCGATTGTACCAATATAATTAGACTTCTTGACACAAAAAGAGAAGTTACGTTTAAAGGCTAAAGGAACTAGGCACATAGTAATTATAGCAGGTACTTAATATTATGGTAGTTATTACCTATAATCGTTTAAAGCAAAACTAATAAAAACTTGTAAATAACAAACGTAAATCAGTCTTCAGATCTGGTTACAAAAACTAAATTATTTAAAATGCTTTATTCTAAAACATTTTTGAAGAAAGAATTAAAATAAAATTTTGGAACTATATTTTTATTAACAAGGTCTTGAATGTCTTTTTTTTATTGTCAAGTAAGGAAATTTTACAAGAATAGACCCGAACTAGCTCAATAGAATTCAAATCCTCTCGAGATCGTGTATTCTTCGTATTGCACACGTTCACTTTCTTGAAAATCTCATCTCTGTAGAATGTTTTATAGAAAAATGCACGAGGATGATCTCATTCGACACGGAACATCTTGATTTCTTGCCACTTCACTTTCATTTTAGTTGTGTCCACGTTGAAGTTTTTTCCCCATTGTTCTTGCAGCAACTTTAAATCATAAAAATTCTCTAATGTGAGCTCATTAACATGATAAGGGGTTCCGCTCTTTTTCGCCGTCTGTATCAATGTGACATATTTCTCTGGTACGTATATTGGTGAGCATTTAAGATGCTTTGCAATCTACTTCTCGATGACACTATGAACATTATCACCTTTGTTTTGAGAATGTCCGTGTATGAGAAATTTGTGGGTTATACTTCGAATTCCAAAGCACAGTACTGCATATACATAAGCAGCAAGCAAATACTTGTTTTTTTGTTGCCCACAACAATTGTCGGAATAAAATATTACATCAAGGTCAATGTTTTGGGCGGTTTCCACAAGCGGTTTAAAATACCGAAGCACGCTACTTCCGATTTCGACTGCTCCACGTTTACCTTCTGTTTCGTTCCAGAAGTAACATTGGACATTCTTTGCTCTCAAATCGCTTATAGTGAAATTGTAGCAGTTCATTTTACTTTTATAGTGAAACGACGACACTAAACCTCTCGGTGCGGGCATCACTGCTTGAAGATCGTAGACAGCAACGTGTACACCATTGGCATTATTTTTGTCCAAATCCTTTTCCTTACAAGAGAGTTCTTTTTCATTCTGAAGGGTGTTATAACGAGCCATCAGCTGCAGCTTTTCTTCTTCGTTAGCGTTTTTATATGATTCACAGAGATCACAAAGAACTTTCCTTGGCATAAAAAACGATATATTAAATTCGCCATTAAATATCCGGTTAAACATAACTGAATTCGCGAACGGTAGCTGCTGTCTCTCCCGGTCTTCTTTGTAATCACGGTATAAGTCGGCCAGACTTTTACCACCCTCAATATACTCACTACTGGTTTGAGCTCTTAAATAATGGGACTTCACTCTGGGTGTGTCATTCATGGATTTTCTTACGTTTTCTTTTTTTTCAGCAGCAACCTTTGGTTGGTTACCGTGCTTTCCTCTCTTGTCAAGTTCAACAAATCCTGATTCAGTCTTCTTAGGTAACGCTGTGCGGATAGGTCTGTCATTAATATCAAGCGTAGACATAAAGAACGTTTTACACACCCTGATATGCTTCTGATTCACATCAAAGTAATAAGCCATATTCATACTCGTCAAGTTCTGAGTACTCGAATACCTATACTTTGGTTTTATAGGCTCGGCTTGTGCTACTGTGAATTCTCTTTGTCGTTGTAAAGAGACGAAGTTCCAATAACCAGAAAAAATCTCAACCCGAATCGTATCGTTAATTTTTTTACTGCAGCCCAATCGGCATTTTTCTCCACAAGGTGGACATATTTTCCTTGAAGAGAACTGCTTTTTGTTTTTGATGCAGAAACGTAAGGTTTTCCAGAATTTCTTAGCAATTTGGCTTTTTTTAGTACACCAATTTTCAGGATGTTGTACTTTCCTTTTTCCTTTCTTCCCTGCTGTTGCGCGTTCTGATGAATTGCTACTAATACTTTCACTCTTATTAGATATGGCATTACTGAAATTTGAGTTAGCATCGGAGTCGTCTATATTATTATTATCACTTTCATTACTGGAAATAATACGCTCATTGCCTCTTAATCTGGTTAGTCGCAAAGCCGTAGGATTAGTGGCTTCATAATGATAATGTGAAACATTATTTTTTTCAGAAGTTCTTAATTCAGGAGATTGCTGAGTGAAGAATTGTGAACTTTCAGGCAATACTGGCACTTCAATTCCACCTTGGGAATAGCTGCTTACAACGTGTAGATCGGAAAAACTACTTAAAGGCAACTTACCAAGTTCAAGATACCTTTCTTCATTGTTCCCTTGAATGTTATCGCATTGGTCCATATTTACTTCAGGCTGAGATAAGGTGGCGTCAAAGTTCGAATGTTGGACAGATGAAGATGCATTTCGGTTATCACCTTGTTTACTATTGTAAGATTCAGTATTTAACTTGGTTTCACAGCCACCAGACGAAATATTGGACGACTGCTTCTTCTCATTGAGATTAGCTAAAGCGAGTTTAACAAAAACAGTACCGTGAGTTTTATACCACATTGTTACATTTCCTCGTTTGTAACATCAAAAGAGACACATTTAGAGTTATAACCAATAATTGTAGCTAACTTGATCTTCAAAAATGTCACAATTCAAAATAGGAAACGAAAGATATTTACAGATGAATCTTCTAGACTGCCACAATTCAAAATCATTTGGAAGATTATCACAATTCGAAATGGCGCACTATGGAACCTCACGTTCACTATGAAGGTTAGATCACAACTGAAGATGTGGCACTTCTCGAGAAGGTCCTTTTGACATCTTGCAAACATGATTAACGACACAACTGCTACCTGGCGGCTGGATTTTCAGTGCATTATATGGCACTTTAGGTGGTAGGTAAAGGCGTAAAAACCAAGCCGAATAGCAGCCATAACTCAAAAAACCTAATTTTTGAGTTGTGGCACTTTTGAAGCAAGAGTGCGAATATTCTCAATTTAGTGGGGCTGCAGTTTATATTTAAATATTTATGACCTTGGGTAGTGAAACAACCTTTTTTGTTAGTCGAACTTTCGAAATTATATTTATTTCTTCTTCAGGATATCTGGAAAGACAAAATTTTCTTTTTTCTCTATACTGTTAAGCGAAAAATAACTTTTTTAAGTACATTTATATGGTTGAAAAACAAACAAGAAAGATGGCCTGAGAAAAAAGAAAAATAATTGACTTACCAAAGTGGTTTTTTTTATAACAAAATAAGCAGTCATTTGCACAGAGAGATACTCCCCAATATACTGTTGTTAACTACATAACATTATAATTAAACGGAAAAATACAAAACGGCCAAAATGGCTGGCCTTTGTACTCTGTGCTAATCCCATAGACCAGTAAATTAACAAAAAATTATCAGTTTTTGGCGGTAAAGATGGAGCGTGATAGACGGATATAACTATATGTGGTAGAGAAAGATCGAAGATATTGATTCGTTTCGATCTGAGATATGCTTTCAGTTGAAAACTTATTTACATGGCAAATAGTGTAATGAATAAAGATAGAAATAATAGTTGAGAATGTCGATTTTTAGTGTTCCGTACGGAACACTTATAAGATCACTTCGGTGTCTGTCCGTCTGCCTGTCCGTCTGTCTGTCCGTCTGTCCGTCTGTCCGTCTGTCCGTCTGTCACACCCGATTTTCTCCGAAACTATTTTTCATAGAAAGTTGAAATTTAGTAGTAATATAGGAATTGATGGCCTCATCAGAGCCATGTAGTTTTGAAAGTTAAATTTTGACTTAAGGGGTTAGTTTTGGGGGGTGAAATCGGAAGTGAAAAAAAAAAAATTTTACTAGGCAATCGAGTGTGGTGTCAAATGAAAGCTTGTGAAAATACGAGTAAAAAATATATATATAATGTAATACCTTCGCGCACTTTTCTTTGTATTATTTTTAAAAAATCGCGAAAAATCGCTGTCCACCCGCCTTATCTCGGAAAGTACTTATCAAAAAATTTTGCAAAAATTCTGGAATAATCTCCACGGGGTGCAGATTGAACGAAAATTATCACGAGTGCATTACCTGTAATAATTTATCTGGTATATAAAAAAAAAACAGAAATTTCAAGGTCATCAATTTTCAGTAAAGATTGGAAATAAACTTTGTTGAAAACTTATTTGGGGTGTGCTTTGTGAAGTCACTGTTCATTTTATATCACCGTAACATAAATTTTGACTTAAGGGATTCGTTTTGAGGGGTGAAATCGGAAGTGAAAAAAAAAATTTTTTACTAGGTCATCGAGTGTGGTGTCAAATGAAAGCTTGTGAAAACACGAGTAAAAAATATATATATAATGTAATACTTGCGCACACTTTTCTTCGTATTACTTTTAAAAAATCGTGAAAAATCGCTGTCCCCTACCTTATCTCGAAAAGTACTGATCAAAAAATTTTGAAAAAATCCAGGAATATTCTCCAAGGGGTATAGATTGAACGAAAATTATCATTACCTTTAATAATTTATCTGGTATAGAAAAAAACCAAAATTTCAAGGTCATCAGATTTCAGTAAAGATTGGAAACAAACTTTGTTGAAAACTCATTTAGGGTGTGTTTTGTAAAGTCACTGATCATTTTATACCACCCTAACAAAATTTTTTATTATAAAAATAATCAACATACGGAACACTAATTGTGCAAGTTCAACTTGCACTTGACCGGTTTTTTATTTTAATAGCGTATGTGTCAACCTGCATACGGGGGGTAACAGAAAGAAACAATGCATTACAGTTTTCGGAAAATAAAAATATATGTATAATAGATAATATAATGTAATAGAATGGTTGGATGGAAAAAAACATTTTGTCTATGTGTTATTCGTCTGGTGCAGGACGATCTATTAGTGATGGGTATTTTTCTAATTCTAATTTGAGGATGTAACTGTATATGGAACTGGGTCCCTGGGTGTCACTCTTTTTATTCATGCCGGTTAATATGGGCCACTTCTAAGAAAATTCGTTTGTAGTAAATATTAATAAGTCTATCAGTAAAATTGTCAATATAAGGAAGAGAGAAATAAAAATTTTGATTGTTTAATTGAGTAGAGAAATGATTAATATGAATTTCTTGGTTGTCACCTTGTATTGAGCGTTGTGTAGTAAGTGTTTAGGGTTGTGATTGATATGTTATTATATTTTCTGGGATGTTATAAGATGTACTAAAAAAAAATATTAATTAAATGAACTGGGTAGGAATTGTTATGTAGAAAGCCCTTAAGTTTCCTGAGCGACTCATCTCTGTAATCTGGGTGGGTTAATTTGACTGCACTAGTTTTCATACCTAGTATGAGGTTTATTTTGGATCTCATTGGGTGGTATGAGGAAAAACTTATGAATCTGTGTGAGCAGTATGGTTTTCTGTACCATTTAGTTCTTAGAACGTTGTCATCCGTACGGATTACCAACATATCCAAGGAGGGAATGCCACCGTTTGATTCTTCTTCTTTGGTGAATTGACTATGCTGGTTATAGGAGTTAAAAATGTCCAGTGCTACATCAATTCTACCTTTTGGTACTGCCAGGATGAGGTCATCAATATACCGTTTAATAAAAGTTATGTGAAAAGGCATAAGTTTAAGACAATCGCTAACCAAGTCATCAAGAACAAAACTGACAAGAACACGTTAAATTTTAGATCCCATAGGGGTTCCAAAAATTTGTTTGTAGTATTGATCATTGAAAACTAATATGTTGGAGTCAAAAATAAGCTGTATATGGATTTGAATAGATCTAGGTCCAGGTTGCAGTATTGGGAGATTGTGTCCCATTTATCATTTATTGTGGTTAAAATTACTTGTAGGGGTAGATTGGTGAAAAGTGAGACTACATCAAAACTTACAATCACATAATTATTCGGTGAGAAAGAGTCCTTAACATTAAAATCGTTGTCAGCATTGTATGCCTCAGTAAGGATTTTGGTAATGAACGCCGATAGTGCATCGTTAGGAGCATTAATCGAAGACACAATGGGTCTCATTGACAGGTTGGGCTTATGAATTTTTGGTAAGGTATAAAACCTAGGAGATATAGTATTGTAAGTGGTCATTTGACTGGCCTCGACTTCATCAATAAGACCCTTGTTCTTTAAATTCTTAACTATAGTGTTGGCTTTAAGCTGCAACGTGTAAGTGGGGTTGTGATGGAGTTTTAAATAATATTGAGTATCATTCAAAAGTTCTTGACTTTTTTGGAGATAATCATCCTTACGCATTGCTACCGTAACGTTGCCTTTATCACTACGGACAATATATAATTCTGGGTGGTCTTTTAAGAACAATTTGCATTTTATAAAGGTCTCATTAAGAAATGGATTGTGGTTATGATGTTTATCTATACAATTAGTTAACACATTAGCGAACTGAGCTCTAAATCTAATAATATGTACAAGAAGTTCAGTTCCCTGGTGGGGGGGGGCATAAACTAAACTTTGGACCCAATGATAAAAACTGTGAAATTTCAGTAGGTATCTCTATATCTGAAAGATTCTTAAACCATTTTGAAGATGTTTTGGTCTTAATTTTTCTAATTAAAGTCTTTTAAGTTGTTTAGTTTTTTGAGATTTTTGGATTTAATGCTGTTAAAAATCTTATTATATCTAGCTTATTGTCTTCTATCAAATTCTTCAAGAATATGTGAAGGAATGGTGAATGAAAATTCATAAGCCCAGCCTCTCAATGAGACCCATTGTGTCTTCGATTAATGCCCCTAACGGTGCAGTATCAGCGTTCATTACCAAAATCTTTACTGAGGCATATAATGCTGACAACGATTTTAATGTAAACGACTCTTTCTCATTTAGCACTTTTATTAATAGTTTTCAACTACCGAATAATTATGTGATTGTAAGTTTTGATGTAGTCTCACTTTTCACCAATCTACCCCTATAAGTAATTTTAACCACAATAAATGATAAATGGGACACAATCTCCCAATACTGCAACCTGGACCTAGATCTATTCAAATCCATAGTACAGTTTATTTTTGACTCCAACATATTAGTTTTGAATAATCAATACTATAAACAAATTTTTGGAACCCCTATGGGATCTAAAATTTCACCTATTCTTGTCAATTTTGTTCTTGATGACTTGGTTAGCGATTGTCTTGAACTTATGCTCTTTCATATACTTTCTATTAAACGGTATGTTGATGACCTCATCCTAGCAGTACCAAAAGGTAGAATTGATGTAGCACTCGATATTTTTAACTCTTATAACCAGCATATTCAATTCACCAAAGAAGAAGAATCAAACGGTGGCATTCCCTTCTTGGATATGTTGGTAATCCGTACTGATGACAACGTTCTAAGAACTAAATGGTACAGAAAACCATACTGCTCAAACAGATTCATAAGTTTTTCCTCATACCACCCAATGAGATCCAAAATAAATCTCATACTAGGTATGAAAACTAGAGCAATCAAATTAACCCACCCAGATTACAGAGATGAGTCACTCAGAAAACTTAAGGGCTTTTGACAATTCCTACCCAGTTCATTTAATTAATAAATTTCTTTTTAGTATATCTTATAACATCCCAGAAAATATAATAACACATCAATCACAACCTCAAACACGTACTACAAAACGCTCAATACAAAGCAATAACCAAGAAATTCATACTAATCATTCCTCTACTCAATTAAAAAAGACAAATCAAAACTATTTCTAAACTGTACACCAAAAACAAGACTCCTCTTCTAAAAAATGAAAATTGGAACGTAATTGACAAAATACCTTGTTCAAATTGTAATAAGGTGTACATAGGTCAAACCTCCAGAGATTTGAAGGGTAGGATTACATCACACAAAAGTTACTGCAGGCGTAATGTACAATCTTGTGCTTTAGCACAACATGTCATTAACAATGACCATCGGATGAGCTGGGATGAGACTGAGGTCCTGGATCGCTCTGATTCTTATTACAAACAAATTTCCTTAGAAATGGCCCATATTAACCGGGAACCCTACACCATGAATAAAAAGACTGACACCCAGGGACTCAGTTCAATATACAGTTACATCTTCAAATTCGAATTAGAAAAATACCAATCACTACTAGATCGTCCTGCACCAGACGAATAACACAAAATGTTTTTTCCATCCAATCATTCTGTTACATTATATTATCTATTATACATATATTTTTACTTTCCGAAAACTGTAATGCATTGTTTCTTTCTGTTGTCCCCGTATGCAGGTTGATACATGCGCTATTAAAATAAAAAATCTACACTCTCAACTACTATTTCTATCTTTATTCATTACACTATTTGTCATGTCAATAAGTTTTAAACTAAAAGCATATCTCAGATCGAAACTAATCAATACCTTCGATCTTTTTCTACTACATAAAAGTTATATCGGTCTATCACACTCCACCTTTACTGCCAAAAATTGATAATTTTTTGTTAATTTACTGGTTTACGGGATTAGCAGAGAGTACCAAGACCAGCCATTTTGGCCGTTTTATATTTTTCTGTTTAATTATAATGTTATGTAGTTAACAGTAGTATATTGGGGAATGTCCCTCTGTGCAAATGGCTGCTTGTTTTGTTATAGAAAAACCACTTTGGTGAGTCAATCATTTTTCTTTTTTCTCATGCCATCTTCTTTTTTGTTTTGGTTTTTTTCAACCATATGAATGTACTTAAAAAAGCAATTTTTACTTAACAATATAAAGAAAAAAACCGGTCAAGTGCAAGTTGAACTTGCACAATTAGTGTTCCGTACGTTGGTTGTTTTTAAAATAAAAATTTTTGTTAGGGTGGTATAAAATGATCAGTGACTTCACAAAACACACCCCAAATGAGTTTTCAACAAAGTTTGTTTCCAAACTTTACTGAAAACTGGTGACCTTGAAATTTTGTTTTTTTTTTTATATACCAGATAAATTATTAAAGATAATGCACTCGTGATAATTTTCCTTCAATCTATACACCGTGGAGAATATTCCAGAATTTTTTCAAAATTTTTTTATCAGTACTTTTCGAGATAAGGTAGGGGACAGCGATTTTTTAAAAGTAATACGAAGAAAAGTGTGCGCAAGGATTACATTATATATATATTTTTTACTCGTGTTTTCACAAGCTTTCATTTGACACCACACTCGATGACCTAGTAAAAAAAAAAATTTTCACTTCCGATTTCACCCCTCATAACAAACCCCTTAAGTCAAAATTTATGTTACGGTGGTATAAAATGATCAGTGACTTCACAAAACACACCCCAAATGAGTTTTCAACAAAGTTTGTTTCCAATCTTTACTGAAATCTGATGACCTTGAAATTTTTGTTTTTTTTTATATACCATATAAATTATTAAAGGTAATGCACTCGTGATAATTTTCGTTCAATCTACACCCCGTG
Organism: Pachyrhynchus sulphureomaculatus; assembly: GCA_019049505.1. Taxonomy (NCBI): domain Eukaryota; kingdom Metazoa; phylum Arthropoda; class Insecta; order Coleoptera; family Curculionidae; genus Pachyrhynchus; species Pachyrhynchus sulphureomaculatus. Next base: position 1,544,911 of record CM032450.1, read on the forward strand.
GAGAATATTCCAAAATTTTTTTGAAATTTTTTGATAAGTACTTTTCGAGATAAGGCCCGGGACAGCGATTTTTCGCGAATTTTTGAAAAAAATACAAAGAAAAGTGCGCGCAAGTATAATATTATATATATATTTTTTTACTCGTGTTTTTACAAGCTTTCATTTGACACCACACTCGATGACCTAGTAAAAAAAATTTTTTTTCACTTCCGACTTCACCCCCCAAAACTAACCCCTTAAGTCAAAATTTAATTCTCAAAACTACATGGCTCTGATGAGGCCATCAATTCCTATATTATTACCAAATTTCACCTTTCTATGTCAAATAGTTTCGGAGAAAATTGAGTGTGACAGACAGACAGACGGACAGACGGACGGACGGACGGACGGACGGACGGACGGACGGACGGACGGACGGACGGACGGACGGACGGACGGACGGACGGACGGACGGACGGACGGACGGACGGACGGACGGACGGACGGACGGACGGACGGACGGACGGACGGACGGACGGACGGACGGACGGACGGACGGACGGACGGACGGACGGACGGACAGACGGACAGACAGACAGACAGACAGACAGACAGACAGACAGACACCGAAGTGATCTTATAAGTGTTCCGTACGGAACACTAAAAAGAAAATTATGTCTTTCCAGATGTCCTGAAATTTCGAAAGCTCGACTAACAAAAAAGGTTGTTTCACTACCCAAGGCCATAAATATTTAAATATAGACTGCAGCCCCACTAAATTGAATATATATATATATATATATATATATATATATATATATATATATATATATATATATATATATATATATATATATGTATATATATATATATATATATATATATATATATATATATATATATATATATATATATATATATATATATATATATATATATATATATATACTCCATAAAACCCTTTTACCCTACGCTATAAAAACAAGTTAGTTTCAAATCAATTTATTGAAGTAAAATTACATTAATTCCAACTTAAATTAAACAATATTAATTATTTAACAAAACATATGATAATATTAGTGGATATATACAGGGCGTTTTTAAATCTGAACATTTTTTTAGTCATTTATAGTAATTAATAAATAGTCACCTAAATGAAATAAATTAGAGATACCAGAAAAGTATTAAAATGTTTTAGTGCCGGCGTTGAATAAGGTCATATTCCGCTTGGTTTTAGTGGATATTTAATTATTTGTAGACTGGCAACCAACAGATGTAATATCGTGGCACTTAAAGATCTAAAAAAATACCAAATAAGTATTAGAAATATGTAATACGAAGAACATATTTCTGCACGGAAACATAGGAGAACAGTAAACTGTCATTAAAATTAATATACAGGGAAAGTACTAGGATTTAAGCAAAAAAAGTTTGGACAACTGATGAGGTTCTTTATGCACAAGCATATTACTAAATGCATGGAGATACACGGTGGTAAATCAAATAACGCAAAAAATGCAAAGATATAAGAATGAAGTCAAGGAGTTGAGAAAATTCAAGCGAAATATGACGTCTTCTACTTTCATAAGAAATAAAAAAAAGAGATAATGAAAACAATTAAAAATATACAATACGTCAAAAATAACATAAAATAACCATTTGTGGCAAAATCTCAAAAGCTCTATAAACTTGGGAAGAGTTCTCAGACTCTGTTTGAGGACACGCAAACTATTTTCCTTAGTAGTATCCAAGGTGAGGCATTTCGACCACCTACTCTACATTTAAAGGCAGTATAAGCTCTTGTAAACATGACAGAATAAACCACCTGGTCATGCCAATATAGATACGGAAGTGCTAGAACTCGTGGACACTAAAAAGGTGAACAAACTATCCAATGCCATATATAACTTAGGTGATACCCACTAACTGGCTAAAGTCTAACTTTTTTACTAATGTAAAAACATGTGCAAAGCGTCGATTTATCAGCCTGATAAGCAACATAATAACACAAAATAGAATATATAAAAAAGCTAAGGTCTGTACTAGAATGCAACAAAATTGATGTAACTAACGGAATCCGACAGAGATAAATACTGTCACCTCTTTATTTAACATATATCTCGAGAAGATATTTCAGCTGGCATTAAAAAATGAAACAAACGTGATAAAAATCAGTAGTACCAAAAACCTGCGGCACGCTGATGGTACAGCAATACTAGCTGACAGTACCAAGGACTTACAGGAAACCATAAACTACATCAGTAGACTAGGAATAGAACATGATCTCAGTACTATTGTCCAGGGTGAGACAACGATAGAGTAAAGTTCATTATCTCATTTGTTTCGGGAATGACGAAAAAATGTTAAATGCGATAGTTTTAGGGAATGTTAAGGTGCACAGTTTAAAATTACTTTCGAGTATACAGGGTACTTCAAAAAAATGTGGCCGATATAACATATGTTTTTTTTTAATGGAACATCCTATTTTCTACTTTATTTTTAAATTCTGCGTAAAATGTTATAACTTTTTTATTAATAATGTTATATACCTAAACCTAGGAATTTTTCTAATATTTCAATTTTTTTTTAAAATACTAGTTTTCGGTTTTGTAAAAAATTGCTAGTAGCGCCATTGTTTCTGAAGGTGGAATACTCATAATTGGTACGAGCGTTCTATAGAGATGAAAAAAAGATATATGTAAAGAAATTCGAGTTAGATGCTACAGGGTGTTCAAAATAAATTTATATATTGCGACTATTTTAAATTGAAAAATCTTAAATTTTTCAAAAGGCTCACCCTGTATATTATTATTTTTTCTGAGAAATTTTACAAAACCCTCTAACTTTTATTAAGCATGTCATATATCTATTTCTAATAGTTTTGGATTTATTTTGAATTTTTCAATTTTTACCCTTGCATTTAATACACTTACGACATTGTGAAAACATAAACAAATAGTTAATAATAATTTTATATATTTTAATTTATCTAATGATTAATTATTATGACCTAATAAATGTTCAAAAATATACCTGTCTACTTGAAAACACATATTTAGTCGTTTTATTATATTTTCCTTCACTTTAATTAGCATAAAGGGCGTTATTGTCCTGCACTTATCCCGTATCCTATTTTCCATATCTACTGGTATTGTAAAGGGATTCACATAAACATGATCCTTAATGTAGCCCCACAAAAGAAGTCCAAAGCTGTTAAGTCACATGATAAACCGCGCAAGATTTGGCACTACAAGTCTGCTAAATGGGAAAATCTCATGGAATATTTTCGAACGTTCCCTTGGTTAGAGGTTTGTTTTCGATCCGATGACCCATCTGACCGCGCCAGGGAGGTTTCCGATGTTATTTTGGCCGGTATGGAGGCTTACATCCCTTTTTCGAAGAAATGCCCTCCCAACGGCAAGCCTTAGTTTGACCGAAAATGCAAAGAAGCTGTTGCTTCTAAACACTTTGCATACCGACAATGGCATGAAAAAAAAACACCATAAATCGTAACACATTTATTCGTGCCAGGAGCAGATGCAAAGAGGTTATCAACGAAACCAAGGAGGCAGACAATCAACGGATTAGAAACAAACTTCTCGCTTGTCCCGAAAATTCCAGATCCTTTTGGTCGGTCGCTAAGGCAGTTAGTCAAAATTTCACCAAATCCACCATACCACCACTCACACGGCCAGATAATTCTATGGCAACGACACCTGTTGAGAAAGCGAACTTGTTGGCTGAAAAACACCACCTACTATTCCCATAGTGTAGTCAAAGATGCCCGATGTTGTCTTCAGACAGCGTATCATAAAGCGTATACTGATGAAGCTAGACACCAAAAAGGCTTCTGGCCCTGACGGAATACCTGCCATAGTTCTTAAAAACTGTGCGGGAGAACTAACACCAGTTTTCTGTAGACTTTTTAACCTATCCTACAGAAAGGGAATAGTTCCTTCCTGCTGGAAATGTGCTACAGTTCAGCCGATACCTAAAAAAGGCAAGAAGACCTTGCCAAATAACTACCGACCAATCGCACTGCTTTCAATAATATCGAAAGTCATGGAAAAGGCTATCAATCAGCATCTTCTAAAATATCTTGAAGGATTCAACATTATTAGCGATCACCAATATGGCTTTCGTAAAAATAGATCAACATGAGGTCTTCTGACTTACGTAACACATGTCCGGAACAACGCAATTGAACACTTTGGAGAATCTCGAGCGGTTGCTCTTGACATATCCAAGGCATTCGACCGTGTTTGGCACGATGGGCTGTTGGCTAAGCTACGTTCTTATGGTATGTCTGAAAGGTTCTGTTTGTGGCTCTCATGTTTCCTCAAAGAGCGTTCTTTACGTGTGGCAGTCGACGGATTTCTTTCTAACACCTTCGTTATCAACGCCGGTGTACTCCAAGGCTCCATACTGTCTCCTACTCTCTATCTCATTTACATTAACGATCTGCTGGAAAAGACCGAGAATCCAATTTACAGTTTTGCAGATGACAGTACACTTATCTCTTCATTCACTTTGAACGCTCGGACATCGGCTACTCAGACGAATATCCGCAGACAGCCGGAAGTCATTCAACTTAACAAAGACCTGGAAGAAATTCTATCTTGGGGTGACAGTAACCAAGTGGAATTTAACGCTACAAAAACCAAGGCGGCAGTTTTCTCTAAAAAAGTTAACGTTGCTGAACCCGACACAGTTATGTCGGGGCACTCCATCCCTGTAACATCGTCACTCAATTTGTTGGGCGTTAATGTGGGAGCAAATATGTCCTGGCATGAACATGTTGCAGGCATAGCAAGGAGAGCTTCTCAAAAGTTGGGAATATTATTTCGAACCAGAAAGCTTTACACTCCACAACAACTGTTAATTCTTTACAAAGCTCAAATTCGACCAACTATGGAATACTGCTCCCATGTTTGAAGCTCCGCTCCCAAACATACACTGCATTTGTTGGATTCTATTCGGAGAAGAGCTGTTCGTCTGATTGGAGACCCGGAACTGACAGACGGCCTTGATTCGCTAAAACATCGAAGAACGGTTGGCGACTTGAGCCTATTCTACAAGTACTTTCATGGAAAGTGTTCGAAGGATGTGGCCCGCTTAATTCCTCCTAGAGCGGTGCATGTTAGAAGTACACGTCGCGCTAATTCTTTACATCCGTATGAGGTTCAGCTTGTTACTCCTCGTACAACGCTCTTCAAGCAATCTGTTATATGGAGACCATCATCCCTTTGGAATAATTTGCCCAGGACTGTGTTTCCCACCGAGTAAAATCTACAGCGATTCAAGAACAACGTGAATCGCTTTCTCCGCACACGTGTCGCTCCTGTAACGCTTTAAGGACTTCCCTGTAGCACGTGTGCTAGACCCATAAAAAAAAAACAAAAAAAGATCGAAGGGGCCACTGAATGAATCCATCCCTACCAATCCATTTTTGTGGGTAACGATCGTTTACAAATTCCCGAACTTCCCGGTGGTAATGAGCAGGAGCTCCGTCTTGTTGAATCCACATTTGTTCCCTTTTAAAGTTATCAACTTCTTCAACAAGCTGGGGTAGTTCGTTTTGCAAAAAATTTAGATATACCCGTTAAGCGGTTCGCGGAAAAAATATGGACCAATAATTCGAAAATTTAATGTTCCACACCATAGATTAAGCGACCAATGGTTTTGGTTTTGAACTTCTGAATAATAATGCATATTATGGTTGTTTACTGCTTTATTACTGCGAAGTAGTTTTACCAGAAAACATTAATTTGGATCGGCCTCTATTGCTCGATTCATGGTGGTACAAAAGTTTATTCGTTGTTCAAAATCACGATCTTGAAGTTGTTGGTGTAGTTCCATATGAAAGGGATCATGCTTGTATTTACTCGTGGTGCGATTAGCCGTAGATTAGGATGTGTCAGATAAGTCAGCTAGTTGTCGGCTGCTGACCTGGGGATTATCTTCAACATGAAATAAAATCTCCATTTCCTTTTCCACATTGGTAGCATTCTGGTTTACTACTTTCCGTTTTGTATACTCAGCGCTACCATTACCATCAAATTGTTCCATTAAGCACTAAAAAGATTTTCTAGATGGTATACGTCTATTACGGTACTTTGCTCCGTAAAGCTTTACGGTCAAAAGACAATTTTTTCCCGTCTCGCCCAATATATAAACCATATCAATTAATTTATTTTTAAGAAAATCCATAACTATTATCTTTTTGCGTTACTTACTACAACAAATTAAACTATTTTTTACTTACTTAATAGACATGTCAAAATTTGACAATGCCTACATTTTTGTTTTGTCTTGGCAACTATAACGTTATAGCGTAAGTGTATTAAAAACAAGGGTCAAAATTAAAAATTCAAAACAAATCAAAAACTATTAGAAATAGGTATATGACATACTTAATAAAAGTTGGAGGGTTTTGTAAAATATATCAGAAAAAATAATAATATACAGGGTGTGCCATTTAAAAAAATTTGAGATTTTTTCAATTTAAAATGGTCGAAATGCATAAATCTATTTTGAACACCCTGTAGCATCTAACTAAAATTTCTTTACATATATCTTTTTTTTTTTCGTCTCTATAGAACGCTCTTACTAATTATGAGTATTCCACCTTCAGAAACAACGACGCTGCTGGCAATTTTTTACAAAACTGAAAACTAGTATTTTTTTTTTAAATTGAAATATTAGAAAAAGTACTAGGTTTAGGTATATAACGTTATTAATAAAAGAGTTATAAAATTTTACGCAGAATTTAAAAATAAATTAGAAAATAGGATTTTCCATTTAAAAAACATATCTTATATCGAATTAGAAAAAACCGGTCATGTGCAAGTTGAACTTGCGCAATCAGTGCTCCGTACGTTGATTGCTTTTAAAATAAAAAATTATGTTACGGAGGTATAAAATGATCAGTGACTTCACAAAACACACCCCAAATAAGTTTTCAACAAAGTTTGTTTCCAATCTGATGACCTTGAAATTTTTTGTTTTTTTTAAATACCAGAAAAATTATTAAAGATAATTAATAATTATTAATTGTTAATAATAATAATAATAACTCGTGATAATTTTCGTTCAATTTACACCCCGTGCGGAATATTCCGGAATTTTTTCAAAATTTTTTGATAAGTACTTTTTGAGATAAGGCGGGGGACAGCGATTTTTCGCGATTTTTTAAAAATAATACAAAGAAAAGTGCGCGCAAGTAATACATTATATATATATATATATTTTTTTACTCGTATTTTCACAAGGTTTCATTTGACACCACACTCGATGACCTAGTAAAAAAAATTTTTTTTCACTTCCGATTTCACCCCCCAAAACTAACCCCTTAAGTTAAAATTTATCTCTCAAAACTACATAGCTCTGATGAGGCCATCAATTCCTATATTATTACCAAATTTCAACTTTCTATATTAAATAGTTTCGGAGAAAATCGGGTGTAACAGACAGACAGACAGACAGACAGACACCGAAGTGATCCTATAAGTGTTCCGTACGGAACACTAAAAAGGATGTGCCATTTAAAAAAACATATGTTATATCGGCCACACTTTTTTGAAGAACCCTGTATACTCAAAAATAATTTTAAACTGTGTACCTTAACATTACCTAAAACTATTGTATTTAACATTTTTTCAAATTTTGGATGGTTGTAGCTTCTACTTGATGGAAATTCATTATAAATATATAACAAAAGACTGTTTTTAGTCAATTTCCACTCGTTTATTTGAATTGCGATGACGCGTTTCGCTGTCGATGCAGCTCCTTCAGATCTACATTTTACACTGTCAAGTTAGGTTTAATGTTCACAATTTTATATAATTTCTTAATTATAATATTACACCTAATAAACATTGATAGTATTGGAAAACCCACACAGATTTAGAATTAGGAGTATAAATTCAATAATGGTGAATTGCTTAAATATACCTGGTCGTTGAGTAAAGTACCTGTAATCCTTAATCGATTTATTTGCATTGTCTCTAAAAGGTTTAGTTTTAAACCTTCTTGTTGGGTGTGTAAAATTTTGAAATTCTTGTTAAATGTGTGATTTTCTGTTAAAAGATGATTAGCATATGTTGAATTAGATTTTCTATGGATGAAACTTTTTTCGTGTTCTGTAATTCTTTGTATAAATGTACGTCCAGTTTGTCCTATGTATGTTTTAGGACATGACCCACATGTTAATTGATAAACCCCTGATTTATTGTCTTTATTGATTTGCGATTTGTAGTTTTTAAGATATTTCCCTATAGTATTGTTAGTCTTGTAAGCTATGTTGATATTAGTTAGTCTATGTATAAAACTATGATAAGCTGCGAGTTTATGATGGTTAAGGTGGTGAGAACTATTGTGAATTGTGGTATCTGTATGACAAGGTTTGTGATATATTGCAAGCTCATATTTTTTCATCGTTTTACTGACTGTTAAGTCTAGGAAGTTGATTTTCCCTTTGACTTCTTCTTTCATTGTAAAACTGATATTTCTATGTAAAGAATTAATATACAGTAAAAAGTGAGTTAATTGTCTGTTCGTACCTGTAAAGCATACAATTATATCGTCTACGTATCGATACCAGTATAGACAATTATTACTATTGTTATTATGGTTATTGTTGTTTCAATACTGTCCATGAAAATTTCGGCAAGTTCTTAATAAATTAATTATGTCCATTTTTATAACTTCATTTACTTTGTTTTTTGTTAATACGTTCTCTATTAAAATTATTGTTTCATCTTTTAACAAAAAATCACACATTTAACGAGAATTTCAAAATTTTATACACCCAACAAAAAGGTTTAAAACTAAACCTTTTAGAGACAATGCAAATAAATGGATTAAGGACTACAGGTACTTTACTCAACGACCAGGTAGATTTAAACAATTCACTATTATTGAATTTATTCTCCTAATTCCAAATCTGTGTAGGTTTTCCAATACTATTAATGTAATTTAATTAGGTGTAATATTATAATTAAGAAATTATATAAAATTGTGAACATTAAACCTAACTTGACGGTGTAAAATGTAGATCTGAAGAAGCTGCATCGACAGCGAAACGCGTCATCGCAATTTAAATAAACCAGTGGAAATTAACTAAAAACAGTCTTTTATAATTTATATATAAAATGCAACGTCTCTCTGTCTGTCCGCTAGTGCGCTTATCACTGGAGAACCACTTATCCGATTTACGTGTTTTTATAAATTTATACATATGTTCTATATAATTCGATATCAGCCTAGATAACGGGAGATAAGGTGAGATAATGGGAGATAAGGAGAAATAATGGGAGATAAGTCGAGATAAGCCTGGATAATGGGAGATAAGGTGAGATAATGGGAAATAAGTTTAAATAGTGGGAGTTAAGGAGAAATAATGGGAGATAAGCAGAGATAAGTCTAGATAATGGGAAATAAGGTGAGATAATGCGAGATAAGGAGAAATATTGGGAGATAAGGGGAAATAATGGGAGATATTTTATTACATTGGGTAACATAAGGAATAAGCAGTGACGATAGTAGTGAATCAAGTCCACGTGAGCGGAGCCGCGGGCCCTGCTAGTTTATTATATATTTAACATTTTTTCGTCATTCCCGAAACAAATGAGATAATGAACTTTATCGTTGACTCAGCCTGTACAATGTTATGTAGATTCAAAAGGGGCGGGGATACAATCGAAAACGATCCGACAAATGGTATGCACGTAATTTCACTGGGATAATCATATAAAAAGTAACATTTCGTAGTATGAAAATGGAAAGTATAACAATAATTGCTGGATATTCTATGCAAAAGCACAACTCCTATATATTTGAGCCGTTTATTCTGAAAGTGGCCTAAGTCCATTTGTCAATTATTTCCGGTTGCATGTACAACTTCAGGTTATTTATCAATAAAGCATTTGAGGTTACTTGTATTCCGAGCAAATACGATAATTCTGGACACATAAGTTTTCAGAGTTAATTCAATAATTGAGCCGTTCATTTTGAAAGTGGCCCAAGTCCATTGATACTTAAATGAATATATTTATTATTGATAATGTCCGAAGGCAGTGATGAAGGTAATTTTAATTAATTAGTATTCAACAAGTTAATCTCAGTTTTTGAACAATTACATTAGTTAAATAATCAGTACTTTAATTAATGCAGTGAAACAAAATTTACATAACATACATAATATGTACTTACAATTAAATATAAAACTTAAAATTTAATATTAAATTTTAGAAAAAATTATTTCACCTATGGGGAAGAACAAAACGACGAGACCATTCAGTTCAGATAGTGAAGAAGAATTAGTAACTAATGCTTTCAAAGAAAATGGAAAAAGAATTATAGAACAATATTCGTCTTCAGGAGATGAAGATACAGATAACAATGGAGAAAAGATTGATGAAACATACATCCAAAAAGAGCGACAGATTAAACGAAATTCAGGAAAAAGATATTGTACTTAAACCGGAAATATTGTACCTTCAAAAGTTTTCCAAAACAAAGATTGCCGTTGTCGAAAAGCTTGCATAAAAAATTACGAAGAAGAAGAAAGAATATTTTTGAGAAGTTTTGGTATTTGGGAGATTTTAGTAAACAAAATGTATTGCTTTACGAAGCTACCAAGCGCAAAACTGTGAAACGAAGACGTCAAAAAAAACGGAAAAGGTTCGCCAAGAAATTGGAGTTTCAGGTATTTGTTAAATTCTAAAAACGGAAAAGTGCCCGTCTGTAAAAAATTCTTTTTGGATACCTTTAAAGTAAGTGAAGGCGTTTAAAACGTGTATTAAACTCTGCAAATCTAGGAAATGATTTACGTGGGCGTATGGTTGGATCAGCAAGAAAAATTTCTGAGGAAGAGAAAAAGCACGTCCAAAACTATATTAAAAGTTTACCTAAATTGGAATCCCATTATACCAGATCTCATAATCCTAATAGAAGATATCTACATCCTGATCTAACTCTTAGGAAAATGTTTAATTTATACGAGCTTCATTGCAAGGAAAATAAACAAAAAGCCGTTAATGAGTGGGCTGACAGAAAAATATTCATAAAAGATTTTGATTTACATTTCCACCAACCGCGCAAAGATACATGTCAAAAATGCGACTTATTAAACATCAAAATTAAAGCATCGAATGATGATGAAGAAAAGAATAAACTTAGAGGAGAACACGATGTTCATTTAAGACTAGCAGAATCAGCTAGGAAGTCACTAAAACAAGATCAGGAACAAGTATCACGTAATTCAGATTCGTATTTCGCTTTTTCGTTCGACTTGCAAAAAGCATTACCTTATCCAAAGTTGACTACTTCAGTAGCATATTATAAACGCAATATGTACGTTCTAAATTTGGGTATTCACAATTTTCATAACGATAATGTTCACATGTACGTTTGGGATGAAACTATTGCATCAAGAGGTGCTCAAGAAATTGCTTCATGCATCCTAAACCATGTTAAAAATTTAAAAAAGCGAAAGATACATTATAGCTTACAGTGTCATGTGTGCAGGGCAAAATAGAAACATTAAAGTAGTTTTAATGTGGCTAAAAATTGTCCAAACTGTTGAAAATAATGTGGAAATCATAGATTACAAATTTTTAATATCAGGACATTCGTTTTACCAAATGATAAGGATTTTGGCGTGGTAAAAATGTCATTAAAAAAAATAATTTACTGTTTGTCCTCCAAGATTATTACAATATTATCAAGAAGTGTCGGAAAGGTAATAACTTTATTGTAAATGAAATGAAACAAGAAGATTTTGTATCAACAAAATTATTAGAAGACGCAATTTTTAGAAGGGTACAGAATTCTAACGGAGAATCAATAAACTGGTTAAAAATATGTTGGATGCGTTTTGTCAGAAATGAACCGTATAAAATTTTCTATAAGACACCAATGAATGAGAATGAAAATTTTAAAGTCCTCAGTTTATTACCACGTCGGGGTAGACCAAGAAAGTTCAAAAATATTGTATTGACACTTTGAATTGTTGTGGCTGTTACTTGATGGAAATTCATAACGAATGTAATGAAAGACTAATATTGTCAAATTTCCACTTTATTTAGTTTCACTGAAACTGTCTGACGCGTTTCGCTATACTATAGCTTCTTCTGATACAAAATGATATTTGAGTATTAGTGTTGTTACATTTATATAAATACCCTAAGGTAGATAGATAATAAAATTAATACTATATGCTAATGAATATTGCTGGGAAATCTATTCTGAATATTAATTGTATAAATTGAGTAAAGGGGAGTTACCATGGGCCAGACAGGTATCTTTTTGTTCGTTTAAGAAGATGTCTGAATTTTTAATTCTATTTATTTCTAAATTTTCTAATAGGTTTAATTTTACGCCTTTGTTTTGTATGTGTAGAATTTTAAATTTATCGTCAAAAAGATGATTTGATTCTGTTAATTGATTACTGTACGCTGAGTCAGTTTTGTTTTTTAAATAGCTTCTTTTATGTTCTAAAATCCGAGTTTCGAATGAGCGACCTGTCTGACCTATGTAACTTTTATGACAAGAACTACAATTTAACTGATACACTCCAGATTTTTTTGATCTATTTTGTTTTCCCTTTGCGTTTTTAATGAATTTTCCTAACGAGTTATTTGTTCTAAAAGCTATGTTGATATTATATTTGTTTAGGTGGTTTTTAATTTTCTCTGACGTGTTACCAAAATAGGTTAAAACATTAAACTTACACAATAAAAAATTCGTTAGAATTAACGGAAAAAATTTCCAACGTCTTTCTACCAGATAATTCAAAACTAGTATCATTTCACTTCCAAAACCTTTTCCCCAGCATACCCCCGGATGAAACAGTAAAAATCATAAAAACATTTCTTATCAAAAATAAAGTTAATATCGTTATACAACAAGACATACTAAATTTATTAAACACGAGCCTCAATCGAAATTATTTTTACTTTAACAATACGTTTTATAATAGTTCTGAGGGTCTCATAATGGGTAGTCCACTTAGCTCGTTTTTAGCAGAAATATTTATGGATAACCTAGAAAAACAAATACATCGACAAGAATTTAGCAAATCATTTTTGTATTGGTACCGATATGTAGACGACATCTTTGCTTGTTTTAATGATACAGAGCGTCAACTTGACAATGTTTTTAACTATATAAACTCAATACATAAAAATATTAAATTTACTATGGAACTAGAAGTCGACAATAAAATTAATTTTCTTGACTTAACGATAACCAGACATTACAACAAACACAAATTCTCTATTTTTCACAAACCCTCACATACAGATACTACAATAAACATAAAATCAGCTCACCCCCTACAACACAAATTGGCAGCTTACCACAGTATGTTGCATAGACTTGTAAGTGTCCCCTTACCTGTGATGATTTTAATAAAGAATTAAATCTAATAAAACAAATTGCTGTCAACAACGGATATTCTCCTGACACCATAGACTCAATTCTAAACAAAAAATTAAAAAATAAAGCTATTTCTTTAGTATACCCCAAGAAAGAAAACACAGGGAAAAAATTTAATGTTTTAACCTATTTTGGTAACACGTCAGAGAAAATTAAAAACCACTTAAACAAATATAATATCAACATAGCTTTTAGAACAAATAACTCGTTAGGAAAATTCATTAAAAACGCAAAGGGGAAACAAAATAGATCAAACAAATCTGGAGTGTATCAGTTAAATTGTGGTTCTTGTCATAAAAGTTACATAGGTCAGACGGGTCGGGTCGCTCATTCGAAACTCGGATTTTAGAACATAAAAAAGCTATTTAAAAAACAAAACTGACTCAGCGTACAGTAATCATTTAACATAACCAAATCATCTTTTTGACGATAGATTTAAAATTCTACACATACAAAACAAAGGCGTAAAATTAAACCTATTAGAATATTTAGAAATAAATAGAATTAAAAATTCAGACATCATCTTAAACGAACAAAAAGATACCTGTCTGGTCCATGGTAACTCCCCTTTACTCAATTTATACAATTAATATTCAGAATGGATTTCCCAGCAATATTCATTAGCATATAGTATTAATTTTATTACCTATCTACCTTAGGGTATTTATATAAATGTAACAACACTAATACTCAAATATCATTTTGTATCAGAAGAAGCTATAGTATAGCGAAACGCGTCATACAGTTTCAGTGAAACTAAATAAAGTGGAAATTGGACAATATTAGTCTTTCATTACATTTGTATTGACACCACTGTATAAAAATGTCAGACAAATTACAACAGCAAAATTCAAGGACATAATTGACCTATTACGATATACACCATCATGATTTCTTTAAATCTCTTTCACACACACAAAATGAAGATGAGTAGTAAATTGTTTTGTAATTTATGTTCGTACGTTGTAATTTATGTTTGTAATTTTGTACGTTATGTAGTTAAAAAATATTTTGAAATGCATAAATTGTGTTTTTGAAGTGTTGTAAAGATATGTAAAATAAATTGAGTATTGTTTTTTTCAATTTGAAGCATCTTAAATTATGTTGAATGAACTCGGGCTCCTTCACATTTTATAACGAATCTGGTTGTTAATTTTGAAAGTGGCCTAATTACATTCTTGGTAAAAAGACACATATTATTCACTTAATAATTGCCATTATTTTAATAGGAACTATAAATTTAACACCTTTAGATACACTTAACCAGTATGACTCATTAGTATCCTGTACGTATATTTTTAATTGCCTTGAAACATAAACCCTTAAATACACTCCTGGACAAAATTAACGCAACAATCCTAAAATTAATTTATATTTTTCTTATGTCAGTTTTAAAGTTAATCGAGTATTTGAATAGTAGGCTATGCATATTTTGTTTCGTTGTTCATGACAGAAATCAAAACAATTTGTTTAGATTTACAGTTTTAAAGAATTTTTAGAAGATAAACAATTTTCTGTAATAATGCGATAGATTTTCTTTAAAAGTAAGCTTACAAATTGTTCCCTTTTTCAAAGCAATACATTTTTGTGGTAGACTGTTTTATTTTTGATCCCGAAGAATTAGAAAAATGAATCGAACAAGGAATTTAACTGAACACGAGGTAGTGCGAGCCTCAATTTTATTGGACGAGGGATATTGTCAGAGTTATGTTGCCAATTTGTTAGGCAAACATCGTTCCACAATAAGTCGTATGGTAAGACGCTTGAATGAAGTAGGAACTTATTCTAGAAGGCTAGGGCAAGAGCGAAAACGATGCACTAGCGACCTAGATGAACGTTTTATAAGACAATATGCTTTAAGAAACAGGACTGTCACTATTTCTATAATAAGAAACGAACTCGAAGCTGTTTGCAATGTCACAATTTTTTCTAAAACAATTAGAAGACGGTTAAATGAAGCTGGATTAAACAGTAGGAGACCAGCCACTGCGCCCTTGCTTACTAGAGAGAACAGAGTTGCCAGGTTACGTTTTGCTCGAAATCACAAAAACTGGTCTGTGGATGATTGGAAACGAGTTTTCTTCACAGATGAAACTAGGGTTAGTCTAAAACATCCAGATGGTCGTGAGCGAGTATGGCGAAGACCAGGAGAGAGGTTTGCTCCTTGCAATATCTCTGCAAGTATTCCATTCGGCGGTGGCTCTGTTATGTTCTGGGGTGGCATCTGCTTTGATGCTCGCACAGAGTTAGTTCCTGTCCGTACGAGATCCATGAATGCTGACTACTATCTTGAGAATATTGTAATAGAACATGTGATGCCTTTCGGTCATTTTTTGGGGCCCAATTTCCTGTTTATGCAAGACAACGCTCGACCTCACGTGGCTAGGGAGGTACTCGATTATCTTAATAAAGTTGATATACCGATTATGCAATGGCCACCAAAAAGCCCGGATCTGAATCCGATAGAACATGTATGGGATCACCTTAAGAAAAATGTGCAACGTCATATACCTGCACCTAGAAACCTGAGGGAACTTGAAAATGCAGTTATCACAGAATGGGAGCAAATTCCTCAAGATTTTATCCAAAATTTAATTAGAAGCATGCCTAGGCGCATAAACGCTGTCATCCGAAGTAGAGGAGACAACACACGCTACTAGTGTCCCAGTTACACCATTAATTTTGCTACTAGTGTCCCAGTTTATTTTTTTCATTATTACATAATTTTAACGATTTTGTTATTAGGTCTTAAAAATAATTTTAATTCGAATCTTATAGAAAAATTTGGTAGCTAATTCACTTTTAAAGTATCCGAATAAGTTTTTTTCTAACTTTTAGTGTAACCAATGTTCATAAAAAAATATTAAAATTAATTCATTATATAGATTTGTACGATTTCATATATTGTTGCGTTAATTTTGTCCAGGAGTGTATCTCAATTCAAGTATAAATGGACTTAGGACACTTTCAAAATAAACGGCTCATTTATAAAACAAACTTACAGTTGTCTTAGCGGTCCAGTCAAACTGTCCATCATCGACGTAGCCTGTCGTTTTAAATAAATTCGTAAACAAATTTCGTAAATACTCGTAATCGGGCATTTCGAAAAAATCTAGTTGTCTAACGTATCTAAGGTACGTGGCCATTTCTTCGGGGCAATTCTCGCATAGAGTGTCGATAGGGGTCGTTAGTTTTATGTCTCCAATTTTTTCGTATCTTTCTTTTAGGATATCGGCCTTGAGACCCTGCCATGGTAGGAAACCGCGGAGGAAGTATATGAACATATACCCTAAGGCTTCTAAGTCATCCCGCCTTGACTGTTCTTTACCTAAATGGGTATTTATCGACACATACCTAGCTGTACCCGTTAACGGTTTATGTTCTTTATATGGAATATGCTTATTGGTTTCCGCTTCAATATATTGTTTTGCTACACCAAAATCTAAAACAAAAATTAAATATTTGCTTAGTTTGTCCTCTCTAAGTGCCTGTATTATTTATTTATTTTACTTTTAAAACAGCAAAGTAACTCTAGTTATTTTTTTATTTTTTTTATGGGTCTAGCCCACGTGCTGCAGGGAAGTCCCTAAAGCGCTCCAGGAGCGGCATGAGTGCGGAAAAAGCAATTCACGTTGTTCTTGAATCGCTGTAAATTGTACTCGGTGGGAAACACAGCGCTGGGCAAATTATTCCAAAGGGATGACGTTCTCCATATAAAAGATTGCTTGAAAAGCGTTGTACGCGGAGTAACAAGCTGAACCTCATAAGGATGTGAAGCACCAGCGCGACGTGTATTTCTAACATGCACCGCTTTGGGAGGAATTAAGCGGGCTACATCCTTCGAACACTTTCCATGAAAATACTTGTAGAACAGACTCAAGTCGCCCACCGTTCTTCGATGTTCCAGCGAATCAAGACCGCCGGTCAATTCCGGGTCCCCAATCAGACGGACCGCTTTTCTCTGAACAGAATGCAACAAATGCAGTTTATGTTTGGGAGCGGAGCCCCAAATGTGGGAGCAGTATTCCATAGTTGGTCGAATTTGGGCTTTGTAAAGAATTAACAGTTGTTGTGAGGTGTAAAGCCTTCTGGTTCTAAATAATATTCCCAACTTTTGAGAAGCTCTCCTTGCTATGCCTGTAACATGTTCATGCCAGGACATATTTGCTCCCAAACTAACGCCCAACAAATTGAGCGACGATGCTAGGGGAATGGAGTGCCCCGACATAACTATGTCGGGTTCAGCAACGTTAACTTTTTTAGAAAAGACTGCCGCCTGGATTTTTGTAGTGTTAAATTCCACTTAGTTACTGTCAGCCCAAGACAGAATTTCTTCCAGGTCTTTGTTAAGTTGAACGACTTGCTGCTGTCTGCGGATATTCGCCTGAGCAGCCGATGTCCGAGCGCTCAAGGATCAAGAGGCTCAGGCTCAAGAGATAAGCGTACTGTCATCTGCAAAGCTGTAAATTGGATTCCCGGTCTTTTCCAGCAGATCGTTAATGTAAATGAGAAAGATAGTAGGAGACAGTATGGAGCCCTGGGGCACACCGGCATTGATAGTGAGGGTGTTAGAAAGAAATCCGTCGACCGTCACTCGTAAAGAACGCTCTCTGAGGAAACATGAGAGCCACAAACAGAACCTTTCAGACATACCATAAGAGCGTAACTTAGCCAACAGTCCTTCGTGCCAAACACGGCCTTGGATATGTCAAGAGCAACCGCTCGAGATTCTCCAAAGTGTTCAATTGCGTTGTTCCAAACATAAGTCATAAGATCTGCTGTTGTTCTATGTTTACGTAAAACCATATTGATGATCGCTAATAATATTGAATCGTTCAAGATATTTGAGAAGATGCTCATTGATAACCTTTTCCATAACTTTCGATATTATTGAAAGCAGTGCAACTGGTCGGTAGTTATTTGGCAAGGTCTTCTTGCCTTTTTTAGGTATCGGCTGAACCGTGGCACATTTCCAGCAGAGCGGAGTTGGTTCTTGACCCCAAAAATTCGATTTATCGGTATTAATATAAGGTGCATATATTTGCTGTAATTACTAGCTTGTGGTTTGTCTTTGTTCATCACACGAAGTACAGACACTCTATCTGTGGTTGCAAACTAGACATTAAGTATAATCAAAGAAATATTCATACTTAGAACTCACCTTTTCATTTAATCCCGTTGTGCCAATTAAGCGGTGGTTTAAAGCCCATGATAATAGATGGCGCCAGTTTCTTTACCAATCAAAGTACTTAATTTTATTCAGTCTTAAGAAGATCAATCCCTGTTTAAGCATGTTACAGGCAAAAACATCAAATAAAGAAACTCAAAGTTGAACGATCTCCTACGCGACATGTAAAATCAATTTTTAAGTCATGTTGTATTTTTTAAGATCTAAGAAGTTAGTGTTAAGACTAACCGTCGACTGAAATACATCAATCACGGTCGCTTATTTTCGAGACATGGCAAAATAAGACTGTTTTTTGAAAATTCCCAAAACTAGGGGCGAAACGTCAAAATAATAAAAAAAATTCAAAAGAACTCAAAGATATTCATTTGATGAACCAAAACCAAAGTTACATCAAAAAGATTTATATATATATATATATATATATATATATATATATATATATATATACATATATATATATATATATATATATATATATATATATATATATATATATATATATATATATATATATATATATATATACAGTCGACACTCTATATAGTGAAAGACCAAAATGTTGACCGAAATTTTACTATAGAAAGTTTTTCACTATATAAAGAAAAAATCCGTATATATTGCTATGTATGTATTTTATATTGGTAATTGTATTTTATAAGGTACAAGCAACAAAAAAAATTGCAAAATTGAATTAATAGAAAAGATTTTATTAAACATTTGAAAGTTTAAATAGTACATAGCATGTACAGGGCTAAATACATACATAAAGTCCGTACGTTACATCTTTACCCGTGCATCATAGTTTTCAGGCCATATAACAGACGACTATTATATTATTTGTCTCTTTTCACCAATAAATCGTAGGTATTGGTAAAAAGAGACAAAAAATATAATAGTCGTCTGGGATATTGCCTGAAAACTATGACGCACGTGTAAAGATATAACGTACGGACTTTATGTATGTATGTACTACATACGAAATAAAAAGAATAATAAAAAATCTGTTAATACATATGTACATACTACGTACATACGTACTAGGAAAAATAATCAGTTATTTTCTTTTGAACATTACTTTTGAAAAATAATTGTTGCTCAACAAAATTCTCGCATTTATTCAAATGCATAAAGATTTGATCAGGTACACTTTCCTGGCCCCTGAGAGTAGTTCGCACAATGTCAAATGCATTTCTTATTTCATTTTCACTAAATTTAGCAGGACATTCCCCGGTTTCAGTTTCTTCTTCATGATCTTCTATACTTTTTATATCGTCAATTATGTCTTGGTCAGTTGGGAGATCTGTCGTGCCAACATCATTGTCGATTTCTAAGAAATCTTCAAGTAAAAAATTTGCGTCGACGGTAGCAGTTTTTTGTAGAATACCCCATTGCCTTTTTAAGGTAGCGAGATCCATTTCGTCTTCTTCTTCCCATTCGTCAATTTTTTCAGTAAAACCTGCTTTAGAAAAGCAGTTTTTGATAGTTTTCTGAGAAACATTTTGACTCCATACTTTAGCGACTTCGGTTATACACTCTTTAAGGGTAATCAATTTTTGGACTGGAAGGTTGTTATTAATCGCATTAACAATTTTGTGAACAATTCTGTTTCGGTAATGATGTTTTATGTTTTTTATAATACCCTGGTCAATAGGTTGCAAATTGGAGGTCATGTTTGGTGGAAAAATGATCAATTCAATATTCCTTAATTTTTTACTTACAGTAACTGGATGTGCAGGACAATTGTCTATAAATATCACAATCTTTCGCTTTTGGCTTTTCATATTCGTATCCAGTTCTTTGATCCATCTTTCGAAAATCTCAAAAGTCATCCATGCCTTTTTATTATTGGCGTAATTTAACTCCAGAGATTTAACTCCTTTTAAACAAAGGGGATTGTTGCTTTTACCTATGAGCAGTAATTTCAGTTTTTCTGAGCCATCCATGTTTGCTCCAACCATAAGTGTCACCCTTTCTTTATTTGATTTAACACCAAAACATTGATCACTTTTAAAAGCAAAAGTTTTATTTGGCAAACATTTAAAAAACAAACCGGTTTTATCACAATTGAAAACGTTTTTTGGCTCGTACTTTTTCAATGCACTTTTTAAAACAGTTTCAGTCCAAATGTCACAGTCCTCCTGACTAACACTTGCACTCTCGCCAGACACCGTCTTGAAAACAATTGAATTACGAGTCTTCCAGGCACTCAACCACCCTTCACTAGCTTGAAAATTAACGCAGTTAAATTCTTTAGCAAATTGTAGAGCCTTTTGCTTTGTTAAATTTCCCGATATTGGTACGTTTTGATGCGTACGGGCCACTTGAAACCATCGTAAAACTGCTTCATTTACATCCTCGTAAGTACTCACCCGTACTCGTTTTCGACTGCTTGGAACACTATGTTTCTTGATGATACTGTCGCGACTTTTTATTATCAGAGACACGCAACTTGGAGAAACATCAAATTTTGCAGCAACATCAATTTTTTTGCAGCCTTTATCAATTTCCTCCAAAACTTTAATTTTCTCAGCTAAACTTAAACACACTCGCTTGGACATCTTACTTGATTCTTAAACAAAAAGAAACTGAACCTGAATTTGCGAATTACTAGGCCTCGACTATAAAATGGGTTTTTCCCCGGGTTTCTATAGAATGGGTTATTCCCCGGGTTTCTCACAGAAATCTACCTGATTTATTGCCAACCATTAGGCGTTATAAACGCGTTAAGAACCTTTTCAAAAGAATGCGTCATAAAAATGAAATTCGTGCTAATGTTAGATAAAAATGGGAAACCCGAAATGGCCAAGATCTCAATAAATGCATAAAAATTTATACATAAAATTCCGGTAAAAATTTTATCATATAGAGTGTTACTATTTTACAGATTCGCTATATGCAGGGCTTTCTACATGAAATTTCATTAAAATATTCTAGGTCTTGAAAAAATTGCACTATAAAAAGTTTCACTATAGACAGTGTCGACTGTATATATATATATATATATATATATATATATATATATATATATATATATATATATATATATATATATATATATATATATATATATATATATACATATATATATATATATATATATATATATATATATATATATATATATATATATATACATATATATATATACATATATATATACATATATATATATATATATATATATATATATATATATATATATATATATATATATATATATATATATATATATATATATATATACCTCCCTTCCAATCATTTCATATTATGTGCAGTATTGTACTGAAATAGTGTGTATTATAAAGTTCAAGAGTGTCTTAAAATTCCCGAAGCCCTTTTCATCAGAAGCCGCAAATATTTGCCCGTTGAGCCAAAAGTGATAGTTAAAAGTGTTTATTTAAAGTTAGGGGAGCGAAGCCACGAAAAGTACTTTTTATTGATGGAGACATCAGCTTTCAAGCATCCCTGAAAGTACAGTTTGGAAAATTGTAAATAATTCGATAGCGCCTAAAAAAACACAAAAAGACAAAGGTGTGTCGAAATGTATTGATTTCTGTTAAGAAGACTTAATTCGCCGCAAAAATTTATAAAATGTATGCAGATCAAAAAGTTCCTACGTTATTGTCACTTTCACGGAGGCTGTCCAAGGATAGTTGTGACATAAAATGTTCCACTACAACTTTATGGCGTATTCTACGTCGTTTGGGGTTTTTATTAGGCAAAAGGCAAGTTATAATGAAATCACGGCGCTTACAACAACTCAGAATGGAATATCTTGAAAAAATAAATACAGCTAGATCGGAAAATCGAACGATAATCTACCTAAATGAGACTTGGTATGACATCCACGACACACCCAGTAAAGGATGGATTGATAAATCCAAAAAATGCCACACCAAAGCTCCATCAAATAAAGGTAAAAGAATAACTATTTTACATGCTGGGTCAGAAGAAGGCGGGATACCAGCTTCTAACAGCCAAGATTATTTCAGATTCCAGCTTGGATTATCATTGTGACGCAACCGCTGAGGTTTGTGAAGATTGGCTTCAAAACAAATTAATGCCGAATATACTACCGGATAGCTGTAATGTGATGGATAATGCGTCCTATCATAGTCGCGAAATGAATAAGGTACCAAGTTCCACCAGTAGTACAGGAAATGAAGCATTTTGGCTTGCAATTTTTTCGTCCCGCATGGATTTACTTGAAATTTTCACAGAAGGTAGGGAATAGCCCAAGGATCATTTTCTATATCATGCCGCTGTACGTTAAAACCTTGGGGGTGGTTGCCACCCCATCTCGGAGGTGGAAATTTTTTATTACATTTTAACTATAGAAATCGATGGAAAAAGTAATTCTAAGAAAAAAAATGCTCTTTACGTTTTCTTCGTAAAACTAAAATTTTTCGAGTTATTCGCGGTTGAAAGTAACAGTTTTTCGACGAAAAAATCGACTTTTTTAAAGGTTTTTTTGCGAATAACTCGAAAAATATACATTTTATCAAAAAAACTGTGGAGAGCAAAATTGTAGCTTTTAAAAAAACAAACAAAATTCTTTTTTATAATTTTTCTACGACCTATACGCACCGGGATACGGCATGTTAATGGTTAGCTTTTTTTCGTCAAATGCATAATTTGAAAGATTCAAAGCCAAATAACGGGAAAACTTCATTTTTCGAGGAAAACTTATAGAATTTTTTTTGAAAGTATATAATTAGACCTTTTAAAAAAAAGTCTCTAGCATGAAAATTGAGCGACTTATGATCAAAATAAGGTCAGTACCTACTTTTTTCTACGAAAAAATCTGTGAAAGCAACCCCCTAACTACCCCCCTAATTAAAATTGATCTTTGCCCTTCTGCGATTCTCTTTATATATGTATTATCAATACACCCAAGAAGTTTGACCAATTTAAAATGCCTAATTTTAGAAAAATTGGAGTTTAAAGAGAAAACGATTTTTTGCAATTTCCTATTTTTCACCCTTTTCTTCAAAATATCTCCGAAAATACTGGATATACGAAAAAAATGATAGAATACCAAATTGTAGCTTTTTTAATGACTAAAATTTCCTCTATTTACGAGCGAACACCACCTTATTCGAGCCCTTTAAACTCACCCCATTTAAAAACTAAGGGATCTTAAGGACTTTAATTCACATAGTCTTATAGCTCTTGAAAAGCCCTAAAAAATTGTTTTTGAAAAAACTTTCTATCACTAAAAATGAAGGAGCGAGAGCTAAAGTGGAAAAATTAGAGAAAGAACTTTATTTTCTCAAACTTGGAAAACAAAATTCTCCTTCCCCGATATATTCATCTGGAAGTTTTGAAATAGGCTACCCAGATAGTGCAAAATTAATAGCTTTTTCTCATGCATTTACTGGATGCGATACCGTATCAGCTTTTTATAATAAAGGTAAAAAAATTTTTTTTGATATTGTAGAAAAAAGACCCGACGTGAGAGAACACGCCGAGATTCTTTACAGTAGTACTGCCAAACCCGAAAAAATTTTAGAAGCCGGCAGATACTGCGCAATAATGTTGTACGGAGTTGCCAAAGATACACAGCTCAAAAAGTTAAAAAAAATAAAAGATTTGAAAGCTTTTCTCGAGCAGATGCGATATGAATATTTCATCAAAGCCTCAACAAAAAACAATGCGGTTAAACTATCTTCCCTTCTGCTCACTGTTGATGCCTTAGACGAGCACACAAAAAGATGCTACTACCAAATTCAACAGTGGTTTGGAAATGAAAACATTCGAGCAACAGATTGGGGATGGTACTTAAAAGAAGGTTTATTACACCCCGTGCGCATGAACAAGCCGCCTGCACCCGATGAACTTTTAAAAATGATTTCTTGCCAGTGCAAAAAAGGGTGCGGCGTTTTATGCGGGTGCAGAAAAGTTGGGTTGTATTGTAATTCCACTTGTTCTGGGTGCTCGGGTGAAGACTGTAATAATAGTCCACCTGTAATCGAAGAAGACGAAGATAACATCGACCACGATGAAGATCGAATCAATGAGACAGGCTTTTAAAAAACGTATATGTATTTGTATCTGTATTTGTAAATTTAGTCGTCTATGTATGTGAATATGCGGTGTATTTTTCTGTTAATAAATTTTTTTTTATGTAATTTTTAGTGTTCCGTACGGAACACTTATAAGATCACTTCGGTGTCTGTCCGTCTGTCTATCCGTCTGTCCGTCTGTCACACCCGATTTTCTCCGAAACTATTCGTCATAGAAAGTTGAAATTTGGTAATAATATAGCAATTGATGGCCTCATCAGAGCCATGTAGTTTTGAAAGTTAATTTTTGACTTAGGGGGTTAGTTTTGGGAGGTGAAATCGGAAGTGAAAAAAAAATTTTTTTACTAGGTAATCGAGTGTGGTGTCAAATGAAAACTTGTGAAAACACGAGTAAAATATATATATATATATATATATATATATATATATATATTGAAATTTCTGTTTTTTTTATATACCAGATAAATTATTACAGGTAATGCACTCGTGATAATTTTCGTTCAATCTACACCCCGTGGAGAATATTCCAGAATTTTTTCAAAATTTTTTGATAAGTACTTTCCGAGATAAGGCGTGGACAGCGATTTTTCGCGATTTTTTTAAAATAATACAAGGAAAAGTGCGCGCAAGTATTACATTATATATATATATATATATATATATATATATATATATATATATATATATATATATATATATATATATATATATATATAATGTAATACTTGCGCGCACTTTTCCTTGTATTATTTTAAAAAAATCGCGAAAAATCGCTGTCCACGCCTTATCTCGGAAAGTACTTATCAAAAAATTTTTTGAAAAAATTCTGGAATATTCTCCACGGGGTGTAGATTGAACGAAAATTATCACGAGTGCATTACCTGTAATAATTTATCTGGTATATAAAAAAAACAGAAATTTCAAGGTCATCAATTTTCAGTAAAGATTGGAAATAAACTTTGTTGAAAACTTATTTGGGGTGTGTTTTTTGTGAAGTCACTGATCATTTTATATCACCGTAACATAAATTTTGACTTAAGGGATTCGTTTTGAGGGGTGAAATCGGAAGTGAAAAAAAAATTTTTACTAGGTCATCGAGTGTGGTGTCGAATGAAAGCTTGTGAAAACACGAGTAAAAAAATATATATATAATGTAATACTCGCGCACACTTTTCTTCGTATTACTTTTAAAAAATCATGAAAAATCACTGTCCCCTACCTTATCTCGAAAAGTACTGATCAAAAAATTTTGAAAAAATCCTGGAATATTCTCCAGATTGAACGAAAATTATCATTACCTTTAATAATTTATCTGGTATAGAAAAAAAACAAAATTTCAAGGTCATCAGTTTTCAGTAAAGATTGGAAACAAACTTTGTAGAAAACTTATTTGGGGTGTGTTTTGTGAAGTCACTGATCATTTTATACCACCCTAACAAAATTTTTTATTTTAGAAACAATCAACGTAAGGAACACTAATTGTGCAAGTTCAACTTGCACTTGACCGGTTATTTTTCTATTTAGATCTATTAAATTATTTTATAAAAATTGCAATGTTATTCAGGGTGGTTTTTAAGGGTTGAAATATTATGATATTATATCCTAAAGCATAAAACAATCATTTAACCAATCCAAACCAAATTTTACCCATATTAAGGTTTACAATGTTATTTTATAATTTTTGACAATAAGGGGTAGTTTTCACCCCTAAAAATAATCAACGCCCATGAGCATGATATAGAATATGAAGTAGAGGGTGAGATGAGCCTAATCCCAAATTTTTATGCAAATCGATGCAAGACGAAATCATTTTTTTTAGGATAAATAATTTTTAGTATTCCGTACGGAACACTTATAAGATCACTTCGGTGTCTGTCTGTCTGTCTGTCTGTCTGTCACACCCGATTTTCTCCGAAACTATTTGACATAGAAAGGTGAAATTTGGTAATAATATAGGAATTGATGGCCTCATCAGAGCCATGTAGTTTTGAGAATTAAATTTTGACTTAAGGGGTTAGTTTTGGGGGGTGAAGTCGGAAGCGAAAAAAAAATTTTTTTACTAGGTCATCGAGTGTAGTGTCAAATGAAAGCTTGTGAAAACACGAGTAAAAAATATATATATAATATTATACTTGCGCGCACTTTTCTTTGTATTATTTTTAAAAATTCGCGAAAAATCGCTGTCCCGGGCCTTATCTCGAAAAGTACTTATCAAAAAATTTCGAAAAAATTCTGGAATATTCTCCACGGGGTGTAGATTGAACGAAAATTATCACGAGTGCATTACCTTTAATAATTTATATGGTATATAAAAAAAAACAAAAATTTCAAGGTCATCAGATTTCAGTAAAGATTGGAAACAAACTTTGTTGAAAACTCATTTAGGGTGTGTTTTGTGAAGTCACTGATCATTTTATACCACCGTAACATAAATTTTGACTTAAGGGGTTCGTTTTGAGGGGTGAAATCGAAAGTGAAAAAAATTTTTTTTTGACTAAGTCATCGAGTGTGATGTCCAATGAAAGCTTGTGAAAACACGAGTAAAAATATATATATATATATATATATATATATATATATATATATATATATATATATATATATATATATATACAGTAATACTCCGCTTTACGCGAGGGATACGTTCCGAAAAAAAATCGCGTTAACTGAAATTCGCGTATATCGAGGTTTATGATTAAACATAGTCAAAATTTAATACAAAAAAATACAAATCATTTTAATCAATCACTTTAATTCTAAGAACACTTTATGCAATACATACTCTTATTTTTTACGGAAAAATACATCTATTGTCTTTTGGGTAACGTTTTGTTTACGTTCTTGTAAAATACGTTCATAACACCCAACACTGTTTTTAATTGTTTGACACACGGTCAAGACACGGTCATCATTATTGTCTATACTCTGCAATATGTCCAAACCTGAATAAATTTTTGAAAGTGCATTTTGTATTTCCCCTGAAGATAAAACTTTCTCTTCTACTTGTTCTTCCTCATCGTAGATAGGATTATTCTGTAACTCGATCAGATCTTCATTGCTAATAGGATCGTCGTGCGTTGCTACAAGTTCTACGAGATCTTCTACCGTGACATCTTCAAGTTCAGACCCCTCAATCATTGCAGCAATGTCTTCAAGCACTTGTCTCTGCATCTGGACAATTCTTCTAGGTGCTTCCACTACATCTGGCCAAAGATTACGCCACACCCCATTCATACAACTCATTTTAACTTCCTTCCAAGCCTCTTCTATGTTGTGAATAGACTTCATAATGTTGTATGACTTCCACCACTCTCGCATAGACTGTCTTCCTTCCCCGTCAGTTTCATGAATTAGTTGGCTAAAAGTGCGGCGATGGTAATAAGCTTTGAAGTTTGCTATTGCTCCCTGGTCCATAGGTTGTAATATTGACGTAGTGTTTGGTGGAAGGAACTTTACGTACACTTTTAAGTCTCTGGGCGTATCAAGTGAGGTTGGATGTCCTGGGGCATTGTCTAAGAGTAATATAACTTTAGGTTCAAGCCCATTTCTGTCACAGTATGATTTGACTGATGGGCAAAAACTATTAGAATACCATTCTTGAAAAATTTCCCGTGTAACCCACGCCTTTCTGTTTGATCGCCACACAACTGGTAGACTTGTCTTGTCTGTGCCTCGCATTGCACGGGGTGTTTCTGAATGGTACACTAGTAAAGGTTTCAGTTTGAAATCACCAGTGGCATTACCACCCAGCAGAAGTGTTAGTCGATCTTTCGCAGCTTTGAAACCACTGGCTTGACGTTCTTCCTTAGAAATGAATGTTCGAGATGGCATTTTTTTCCAGTAAAGTGCGGTCTCATCAACATTGAAGATGAGACAAGCAGGAATTTTCTCTCGTCTAACGAAGTCTTGAAACTTGTCTGGAAACTCAGCTGCAGCTTGAATGTCCGCGCTGGCCGCCTCGCCTGTTATGTGGATATTGTGAAGATTAGAACGCTGCTTGAACCGATGGAACCAGCCTCTGCTGGCAGCAAAAGTCGGAGTGGCACTCCCTTCTCCTTCTTTTGTTTTCAGCATCTCATACAAAGATTTTGCTTTTGTGCATATGAGATCTTGACTTAGTGGTGTGTTCTTCTTATTCAAATCTTCGATCCAGACTGACAGTAATTTCTCCATTCTTTCTAAGATAGATGATCTCGAACGAGAAAGTTTTGTTGCACTTATAGGTGTTGAACCTTCGCTGGAGATTTTAATTTTTTCCCGATTTTTATAAATCGTTCTCACAGTCGATTCTGAGAGTCCAAAATCTCTCCCAACAATTGTTGCTTTGCCTCCATTTTCCATTCTTCTTAACACTTTCATCTTCAATTCCAAAGTGACGCTTTTACGCTCTTTTTTCTTTACAGGCGGCATTTTTAACGTAGGGTTAAATTATGTATGTATGTATCTCCAATAAATATTAAAACAAAACTGCCAGCCGACCGAACTAACATTACGGAACAAATGAACACACGAAACGAACGAGGAAATCCCCATAGAACAAAGTCGAAGGACAGGGAATTCCCAATTCTTCAAAGAGAATATTCAGAGAAAGCGGGGATCCCCCCGCGACCATAGAGAAGTTAATGACTACATGAGCGCGAAATTTGAAATTCGCGTTATAGTGAAACCGCGCGTAACGGGGTATTACTGTATATATATATATATATATATATATATATATATATATATATATATATATATATATATATATATATATATATATATATATACTCGTATATAATGTAATACTTGCGCACACTTTTCTTCGTATTACTTTTAAAAAATCGCTGTCCCCTACCTTATCTCGAAAAGCACTGATCAAAAAATTTTGGAAAAATTCTGGAATATTCTCCACGGGGTATAGATTGAACGAAAATTATCACGAGTGCATTACCTTTAATAATTTATTTGGTATATAAAAAAAAAAACAAAATTTCAAGGTCACCAGTTTTCAGTAAAGATTGGAAACAACCTTTGTTGAAAACTCCTTTGAGGTGTGTTTTGTGAAGTCACTCATCATTTTATACCACCCTAACAAAATTTTTTATTTTAAAAACAATCAACGTAAGGAACACTAATTGTGCAAGTTCAACTTGCACTTGACCGGTTTTTTTTATATTAAGCTCTAACAAGGCTTGATTTTTAAGGGTTGAAACATTATGAAATTGTATCCTAAAGCATAAAAACAATCCTTATTTAACTAATCCAAACCAAATTTTACCCATATTAAGGTTTAAAATGTTATTTTATAATTTTTTAAAATTAGGGGTAGTTTTCACCCTTAAAAAATAAAAAGCGTACAACGGCACGATATAGAAAATGAACTAGAGGGTGAAATGAGCCTAATCCCAAATTTTTGTACAAATCGATGCTGGACGAAAAAATTGCGAGGTTTTGCCATTTTTTGAGCTTCATTTCCTGTACTACAGTAGAAAAAGGGAAATACAAGCCATTTTGTGCGAACGTGACATATATTTCCATGAAAGTTATACAGTTAAACAATTGTTAGGAGTTTTAAAAAGTTACAATTTTTCAACGGAATATGTTTGTGATAAAATTGCAAAGGAAGCAAGACATGGAATAATTCGGCCCCCACTTTAAACAGTAGAGTGATTGAGTTGGTAAAGACAGAAGTCAAAAATGTAACCGTTGATAACTGGAGAAACTGTATTCAACACGTCAAAAAAATTAAAAATCATATAGATGCATGTACATAAAGTTTAGAACCTGTAAAAAAACTTATTATTGATTTGCAAGATAGTAGCGATAACGAAATTGAACTAGATATTAATTAATAACTAAAATTGTAACAACTCGAGGACACTGTACACTGTTTTAATATATTTGTGTAATTACTATATTGTGTATTATTCAGTACATAAAACATTACGATTCAACTGTCTTATCACAACAAAATTTTAACCCCAACGATTATACAATCAGGTATAGTGCAACTCTGCACGATGCCTTGTCATTAAACAGCCATAAGTCAATCACATTCGAATCTTGTTGAATTTTGGATGGTTGCTTGTAGCTTCTACTTGATGGAAATTCATTATAAATATATAATAAAAAAAGAGACTGTTTTTAGTCAATTCCACTGGTTTATTTAAATTGCGATGACGCGTTTCGCTGTCGATGTAGCTTCTTCAGATCTACATTTTACACTGTCAAGTTAGGTTTAATATTCACAGTTTTATGTAATTTCTTAATTATAATATTACACCTAATTAAATTATATTGATAGTATTGGAAAATCCACACAGATTTGGAGTTAGGAGAATAAATTCAATAATGGTGAATTGTTTAAATC